>CM042430.1:26901936-27501936 GCA_023631565.1 Gymnocephalus cernua
TACATCCATGGGTCAAACAAACACAGGACTTTCACCCAGGAGACCGGGTTTGTGTCCAGTTTGAAACTAAAAGTGAAAAGAAAGTTTTATTTAACTTTAAGGAACAAACAGAACTAGGTCACATTCTGCGTCACGTGCCCAACCACAAGTGAAGTAACATAACAGATGTACTGATTTCACCCCAAACCATAATCGCTTTCTAAATTGAAGTAGTTTTTGTGCCTAAACATAACCAAACTGAGGCTATTTCACAATGTAAACAACATTTTTATAATTTTTTATTTTTGTCACATCCTCAGTCCCATTTGCGTTACCTTCTCTGATTTAGATATGAGTGGAAAATGGTTCTGTGGGTCATACTCTATTTCCTGCCAATGCTAGGGGCACTAATTCATAAAATGCTCCTATGGGTCGTATTAGGGGGTAGAAATAAACAACATATATCGTATAGTTTGAAAGGACAAAAAAATGTATGTAGGTTATATCTGATTTATATTGCTCCATGGAGATGCTACTTTGTTGTACCACAGGCAACTTGTCACATCCTCAGTCCCATTTGCGGTTAGCTTTAGGCAACAAAAGCACACGTCCTGTCTGTGAATGCTGGCACCAGATGAAATGTCAGGGGGTCAAAGTGTTTACAGATAATTATCTTAGGACCATGTGTGTCAGTATGGAACTTCATTGGCAGTCCATACTGACGAGATATTTTAGTCTGGACCACAAATGTCAACCTTATGATGGTGCTAAAGGAATAGTCAGGGGATCACCATTGTCAGTAGGAGTCATCCTCTTGGGACCATGAATGCCTGTACAAAGTTTCATGAAAATGGTGGATTGACTGACCAACATTGACATCTCTTGAGCAATGCTGCTAGCGCAGCTAAAATATTTCTCTTATTACATCAATAAAAAAGTGAATTCTGGCAGGCTGATTTATGTGTTCTTTAGTGACACCACTGTCACTATTACTGTGGTGCTAGAGTTGAACTGAACAAAGTTTCACTGATAGTAAAAGCATCAAAGTTGGATTAATGACATCTGGCAATGGTCATTTTTCATGGATGAAAGTAGAATATGTGAATATGGATAATATCCTTTATTAAAGTACTAGTTAGACTATAGTCATGATATGGTTTTTGAGAGAAAAAGCATTACTTTTACAGACTTCCACATTATGAATGTAAGAGAGCTAGCTGTCTTGTAGCCCTAGCTACCGATAATCTGCAGATATAATTGCTTTGCATATGATCACTCATTAAAAAAAATGCATTCTGGTTATTTTCATAATTGACTAAAACAGAATATGTAAGCGAAAAAGTGAAAGTTTATCAAGAGTATGCTTTCAAACAGCACAATTTGTTACTGAGCAGAGGCTTGAGAATTTTGCATTTATTTAATTTATTTAAATTAAATAACAGCATAACAGAAAATTTGGCCATTTAAAGCTTATAGCTCTGTTGGGTTTCTGTGGGTTCTCATTACACCGACTGGCAAATATTACAAATTTAATCAATTTAAATGACAGGTAGAACATAATATGCCTGAGGGGTTGAGGGGCTGAGTTGCACTATACGTCAACACAACATTGTTAGTGAGACATAATGTATATACATTTTTGTATACCTAGTATGTGCTCTGAGGGCACTGTGGCTTTGACCTTTATTCTATGTTGTATTGGTTCATTTTAATGTTCGTGATCAATTAATTGAAGCTCATTGTACTGCTGCAAATGCCAACAATATTTTGAAAAAAATATGTATGTTTTAAAGCCTAAATTTAAGTATTGTACTTCCTTATGTCTTACAGGTGTTGAGCTTCAGCTGAGGATGGCAGGAGATTCTCGAGTCCTCATGGACCACAACATGGAGATAGGAGTCACACCTGCACAGGTAAAATATCTGGTCAAACGCTGTACTAATCACTACGGTCTCCCCACAGCGGGAAGAGAGAGTGTGAGAGATGAGACCATGTGAGAGAGAGGCGGCATGGTATTGGGGGCATACATACTGTATACATTAAATAAACAGTAAAGATTATAGATAAAGCCCCACAAAGTGTAACCAAATCAGTTTCTTTAGTTTACATGGCTTAGTTTACTTGACAGGGGAGACGAGGAAAATACACCCCCATTCACTCCCAATGATGGATGCTGGAGTTGCACTGGTTATCTGTCCTGATTCTCCAGCTGATTGGAACTCATGCTGTCTACCTAAGCACAGCCAGAAAGGCTCAATAAGAGAAAACACCCACCACTTAACTACTGCCACGCAGAGAGAAGTAATTAATTTGTTTATTGACCACCCCCCCACAGACCGTAATGACTTCAAAGACCAAAGATTGGGCAGCACTGCTTGTGACAGTTTCATCTGTCATTCAGTTAGCCCCATCCCAAAGTGTAGAAATGAATGGGCCTTTTATTTTTGCTTCAAAACTGTGAAGTAGTGATTAACATTAACTAAAAAAACAACTCTGAACATTAACTGATGTTGTCACAATGGAAAGTTTCATTCTGAGAAATGCCGGACTGTTTGTGTTCTGAATCTATATTTGATCCAATATCCCTGAGCACGTTTGGTAATAAGGGAGCCCATTGACATTTAGTAAATGCATCGTCATCAAGCTACTAATTGCGATGCCGGTCAATAAGTGTTGTCTTTCAATTCATCTTTGTCAAAAGGTTCCTTAAACAGGGATCACTTCAAATCAATATCTGAAAACACAATACTGCACATGCAGCTCTGCCCAAGCGTGCATGTACACAGGCAATAGGGGAAAAAGCACCTGACATCTCCAAGAAACCATCCTGAATAAAGCTGTCTGACAAATTTTTTTATCGAGGATCTGCAATCGAAGGCACTGCAAGGATATTGTAGTGCCTTAGATTATGTCCTTCCCAGGCTGAACTGTAAGAGTGATCATCTTTGTGATAGAGAAGAAGAGCAGTCAGTGTAAACGTAAAAGGACTTAGCTTTTCTGGTGATGTGAGCACGACTCTAGAGAGAGATGGATCCCAGGTGTACTTTTAGAAGCGAGTCACTGGAGCTGTTTTCTTGCCTCGACACAATTCATTTCAATTATCAACTCAGATTGGAAAGTGTCAGTGCTGCCAAAATGTCCTTGCTCTGTTTGAAAGGTGCCTTGAAACATTGTCCTCCTGTATGTGTGCGTCTCAATGTCTGTATGTACAGTATAAATGTGTCCAAAAAGAGCAACTACCCCCTGCAGGACTACTTTGCCAGGCTGTGTGGAAGTCATTGTTTTTATATTCTAAAACATACAATATTAGAATCCTGCATGTTGGCATGTAAGTGCATGTGAAAAGCCGGTTTCTAGATAAGTGCAATATGTGTGCCCAGGCATATGCCACTTTTTTTGAGGATGCCATAAGGGTCTGTTGGGAAAGGATGGAGGATCTGTTCCTATCCAGGCCTGCCAATGTCCCATAGGGTGCGAGGGGAGGGAACACAGGGGACAGGGAGTGAGGCAGGGCACAGCTGTGGAGCCAGATCGCCTCGCTGGAGCTGGGCCAACATAGACAACCACCGGGGCGTCCTTGTGTTCTTGTTGTGTCCTTAGTCTGTCTTTCTCCCTGTATGTGTGCATAAACTGATACCTACAATGCCATTGTGGAGTAGAGCAGTGACTTTATAACAGCTCATAATTGCATTTGCCTCTTTCCCAGCAGCACAAGTCTTGTGTGGTTTTGCAAAGGTTAAAAAAAATGCCATTAGGAAGATCAACCCCTACATCCTCCAGTACAAACTCAGTATAGCTTTGGAGAAAATATAAATTAAAAATAAATCAAAGTGGGCACCATAAAGTACACGCGTGTGGTGAAAACCCTAAATTGCTACTGTTCTTTCTCCTTCTTTTTTTCTGTCTTTGCTTGTTGGCTTTCTTTTCACTCACCTTCCCCTCACTTTGCCTCTCTCTCTCTTTATCTTTCCTCAAGGTTAAGAAGCTTCCTAAACACTTGCGGGAGGCTCAGATCTCGACAGAGCGAACCCACTTGATTTCTGACCCAGTGAAGAAGCCACGTCAGCGATACGTGCAGAAAGACGGAAAGTGCAACGTTCATCATGGAAACGTGCAAGAGACCTACCGATACCTCAGTGACTTGTTCACTACGCTGGTGGACCTACGTTGGCGTCTTAGTCTCTTCATTTTCACCTTGGTCTATATAGTCAACTGGCTTTTCTTTGGCTTTCTGTGGTGGCTGATAGCGCTCATCCGTGGGGATCTAGTGCATGCTGATGAGGAGGGCTGGACCCCCTGTGTGGAGAACCTCAACAGTTTTGTCTCAGCCTTCCTCTTCTCCATTGAAACAGAGACTACCATTGGGTACGGTTATCGTGTAATCACAGAAAAATGCCCTGAGGGTATCATACTGCTTTTGGTGCAGGCCATCTTGGGTTCCATTGTTAACGCCATGATGGTGGGCTGCATGTTTGTCAAGATCTCACAGCCAAAGAACCGCGCAGAGACCCTCATGTTCTCGCACAATGCTGTCATATCGGTGCGAGACAACAAGATGTGCCTGATGTTTCGGGTGGGGGACCTGAGGAACTCTCACATCGTAGAGGCATCGATCAGAGCGAAGCTGATCCGCTCACAGCAGACCAAGGAGGGGGAGTTCATCCCGCTCAACCAGACTGATATCAACATCGGCTTTGACACGGGAGACGACCGGCTGTTCCTGGTGTCGCCGCTTATCATCTCTCACGAGATCAACCATAAGAGCCCCTTCTGGGAGATGACAATGGCGCAAATCGAGAAGGAAGAGTTCGAGATCGTGGTTATCCTTGAGGGCATGGTGGAGGCCACAGGTATGAAGCGGCGGGGGGATGATAAAGGGAAGGGGCAAAGAAAGGGAGAAAGGTGGAATGAGAAGACATATGGATGATTGGTATATGAATAGAGAGGGACAATTGATGAAATGTTGGATGCAGGAAGTGAGCTGGGAGGGATGTGGAGATGGATAAATGGATGGAAAGAGAGAAGAGGCTCACATGGAAAGATGAATTGCTTAAAAGAGAGGAGGGGCAGGTTGGAGTACCTGTAAGTGCTGCAGATTGCAAGAGATACTATTGTAAAGGATGGGAAGACTGTTACAAAACTAATCATATAATACACTCTAAGTGGGACATAAATTATATTATTGCATTTCCCTTCGAAGTTAGTACACGTTTTAATGTGGATTTTATTATTTCACTGATTTCATAACAGCCGACAAAAGTTTTTGGGGAAGGTGGTAATTTTCATTTTCATTAAAAACGGCAGTTCGGTCTTCATTAACATATCAATTCTACATATTTTGAAGTATTTGTTACGTCAACTGAGGCAGACAAAAGCTGATCACGCCACAACAGCCTTTCAAATGTTTCTCTGTACTCAATGCAGCTCGCATTTACACTGTTGCCACTTCAAGCATATGTCTTTGATATAGTTTACTTCAAAATGAATGAAGTGTAGCTACCCACACTGCTGGTCTGTGTTTTGAG
Organism: Gymnocephalus cernua; assembly: GCA_023631565.1. Classification (NCBI taxonomy): domain Eukaryota; kingdom Metazoa; phylum Chordata; class Actinopteri; order Perciformes; family Percidae; genus Gymnocephalus; species Gymnocephalus cernua. The sequence goes on from CM042430.1 coordinate 26,907,441, forward strand.
TAAAGGCCAAGCAGTCCTAAAAATTGCTCCAAGCTGGTTATATTTAGGAGGCATGACCATGTGTTTCTGTAAAGTTCCACAAAGTTCCTATTTCCTGACATGAGACTGTATTCAGGGCTGCAAGAGGTAGCAATCAACAATCACAATGAGATAACAGCAGATTGTGACGTCCATCTGTCCACGTCCGTATTTTCAAAAAGTCTCAATATATGATGTTCAAAGCTAATGTTTTGTCATTTTTGAAAAACCTTGTGTTGAACATCAATCTCCTTCTCATTCATGTTGTGATGAATAAAAAACCTGTACAGTATGATGCACCACAGCCAGCTGTTAATATGCTGTTGTCAGCGGAGTATTGGTTAAATCAAGTATTGTTTATATGCCTAATCCGCATTGTTAATTGGCCTTTGTTCCAAGACTAATTACAAGCCACTCATTTTAAATGCAAAGCATTCATTATACATGTTACTAATTAGGGCCCGAGCGCCGAAAGCGGCGAAGGCCCTATTGGAATTGAAGGAATTATTATTATTAGGGCCCGAGCGCCGACAGCGGCGAAGGCCCTATTGGAATTGAAGGAATTATTATTATTATTATTATTATTATTATTCTTTCTTTCTTTCGCGCAATGAATTGCCTTTTTGAGGGGCTTACCATATTCAAAAACTCACCAAATTTGGCGGTCGAGTGGAGACTGGTGAAAAATTACGTATTTTAAGGGTTTCGGGAATAGGCGCACAAAAATGGCTCGCTAGCGCCCCCTACAATGTTAAAAAAATTGAGCCCCTGCAGTACGTTTAACGTAGAGTCACGAAATTTGGTACACAAATGTGGCATGGCAGGACGTACACAAAACGTTATTGGAGCCATACCCTAAACCCAACAGGAAGTCCGCCATTTTGAATTGAAAGTTCGAAATTAGTGCGATTTTGGCCATTTCCACATGTCGTACTTTAACGAACTCCTCCTAGAGATTTCATCCGATCAACTTCAGATTTGGTCTGTGCCATCTTAAGACATGATAGATGAAAAGTTGTAAAAAGAAAAACTTTTGATCATAGGGCATGGCCGTGGCGGGGCGGCCATTTTGTGCGTTTCGCCATCGAAACAGGAAGTTGGTGTAACTCAAGTGTCCATTGTCCTATTGGCTCGAAACTTTTCAGGATTCATAATAGTCCAACCCTGAGGACATATAAGGTCCGATATTTACTCAAAGTCATAGCGCCCCCTAGTGGCAGCAGGAAGTAGGCCTAAAAGTCAAGGTGCTATACTTTAACGAACTCCTCCTAGAGATTTCATCCGATGGACTTCAAATTTGGTCTGTACCATCACAACACCTTTCCGATGAAAAGTTGTTAAAAGAAAAACTTTTCGTCAGACGGCGTGGGCGTGGCGTGGCGGCCATTTTCACCTTTTTTCGATGAACGAAGAAGTTGTTGTAACTTTAGTGTACGTTGTCATATCTGCCCGAAACTTCTCACGTTTAACAAGGGTCCAGGCCTGAGGACACCTACAGGCCAAAATTGACATTTCGTCATAGCGCCCCCCGCTGGCAACACGAAATCTGCCTTATATGACAAACATCATCCGATTTACATGAAACTTATAATGTGTGGTCTATATGTGATACTGAGCCGCCCCATATACTTTAACCACGCCCACTTACTCAGGCCACGCCCTCTTTCGTAATATTTGAACTGTTTAAGGTACACCCTTGTGTGAGGTATCATTGAACTCAGCAGAGAGTTCCTTCTTCATTGGCGATGGTTTGGCCCGCCCCCTATGATTTAGCCACGCCCCTTTCATAATATTTGAACTCTTTAAGGTACACCCTTGTGTGAGGTATCATTGAACTCAGCAGAGAGTTCCTTCTTCATTGGTGATGGTTTGGCCCGCCCCCTATGCTTAAGCCACACCCCCTTTCTTAACTGGTGACCTGTTTAAGGTAGACCCTTGTGTGAGGTATCATTGAACTCAGCAGAGAGTTCCTTCTTCATTGGTGATGGTTTGGCCCGCCCCCTATGCTTAAGCCACGCCCTCTTTATTAAATGGTGACCCGTTTAAGGTAGAGTCTTATGTGAGGTATCAATGAACTCAGCAGAGACCTCTTTTTTCATTGGTGAAGGTTTGCCCCGACCCCTATGTTTTGGCCACGCCCCCTTTCACAACTAATGAACTGTACGACGTAGAGTCTTGTGTGAGGTATCGTTGAACTCGGCAGGGGATTCCCTTTTCGTTGCTGACGATTTGCGGTGTCTGAGTGCCGCGGAAAAGCACGGTCGCGAGGAGGGGCGTTCGCCGGTAACCCCAACGCGCGCAGAGGCGCGAGGGCCCGTCCATCGCTGCTTGCAGCTTTAATTATTATTATTATTATTATTCTTTCTTTCTTTCGCGCAATGAATTGCCTTTTTGAGGGGCTTATCATATTCAAAAACTCACCAAATTTGGCGGTCGCGTCAAGTCTGGTGAAAAATTACGTATTTTATGGGTTTCGGGAATAGGCGCACAAAAATGGCTCGCTAGCGCCCCCTACAAAGTTAAAAAAATTGAGCCCCTGCAGTACGTTTAACGTAGACTCACGAAACTTGGTACACTTATGTATCATGTCAAGACGTACAGAAAGCGTCATTAGAGCCATACCCTAAACCCAACAGGAAGTCCGCCATTTTGAATTGAAAGTTCGAAATTGTGCGATTTTGGCCATTTCCACATGTCGTACTTTAACGAACTCCTCCTAGAGATTTCATCCGATCAACTTCAAATTTGGTCTGTGCCATCTTAAGACATGATAGATGAAAAGTTGTAAAAAGAAAAACTTTTGATCATAGGGCATGGCCGTGGCGGGGCGGCCATGTTGTGCATTTCGCCATCGAAACAGGAAGTTGGTGTAACTCAAGTGTCCATTGTCCAATTGGCTCGAAACTTTTCACGATTCATAATGGTCCAACCCTGAGGACATATTCGGTCCGATATTTACTCAATGTCATAGCGCCCCCTAGTGGCAACAGGAAGTAGGCCTAAAAGTCAAGGTGCTATACTTTAACGAACTCCTCCTAGAGATTTCATCCGATGGACTTCAAAATTGGTCTGCACCATCACAACACCTTTCCGATGAAAAGTTGTTAAAAGAAAAACTTTTCGTCAGACGGCGTGGGCGTGGCGTGGCGGCCATTTTGAGCATCCTTCGATGAACAAAGAAGTTGTTGTAACTTTAGTGTACGTTGTCATATCTGCCCAAAACTTCTCACGTTTAACAAGGGTCCAGGCCTGAGGACACCTACAGGCCAAAATTGACATTTCGTCATAGCGCCCCCCGCTGGCAACACGAAATCTGCCTTATATGACAAACATCATCCGATTTACATGAAACTTATAATGTGTGGTCTGTGTGTGATATTGAGCCGCCCCATATACTTTAACCACGCCCACGTAATCAGGCCGCGCCCCCTTTCGTAATATTTGAACTGTTTAAGGTACACCCTTGTGTGAGGTATCATTGAATTCAGCAGAGAGTTCCTTCTTCATTGGTGATGGTTTGGCTCGCCCCCTATGCTTTGGCCACGCCCACTTTTATAACTGATGACCCATTTAAGGTACACTATTGTGTAATGTATCATTGAACTCAGCAGAGAGTTCCTTCTTCATTGGTGATGGTTTAACCCGCCCCCTATGCTTTGGCCACGCCCCCTTTCACAAATAATGAACTGTACGACATTGAGTCTTGTGTGAGGTATCGTTGAACTCGTCAGGGAGTTCCCGTTTCATTGGCGACAATTTTCAACGTCTGATTGCCGCGCAGATGCACGGTCGCAAGGAGCGGCGTTCGCCGGTAACCCCGACGTGCGCAGAGAAGCGAGGGCCCGTCCATTGCTGCTTGCAGCTTTAATTTACTTTATCATCGTACTTTGCAACAGTAAATGAGACCCACTGTTTGATTAGGAGTGTTTAGTCTTGTGCGCACAATTGTCTTCATAAAAACTCGTAAAACCACCAAGCTCCCTAATGCGATCAGGCATGGCAGACATTTCTGCTCTATTTAATTTTAGATTTTTAGATTTATTTGATTTTCTTTTCTTTCTGCAAAGCACCAGTTATCATGCTTAATGCTCACACTGCTGGATACTTGAATCAGGCATTAAATCACCTTTCGCTTCACCGGCAGAGACCATGGCATCATGCAGGGGTTATGTCGTCACCGTCCTTGACCACTAGGCAACGAACCAATCTGACTATCTAGTAGCCTTCCCCCTACTTCTTTCCGCTGTTAACCTTAATGAGACTTGTTTAACATGCCACAGAGTGCAAGGTGGGGAATTAAAGGATAATTCAATTACATATTTTTAACCCTTTTTCATAACTTAGCATCAAAACATTTCTGTTAAAATTTTGTCATCAGCTTTACCTAATACTTATATATAATACAGTCTTACAATTGACACATGGTAAAGTCAGAATGGTAATAACAAAAACCCAAGACCTCAAGCTGTTGGGGTTTGATTAAAGCCTGTAAAAAGTACTTGTCATTCATAATAATCACATCTTTTTAATTGAGGTATAAGGTCATAAGGTCACCAAAAATGTCTCTCACATACACACACACACACACACACACACACACACACTCACAAACCCCCCCCCCCCCACACACACACACACTTCTGTATCACTTTAAAAGTGATGAATATGCTGTCAGTGTAGGTATATATCAATAAAAGGCCAATGCTGTGTTGTTGGGAAAAAATATTATTTGTATCTGATCCAACAGGAAAGCATATACATATTCTAAAATCTCCAGGAGTAATGCCAGGGGAAAGATATTTTTTTTATTTTTTAAGTTGGAGAAGCAAGTATATATAGTAAGTAATTATCTCACAAACTCAATCAAATTGAGAAAGATTAAAATCAGCATATGATGATGTCCATGAATTGCACAGGCTTTATATACCCGAGAGTTAATACTCATACTTGGATGCTATCAGAGTTTGGAAGTGACAGTTAAGTGGGTGGTAAAAGGGCTTAATTTTCTCTTTAACGACCATCACTTGTTTTCTCCGATGACATCTAGCCTGTGGTTTTATGCATAATTGTGAGTCAGGCTGCTCTGGAAGTCACTAGCAACATTTGTTTCTCAGGCACTCCAACATTTGGGATTAAAACTAAAACAAGATGATGACTTACTAAAGAACATTCTGTCTCCTACTTGATGACACAGCTTAATTGCACTAATGAAAATACATAACACAACAGAAACAACATACAATACACTCAGTTGCATTCTCCCAGTTAATGAATGCAGAGCAGTTACAAAATGTCACACTATAAAAGTATGCATAATGTTTTAATATATCATATTTCTAATCTGGATCATAAAACTAGATGTAAAAGCATCAACATCAACGTAACCGCACCAGCCAGGACTCAAAATACCACCTGCATACACTGTTATCCCGAATTAGTTGCCTTTACTAGAAATGTGCGTGGAAACCTGTTGCCTTAAACCATTTATGTGTTTACACAAGGTGAAACTTAACAGGTCAAGTTGTATTAACACAGAGCAGTAAGTTGATGCAGTAGACAAATTAAGTTTACGTTAATTACTCATTACCAAAAATCATTAGTAAATATAAATAAAAAAATGTTTGGAATGTGATGTTTTGGATTGGATGTTGTCTAAAATAAGCCTGTTAAGTTCAAGCTTTAGTGCGTAACTTTGTTATTAATAAACGTCCGTTACATTCAAGCTGATACAAAGCTAATTAAGACTATCAGCCCCACAAAACTCTCTCTGTATTTCTCAATATGGCTATGTTCGCTTTTGAAGGTAATTACCTCTTCTGAAGAGTCCATCATATTTTTGTAATTCTCCGTGTCCTCCTTGGCTACAGGCAACTGCGTCATTACTTAGAATTCCTCATAGGGGAGACAGAAACGATGCACTATAGCTTTAAACATGCAAAGAAACAACTAATTAAAAAAAATACTTATCACTACTAAATAAAACATTTGTTGATATTAATATGATATGACCTTTATGACAACATGATCTTGATAATAGTGTATTTGAAACACTTGGTTCAAAAGAAGATAAAAGGAATGATCCTGAATATGACCATGTTAAATTTTAAGACATTTTACTGTGCAGGTTTGTTGAAAATTCAATGGAGTTTGTTTAATTTACATTATAACATTCATCATTTTCTCATATTTGAACTGTGTATAATCCTTAACTAACTTTTTTTTTAAATAAAAAGTGATTATGCTGCAGTTCATTGTAAATTTCTGGTACTTTTTCTGCTATGTTGGAGGCTGAGTCGTGTTGCCGACAACAAACTTTGTTTTCATTTTTGAAGTGTCTCTGATGGTAGCATGTTTATGGCTGTTTTGTCTCCTGTTTGCTATACAGTAAATTATTTATATAAAATAGAACCTGCTCTATGGCATCATGCCAGATTAATATGAAAATATTGGGGATAAAATGTCAGATGCACAGATACACTGCTAATGATCTGTTACCGATATATTTTTTAATGATATTTAAAATATGAACACACTGTTATTGATGCAAAGCAATCACAACCAGGCCCAGTCCATGTCATACAGTTAAGTCGTCACTTCCACGTGCAGTTCAGTTCAGTTTAGTTCGCTGCACATGTTTTTTCATGTTCATTAGGAAAGGTTAATGCTAGTACCTTGTATCTAGTAATTTTTTTGGTACCACCTCAGTCGGGGATCCAAGCGAGCTGAGCAGATACTAAAAGATGGAGTAAAAACTCTGCAGACCACAGACGCAACCCATATTTTTAAATAAAATGGCAGCACGCAAAACTACGGCGTGGACACGCACACTATGCCATACAATAGTTCCAGTCTATATCCACTTCCGTGATTTCTCCTTAAATTACGCCGGATGACACTCTTTTCGGCCGGATGTCCGTTACCTTCCGCTTTCTCTGTGTTGTAATTTTAAACTCCGGTGGATTTATGAGAACTATGGTTAACTGCTCCTCAGATCTCTGCAGGGTACCCAGACACCTAGCTAGACTATCTGTCCAAACTCAGTTTTCTGTTGCACGACTAAAACAACCTTTGAACGTACACATGTTCCACCAAAACAAGTTCCTTCCCTGCGTGGACTAGCCAAACCCTCATCCGCATCTCTGTGGAGGAAGGTCTGGCAAAGCGAGACTAGTTCCAGTCTAACATGCTACACCTTCTGGCAAGGAAAGTAAAATCAGCAGCAGTTTGGAACTGGAAATGTAGACCTGCTCATGTGCGGCTTCTAAAGGCAATACTAGCTTCAGCAATTTTGACTATTCCAAGCAATGCGTGTCACGGCTGTATTGGTAGCTGCTGTTTGTATGTTGGTGTAAGGTTTTATAATTTACAAATGAAGCCTGCAAAGCATACAAGCTTTGTTAAGATTAGCACATTTTCAACTACATAATGACGTCTTTAGTGTCACTGTGTGTTCTTTGTCCTCCCAGAATTTCCTTGTAGTTGGAGTAGGAGGGTTGTTCCTAACCAGAATTCCTTTTTTTCACAGAAAAAAAAACTTTGCCACTGTAACAATTGCGTGCCAATTCTTAGCAGCACAGATCATGTGACTGTATACAGAAAGCCTTGAGCCACAAAACAAAAGGGCATACTATAGTAAAAAAAAACAAAAAACGAGCATACGCACAAGACCATGTCATATTACAAAGTGTTATTATCTTTCCTATTTAACTGAGGTCCTGATATGTTCTCTCAAATTACTGCCAAGTTTCTGAATATTTTTTTTCATTTTGGAATAAACCACATTTCTTATCTAGAACAAATGAACAGCAATGCGTTATAGGTCCGGTGTGTTCTAATACAAAACCATCCAAAATTAAAAGAAATTAGATTTGACGTATAGGCTCTGACCTTGTCACTGCCTGGAGATTGTCAAGCTATACACAGCAGAGATTGAGGAGTGGCGATAAAAACGTTCGCCTGCTTGCTTGGGTGGAGGTCATCAGCCTCATGGTCTATTTCAACAACGTTTCATTTCCGGGATTGTTCAGATTCCACCGCAAATTCCGCCAGATGTCCCTCATTTTGTCCGGATGTCCCTCACCTTCTGCTAGACTATCTGTCCAATCTGAGTTTTCTGTTGCATGACTAAAACAACCTTTGAACGAACACATGTTCCCCCAAAACAAGCTTCCGAGACTATTTTGCAGCGGCACCGTGGCTCTGTCAAGTGCTTAGTGCCGCACCCAAGACGATTGTAATTGGTTTAAAGAAATGCCAATAAACCAGAGCATGTTTTTCTCCCAACACGGAATGCTGTGTGGACTAGCCAGACCTTCCACCGCAGCGCTGTGGAGAAAAGTCTGGAAATGTGAAACTAACAGCCTAATGAAAAACAGCAGCAGTTACACCTGGAATGATGCTTTGACATTTAGCGTATTAACATCAGTAAAGCAAGGTGTAACTAATAACACTAACTTTTCTATTTTAGTATGCCAGTGAGCCAATCCCAATACCAAAACCCTGAAACTGACAACTAAATGGAAAGCAGCCATTATTAAAGTTATTAAATACACCTGTGTTTGACAAGTAAAAATGTCTGTGGTGCGAATGGTGTGTTGGTTACAGAGCAGTGACCTCACTGTGTCCTCTTCTTTACTCTAGCTTCATTTGTATTCAAAGAACATGTTGGCGTTGTGCATGCTTTATCCTGTTTATTACATTTGTTTATTTATTATGTATTTTTATTTATTTATTACATTGTTCTGGCTGCTCTGATTGCTAGGTGACACTAAGCCATGTGTGTGTTTGCATGCTGTGAATATCCCCAGTGTGCAAGAAGCTACCAAACTCACACCCATTGTATGCTTAATGTTTGTTGCTAATGAGTTTAGTTGAGTTAAGTTGAAGATGTGTCAATTTGAAACCTGAGTGTCAGCTGCCAAACAGCGCATTAACAAGCTGCATTTTCAGAAAATGAAAGCCACGAAATCGTACAAACTCACACAGTTGTCGTGGAAAAAAAAAGAAGTGAATTCTGTATCCTCTTTTATCACAATGGCTGCTGCTCATCTGCCAACTGTCAAATCTTGAAGCACATGAACACATCACAGCACAAGTCTCCTTCGCAGCCTGCACCCTGCAGCACACGTTTTCTACCAAATGTATAAAACATAACAACATTATTTCTTTACAAAACAGGAAATAGTGTGTTTGTGTGTGGTAGACTTTTTTGTATTTGTGAATGCTCTAATCCCTTAGGAAGTAACTACAATCTAAATGTATTTTTATAATCACACAATCAACACAATACTGTACCAGTGCACCAGCAAAACACTGTAGCAGTGTCTGTGAAGAATCTTAGTTATCCTGTCATATAGCATTGATAAGTATTCTGGACTCACATGGAAGTCTTGAATTTTGATAAAACCTTAATGAAAACATTACAACTAGATGTGTTTAATTGCTAATAGGACAAGATACTAATAGAGCTTCACAACATGAGTGTATGTATTTTGACTCCAAAGTATTACCTAAACTAAGAATTTAAAACTCAAACACATCAAACAATATGACAACACCCTTAAAATACACTATAGAAAATCATGTTCATAGGGACTGAAATACACTATTTAGTCTTTGATGATCCAGTCACAGAAATAACAAACATTTCACAAGTTAAATGTGGAATCTAGGCCACTCATATCCAGGGGGAAAGCTGAAGAAAGCTAAAGCTCCTCTTACCGTGACAATAGACACCATATCAATTTGGCATCTACATCTATTTTAGAGCACATGTTTGATGTTATTGGTGATGTTATGCATTCACAGAGAGACATCACATTATGTAACTCAACAGCTGGGGAAGAAAATAATCTATGAGTCCAGTTTATGTCTTTCTCAACCCTGTAGGCTTGACCCTGTGGCAGTAAAACGTTGTGGCGTGGTTAGCCTCCAACAGCTTTTTTTCAGGCAGATTCACAATTCACAATCTTGTCATGATTCTTTTTTATGTTGGTGTTTAAGACTATTTTGCAAGTTACTGAACAGTACAACCAAACAGATTTTTATTTTTTAGGTAAAAAAAAGAAAAAGAAACACACCAAATTCCATTCAGAAATGTACCACTTTAAAGTGTCTTTAAACATTTATTAGTTACTTTTCCATCATTGATGTTATAAGTTACATCAGTGATGCTGCTACTATATTTCAAAATGTTACACCTGTGTGACACCTACAAACCAATGCGTTTCCAAAAATAGACAAGTGCAATGTGTCCAGATTCATACACACTACCTACACTGGGACATGAGTAACAATTAAAAATGTACATTAAAGCTGTGCTTTAAGCATTGACATTACAATAACTTTATAGTCATTGACACAGTCTGTCTCTCTTTCCATTTCCTAAAGCAGATGCAGATGCAGGACTGGGCTACCAAATGTGCTTATTTCTTTTTTCTGACTTGCTTATTGGCAGAAAGACACCTCATAATTTAAATAATGACATGAGTTGAATGATGATGAGTTGAACAATTATTTTATTAAGCTCATATTTTCTAAACAAATTGAACCTGTCTGTTTAGATCAGTGGCACTTCCAATATTATTGCTTTCACAAACAAAATGGATGTTTAGAGGAATCACTAAGCAGGTCTAAGCCCTTTTGTGAACAATTCTTGAATAACTTACTGATGATGTCTCTCTTTTTCCACACACCTCTTTTCATGTGTGTGTGTGTGTGTGTGTGTGTGTGTGTCTGTGTGTGTGTGTGTGTGTGTGTGTGTGTGTGTGTGTGCGTGCGTGCGTGTGTGTGTGTGTGTTTACCTGTCCACTCTGATTGTGCGTGTGCATGTGGACACAGGGATGACATGTCAGGCTCGAAGTTCCTACCTGGATACAGAGGTGCTTTGGGGCTACCGCTTTACACCGGTTCTCTCCCTGGAGAAGGGCTTCTATGAGGTAGACTATAACAACTTCCACGATGTCTATGAAACCAACACCCCCACCTGCAGTGCCAAGGAGCTAGCTGCTAAGCTTCGGGAGGGGCCACTATTGCCGCTCCGCAGCCCAGAGCCCAAAATGCATACTTTTGACCCCTTAAACCGCATGTCAGAACGGGACCCACTCAGCCCGGATGAGGACAAGGAGGAGAGAGATTCAGGGGGTGACAGAGGAGAGACCAATGGCTCAGCCGCTGCTTTGGAGGATCCGCCACTTGCTGATGGACTGCCTGGCTGATGTGACTGACAGCCACATCAGCTAATATCCCAGCACAGAGACTGGACAGGAGGACAGGACAATAATGCTTAATTTAGTCAATGGCCAGCTTGTTCCTTTGCAATGCTTGGAGATACAAGACATCCGTCTCCAGCCCCCGACTCATGCAATTTACTCCTCCACTAGAGTGTCAATTTATAGCATTGATTGGTTTTGTAGACACGTAAGTAACATACACAGACACACACGCACAGTATCTATATCTACACTTAAACGTTGGTGGTTCAGATGGTTTTTTTTATAACCGTAACGACCACTTACTGCTGTAACAGCTCAAGTTGTATAATGTAAACTTGAGCTGAAACTGGTAGCCGTGACAGAGTACCATGGGCTTATTATGGATGCGCCAATATTCTCATTTTAGAGTGTGTTGATTCAGCTAAATTTGAACAGAGTATCTGTCTCATAACTCAGCTAATGTGTCGGACAGCAGCTTCTGAGTGATAATGGAAACTTGTTATTGATGATTTTTAAACGTTGTGGGGGGTTATTATTTCCTTTCTCTGTCAGTGTTGTTATTATGCTGTGTCAGAAACCCAATTCACCTAGGAGGAAATGTATAGGGCTTCTAGTTTGCATAGGCAAGGAAAACGTAGGAAATTGTTCTATAAAAGGCAAAGTGTACTGGCACTATCTAAATTTGATTCCTTACAGTAGTTCACAACTTCCTCATGGTTGTACTGTCGTATATATTTTCAGTGTTTGTCTGATTGTCTCCCTAACATACTGGGAGCCTTGACCCAAATGAAACCAGCTAGTACCTAATTGTATACTCCTTTTCAGGGTTTGAAATTAACAATATGAACTAGGCAAATGCTGGTAAAAAGCTGTATATCCTACTGACTGACTATTTTGAAAACTACTTGACTGTTTAAAGATTTAATTTCCCTTCCCGCTGCAGCAACTAAAACATTAATTCCAAGCCCCTTTCTTGATACGTAAAGCACAATTTCCCATGAGGTGACTCCACACTGACCTGACTGCTCTGCTACTGGCTGATGCATGTCAGTCCTAGTTACAGTAAAAGTAGATTCAAATATTTATATGAAACATCAGTGCTCAACGGCTATTTGAAATGTTCTTGATTTTTAAACACCACACATGGAAATTTCAAATGCTCCACAAGCAAAATGAAATACTCAGTGGTCCGTTTTATGTTTGTTTTGTTTTTGTTTTAAATATTTAAAAGATATCCAACCCTGGTGTTTTTCAGCTACATAAAAGTTGAGTCTACTGAAGATAGGAGCAGGTTTTCTGTCTAATCTGAGTCAAATCTAAGTTTAGTATCTGGCCAGCACATTACCTGCAGTATTTGCCTTCTTTGTAATTATTTCCTCTGAACTTTTCACCTTTAGCGTTCACCTCATGAATGGAAGTCTTCTTTGTCCACACACACTTGGCCACAGACATTGGCCTTGTTCCACAAACCGCCCCGAGTCTTTTGCTTGATATAGTTTATAGCCCTTGTGATGCTGTTTAGGAAGCCGACACATGTCCTGTGAGGGTCATAGCCTACAGTATTCTTTGACTTTTCTTTAAAATGAGACATGTCAAAGCTTGCATGCATGAATCAACCCCTATGCGTCCCATTTCTGAGTTTGTTTAATACAGTAAGAAATACAGGGTATTTTCTAGGCATGCAAATTATGAGATTTCTACAATATATTATCAGATAATGTATTAATATGCAATTTTCGTTTGTTAAAAGAAAAATTCCTGATAGTTTAAAATCTTCAACTTCCCAATCCAATGTTAAATCGCTTTGTTTTTTACAGACGCTTCTCCAATCACTGCGTTATTTTCACTGTGACATTTTAGCATCTTACTATGTATTCCATTTGCTAAACGATCGTTTGTCATTAGCAAGAGATCGTCTTTCATTGCTGGAATGTCATCTGTTGTCTGTGTGTTCTCATGGGAATAAACATAATATGGCCGAAAGAACAACATGTTCCTGTTAGATAATGTGTGCATGAATGAGCGATTGCATGAGAGTGTGTGACTGTGTAATTATTTTGCACATAACTTTGCAACTGAGGATTGGAGAGATACCTTAATTAACCAAGGTTGATACTGCACTCTTATCAGCTGTAGTGTGACAAAATGACAGATGTATGGCCATAGCTCTCTGAAAACTGGATTAGTCATGTATCAAACCATGAACTGCAGACTTAAGCAACCTTTGATTATCAGCAAAGAACAATCTTGTCTTGTACTGAAGCTTGAGGCAAAAACTACTTCATGCATGCTAAGGGAACAAATAGGAGGGATACATCAACAACTTTGTTGCCCCCTTTCCGTGTCTAAATTTGAATTCATTAATTCAAATTACACAGCAACAAAGTGTGGGTACATCTCAGTATTCACCCAAACCCTCCCTGAGCTAAACTCTGACATCTACCAATAACTGTCCAAGCCTATAAAGGCTTAAAGCCAATGGTTTCTCGTGGATTAACATGATTGTGGCTGCTGGAGTCTTCAGGACCTTAGCAGCATCCCTGAGTCAGCTTTGTGTGTTTGGAGACTGCAATTACACAGGCACATGTACACACACAGGAAGACACAATCACAGAAAACAGCTGGCACACTGATACCACAGTTATTAACTAGCAACAGAGAAAACGCTGCACAAGTCAAAGGGGTAATCGCATTCATACAGTGTCTACAGAGTACATCTTGTCATAAAATGAAACATGATGTTACATTAGGTGGCCAGTGTGTCAGAAATTCACTGAATCACAGCAATGTGCTGTCAAGGCTATTCTTGTCCGAGCTATTACATTTGGGAGCTGGACTGTCGTCAGCAAGTTGACAGTCTCTGATTCAAATCTGAATAATGTACGATGATGAATATAATGCGCCATTGAATGGTGCATTGAAATAGGTACCCAAGGCAGGTCCTCGTGGGTGAGCATGGGTGTCTGTGATAGAGAAAAAGAGACGGGGAAGCAGTCATCACAACCTCAAGCCAACACCGCACATGAACACACAATAGCACCCACAAACACACAACAATACGCAAAGTTATTTATTTAAGCTTTTTCCAAGATAGATGTGGCCTTTTTTACAATTGAGGAAGTTATTCAAGGAAGATAACAAAGAAAGTTACTAAAGCTGATGAATGGCACCGCACTTTCTCGTTACATGGTTAGCTGATGCTCTTCCCTTCTACTTTACATAATGCATGCTTGTAATGAAGAAGGAAGCACTATAGGTCGTTAACAACTGTGTAGTCAGAATAAAACATCCTGCGCAAGAAGGAGAATTATAGTCACAGACAAAAAAAGAATGTGGGAGGAATTTTACTCTGGTACAACACAGTCACAGTGTAACCTCTTTCCATATAGTTACTCCTTCCTTGGACTCCCATTATTCTGCTTAAACAACTCCCACACAGACAGAATGCAACAGGGCATTGGTTATATTACAGTATGTTTCACATTTTCCATGGATTGCCTGGTGATGTTTTTTTTTTCCATGATCCAGAGCAACATCCAAAGATGAAAAGGCTAGCAAGCTAACCCCATTGTCTCCTCTTTAGCAACTGTGTCTCCCTGCTGCAATTATATCTTATTAAGCATTCAAATATCTTATTACATGGTACTGTAATAGCTCCCCTGTCTTTATTTCCTTACAGCTCCCACAGTTACAAAAGAAGGCTTTATGTCATTTGTTTCTTTTTTTCTTTTTGAAACTTGTAATTTAATTATCTGTGTGCACTTGTAAGGTACTGGTGCAAACTGTAGGTTGAAGACTCTTTTGCACATTCATATCCATGTGCAGCTCTATGTCGCACCCCATAAGACCTGGTGGTTTTACTGGGAATCTTCCTTTGCACAAAAGCTGTAAGCCTCCAGGATCTGGCACTGAACATGTTACAAAACCTTATGTAATACAGCTTCACACCGAGCAAGTGAACCAATCACAAGAAGGGGACGTATTTCAGTCTGCTGCTTGTTCATGGTGAAAATTAGTTTAAAGCAGGTCAATTAAAACAGTTTTAAGAAGTTAATCTGTGGGGAAAATATTTTCAGAAATGTCTGAAATTCGGGGAAAACAATACCCCATATAAGAGCTACTCACAGCCATGTGTTAAACACAACAAACAGCCTAACCACACAATTCTTAAGACTGTCTTTTCATATGTGAATGCTTAAATTTCACACAGAGTGGCTAGAAGTAGGAACAGAAAAAACAGTCACACTGCCAGTTTGGTTCTGTATAAAAGGAGCTTAATAAAGCATATTGTTTTCCGAAGTTTTGAATGGAACAGGCAGATACATGCACAGACACACAGAGAGAAACCTTTGCCTTTTCCCAGCCAGGAGAGAGAGGTCTTCCCTTTGATGTTTGGAGGATTGGAGGATTGGAGGCGGCCTTTGATGAGAATTTCTATGGCTGCAGAGTGGCTGTGGCTTCAAATTAAGCTTCGCACAAGCAGGCAACACTGACGGCACAAGAATATTGTCACAATGCCTACCTCTGTTTAGTCATTTTTGCATATATTTTATCAACGCATTCTCATGAACGGGTCCGTATGATATCGTACGGAAATGTGTACACACCAAAACGTATGATATCCTACGAAATTAGGAGACCGCAGACTGGTCACGTGACGCCGGCTGGCTATGAGCTCCATGACGCCGAGCGGCAGTTGATAGTTGTTTAAGCCGCTACAGAGCTTTGTGACGCCGGCTACAGACCTCTGTTGTATCAGCGGTAGTTGGTGGTTCAGTTACCCGAACATAGATGACTTTGAGCTGAGTAAAAAGCACAGCGAGCTGCCAGTCGTTTCGGCGGACATTACAGTTAAATTCAGTCCACAAAATATAAGCCTTTTGCCGTGACAAAAGTTAAGATTAGGCAGCAAAACGTCCAGTTAAGATTAAGAAAATATCGTAGTTTGGATTAAAACACTCCTAAGGAACATGCATTTCCTGGTTGAAAGGCTTTAGTTTAGGGAAGCGAACTCCGCTCTCTGGCTTGTAAGTCCTGTATGTTAACGCCCACCTATCCACCACGACCTCTTCCCCACGCAGCTACAAAAAAACATGGAATGCTTACGAATTACAGTCCTTAACTTTTCGTAGCTTTTTGAACAAATGGCTGTTTTTATAAACCTTTCATGTAATTTTGGATACCTGCAATTCCCCACAGTCACAGTTGCTCGCAGTGAGTTCCCGCCATTCCCAGTCACGTGATTACCTCACTCACCAGCACACACCTGTTCCCCACTCCGTCATTAGCTCCCCTGCATATATATCTTTCCTCAGTCATTTGCCAAATTGTCCAATAATAATATACTTCTACGCAGTCTCAGCCTTCCAGCCTTGGTTCCTGACTACTGCCTGTCCCCAGTTCTGCTCCGCTGCCTCTTGCCTGCTTTGTTTGCCCTTGCTACTGATTACCTGTTGCCGAACTCTGCCTTGTTCTTCTTACCAAGTAAAAGATTGCTTGCTTTCAGCTGCCCTGCCTCTCAATCCTGCTTTTGAGTCCACATATGTATGCAGAACCATTCAATGCAATAACATTAATAAACAACATTAGTTCAACATTTTGTAAAATATTCTTATTTGCTTTTTTGTCCAGGGTTACACTGTGGCAGAAACCATCATTCATGATTTTATAACCTCTTGTTTGGACTACTGCAATTAAGTCCTGTCTGGGGTCCCCAGCAAAACCCTAGACAGGCTCTAGTATCTCCAAAACTCTGTCGCCAGGGTCCTCACCCACACTAAGACCTGGCAGCACATCACCGCAACCCTCATCCACCTTCACCGGCTCCCAATTAAGTCCCGCATCAGATATAACATCCTCCTTCTTCTTCTTACCTCCTACAAATCCCTCCATGCCCTGGCCCCACAGTACCTCTCCGACCTCCTCCATCCATTCACCCCACCCCGTAAACCTGCAGTCCTCAGATGCGGTCTGTACCTTCGGAGACAGAGCCTTTAATGTTGCAGCCCCATCCCTCTGGAATACCCTCCCAGAAGACATCCGAAATGCTACATCGCTGGACGTTTTTTTTAAAAACTCCTGAAACACCACCTTTTTTACCACCCATTTACCACAGCCTACAACCTCCCCAGTAATTCTGTAAAGTGTCCTTGGGTTTCATGAAAGGTGCTATATAAATAAAAGTGATTATTATTATTATTATTATTATTATTATTATTATTATTATTATTATTATTTTTATTATTATTATTATTATATGAGACGATTGATGATATGGATGACACAGCTCCCCAAAAGTAAAGCTAAAACATCTCGATCAAAATCAGTCGATCGAAAATTAGTACACGTCAAATAAATTATTCCCAAAGATGGTTTCTGTCATTTTAGGTAGTTCTTATCACGCTGTTAATTTTTCTGATGAGTTTGGTTTTAATTCGTTATTTCTTGCTATGAAATGGGGGTGTAACTTTAATATTGACGGCTGTGATAGACATGCAATTATGTCCGGCGGATGTTTGTGCGAGACCTCGATACCACGGCTCCAACACTGATCACAACTGGGCAGACTCTGGCTCCAAACAACGTCACTAGCACAAGATGGCAGCACCTGTATCTGGAATGTTTTGGCTTAATTTGTGTACAGTGGGAGGAAACGGAGACATGTCGTCCATCTTAATAAACGGTCTATGTTTGGCATGCAGATACTGTATGAGAAAAGAAGGTGAAGAAGTGAATTTCCCAAAATCTAGAACTATTATTTTAACAGCAGAGGGGAACCCTTAGGGACTTCTAGGACTTCAGAGAAGGCCCAACATATCAGTAATTTTTATATGTCATATTTAACATATTTCATTTAGTGATATTTTCCTATTTTAATTCTAATTTGAGCTTGATTTTTTGTAGTCAAATTTGCTTCAGAACAGTGTTACTGTCCAATCAGATTTAGTTGTTATTGTCTCAAGGTCTCAAGGTATGTTAGTTTAGTAAGTGAAGGGTGAATCAGTCAATCACATTGACATGAACAGAATTTAGAGCCGGTGGTGAAGAGAGGAGTTTGTAATCCACAGGCACTCCACAGAAGTTTACTGACTCATCACCATGGCACAGCACCGAGCAATGCAGCAAACACTGGATGCCGTGGTACTTGGGATTTTGAAAAACAAAACAAAGAGATTTTGGTTGAGGTTTGCTTGCTTTTTAGTATTTCCTTTGCTTTGCTTTTGGTTTATTAGACAAGCAATGGGAGTCTGGAGGTTTTGAGGAGAAGCATGGGAAGTAAGTGGAGAAAAAACAACATCCAGATCGTAAATGGGGGAGGACTTTTTTCCCTTTCTACAGCCTAACCAGATTTCAACCTATTTTAGAAGTTTAAAGAGGTAGGTTTTAGCAGAAGAACTGCACCATCCTAATACCATTGTTTTACTACTTTCTGGAATATTTTACAACCAGTTATGACATGAAACATTTTTTTTGCCTCTTATCCAAATATTGCACTGGTAAGTAGGAAAAAATATGCTGGAACTGAAGCGCACTTTTGAACTGATGATGGATTTAAGCCCACTTGAGAACCTTTTGAATGTGTAGGAGAAAGCAAGTGGAGTCTGTGAGATGTGAGAGATCCCACATCAATGATAGAGATTAATCAATAGTTCCACACAATGGCTCCAAATGAAGGCATCGATTAGCTTTGTCTGGGAGCTCTGTTACCAAGAAGCACTTTGCAGTATTGTCTACCATTCAGAAAAGACGCAACCTTTTCTGTATGTTGAGATAAATGCAAAGAAAGAGCAGACAATAAGGATAGATAAATGCCTTTAGGCGCTTTAAGGGTTTACCCCAGAAAGCAGCCCTCATTTTTCTGTAAAAGAATTTTTTTTATATTCCCTGCAGTGAGGGTAGTGTATAATGCTGTAGTTGTAGAAATCATCAAATCACATGAGATACAGCATAAATGATTCGATTTTCCTTATATGTGAATATGTTATATAATAACGGAAAATAAAATAAAATAACTTATTTCACTGCATACTGTGCAGTTTAAAGGCAGTTGTGGTAAATCAAATTACCTCATGCAGAGATAAGTCTACTCTCTATATTTATCCTTTCATTTCTCTCTCCCTATCTCTCTTTTTCTATCCATCCCTCTTGCTCATTGAGTAGGTAACCCTCATGACTCCTCTCCCTCCTACGCACCAAAACAATACTAGAACAGGAAAGAGAGCTGTCCGGTTCTCACCTGCCTGTGGATGATCATCGCAGCACACACACACATGCATGGACGCAAATTGCGAAATCCATCAATAAAAACCAATAGGTAATTTAAAATGTATCATGACGCTGCTTTTGAGAGACTTGAACTGACCCAAAGTATCACAAGTGGGTCAGTCACAAGGTCTAAAACAATGGATCAAAAGATAGCTAACTGCAATTCCATGCATTCTCATACAATTAAAATTACTAGTGCCCTCCTGTGCCTCTGAAAACGGGAAAGATTGAAACAACATTTTCAATTCCTCCACACGCTCCAAAATATCACCTATTTCATGTCTGTGTTACATAGTACAGCACTCTACCAGCTGACAGAGTGAGTCCACCGCCAGCCAAATCCTTGCCTCTAAAAGGACATGCTCAGTTATTACTCATACCTCCAAATCATATCGTACATTACAGTACGAACACTGCCTCACTTCAACATCTGTGGGTTTTGAGAGAAATATCAAATATCTATAAATGTGACTAAACTGTGCTGTGTTGAATTGTACTGAATTGAAGCATTTTAATTTTCCAGTCCTATTGTCTCCTTTGGGTCCTGCCATTTGCATGCATCTGTGAGCTGCTTTGTGCTTTCTTTATGCATAAGTCAGCCGTCCTTTATGAGTCATACTATAATCACATCAAGCATATACACCACTACACATACATTGCTGCTGTTTCATACGCATTCACAGCAGACCACTCAGAGTGCGCCTCTGAGGGAAACGCTATCTCGCTTCCTTTATGCAAACTAAGCCGATGGGTCTCAAAGACTCTTGAAGTCCCAGAAGCTTTAAGCATCTTCAACACGTGCTTCCTTGTCACATGCATGTCCTCCCTCCAGCCAAGCTAGTTGTTTTGCCTGTGACCTTTTAACAGATTCCCCTGGCATCACTGCAGCCTGCAGTCATTTGCAGTGTGCTCCGTCCCAAACAGCATAGTAAACGTTTCCAAAAGGGTCATGAACTCTATGTCAAGCATCAGAGGCAATCCGTTTGATGATTTTCATACAGATGCGTGAATGTTGTTGTCATGATAAAAATATTTCAAGGGTGAAGAATTAGAAATATGCTTCCCACACAGGCTGTGGTTTGTTTGTTTGCCCTTTAGCACTGGATTAGGACTATAATTAGACAAATGAAGTATGTAAATGAGCACCTAGCTTCTGGAAAGCATATCTGACAGCCTCCACACACGCTCTGCCAAGTCCATAATCTTTACCCCAAATCCCTTTTTTTTCAGCTTCTATTTTTTTCTTCACTCTATTGTGATCCCATTGTTAAAACGCTCATGGTGAGGGGAGTTCTCACGTTTATTAGTTGTTTAAGTGCATCTTAATTTGACCCTAAGCCCCTAGAGAAATAAAACTCTTGCATAACCTTGCTCTCTCAAATGGAGATAAGAAATGTGTCCCCTGTCAGAACTGTGCTGACTGTCCTGGTGAATCATACTTGCGCTCACGTACCTTTTTAAGCTGATTCCATGATCCAGATCAGGCTGTTTTTCCTGTCTCGTGGCAGGAAAAAGTAAAAGTCTCACTGTTCACTCACTGTGGAAATGTCATCTTGTTTGAAATTTCATCTTATTTCATCCAACACACCAATCATTTCGGCGTCCTTCACAAACAAACCTTTTCACTTATTGTCTAATGTTGCTGGTATCCTGTTCAATTGCTTTGTTGTTTGTTATTTCTGTGTCCCTTTAATTTTAAAGTGCATTGACACCGTGTCTAATGGTGATTTTAGACTTTAAGTAAATTTGATTGATTGATTAATCGATCTAAAAATAATTAAAGTTATTTTTAGAACAGTTTCCCATCAGAGAATTGCTACTTGCTTTCTAGGCTAAGCAATAAGTGCAAACAAGTTCTTCACAAAACTCTGCCTCTAGGCTTTTAACTCGCACAAGCAAAAGAGCACACATCACACCTGTTTTAGCATCACTTCAGTGGTAACCAGTTCATTTTAGAATTCATTTTAAAGTTATGGTCCTTACTTTTAAGGACCAGAACAAGCTCCTTATCTGACCTGATACAGCGTCACACCTCTTCCCGGAGTCTGAGGTCAGATGTTGTTAGTGGTCCCCCGCACTCATTTTAAAACCAGAGGGGATCGATCATTTCTGGCAGTGGCACCCAGATTGTGAAATGCACTGCCCCTCTCTTTACAGTGTTCTTTCTGTTCTTTTAAAAAACAACTTTGCTATTCAAACATGTTTTTAGTTACACAAGGGCTTTTATGGCTGTCTGATTTTATGTACCTATGTTTTCCTTCGTATTCTTGTGTCTTTTATTTATTGTATTTCAATTTATTGTGAAGCACTATCTTCGAAAAGTGCTATATAAATAAACTTTACTTACTCACTTACTTACTTACTTACTTACTTACAAAATGCCTAAAACAAAATCACCAATATCTTCAAAATCATTCACAAAAGCTTGAAATGATGAGATGTTAGTCGAGGGATGAAAGGAAGAGCTGTTCACTGTTTCTCATTAAGAGGAGCTCACAGTATTCCTTAAAATCAATGGAAGCAGTACTCAGGATTTAGACCTCTGACACCAATACTCTGTAAGCAGTTGGATTAGTCTGACAAAAAGGAAACTTGGAAAGAATCAAATATTAAAAGAAATCTATGATTTATTATATTTTTAAAAGGTGTGATATCTATTTGGTTGTGTTGCATTCCTATAACATTGTCAGACAAGTAAATAATCCACACATGTTTTTCCTTAAAAACCTTGCCTAATTTTTTTTACCTAATGAATGTCTGAGGATCGTGAAGTAAGTCGAAGTGACGGACAATGTGCGACATTCTTTGGCGTTTTTGTTCTAACTTTGATGTAAAACCGAGACTCTCCTCCCCCAAAATAAACACATAGGTCGTTTGTACAAGCAGTTAACTACGACCTATTTACGATAGTGGCGGCGACCTCTAGTGGCTGTAGTAATTATGATCGGAGCAAAGGGGGAATTCAGGTGACAGAGTGTGAAGAACAATAGGTCGGGGTGGATGGATGGGTCAAACAAATACAGGACTTTAACCCAATGTTGACCTTTACAGTAACTTACATACACAAGTTAAATTGTAAGTTAAGTTACATATGTAGCTACATTACACTACATTACGTAACTAACATACTTATTTTACTAAACCTAACCAAGTAGTTTTGTTGCCTAAACCTAACCAAATTGGGACTGTTTCAAAAACGTAATCACATTTGTTTAAACTGTGACTGTGGCAATTATATAGCTGCAATCACTTTTTCAGTTACTCCGAAGAATGTATATTACCTCAATCTTGGTTCTAATCACATTAAGAGAGTATATATATCATGGTCCAGCTGGGTCAAAGCTGATCACATCTTACGTCTTTGTTCTTTTCCTTCTTTCTGAAAACTCAATTCAACTCAACTCAATATTATCCATGGTGCAGTGCAATTTGTTATCTTGAACATCAAATGAGATGGATATCATTTTATGTTAAAAAGTCCTTCTCAAGGGTCATATGGTGGCTCAGCAGATGGTCATATGTGTCCCATCAAGTCATGCGGTCCAAATTTTCACATTTGTTGCATAATGAAACCTCATCCCTTATATATCCTGTGCCCACACTCTACATCACCTAATCAAGCAAAAATCCCATGATAGCAATCTCATGATGGCTCTCAGGAGATGATGAATAATGTTTAGTGAATCCTTCAGTAGACTGATTTACCATTTATTAGCATGCTGCTAAAATCTTGATGGGCTATACAATCAGCTTGTGGCCCTTAGGATATCATAATATGTTGTCATTTTGATTGACACCTTTACAGTTGATGAGGCAAAGGCACAGTCTGAATTAAAGAATGTTTTCCAATAAATAGCATTTTTTGGGCATATGCTGTCTTGCCAATAGATCAGAAGATTTATGTTACTTTTATGTTGTGTACGGTAAAAATGATGCTACAGCCAGCAGCCAGTTAGCTTAGCACGAAGACAGGAAACAGCTACAATGTATATATTTTTACACTTTTGTTTTGGATTAAACAAATACATGTAGAGTATTAGTGAGCTTTAGAGGAGCTGGTATGCCGTTTTTGTTCGGAGAAAGGACCAACCCTCCTGTCTTTATGCATGGATAAGCTATAACGAGCCTATAAGCTATAACCTCCTGCTGGTGGTCGCTTCATAGTAAGCGTACAGACATCATGATGATTCATCTAACTCTCAGCAAGAAAGCAAATAATGCATATTTCACAAAACGGCAAACTATTTTTTTTAATTCAAGAATTGTTTTCATATGATGTTTTTAAAGTGGCTGAAATGTTTTTAGTGTCTTCTCACGGCTCATGCAGTACTTAAAAACATGTTAAATTTGAGTTTTTTTAAAGATGATTTTTTTGGGCATTTTAGGCCTTTATTTATATAGGACAGCTGAAGACATGAAAGGGGAGCAAGAGGAGGAATGACATGCAGCAAAGGGCCGCAGGTCGGAGTCGAATCTGCGGCTGCTGCGTCGAGGAGTAGACCTCTATATATCGGCACCTGCTCTACCGGATGAGCTAGCCATGTGCCTTTGTTCACATTTTGTGCCACCACGGCAGTCAGCCTGGGCATTTTCTGCATTTGTATGTGTGCCTGTATGTGCATGGCTGCCTGTGTATGTGTGTCTGTGCATGTATTTATGTGAGGACTCAGCTGCAAAAGGATTTAATTAGGATTGGATGACTCCTCGTATTCCTTATATTCTCAGCTATTATACAGGCAGGCCTCCTGTGGGACAAGCTTTCCTAAATTAGAAATGGAGAACTGCTTTTCATTAAAATGTATTCAACCAATCCCTTGATTCATCTAAGCCACATGTGTCAATCTTAAGGTCCGCAGGCCAAATCCGGCCCCTCGCAGATTTTGATCCGGCCCGCATATCAATTTAGGTTCACAATACATTTTGGCCCACCTCATTTTTTTGTAGCTTTTTTAATGTTTTGTCGCTTCTTCTGAAGTTTTTGTCACTTTTGCCGACTTTTTTTCGGGCCGTTTTCCGCCGTTTTTTCCGACCTTTTTTGTCGCTTTGTTCTTTAATGGCTAAGTTACTTTATTGCTGACTTTTTGGGGTCTTTGTGTTGACCAAACTGTAAGTGAGAAGGCTATATGAGACATGCAATAATGCAGTCAAAGATCCTTGACTTTTGATGAAATAAAAGCATGTGAATAAACTAAATGTCTGGCCCTTGATGTGATTCTTATTTTCCAGTGTGGCCCTTTGTGAAACTGAGTTTGACACCCCTTGTCTAAGGGCAAAGGTATCATATGTGCCTCTGTCTTCGTATGTCAAGAATCTGGGACCATCTTGCAGCCATTCAACTAGAATTGTTTCATTTAATCTCCGATAAAAGACAATGTCTTACAGTTAATTGCTTTAGCCTCTGTGCTCTATTAAGGTGGCATTCAGAATGATGACAAAGCAGCAATGGCGTCGCATGATTTTGCAATTTGCAAAACACTATTGCTCCATCTGACAAATGACCCTTGATGGCTCTTGTTAATGTCATTTTTAATCCGCACATATCCCTGCTGGGTAGATGTCATGGGTAAAGGGGCTGTCAGCCATCTGCGGTATGACAGCCTCATCAGGAAAATGTTGTGTGCCTTGATGAGCTCACGTGAGATCTTGGTGAAGTGTGTGACACTCTTTTTGTACCACTGTACGATTGGATTTGAAAGTGGTCTTTAACACTTGTGGGAAATAATTGCAGAACCTATTGTCCGTTGGTGCTTATAACAGCAAGACTATGGCATATTATGGCACGTTCATAATTTCCGATTCAGTGCTTCACAATGTAGATGTATTAGAACAGTTAACAGTTAACTTTACAACAACACAATGGTGTTCAACAATATCAGAAACTATTTTCTGTGCAAATAAGTGTTCACAGATATCCAAACTTTAAAATTAAATAAAAGACTAAATAAAAATGTATTTAAAATGACATAAAGAATAAAATAACATGTAGTGCACTTTCTAATGACATCATCATCTATTTTTTACTTTGTATAATATTTGATATTACTTTGATCCTATTCCGTGGGCTTTGTATATTTACTATCCAAAGTTCGAGGATAAAAGGCATAATAAGCATAACTACCAACATCTGGGCATAGACATTGGTTATATTGTAACTAATCTGATCATGTTTGCTGATTTACACACTGTGGTGCATCAGCTTACAGTAGATATGCCTTCCACATTGACAGCAGCTATCCCTTGCACACTGCTTTGCTTCTTACACTAAATCAACTTTTAAAAATTGTCATAATTCTCAGCACAAAGTTCTCCTTTTTACAAAGCTTTCTGATCAAGTCAAGCCAGTTTCATTGATGTAGTGCTGAATTATCTGGCATTATTATCTCAGGGCATTTTATTATATAGAGCAGGGCTACACCATACTCTCTTATAACATTCACTCTATGAGCAATCCTACCTGCCCACTCTGGAGTTCTGGGCTCAGGGCTGCTGCTTGGCTCTTCATTGTCACTGTTAGCAGCAAACTGGACTAGTGGCTGCTGCTGATGAGCTACAAGAGAAAGTTTGATTAATAAACACGAACGGTGGTTTGCAGGCAACGTTGTATTATGTTTTGCACGACCGCTAGCATCCTGCACTGCTCGAAACTAGCTTAGCTTACCCGTCTCATCATCTTCATTTCGCTTTTCACTGGCAAACTGCAAGCTGGTTTAAATGAAAAAGTTCCTTAGTTTAGCACATCTGTCAGTGTCACTTTCTAGAGCTTTCCTTTGCTTGCATCCTCTAACAAGCCCCGCTGACCAAAGTGTACAAGGTGACGGTTTGTTTGTTTTTTGAGCAAGGTGCTGCCGTTGGAGTCAAAACATAATTATGTCATAATAACCAGCACTCTGTAGTGGGCTGCCTTAATGTAGAGAATGTTGGGCTGCAAGATTAAATAAATAAATAAATAAATAAAATGGGCCTAGGGACAGCACCCATGATATATTTCAACTATGATTTCAACCCATTGCCATGACTGAACACCGCTGACCAAAAAAATAGACCGGCCCACCGGGAATTCTCCTGGTGCTCCCGATTAGCCAATCCGGGCCTGCTTATCAACTGGCAAACAACATGAAATCCATTCATAAACTACTTTTAGACAAATGCATGCTATTATGATGAAATGCTTAATGCTGTAAGCTAGTAAATCTAGTTCTGAGCTGATCAGAGACCAGTCAAGACACTTCCCTGCTGGCACAGACAGAATCATCATAAAACTGTCTCGGCTCCTTCCGGTTGAAAAGGTAAAAATCTCAATCAGCGCAGTCGGCTTTGCTCAGTGTGCCAGCTCTCAATGGTTGAAATTCATGCCCACTTACTGCACTGGTGTGATCTGCATTGCGAAGGCTTCACAGTGCAAGAAATACAATTTCTCAGCTAATTTATTCAGACGCTTGTTGCGTTGAATACATAAATGGAACAATATTTTAAGAACGTGACAGCTCCACAGACAAAAAGATAAATATCTGGGGTTAACACTAGTTTGTATTATTGAAGCTTTAATCTTGCTTAAAAGGGAAACTTGTAAATGTTCATACTAACATAAAAGTACATAAATGAATGTGTGTTATCAGCCTGACACTGTGTGTGTTTAAATATGCACCATTGGCTACATATTGGCTTTACTGTGCTTTGGTGGGCTGTAGATATCAGGAGTAAGTCTGATTTAATAGCAAAACCTAAAATGATTTAAAACCGTGAGAAACAATAACGCAGCAAATATAAACGCAGGCAAGACTAATATAAAACACCACAAAACATCTGCAGTGTTTGCTCCTTTTTTGCTGCAGCTTGGCTCCATCTAGCATCTGTCATTCCACCCCCTGTTATAGTACAGTACATACAGTACAGTTGCTTCTGGCTCTTTCCAACAAACCCTTTATGTATCGTGATGACGATGCATTTGGTGGCAATGTACTCCTTTACTATATCACTTGTCTTCTTACTCTCAAATAGATACAGTGTAGAAATAAATCACCAAACCTAAATACTACTTTTTTGTAAACAAAGGAGCTTTTACTCCTCTCTTCTCTGGGTAAATCCAGAAAATGATGTGGAAAAGGGGATGGGGGAGACATTTCAGTAGGGAATACTGTATAACATGTCTACTGCCTGTTACAGTCAGTCTTGTGTAGTTCACTGTGCACAGCATGACACTGACACTCCACCACTCTCTCTTTAGTTACTTTAGAGTAACTGTCTGTCCCCTGCACTACTCTGCCTGACAGCTGTGTTAAAGTAGAAGTGTCAAAATTGTTTTAGTTATGGTAAAAAACTGCTTTCTAAGGTAAAAACAAATGAACAATATATGGTATATCGCCATTAAGATGCTGCTGTCTTTTTTAAAACAGATAATTGACTGCTTGGTTCCCATCTAACCAATGTACTGCTGAGTTGAACACAGAAAAGGCTAACACTTTGATGTAGGGCTATCATAATGTAATGTGCCCCTGAGGCTGACTTTTTATTAGCCAGTGTTTTGATATAGTGAGCTGAGCTAAGGTTAAGGGGCTCCCTTCCATCACTGCAGGGAGGCTGTCTAATGACCCTGATTCCATCCTCCACTCCAACCTAATCTCACACACATCATCTGTTAATGATCAACATCTATTTATCCATTTTCATCCACCTCAATTTTAGTTTTGTGTATTACATTTACATTTACTTGTTCACTCTGTAGTTATGTCTGTCTCTCTGACTGCTGTCAATCACATACAGACAGATGGTAGCTTATATTGAGCCAAAATAGAAATATGGGACATCTGCAATTCTGCACCAATGCCAATTCTTTCCACCACATAAACTGTTCCTATACAAAACTGAACAGTATTTGCAGGTTTATGCGAATGGACATGCATTTGATGTCCAGAGAAAGAAGTAAGACGTTTAAAATGGTTTGACTGTCTGACACAATTGCAAATTTATTCAATACCACTAATTTAGTCTGAATATTATATGTACCACACTAAATTAATAATATCCTCTGCAGACATTTACTGCAAAAGCATAAGACATTCAGACATGCTGTCTTAAGATAATGGATTTTAAAAACACTTCTCATTCAAAAACTTCAAATGAACTTGTGTCTCTGCAATATCCCGTTGCACCAAAGTGTAAAATTCAAATTCACGTTTGCCTTTTGCAGTTACCATTTCTCTCTCCCAAGTAAAGCTTGGTCAGGTCTACCTGCTGGAGAACTGACTAAGAAGAAAATCCCTCATTGATCCTCTCTGCTCTATATGTCTACTTTAACAACACTGATGCCAGCATCATCATCAGCAAGGTTGCCAGGAGACTGTGAAAAACTAAACTAAGGACAGTGCTGTAACACAGACTGTCAGACACCTGAGGCAACTCCCAGGGGAAAAAGCAAAGGGATGTAGTAAGAACTCAACGGTAGACAAAAAGAAAATGATGCTTATTAGCTGCAGATAGCATGTGCCAACATGGTTATTACTGTAGGCAATGCTCCCTTA
The DNA here is from genome assembly GCA_023631565.1 of Gymnocephalus cernua. Taxonomy (NCBI): domain Eukaryota; kingdom Metazoa; phylum Chordata; class Actinopteri; order Perciformes; family Percidae; genus Gymnocephalus; species Gymnocephalus cernua. The sequence goes on from CM042430.1 coordinate 26,936,455, forward strand.
ATCAGCCAGACTCTGGATTAGTTTTTGCCTACTAATGACTACCCACGCTCCTTCACGGTAAAATGTGGAGTTGGTGAGAAGTTAATTTTTAAATGACAATGCAAGCACACAACAGCATTGCTATTTTGGAGTTTTCAGGCTTACATGAAACTGCCTGCAAGCAATTTTCACATTCACTCTAATGTTGGCTACCAGGCAGTGACAATTTCCACATCGAATAGCATTAAAATTGAAGCATCACTAACTAAAATGGGTTGCACCACACAAACTAATTCTTGCATATAGCTTTGTTGTGCCAAATTTAAGGGCCAATTTAGTTTTTTACAAAAACACCTTTTTCTGACTGACCCTTTGGGGTCTAATAGCCAAGCTGTTAGATTAATTAATGGTTTAATATGGAGTTCTGAGATATAGTATAATGCTATATAATACACTATTGTTTATAAAATATCAATTATAGCCACTTTACATACTTTGACATTTGAAAATATATTCCAGAACTTATGTTCATGCAAGCAGTTTGATATAAATAGGAAGAAATCTAGATAGCCTAAAGCAAGTATTATTTGTGCTACTCTCATGATAAAACATGCATAACTGTCGTTGGATTTAATAATTAAAATTGTATTATAAAACACCAGGAGAATTACTAGAGGGGATGGCTCGCAGTGATAGGGAAACTAGATAGCCGCTCAGGGGTGAGTTGCACACACTCAAACACATAACAAAGTTACTTAAAAAGATCGGATTTTCACATTTGACAGCCTTACCACTTTTGATGAATTTCACACATACTTCAGTTTGGTGTGTAGTGATGAAGCCATACAGTAGCTCTGACTTTCACAGTTTTCCAATATGTATTGAGTAATCTTTAGGTCCTAATACAGTACATTGTGTGAGAAATATGCTTTCTTATCGCTTTAGGGTGTAATATGTCCCTTAAACCCTTTAGGAATCACACGCCTGGGTTATATAGCTTGTGGCCAGGCCTAGTTTTGCCTTGAGCGTAATCAATTTTTAAAAAATTATTCTAAAATGAATCAGTAGCCAGTGAAAGGAGGCCAAGATAGGAGTGATAAATGAAATGTTTCCTTGAAATGGTGAAACCTTGAGGCTGCACTTTGGACCAGTTCATTTGAGATAACTCTGTCTTAAGCCCTATTCGCATGGGACAGTATTACCAAGGTATCTCATGTGATTTACAAATTTATAATTGCCAACACAGTGTCCATTAGGGATGGGGCCGATCCGATCCAGTATCGGTATCGGGACCGATACCAGCGAAATTCAGGTATCGGATTTTCCCGATCCAACCTGCGGAGATTTCCGATACCACGAGCCATGTCTGCACTTTAACGTTGTCTGCTGAAATGGCTCCAAAAGTGATTCCTGTCTGCTGGTTGGCTGCAAACTGTGGAGTACATTTCCTGAACGGAGGCGCGGCTCAATGAGACACAGAGTTATGAGACACGTCCCCGCTCAGGAAGTCCATTCCGCAGTTTGCAGCCAGCTAGCAGGATAGTAGCATGAGCAGCATTGTGGCTAGCTCAATGCTATCCTGTGTGTCCGCTGTTTGGAAATACTTCACAGTGGAAACACCGCAGAGCAAGACAGCAAAATGAAAAAACAAAACAGGACTTTCACAACCGTCTGTCCCAGTGTTGTCGCTGGCTTGTGGCGTTTCATTTCCCCGTTGTTGCGTCCCCCAGAGACCCCGAATCGTGTCCCGGCGGCCGCCGTTTCAGATTAACCGCTGCAGCCGTGAAAACAGAGGTGTGTGTGTGTGTAACTAAGTGTGTGTGTAAGATGTTTACAGTTATTGCACTTTTCTTATATTTCAGATATTTGACATTTTAAAACGTTGATTTGTTAATGCTACAAGAGCCAGTGTACTTGATTTGCGCTGTTCACACACTGTTTTGTTGATAGTGTGTGTGTGTGTGTGTGTGTGTGTGTGTGTGTGTGTGTGTGTGTGTGTGTGTGTGTGTGTGTGTGTGTGTGTGTGTGTGTGTGTGTGTGTGTGTGTGTGTGTGTGTGTGAGAGAGATTTTTACACTTGCACTTTTCTTATATTTCAAGACTCAAGTATTTGACATTTTGGGAATGTAATAAATATTGACATGACAATCAATTTGAAACCCTTACAGTTGCATATCTGTTTTCAGAATGAGATTTTTCCTGTTTTTCTGACTTCATTTTCTGACCTTATACTTACCTCAAGTTGCCTTTTGGGACATACATGCATACGTACGTCCATATCATACTTGCCCGTTGAGAGGAGTTTATTTCAGCATCATATAAAATCAACAATAATGATAATAATAATATTAAAGCAAACACAGCTCTGGTATTGGAATAGTATTGGTATTGGCCGATATCCAAATTCAGGGATCGGATCGGAAGTGAAAAAATGTGGATCGGTGCATCCCTAGTGTCCATAATTCTCGACCCCAAATCACTGAGATGCCTGTTCGTAAAACACAAACACTATCACATAACCTCTGTGTTTGGCAAAATATGGTTGGTAATTTGCATTGAAATTTTAACTTGACTGATATATGACTCTGATATATAGCAACTGTAAGTCGCTTTGGATAAAAGCGTCAGCTAAATGACATGTAATGTAACTTTCTTAAGGACAGCAGTGCATAAAAAGACCATATTTTGGAGATATTTCTTAAATGAATAAAGCAAGGCTGTACAACCTACAAACCCAAATCAGAAAAAGTTGGGACAGTATGGAAAACACAAATAAAAAAATAAAGTAGCAATTTCTAAATGTACTTTGACTTGTATTTCATTGCAGACAATACAACAGCACATCATTTAATGTGTTCCTCGTGATTTTTATTGTTTGTTTTTTTCAAATAAACAAAATTCCTATTTTGGTTCTTGCAACACATTTCAAAAAAAGTTGGAACAGTAAAGCATTTACCACTTTGTAATGTTGCCATTCCTTTTCACAACACTTAAAAGACGTTTAGGGACTGAAGACACCAAGTGATGAAGTGTTTCAGGTGTAATTTTGTCCCATTCTTGCTGCAAACAAGTCTTAAGGTGGGCAACAGTACGGGGTCTTCGTTGTTGCATTTTGCGCTTCAAAATGCGCCACACATTTTCTATTGGAGACAGGTCGGGTCAAGTACCCGTATCCTCTTCCTCCGCAGCCAGGACTTTGTAATGTGTGCAGAATGTGGTTTTGCATTATCTTGTTGAAATATGCATGGACGTCCCTGGAAAAGATGTCTTCTTGAAGGCAGCATATTGTGCATATATGTACTTTTCAGCATTAATGGTGCCATCACAGAAGTGCAAGTAACCTTTGCAAAGGGCACTGACACAACCCCATACCATGACAGACCCTGGCTTTTGGACTTGTTGCTGGTAACAGTCTGGATGATCCTTTTCTTCTTTGGTCCGGAGCACAGCGTCCATTTCTCCCAAAAAATACCTGAAATACTGATTCATCTGACCACAGTACAAATTTTCACTGTGTGATGGTCCATCCAAGATGCCTCCGAGCCCAGAGAAGTTGACGGCGCTTCTGGACACTGTTAACATAGGGCTTCCTTTTGTACAGTACAGTTTTAACTGGCATTTGTGGCTGTAACTACGTATTGTGGTACTTGACAAAGGTTTGCCAAAGTAGTCCTGAGCCCATGTGGTGATATCGCTTATAGATGAATGACGATTCTTGATGCAGTGCCGCCTGAGGGATCGGACATCACGGTTGTTCAGCTTAAGCTTGCGCCCTTGTCCTTTACGCGCTGAAATTCCTCCTCATTCCTTGAATCTTTTAATTATGTTATGCACTGTTGAAGGTGAAATAAGCAAATGTCTTCCTATCTTTCTTTGAGGAACATTGTTTTTAAACATTTCAATAATTTTCTCACATATTTGTTGGCAAACTGGCGATCCTCGGCCCATCTTTGCTCCTAAAGGACTAGACCTTTCTTGGATGCTGCTTTTGTACCAAATCATAATTACAATCACCTGTTGACATCACCTGTTTCAAATCACATCATTATTTAACCAATTTACCTGATTACTAGCCCTAAATTGCTCCTGTCCCAACCTTTTTGGAATGTGTTGCAGGTCTGAATGACAGGAAAGGATGTATATTTACAAATGAAATTAGGTTAACCAGACAAAACATGAAAAAATTTGTGTTCACATTGTCTGCAATGAAATACAAGTCAAAGTACATTTAGAAATCACTACTTTATTTTTTTATTTGTGTTTTTCATACTGTCCCAACTTTTTCTGATTTGGGGTTGTATAATTTGAGCAGCAAAACCAAGGTCTGAATCAAATAGGTGACTCAAACAACTGGAATTATGAATTGTGCTATTGCATTAATCCCAATTTATCTGGTGTTCAAAGAAGGAGAAAATCAGCTATTTTAAGTAAACAATCAACTACAGTTGCATGTCATGCTTAATTTCAGTCCCGATGCTGCAGGAGGTTTGGGACTTAAGAATCCTAGAGTTACCCCATACTATAGTCTATATGTACCACGTGTGTATATGTGTGTAATAATAATAATAATAATGTTTGTGTGTGTGTGTGTGTGTTTGTGTGTGTGATGCCTGCGTGCATGCATGCCTGCGTGTGTGCGAGCATACATCTATGTCCATGCTAATTAATTGGGACAGGAACCAAGGGAGAATGGATCTCCAGCTGCTCTTCCCTGCCTCTTTACCCCTGGGTTAATTCACTCCTCTGAGACCAATACACATGTATGCACATGCACACACACACACGCTTGCACACACACACACACACACACACACACAGACAGACACACACACACACACAGAAAGAAATAGAGAGAAGGTGTGTCATGTAAGGGAAAGAAAATCGGAGGTTAAGACTGATAAGAGGCAAAATGGGAGTCAAAACGGACATTTGCAGCTTCACATACACCACTGAACTTGCTGTCAGAATCTTTTTGAGGTAACATCCCCCATGATACTACTATGTAAGCTTGGTACTGAATAAAAAAAACTGCACTGGATTGTCACTGCAAACTTTAGGTGTACAATGATCAATGACACTTTGACTTTGGGGCTTTTTGCAGGCCAAGATCACCAACTAAAATAACTGTAGACTAATGGAGAGTCCTATTTTCCTGTAGTGATGGTAATATGAGCTCAGCAAATATTTGGGAAGCTATGTTTATTTTGATTTTGACAAATTTAAGATAGATAATACATTTATTGACTCCTCTCAGTTATGATAAATGGCCACAGAAATGAACCAAATTTTGCTTCTCTTTATCTGGGAGCAGAATTAATTTAGGAAAACATTACCAATATTATATTATTCATCTTATAGCACCAACACTGAAACCTGTTAACGTGTGTTGTGTGTCAGTTACTGAAAATGGGTAGAGAATGGACAACTTACTCAGGTGCTGTGCATGGTTCATGCTTCTTTCAGTCATGCTTTTGGAAAAATTATAATTTAAAGGTCCCATGGCATGAAAATTTCACTTTATGATGTTTTTAACATTAATATGAGTTCCCCCAGCCTGCCTATGGTCCCCAATTGGCTTGAAATGGTGATAGGTGTAAACTGAGCCCTGGGTATCCTGCTCTGCTTTTGAGAAAAAGTAAGCTCAGATGAGCCATACGAATCTCCTCCTTATGAGGTTATAAGGAGGAAGGTTACCTCCCCTTTCTCTGCTTTGCCCGCCCAGAGAATTTGGCCAACCCATGAGAGAGAGACATCATGACTTTCAAGCGAGCAAATTGGCAGTTGGTCAAGGCCACAGGGGGACGGCACATTTACACTGTTATACAAGTTGTACACTTAATACTTTACATTGTAGCAAAGGGTAATTTCTTCAGTGTTGTCCCATTAAAAGATATAATGAAATATTTACTAAAATGTGAGGGGTGTACTCACTTTTGTGAGATACTGTAGCTGCGGTCAGTGTGGAAGACAAATCTACTGTAAGCTGTTGCACCACAGTGTGTAAACTAGCAAACATGATCAGATTAGTTACAATACTTTATATATATAAACACATAATGCCTTTTATCCTCGAAAGTAGCATAGTAAATATAGAAAGCCCACTATTGTAACTTAAGGGAATAGGATGAAAGTAATATTTAATATTATACAAAGGGAAAAATAGATGATGATGTCATTAGAAAGTGGAATACATTTTATTCTATTCTTTATGTCTTTTACTTTTGTATTTGTATTTATTCTTTTATTTCATTTTAGGGTTTGGATGTCTGTGAACACTTATTTGTACAGAAAATTGATTTTGATATTGTTGAACATCATTATGTTGTTGTAAAGATGTTAACTGTTTAACATTGTGAAGCAACACTTACTGTGTTTGCACTAAATTGGAAATAGTGCTATTTTACAAAAATACACTGAAATACAAGACTGTAGAGAACAGAGCGCTATTGTAGACGTATATACTAAGGTTTTAATTACATTATCTTACAGTTTTTTCCGATTGCTTACACACTGAAATCAAAAGTATTACAAAATTATCAAAACCTTACACTCAAGGAGCAATACATTGGCCCAGATGTGCACCACTATAAGCACAATGTCAGCCTCACACTTTTTGCAAAACAATACACACAGTGATTTTCAAAACACTAAACACACATGTATACATTAGACACAGAAGTATGTCATGATGTCACTTCCTTGCAATTCCAAATTACCACACCTGTGAGCCAATCTGTGAAACACAGCCATCGGGTGCACACACACTTTTGCTTAATTGTAGACACACCATTTAGGTTTAAGCACTAGCCTATACAATTGCAGCAGGTAAGTCTAGTATTTTCTGTACTGTATTTTCAGTTTTTTTCAGATCTTTTTTTTTGTTTGATGTTTTTTGTTTACTGTAATTGTAACCTTTACTGGATACAGTATTTTATGTTTGTCTGTTGTTTGCTGAGCTAACAGTGTTATGCACACTACTGTAGTAGCATGAAAACTCAGACATGTTTTGTTGTGATTCTCCATGTTGACATGTTAACTGATTTGGGTATATGAAGAGAAATAAATTATATTTCCCTCTGTCTGCAGCATTGGTCTTGTGTAGTGTTTGATGAACTTATTGTATATTTGCACTTGCATCATGGCCCAGAATCACACCATAATCAAAAGTTGTTGCGTGTAGACACACATGCATCTGGTCATGGTTTAACTAGGCACATTACACTGTATTACATAAGCAATCTTTTAGAGCTTATGTAATAACTTATTGAGGACCACAGGGTCGACTGAGATGTAAAGCAATGCTGGCTTAAGGTTGTTTTTTTTTGGTGCCTTTTATGAAGGTATGTAAATTTACCAGCTTGATACTGTTCTCTCTCTCTCTCTCTCTCTCTCTCTCTCTCTCTCTCTCTCTCTCTCTCTCTCTCGCCAGCTAATCAAGGTCTTGTCCCTCATCTGCTTACTGTAGCACTTTTTCCCCCTTGAACAGGATGAAATAAATTCAGATGTGTCAGATCTCCTTTAAAATAATCTGTAGGGAGCTATAATACAGAAGGGGAGTTGATTACTAAATAGGCCTATGTGTAGCTCTCACTCCACTAAGCATATTGATGTTTCCTGCTGGACCATGACTCTTATTCAATCCTGTTCTCCTCAGATTTACTAACACCCCTTATCCTTGGGGTCAATTTGACCACAGACATTTAAACCTCCAGAAAATGACTGTAATTAAAATGATCACCCAATTTTGTGTCAGGTACTTTATGTTTCTTTGTTGACTACCTAAATACCCCTTTAGATCAAACATACCCCCTCTCCCCCCCCCCCCCCCCCCGCCCCCTTTTACATCCAGAATACCCTTTACTCGACTATGAAAAAATATGCAAATTACCATCAAATCACTGATTGACCTAAAATTTTAAAGAAAGCTTTGGCACTACCTAATGTCTAACCTAAAAAAAGAAAAATGCAAGCTAAACCCTCTTTTCACATGTTTTTTCTTATTGTCCTTAACATGGTAAGCTTCCTTTTTAGCAGTTCCTAATCCAGGGCGTCCAGTGGGAAAAAAATGATTATATTCTAGTGCCATTTAAACCTTCTGCCATGTCTAGTACCACCCTCATGCCCTAATTCTCTCTTCAGGTGCTTTCCCAGTTTACACCTGCATACTTCAGGCATAGCTGAACTGTGCATACTACCCATATGTTGATACCGCATTTGTCCAGGTTGTTTGGTATACATGCATTGTCTGAAGGGATAGTGGCAACGAAATGCAACCAGACATTTATCCACAGTCACGTAGGGGCCTGGATTGTAATGAGAGGGTAAATGCTGGACCCACTTATGACACAAAGTGTATGACACAGTTGGAAACATGGAATGTCTTATGTTGCCTTTTTTGTTGTTTCAATTTTTGACTTGGGCACCCCTTCCAAAATGAGTAACCCAATTTGGGCTTGTAAGTGAGTCCCATCCAAGTCTTTCCAACTGTCCCAATACAGTTCAAGTAGGGAGAGGGACCATGATAACTTGCCATTTTTGGAAGGTGAACGTGTCCATTGGAGGCTATCAAAGAACAGCATGACTGTCAACCCCTAACGTCTTTTGCTCATCAGAGGAGGATGCCTCATAATCATGATCCTCCTCAACATTTCTCACTCTCAGATGCATTCTTGTGTATGTCACCTTCCCTGTCAAACAGCTGTGATAAAACCTTAGAGGTCATTTTTTCAATGGAGAGAGTATAAAGAGAGAGCCCACAGAGCACCAAGAGAAATGGTTTTGAAGGCTGCATTACAAACTATTATGTTTGTTCCGCCCCTATGTTGGAGATTTATCGATGTCCTCACAGGAACCATATTTCCCCTCCCTCCCGGTGTGGGACATATCAGGGGTTCTCGCACTACTACAGGTATGGTTTTGGCAGGCCCTGAATATTATAAAATTGCATGTGATAGTTGCATGAATATCAGTCAAACAACCTAAACAAATGTGTGTAAATTGTTAAAATTTGCTATATGTTTCATACAGCTAAAACAGCCTGGGACACCAGTCTATCATCATGCTAATTTTATGTTTACCTAGTTCTCTCCATTAAATAAGGAAAAGGCATTCAATATGAAGCAACGAAAAAAAAAAGAAGAAAATTATGACATGCACTTTTTTAGAGACCTTAAACATTGATTGGGGGTCAAATTGACCCCATGGATAATCTTGGTTGCTCAGCAGTAGAAGGCATATACATTTGTTTAAATGTCATTTTTCCCAGTGTGTCATCTGAAGGAGCAAAAGTTAATTTAAAATAAGAAAAATTACTTTTCCAATGTCAATCACTTACAGCATAAAAGCTGTATACACACTGTTATCACACATTAGTTGCCTTTACTAGAAATTTGCGTGGAAACCTGTTGCCCTAACCCTAACCCTGCGCCAACAGCTTTTTTTCTCATTACGTACAATTCCTTATAGGGGAGACAGAAACTGCACACTATAGCTTGAAACATGCAAAGAAAAATAAATAAATAAATAACATTAGGCTACTTGTCTCAACTACAGAAATAACTCACTATATATATTACTATTATTTGTGATAGCATCGTTTTTTTTCCATGCACTTGCTCCAATATAATAATAAGAAGAAAACCATTCACAGAATTCATTGCATATTTCCAATGTATTATATTACCTGAAAACCTTGACTCAAAAGTCAGTTAGTAATTTCTGCCACTTAAAGGGATACTTCACCGATTTAGCATTCAGCTTTGTATCAGTAGAAACCCGGTAGTATTTCTGAATGACCGTGCTTCCCTCCCTCATGTACCCCTGAGATCTCTGCATTGGGGGTATGGAAAGCGTTCCTCCAATGACGCAAAATGACAATTTTTGCGTCATTGGAGGAATGTTTGGCCAGAGGCAAAGAACTACAGCCAGTATTAGGACCTACTTCCGCATGTTTTCAACACACCCATCACCCGAAGCCAGCCGATCTCAGCCGGAAAAAAAACGAAATGTCAGCCATCTTTAATCCTCGCTAAACAGGGCTCTCTCTTCTCAGCAGCAAACTTTTACAAAATGATGTGCTTTCAAACTACCGCACACGTGTACCACTGGAATACATCGCTACAGATCGGAGAATATGCAGGAAACGTTATTACAGACGGAATAATCGGCACACTACGAGAGCTTCGCCTGCATGGAGACCAGCACGGAGACCAGCACGGAGACCAGCACGGAGACCAGCACGGAGACCAGCGGTCTCGCTCGATGCCCCGAGCCAGGGAAGTGGACATCCTCATCCGCTAGGTGGGAAGCTAACGCTAACCGGAGAAAAGGCACATCCAGAGCGAGCTAACGCTAGCCGGCCACCTGTCCTATCAATCCTGATTGAAAGTGTCCGTTCATTAAACAACAAAGTGGACTACATCCAACTTCAACGAAACTCCCAATGCGAATTCAGAGACTGTGTTTTTTGTTATTGTGAAAACACAGCTGAACAACAGTGTTCCGGACTGTCCAGCTACCAGGCCTGCTAGCCCTCCGACGATCCGAGCTAGAGATGCTCTGTATGAAGGTGGGCTGTGTTAACACGGACTGGTGCAGAAATGGGGTGATTTGTATCCAACTAACTGCTAACTGCTGGTGAAGTTTGTGACTGTTAAATGGTGAGCATTCGACATTCCACGCTAATTCACGGCTGTGTTTATACTCTGTGTTTACAGCCCACTAAGCCTAATGTTTTTATGCTTAGCTGAACTTTACGGAGCCTATATAATGTGTGTGCACTAAAGGTATCCTGTTTCGTATGTCATTTTTATATATTTTAATATGTAACACCACCATTTCTGCTACATAACTGACCCAATTTAAAGATATATTCAGCTTTGCAACGGTGAAATATCCATTTAATATTGCCACTGCCCAGACCCTATTAATCCCCACCTGGGTCTCGGTCATGGTGCAACAATAAATGTAGATAAACATGAACCCTAAATCTACCATACAAAACTAAAACCCAAAGAACATAAATGCACACCCAAAACATTGTTAGAGCATTATTAAATCACATTTTAACTAGGACGGAAACCATTCAGAACATATAATCTTTCCCATGAGCCTTTGCATCGCTTCAGCGTAGAACAGTTCAAACGACCCCGCCCCTCCCAACCAGAAACTTAACATCCTTAGTTATCTCTGCTTAAGATCTGTGCACTGCAAACTTAAGATGATTATTGCAAACAACTAATGTGATTTAGTAATGAATATGGTTCTAACAAAACATAAAAGAATAGGTAGTGATTACTAAAAAGTTTGAGTGCAACTAAATCTGGGTTTACAGTGCAAAATAGACACTCCCATTACCATGACAGTGCTGACGAGTGGATTTTGTAGAGGAGCTCTTTTGCACCACTCAGAGTATTTGCTTATGAATATCATTTAGACAGGAAAAAAAAATCATTTTTAGGCATTATGAAACCCTCCACCTCTGGCGATATTTTTACATTACTGAAGCTTCTGTATTACAAGCAGACAAGGAGAGGGAGAAAGAGAGAATTGACCTCTTCATAACGTGGGCGGTCATTACCACATCCAGAGGTGGTTGACAGGTACAAAAGGCTTCAGCTTACTCCAAAAAAGTCGATTGGATATTAAAAAAGCGACGGCATTATTAGGTAAGTGCACATTACAAGCAAAAAAAAACACATTTCGCCATAAGAGTGCAATATGCCGCTCAATTATCCAAAGCAGCTCTGATTCTATTTCAGAGAGAAAGAGGCAGACGCAGAACATGATGCAAAAGAAACCCCAATGTTTGCCTCAAGCTTACAATATCATCACGCATTCAGTCTTTTATTTATCTGTGTATAACAATAACAGTAAGATCCTGTATGACAGATCCCATCATCACTCTTTTCCAAGCTCTTTTCGTCTGGATTTACAGTCAACACGGCATGAGTGAGGTGCTCCCATGTGTCAACAAACAATTTCAATAAAGAATAAATAGTGTCAGTGTTACATAAAGAAACAAGACAAATAAGGGACTGTCTCTGTTCTACCCTGCTGTTGTCACCACATGTCATTCCCATATAAACTTATGCTATGCACTATGAAATTATTCAGTAGTAAAACAAAACATTAAGGAATAAGGGTAAATAAGGTAGGCTACAACTTCTTTGAAAATGTGCTAAATGAAAATGAAATCCTTTATTACAGATATTCTGCTATCTGTAATGAACAGTAGTAGTATTGTATAAAACTAGATATGATATATTGATTAATAATGAGTGCAAATCAAAATATTATATCCACCTCTCTTTCTCCATATCTCCTTTCCCAGAGTGAGGAGGAGGCAGCGTCTGTCTTCCAAAAAGTCAACTCATAATGCACTCCAATAGCTCTGATGTTAATATGTATTGAATACTGCGGAGGTGTAAAGTTTGAATATTAGATGCCTTTGGACTGGGAGCTCACATTATTCACATCTCACAGCTTCTTACTACATGAACACAAACATTTTCTGATGAAGTTTGAACAGTTTGGTTATTAAAAGGTTTCTGTATTTCTTTGGTTAGAATTGGGCAGGGCTGAGTTGAAATATGTGATGTCACCTATTTCTATGCAGCAATCTGGATTTAACAAACATCTAAATCAAACTCTGATGAATCCAATAGTTATGAGACAGGAGTCCATGGCAGGAGTCCATGGTACAAATACCTATTTTGAATGAAGTGTTTAAATGTATTCTCCTCTCAGCGTTGGGTTAAGCTAACCGGCTAGCTGACCATTAGCAAGCTTCTTAGCTTGTGTTATCTCATTTTCCCTTTTTAATAATTTTGTATTGAATGAAAATGTGTACAATGGGGAAGTAAACAAAACAGTAGAAAATAGAAAGAATCTCCAGGAACTACATTTTAATGGTTTTAGTCAGCTCCAAAGATGTGTTACTCATTAATGTATTACAGACCATGAATGTTTTTAAGTTGAAACAGGCAAGGAGTATTTTATATTTAAACTTCTCACAGATCTAACCAAAGCACCCACACTGATTAGCTATGTTTTTGAGTAGCAAACTCATTACAAATATTGTGTTCTTTCTCCTGAATTGTTAATTATTTTGTCATGAATATATAATTATAGAAATATACTCAAGATTAGAAACAAGGTTTTTACGGGTTTTATAGATAAGGGCCTTATTCTGCTTTGGAGTCTGTTCATGCCATAAATTAGATTTTTGTTTCTTTGTCTGTAGTCCTGTTCAGCATTGGAGGGGACATGAACCCTATGCCCCCACCCCACACAGACAAACACACACACTGCCTGTACAGTCTGCCACACCACCACTGTGTGAAGTTGCCTGATCCAGCATTCATGTCATGCAGCATCTGTGAGGTCCTTTGCCATCTCCGGTGACATAAAATTAAATAAAATACTGGGTCGTGTGTTATAGAGGTACAGTACACACTGCCGCCTCCAGACATCCAGTCCTTGAGGACAAGCAGACAGATGTACCAACAGACTGACAGAAAGAGCGGTGCCAGGATAAAAACTCCACCCTCTTTGGCACAACAGGAGGAGGACGGGATTGTCACACTCTACAGTATGTGTGTAGCAGGATAACGGTCGTATGTGGCTTAGCGGTACAAACAACCTGGAGATCTGCACATGGAGCCAGAACAAATCAGTATATCCAAACACACACAAAACATTTATAGTGTAATTTGTATTCTGTGCTGTATCTGGAGGTCATTCAGAGGTTAGGAAATCTATTCTCTTCTCTGACCTCAGACCCCTATTTTTCCACAACTCGTGCTCAGAATCTGGTGCTCAGAATATGTCAATTGTCTGTGTCACAGCCTCATTAGAAAGTAAGGGTGGAAAAAGAAATTGAAACCGTATGTATCGTGAAATTGATTCTTTTCCTAGAATCAATATTTTCTGTATTATTTTTCTTTTTACCAACGATTCACCTAAATATTTTGTTTCTACGGTACAGCTGACAGTGACTACATCATATCCGTTTCCAGCAAAACACATCGAAAGCAGAAAATGCAGAAAATACGTTATGTACTACTTTACAAATGAACTAAATGTCAGACTGAGTGACTTACATGTGATGTGCATTCTTTTTGGAAAACAATTTGTTTTTAGAAATGTCTCATGATATATTGTCTCTAGAAGTGTATTATTCAACTTTTGTTTTTGTTAAAGAAGGAAAAGAAAATCGCAATACTGAATACTATCGAATCGCAATACTTCTAGAATCGCAATGAATGAAAATAGCAATACAAATTGAATTGGCCCCCATGTATCCTGAAAGAATCGAAAGAGGACAAAAGCAAATCATCCCAGCCCTATCAGCAAGATTGTTACATAGCCTATTTATTTGTTTCTTGAATCATTGTTTTTTTTTGGAAGACTATAAACGTGACTTGCTCTAACTGTGATGGTTGGGGTCGACTGGCCGTGAGTTTTCTGTTTTTGTTTCCTATTTTCCGTCTGGTTTTGTTTACTATTTCCTATTTGGGTTTTTTCCACTGTGAGTTTCTCTGTTTGCCCTGCCCTTTTTTCTGCTGTGTTCCCCCTCTCTCCTCCCGCCTGTTCCTGCCAGCTGACCACGCACACCTGATAATCATCCACCATCACCTTCTCCCGCCGCTCACACCTGCTTCACCATCTACAATCAAGACCAGTACTTCAACCCCGGTTCAACAGACCATCTTCGCTTGATCGTTGCTCCAGTCACATTGTCACCCTATCCTATCCCGTCTGTCGTCTCCGGTCAGCTGGCTTCACCTCACGGACCCCCTCCCACGGCATGCTGCTTCACCTCCTCCATCTCCGTTCCCTACCAGCCTCTCCTCTCTTCCCCCTGCTCTCCAGCATCTGTGTCTCCACCCTCGGCTCCGCCACGCTCCCCTGAGTATCTTGAGTATCCTCGCCCTCGAGTTTCCCCAGCTTCCCAGTCGCTGCTTCCCTGTCCCTGGCATCTGCCTCCCCACTTCCCTTTCCCCCCTCATTTCAATAAACCAGTTATTTTTTGTGAGCCTGGCGTTTGAGTCTGACTAGTTCTGTTCCCCGCGTAACACTAACTTTAACTTGTGGCTTAACTTGAGCTCAAAACCAGGCTGCTCAAAACAGGTTGTTTCCTCCAGCATTTACTCCACAGTGACTTTATGTCTTTGTAATAGCATTTATTAAAAGACATGCAAACATAACCTTCATAAAGCCTGATAATAAAACCATCATACAAACCTAAATTTACATCTCAGCAGCCCATTCACTGAATGTGAATGAATGTTGTGTCATTTTTAATGAGTGAACAAATACTGAGCTAACAGAAAATACTCCTTTGGCTTCCTGTGAGAAAACAATGATGGCGTGTTAGCCTTTAAATCAGCTGAGTTGGCTGACCTTTTGGGCTGAGCAACAGATACATGGGACTACTTAGCATAAAGTGTTGCAAATTAGTTTTTTTTTCAGTTTGTTGCTATTTTTGACAGTTGTCCTTTTCAGTTACCGAAGAAAACTGTGCATTACACACAGGATTTTTTTCAGCCCAAAGCCTCTCTGCAGGGAGGAATGGATGGAAATTATACTGAACATCACATGGACGCAGTGCCCACATGAGAGTCGGGAAAAGGGGCTTTCTGAAGGAAAAAGCAGAACTAGCAAAACTCACACTGGAGAAAAGCGGCTTATCTTTTTTTTCACTCTTCTTATTTTCTACTCATTCTCCTGGTTCCCATGGTAGTGTTGTGTTGTCATGAGCACCTGACTCACAGCAGCTCTCTGGGCTGTGGGGGAGTTATCAGTGAGCCAAGCAAGATGCCCTCTCTCTAGGTAGCTGGCTACATACAGTACTGTACCTCTTCTGCCTCTTCCTACACAAACTGTCCGCTGGGCTCCTTACACAGACACATCATAGAGCCACATTGTGTGTCTTCATTCTTTTTCAACAATGATGAAAACAAGGCGTCCTCAGGTGTCGTCACTACATCACTGAGCAGGCTTCCTGATATCATCAAATCAATGATTCAAGGTAAAAAAAACGACATCTTGCAGCACCTAAAAATAAAGTCTTCCAGCTCCTGATCCCTTAGTCGACACCAAACTGCACAAGAGAGCTTTCTTTTTCACTTCTATTCACAGAAAACAACTGATTTAAAGTATGATGTGGCACTATCAGGCTGAGAGCATAGAGCAGATGGTGTAATGAGATATACTGTAATAACAATCACACTGTCACAGCCATCATCATGGGCCATGTATTTTTCTATGAAATTGCTGCTTTGGAAAATTACAACCAACACATTCAGGGTCATAGTGTACTGGGGGTCTGCCTGAAAGTTCAAAGCTATGCATTTCAAACGAATCCTATTGTTTAGTGCAGCCATTGGCTCAATCTGTCATCGTAACATGCATAAATGGGCTTAGTTAGTACACCACAGCGTGATCGGTGCAAGGGTTAGGAGTTAATTCACAGAGGAGCTACCCAGGCTAAAAATAGGTACACTCACTGTACCGTAAGATGCTTTGGTTAACAGCGCTGTACATGACATGTTCCTTCTGAGGCATACTAAAGCCCAATGTGGACCTTGGGGTTCAAAGGTGTGCTTACAGTACAATAGATTCTCCTGAAAAGTCTGACCTGATTTCCAGTTGTCATATAAACAGCCCCTAGATTCACACGAATCCTAAACAATTATGTAACTTCCTGTTGTGTAAGCGCAGTGAACAACGCGTTACGTGACTGGGTTCTTCCTGTGTTGTACGGAAAACAAATGCATTTCAAAAGTACAGTTAATTTCCATAATGTATAGTTACATATTTTAAAGAATCAATATAGGTGAGGTGTTTTTCAGTCTTTGCACATCTGAGTAGAAACATGTGGAGCTTGTGCGTGTGCTTTTTTAACATGCCTGAATGCTTGAGGAGGGGATGAAAAAGGATTTTTTTTCATTATCAATTTTAGTGCTTTAAAGTTAGAGTTTGCAAACTTGTCTGTTAGTGACAGAGGACAAACTGACAGGTTCAAAGAGCTTGAAACAGGTTTAATATCCTCTGTGGCTGTCGCCGATGCTATGCACCTGTAACCCAGTCAAGGAAAGGGTTAACAGAAACATAGTGTTGGCTGGTTGGGTGGTTGTGCCAGACTCCAGCCTTTGACTGAGTCTCTATCTAATCTGTCAGAGGGAGAGCAGGAGTGTGGTTGTGAAGTTTAACGTTGGTAGTTCCCAGTGAAGAAGTTCCGTGGCACAGATTAGAACCCATATTTAAACGTAAGCAACTCAAATTGCTGAATGTTAGAACATTGTGTCAAATTGGTCATTACGACTGGTTCCATCCATCCATTCCATCATAGTGTTAATGGTGTCAAAAAAACGTTAGCTGATGTTGTTGTTCAGTAGCTAGCTCAGTGATTATCAGCTAATGAAATGACTGATTTAGCAGGGGGGGGGTCTAACACTTTTGCAAGGCACTGTATCCGTGTCACATTCTCATTAGGGGCTGAGCCCCCCGACAGGTCTGATCCTAGAATCGCCCCTGATAGTTTTACAGTATGAGACAATACCCCTTCACACATATAGATAGATCTCAGAACTTAAATGATGAGCTTTAAATTGGCTAAAAAAGGGATGTTTTGTTTGTCAGATAGGCTTTCAGTGGTAAGAAAATCAGTTCGTACCAACAATTGACAATTCTAGTAAATTGAATACGAAGGTAGGCGTATGATTGTGGTCTTTCCTGCTGGTAACAGGATTGCCCTCCATATCAGCAGCATGCAGGCAAAACACGGATTTAGGCAGAACAGAACACACAGCTGAACTAACATGCAATAGTAGAATTAGTACACGGTAGTAAAAACACCCCTTCATGTCCATTGAGTTCTGCTAGTAGCAGACAATGGCACAGTTCATCTTTCTTTCATCGTTCTACAGTCTGATCTTGAGGAGAAAGTCTACATCACTATTCAAAAGATACATCACTGCACTCAGGTGCGCATCACTTGAGATTTTACCTTCATAAAAGAACACATTCACACCAGAATATGGAATGGGAATAGGAATGTGTCACAATAAGTAAGCTGTTACTATTATTATAAGTGGTAGTAGTTATAGTAGCCGTAGTGTTCCAGCATTGTCTGTACATTCCTATGATTGAAAGTACAACAATTACTACTGTCGTTCTGATCTTAGCTGATAAACTGGACCCTGTCACAGCTGACATTGTACCACCATACGAGCGAGCCTAGTTTACAAATTCCAAGGGCACAACTCCATTCAGGCCGTGCTTACAGAGTACAAAACATCGTAAACATCTGTCACTACTGGCATATGCATGTTCATCATTCTCAATTATAATGTGAAATTTTCCAGTCTTCCAGATGTCCATACTGTACATGTACACGTGTTCCCTAACTAACACATGTGCTAGTTTTGCTGTTTTTACCCCAGGCACCTTGAGATGGGCTGCTGCATGACTGCACCATGTGCAGTGCAGTAGATTACCTACTGTAATATGCATGCAATAGAGGCTGTCTGCCATCTAGTGGTGTACAGTGATATCAATGTTAATGGCAAGCAGCAGCTCAATGCGGCTAGTCAATGAATGCAAGTGTTGGGATTTCCATACAGTGGATATATGAGCATGTTCAATAATAGTCCATGTGAATATAAATAAACTGACAAAAAATATGTTAAATAAGAATCAAATCAGATTAATTTTGATTTCCTTTTAATTAAAAAATGATTTCATTTTCTGTACAATATAAAATATCCAGTGGCACCATTTACTGGTACTGTTTCTAAAAAAAAAACAGACAACTGTAATCAAACACTCTAAGAAATTGGCAAAATACAAGTTGTATTTCCAGTCCAAGATATCTAAAAGTAAAGTGAATCTAAAACTGTGTAAATCAGGATTGTGATCAATTCATTTTCCTTTCATTGAAACAAAAAGTTGAAAGTTAAATTCACAAAAAATCTCTATAGATTCTTGCACACCTCTTTACCGTAAAACAGATTCTGATTTGAAAATACTGAAAATGAAACTCAAACCGTGGTGAGTGTATACAGTGAGAAATAACCCGCTCTGCTTAGTTTTTCAGCTCAATTATATGCATTAAATATATGCAAACAAAAAAAACATTTGAGCTGTAGATCTGAAATTATTGATTCCTATGATCTAGCAGTTATGAACCCACACTATCAAATGGCCATAAAAACAACATCAAAGCATTGGAAATATCCCACAGTCCAGATATAATGCGATGTACCTTTGCTTATCACAAACCGACAACTGGGTTGCCACATGGACAGTTAATGTCCTGCAAACTAACTATGAAGGTTGTGATTCAAAACCTTTAACTGGACAAATTGAAGGAAAGTTGAGAGTTTGACAGAATATTAGGCGCCAGGGAGATAAACACTCTTCTGAGCTAGATCTGTGACACTTGTGTCACCAAATGATGCCTTAATGCACCAGCATAATGTCTTGCATCCCACTGCAGAAGGCACATTAAGATTTGGATGGGATGACCTAAACCATATTCAAATGTGATTTGGTGTGCAATCCTTTCTTCAGGTATAAAATGGCTCCCGAATCCTCCAGTCTTTTTAAGGCTTCAGCTTCATGATTGAGGTCGTGGTAAGAATTCTGCACCAGATAGAAAAAAGTAGCATTTGCATGTTATAACACAGCACGTTAAAACAGAGACTACATTTGAAGTAGATGACTGGAACCCACCTTCATAGACTTCATGGTGTCATATCCGTAGTAATGGATAGGGTGCTTTAGGCTCATTGTGTTGGGGTATCCAAAACCGGCAATGTGGACCACATCACAGTAATTGAGCGCAACAAACACAGCGAGGATACCCGTGGTAGGATGCACTGGCTGCTGAAACAAACAAAACTTCATGAAAGCACACTGCCATCATTTTGTGTCTCCTGGCAAACATTTTAAAGCCCATCTGTGTAGGATTTGAACATTTCTGAAATTGGTGACTCCCTGGCAGACAGCCGATACCACACAACTGCACCACATTTCCCTCAGATTACGGCAATTCCTATAAATAAAATCAGAAGCCCTTAAAAATGATCATCATACACATAACATGTTGAAAACCACTGACAGATTAAGCAGCTCTTGCAATAAAAATGTCTGTCTGTATGGCGTGTGATGTTAAATAAAAATCTACATGCACTCAACATAACATTTGCTTGACACATAAAAGAGGTTATGAAATGAGAATGTATGTCAAAAGTAAAATGCTAATTGTGTTATTTTGTTTCTGATTTGTAGTAAAAGCTAGAGTCGAGTGTTTTACACAGCCAGGAATATGCAGCCTCTCATTCCACCGCTAGATGGAAATAGAGGGCAACATAAATAGCTGCTCCTGACCTTCACTTCAACACAAGCCTTCCACATGTACAGAACACTGTCCAATGACCTCAGCATCAATCGTTGTGAACCTGCCAAATGACTGTTATGTAACATGAAACATCATGTGAGCTTCTTGCAAAACAAAACAACCCAAACACTTTAGAAGAACGTTATGAAATGTGCAAAAGTGGGATCAAACTTCCCAGGTTATTTAAAACAATGATAATCCTCATTTTGTTTTTCAGAGAAGAGGGATTAACATTAGGTAAAATATACCGTTAAAGCACACTTGTGTGCACTTCACAGATGTAATTCGGTCACTGCATATTTGTTCAACAATGTGGTG
The DNA here is from genome assembly GCA_023631565.1 of Gymnocephalus cernua. NCBI lineage: Eukaryota > Metazoa > Chordata > Actinopteri > Perciformes > Percidae > Gymnocephalus > Gymnocephalus cernua. The sequence goes on from CM042430.1 coordinate 26,957,158, forward strand.
TCTTCTTTTACTCAACACTACCTGTACCCTTGACCCCTCCTCCCTAGCAGGTCTTGGTTGTGTGACAGAAGAGTTACTGCACGTTCCCCTGCAAACTGGGTCTTTTCCAACAGCTTATTCACTACCTTAGTATGGCCTCTTCTGAAGAAAAACACTCTTGAGACCAGTAACAAGTAACAACTTCCCCTTGATGTTTTCGAAGCAAAATATTTGAGAAATGTATTAACCTTCAGCTAAGAAATAATGTATTAAAAGAATAAAACAAAACATTCTAGTGTATGCTGGTGCTTTTTTAGTTGATTACCCTGTTCTCTGTTCTTATTGAAAGGTTAAAAACATGTAGACTTGTATTGCTGGAGTGTTATGTTCATCATAGTAATTTCCTTCTAAGTGTAGCTGCTATTTGGCTGCTTTTAGGCGTCCATAGCAAATACAGAACAGTATGTGTCCACTGTAATGTATACAGTTTTCTGCTTCATCCAGAAAAGACCTGTGAGACCTGCTGACAACCTTGTTATTTGCCTAATGGAAATCAGGATCAATGCATATGGTTCATGACGTAACAGCCTGTCTGGATGGCACACAACTGAGATTCTGTTAATGGTAAAAAAAATGTAATGGTCCAAAACAATGGCCTTCAACCATAATGGGTACAGTGTAAGGCACCACAGTGAAAAATAAGGAGGAGCTCCTTGAGATATGCCATCTCATTTTTGAGTCATCAGACACAAAAGCATGGATATTAACAGACAATATAGAAAAAATAAATGAATACATCAATTAAAATGATGTATTCAACAACAAAACAATGAAGATAATAATATAGAAAAACACATCAGAAAACAGGGCTCTGACACCACAACCGCTACATATCTCTAAGAAGAATAATCTACCAAAAAAAAAAAGAAAGATCTACTTGATTGGGCGTCTTGATTGGCCTAGTTCAAATCCAACCAGGGACCTTTGTTGCATGTTTTTCCCTAGCTCTCTCTATCCCCTTGTTTTCTGTCACTTCTCCACTGTCAACAATCTAATATACAAGTACCCGAAAATATTGAAACTCATCTTAATTACTCGGATGAGCTTTTTAATGAAGTCTTCCATTATTAGACATAATTGTTTCAAAAGCAGCAGCTGCAGTTAAGATACTCACAAAAACAAAATTATTGAGTGCACAAATCACCCCCCATTAAATCAGTGCAGACACTTGTCATTGTTTTAAATTCAATTCACAGTCCTGCTGCAAAAATGTAATGTCCCAGACACATCGATACATTCAGCAGACTCGAATGATGTTATACATTTTAGACGTATTCACCCCTTTTGCTAATTACAATGCAATAATTAAGCCGTTTTGGTAATGATCAACATTAAATCTCTTGAAAGACAAAGTGAAAGCAAAAATAAGAATGGACCCCTTCATGTCATTATCATTAGTATTTTGTACTTTTAAATCGCTTTTAACATCCTGCCCTGCCATTTCCCATTTACTGTATGTCTTTGTACATTTGCAGGCATGTATGTATATGTGTATATATGTGTATGCTTGCGTGTATACATGTATATATGTACAGTATGTGTATGTATGTGTATGTATATATATATATATATATATATATATATATATATATATATTGTGCTTTATGACACCTCTATTTTTTGTATTTTACTTCCTTGTTGTTGGCTGAAATGTTCTTGGTTTTATTTGCTAAGAAAAGTGCTACAGAAATAAAGTTGATTAATATTATTATTATCATCATCATCATCATCATCATCATCATCATCATCATTATTATTATTATTATTATTATTATTATTATTATTATTATTATTATCTAGTAGAAGCACTTTAGGTACCAAGTACTGCCTTGAGTTTACGTGAAGATGTCTCATTCATACATACAGGCTATCACTATTAAATCTATAATGCTACTAAAAATGTGATGACGTATGAGCAGGGCCACACGGAATCTGTAGACTCAGAGTTTCACAGAATATCCAACAGATTTTTAGCAGATTTTAGACAAATGTAAAGAATTAAAACTCATGTTAACACATCTCCACCCCAGGCAGAAAACTAAATTCCGCAGATTTTCATTCTGTATCACCGCTGAAAACTGTAAAATGAGAATGTCAGAATGACAGATAAAAGGAGACAAAAGAAAGGACAATAAACTCCAGCCGTGATGACAATTACACCCTCTGGCCAACTCAAAGCTGAAAAGAGATTCTATACAAAACAGGGCATCCGTGAGAACCTTTGTTGCATGTCTTCCCCCTCTGACCCTTCTATTTTTTCAAATCTATTTTCAATTGAAAAGGCAATATCCCATATCCTGGTTGACACCAGACCCTTCTCAGTTGCCAAAATGTGAAATGCCTCTGGTCGCATTTTGACAGTCAACCAATCAGACGACGGTACGGTGACCGTGTCATGTTGAATGCAAACAAAAAGCTGCTTGCTATCGCTGGCTATCGTCATTGTGCAAAGCCCGTCTCGATTTTGGGGACATTGGAAATGGGTTTGAATGGGCTCTTGGTCAGACTGACTTGCAGAGCAAATCTCAAATTTGCCGGAAGTCTGTCAGGGTTTACCCAGGCTAAAATGCTACACAAAATAAATCTTTGTCCTAAAAATAGCGCTAAAATACATTTTTCGGCTGTTTCTTTGCCTGGCACTTGTGATATGCCTTTGCGGAAAACATAAAAAAAATAAAGGGAAATTATCTGACCCCACTGACATCTTTTTAGAAATAAAAACTAATGTGAGATGTAATGAGTTGAGCTAGGGCTGGGCGATATGGCTGAAAACTGTATCACGATATAAGTGTTTCATATCAGTCGATATTGATAATTATTGATATTTTTTATGACCTATTTAAAATAAGGACCAGGAGAAAAAAATGTATTCAATTTAAACGTTTTTATTTTAAGCTTAACCTTCCTCCGATTATAATCCTCTCAGTTATAAAAGCAGAAATGTCAACACAACCATGGAAAACACTCAAATAATTCAAATGTAGCCTAAACATAAGTCTAAAATCACAATGAACACTTCTGGTGAATGAAGTGTTTTAAAATATGTGCAGTGTTTTGTAAACATAGGAGAAATTGAAATAAAACTGAGGTAGACTTTACATCTGTAACATAAAAAACTAACGTGATACAGTACAGTAACAGTGTTATTATTTTTCTCCGTCTAACAGTCACGGGACAGCCTAAACCGTACATGGTGGGGGGGTGCTCAGCGGAAGCATGTCTTTGCCTATATGATATGCCACTGCCTCCGTTATTTATTTGTACCGTTTAGCTTTTACAGTCATAAGGCACTGAGAGTACCTCTCTGTGGTGCTCTGCTGCTTGTGCGGGGTTCCAGCTGCAGATGTTGTTGGACGTTGCTGGCGAATACGGCTGTGCTCCAAAGGGTGAGCGCGGCTAAAGTGGTAAAACAGGTTTGCGGTGCGGACGATGGTCTTGCATAATTTGCAGACGACATTGGTCTGACTATGGTCAGACTTATAAAATCCAAAAAACTGCCATATTGGCGAGCTGACGTTTCCCGTTTCATCAAGAACTTCACACGAGACAACGATATGGCGCAACCAAACACAATACTGTTACATGATTGGCTGTTAGCGTGTCACTCCCTACGTTGCTAGGCTACCAGAGAGCAAGTGCCTTTGTTCATGCAACCAAACTTGCTTTGAAACCTCTGGTTTCTTCCGACGAAGAAAAAAAAAAAAAATAAATAAATAAATAAATTATCGAACTTTTATCGAGCGCATTTTTTATTGATATTGATTACATGTCTATCGCGATACATATCGTTATCGTTTTATCGCCCAGCCCTAAGTTGAGCCATGTTGGTTATGTTGTCCCTTAGCGGGCTCTTACTGTGCACAGATATTTCCCTGTGTTGTTTGCCATATCCCACACTACTGTCAATGATTATCTATGTTCACAAAGGAAAGAAGAAGAATCACTTCCACATGACTGGGAGAGAGAAGAAACATTCTCTTTCCATCCCTCTCTAACATGTGCAAACTTTCCCCAATAGCCTTTTCATAGCTCTCTCCTCTACAGCTTTCCATGTTATCATCAAGTTTTCTCTGCAAGTTTTCTGTGTGCAAGTACATTTATATTGCATAATACAATACCAGTATTTACGATGGCCTGTTTCCCAAATTTTCACTAGCCAAAGTTTACTGATTGTTGAAACCATTGATTTTCACCAAGACTAAAGGTCCTTTTTATACTGACTATTCATTCAGATACACTTTCAATATCATCTTATTGATTTTTTTAGACATAACCTTTGGTACTCAGCTGCAACTTGTTGATTGTTGGATCTATGCAAAAAGAAGTTTTTATCAAGTGTCCAGATCTTTAACCACAACCCCTTAGATGACTAAGAGACAGACTCTCTACTTCTCGTTTCCCTAACAAAAAAACACTGAAAGAAAGAGCACACGTGTATGGCAGTGTGTGTTTATCTGTGTGTGCGTGTTGCTATGCTTAAGTGCACTCATGTTGAAATTTTGCCATATCTAGGCAGTCTAACCACGCCAGCCTTTATAAGCAATTGAAACACAGTCTCTTTACTGTACTCTTCATTCCTCTCTAAAACATTACACCAGATCAATTTGCTTTTGCACTGAGCCAATCTTTTTTTCTTTAATTCAGAAACTGAGGACCCCACAATGGGACACAGCTGACATTCTGTGTGTATTAGCCTCATGTGGTCGCCAGCGCACGATCGAACACCAGAGCTCTGCAGTGGGCCGACGCATAGTTTGGATGTAGGCCCAAGGAGCATGGAGAGGTGGGGGAGGGAGGGGGGCAAGAGGCTTGGCTTTGGGGAGAGGGGTGTGAACATAAGAGCTACGGTATGTGTGTGTGCTACAGCCAGGAATCCTGCTGGTATTTTGGGGAAGAGGAATAACAATAGACTGTAAAACATAATGGACGGAGCTTTCGGGCCAGAAAAGTGAAGCCAGTGTGAGAAGTCTATGAGAATAGACTTCTATCACGTGATGTATTACCCCAGCAAACATTTTCAGGTAATGGTCTCAATCTCTTGAGTCTTTTTCAATACAACGTGATGTTCATTTTGTAAATTATGGTCCCATTTATTTTAAAATTGACAATTTAGCAGGGCATGCTTTAGGGCGTTTCTACACGCCGAGCTGTCAATAATGGTAGAGGCTTAGCAATGCATATCGATGGCACTGTGTACATTAAAATAACTTGTTTTGGGTTTTGGTGTGCGTCATCCTCCCCAGCTCTGCCCTCTTGTCCAAATATGGTCACTTCCGGGTTCAAGAAACCCAGATGGCCATGGCCAAATTGCCAAAGTCAAGGCTTCTAAATGGTTTGTTGTAATGCCAGTACCTTCACCTAGGGTAGCGGCAGGAGGAGAAAATACAAACTCCAATAAAGCTAGCTAAGTTTCTGATGTTTCAATACTCTTAAAGATAGCATAATGTTCTGTAACTGCCTGTAGGCTCCAGGTCTCCCCATTGCTTTATCCCTCCATCTTTCTCCCCCCGTTGGCCCTTTCCAGACAGTCTGTGCAGATGGCGCAGAGCTCCTGTCGGGTGAGCCCGCTGATTGCCTGTAGGATCGCTGCCTTCCCACTGCTCACTCTTCTCATCATGCACCAGCTAGTGTGTGTGTTTGTACTGCAGTCCAAAAGGGTACCCCCCCCCCCCCCCACCCCCGCCTCCGCCTCACTCTTTGACAAAAAGGGGCTCAGGAGAGGGGAACAAGCAGAACCAAAACAAGACTTGGCTCAGGCCCACGTCAGAGACAAGATCCCTACCAAACATACAACAAGACCCACTTGGCAGATGGGATGCACTGGGCCAATAAAAACATCTACATGAGTAATGGTTCTAGTCAAATCCCAGGGTGTTTCAAAATCCAATCACCTCAGCCAAAGAGTTGAGGTCCAATTTGTGAAACTAAATAAATCAATGGTAGCCTACACTTAAAAAAAACGTTGTGTTATGTTCTCATTGCACAATCACTGCTCCTCAGTCATAGTTTCATTAGTAAGTTTATGGTTATGTTTTCATTTTTGTTTCATATGTTATGCTAAAGTTACCTTGTATTTCCTTCATTTTATCCTTTACTTTCATATTTGTTTTATTGAGCCAAAATTCACAAAACAATAAAGATTGAATAATCTGTTGACAGCAATAATCAGCTTTACAGAGACGAAACACTGGGAACCGTACTTTTTTCTAAAAACAGAGCATCTGGTTGAAATGTATACAATATTTTGGCTTTCCTTCAAAAGCCAATTATTTTCCCTGGGACTCACTGTGCAGCCTAGAAGACACACAAAGCTTATCATGTAATGAAATGCCAGAATGCCAAGCAGAAGATAATCTTCATCATGTTTTGCAGTAATTGGATCCACAAAATTGCAATTGACCCGGCTACATTTCAAGAGAAATGCCTCTTCCAGTAAACTGTTTATCACAGCGCTTAATCATTATACAAGCTGTGGCTAATCAGTGGATGTTCCATCAAGCCTTGGTAACATTCATGTGGGGAGTAGTGAAGGGCAAAAGGGGGGAAAAGGGAGGTATGGGAGAAAGTGAACAAACAAGAAAGAGAAGAGAGAAGGTTCTAGTGGGAAAATTCTTTTGAGGGTGACAGAAATGGTAGATATAAATGAGCTGCAACAGAGGAAAAAACATTGCCACCACAGTTACAGTTCATGATTCTCAAAACAGTGACGTGGAAGTGGATCTCTCACCTGTTTGGGGTTCAGTGGGATCCGGAGCAGTCTGTCTGCAGTCTTGTGCAGAAAGTGGGGGTCCAGCACTCTGATTTTACTAATGTCACCCAGCCAGAATTGGGGAGGGGGCTTCCAAAAGCCTTTCCTGACCTGGAAAGCACACATAAACATGGATAAAGATAAGATGCCAGATGTTTTGAAATTGAAATGAAAAAAAAGGACAGAAATTGAGTAAAAGATTGCTATTTTTAGTTAGAAAACTGAGTTCATTTGCAGAAACATAAAATACAATTGAAGCTATGACTCCCTTATGTCTGGAGGCAACCAACTTGATGTGCAAATTAGCAAGTAATGACCCTGCAACTATTAGCAGAAGGAGGCCGGAGGTGCCGGGAGTGAAGGATGTCTGCGATGGAAAATACATTTAACTCTGAAGGGCACAGGCATCACTGAAGTAGAACCTTTTAAGTATTTGTTCCTGATATGGATGGCTGGCAACGGCTGGAAAAGAAGCTAAAAGGAGTGTGTTTATGTGAGACAGAGAGGGTCGGAAAGAAAGTGAGATGGAGTGAGATGGAAAGCTGTGTGTGTGTGTTTGTGTGAGAGAGAGAGTGCATTCTCACACATATCCTGTACCCTCTTCTCATTATAGAGGATCTCTTTGAGCCACTGGAGATCTTGCTGCTTGAAAGGCACCAGGACCATAAGCGTGCCGGGCTCATTGTGCAGTCTGGGGTTGTAAGAGGCCGACTCGGGGTAGAAGAACCTCATGGTGGTCTTGTTCCCCACGTCCTCCTCATAGCCTCTCACTGGGGCATCGTTCAACCTGAGGCAGGGACACAATGCTATATTTAGGGACAAAACTTGTCAGGTTTGTTTCATTTCCATTTTAGCAATTACTCATGCAGTAATATAGGAGTTTTATTTTCTTTAATCAAACAGTATTATCACATCATGACCTTTGAAAAGCTGTTGAGCATTACAGGCAGCATTTTCAACCTGGGTCTTATTCTCCTAATTGTCTATTCTGGATCATGCTAACTTTTCATTTGCATCTGATATTTCCCATCTCTCTTGTAGAAATTTGGGAAATGCGACTCTGGCTTAACAACGTATATCAGGGTTAGCAGTCTGAGCCTCCTAAAGCTTTACAAATAAACTTAAATTCGATCTAAATAATTTGACTGAGTCCAACCGAAAGTATACACAGAAATTGAGAGCCGTGAAACCAAAACTTTCAGGTTCTGTTTCAAAAGTAAGAAAAATTCATTTAAAATCCCATATGCATTTGTAATAACACAAAATACTGAAAAAAATACTGCCTTGGAACAGAGCCTTTCTAAACAGTACACCGTTTAAATTTTCATGAGAGGTATAGTTTTTTGTATGCTAACAAAGTAATTGTTGACCTAGAATATGGAGAGTAAAGCCCAGGAACATGTTAGGTTTGTTTTCCCCCAGAAAGAAATGCTCAATGAAAATTGCAGAAGAGTTGTAGAAGCTAGTGCAACAGAGGCAAGACTATATTTTATTTTATTTTATTTTATTCTGTAGCACCTAGGCCTATTTATTTATTTATTTAATTTATTTATCTTCTCAACTACCCTGGTGTACAACCAGAGTCTGTAACTTAAGTATTTTACGTTTTTCAGTCTTGCACTTGTGTCCTGTGTCTATGTCTCGCTGCAAAACCAATTGCCCTACAGCGACAAATAAAGTTTAAACAACAAACAATGCCAGGGCTTTGCCTCTTAGCTACTGTAAGAGATCTACCGGCTAACCAAGCTAAATGTTTGGTTAGTTAGTAAGCTAACTGTTTGGTTAGCCAACTAGCAAGCTGTTCATCTGAAACAACTAACAAAACATCTATGATCAATCATTTCACAAGGTTACATTTTTTTCCTTTAACAAATTCATTAAGAAGTGTAAAAACATTAATTTCACTGTTACTTGATTCCCCCAGGAAGATGAGTGTGATTCATATAAGCTACTGTTTCTTCAGTTAATGTTTGCTCTATTTCTGCCTGTTATCTATTTTTTCATTCATTTATTTTATTAATTATGTTGTGCAAAACTAAATATTCACAGGTGGCTTGTGGTGTCAAGTTGACCTGTTGATGTAGACTTTAGCAAACATTCAGGTAAAAGGGAGAAGTCAAAAGATTAGTTCAATGCGAACAAAAACCGAGGTTTCAAAACGATAAGTTGCAGTGTTACAGGAGTTACACTTTTTCTTAGCTGGCACAGAGACTTCCGGTAGTCTCCGCTGCATTAAATCAGCAACCAGGATGTTTTTTCAGGTTCTTCTTTTCCCTCTAGATATCTACTGTAACTTTCTAGTGTTTCTTTTAACAAATGATTGACAAATATTTAAACAAACATCCTAACTCATTCCTTGATGAAATAATTAACACAATAGCACAGCCTGAGACCCTCCACTTTGGAAACTTAAGTCTTGAAAGGCTTTAACAGTCTAGAGCTATGACAGAACCAGCCCAGTGATGTCAAAACTCTCAGGCATGCATTGAATTCTTAATGTCAATAACCTTACTCTGCTTGGCCAGGGAGCGATTAGCTTCTAGAGAGGAAGAAATGTGAGTGAGGGTGGGGGGAGGGGGAGGGGGGGGGGGAGGAGGGGGGCTAAATGCATTGTGGCCAGGCCAAATTCTGACTGCTTGAAAGAGGCTTATAAAAACTCAGAATGCATGTGTTCATTCCAAGGCTGTAAAGTCAGATTTGCAGAGTGCCTTTGTCCCTGAGTAAACTAAATGCTTTCTTTTGTCCTTTAAAAGAACTAAAGAAAAAGTTTGCTAATTGCTGAGAGGATGGCTCTATGTCAGGGTCAGATGGTCACACAGTCGGATACGGTCCATCATTAGTCTACTGCCAAGTGAATTTATATCCTGCTTTCAGTGGCGGGGAAAATCACCACATTCCCTTTTTAAGGTCATCTAGCAAGAGTCTCTCTGTTCCATATTTATCAACCCAAACAATCCTGAAACATTAGGGTGGTTATGAAGAGGTCTAACTGAAAGTGATTCATGTTCTCCTATGTGCTTACCGAATGACCACGTCATATTTGTTGATGGCGCTTCCCAAGGAGCTGTTTTTAATAGCAAAGCCATTGCCTATGACAACACAGGTTCTGCATTCAAGGCTGTGGAGAAAAACACCACATACAAACATGAGTGTTTTCTTAAGAAGATTAGATCTTCTTTAGAATTCCAAGTGACTGGAACTCGTTGACTCCCTCAGTTTACTTACTGACTTGGAGGACTGAGCTCCTTCTGACTGCTGCATTTGACGTCAGCTGTTTTTTTCTCTCTCCTCTCTATCTCTTTTAATTTGTCTATCTCTTTTACTTTTGTGTTTGGATGTTGTGTGTCCTTACTGGTGTGTGTTTGTCAGTGTGCATGGGTCTGTGTTTTCTGTCTCTGTGTTCTGAACCTGGTTTGCGGGTGAGTAGGGGACTTGAGGAGAAGTGACATATTAGTTCCATTGTGCTGTGCTCCCTTTGTTCATTCTGTTCTGTCACTTGTTTAAATTTAAACATAAAAAGTTGGGGGGGAAAATACATGAGTGTATTACAGTTTTGTACAATGAGAAACACCCTCTCTAGAGACATATTTGACAAAATATTTATCTAGAGCAGAGATCTTCAACAGGGGGTCCGGGACCCTTAGGGTAAAAGTTAATATGTATGAAAATATACATAAACATGAGTCCAACATATCATTAGCAAAGATAAATCGGCCTATTTGTGGAGTGGTGTTTATGGACAGTTATGTGGCTAAGTACTAACAGCTACCCATAAGTGCCCATAATCACAGTGATGAAGTCATGCAGGACTGAAAACGTATTACAGGATGTGTACCACAGCTGGAACACATCTTCGACCAATCACAATGTTTTGTCCATCCTGTTAATCCTGGATTTATAGTATATTGTAATTACTACTGCAGTACACTGTGGACTTAGTACATCAGTAGAAACCTGGGTTAATAAAACGTTGAGCCAGGTATCATGAGCCAGGTTGGCTGAAGTGTGCTCACACTTACTTTTCAATTGTGGCAGGCTCCTGATCATCTGCAATTACAGCAAGAACTTTCAGTAGCAGCAGCTCTGAAGAGAAAGCGAGAAATGGAGTCGTTTAAATGGTGTAATTGTTTGAAAATTTTGAATACAGACGTGTAATTCACATAAAAGACCATTTGTAGTGCTTTGGCTGTAATACGAGCTAAAATACATGACTGACTGAATTGTTATGTTTTTTTATCAAAGCACTTTGACTATAGCAGTAAAGCATCACTGTCAGATATGGTCATACATTTAATCACAGAATATAAAGAGTTATTTTTTTAGTTCTGTGAACGTCATCTGTAAATAAGTGAATATTTAAAAAAAAGGACAGCACGTAGATCTTCATACAGCAACCAGTAATACCAGGGTGTAGGACATGTGCTGAGTAAACTGAGAAGAAATAGCAGGGGAAAATATAAAGTCAACATACCACTGCTCTTAATTCCATAAGGTAATGGCAGCTTTGACAGATGCTCCCGCCAGAAGAAATCCTCCATTTTCAGAAAGAGCTTCATCTGTCTGCTAATGCTGCATGAAAAATGTCAGAGCAGGAATTACAACATAATACTGCTGTGCACTGTTTCACTGTATAGATGAATTATATTACAGGAGTTGTTGTGGCTGAAAGAGAGGGGAGGATATGAATGAGGCGTAAGACAGCGAGGATGGAGAAAACTGCTTTCCATTTTTTGGCTATAACAACTATCAAACCACACAATAGACAACACTAACTGTGCTGCCAAACACTACAGTGTTCATACTGGCGCATGGAAAAGCTTGTCTTCACTTTTCCAAATGTTCTGGTATCTATTAAGCAGGTAGACCAGACTCATTATAAGTGAACCAGCCATTTACATGATGCCATTCAATAGCAATTTCCCTCATTAAAATCCCCTGTTGGCATTTCTCTGCTGAGGAGAGGGGAAAAAACAATAACATTCACAGAGCCTGTGGAGTGAGACAAATGTGGCAGGTTGTAATACGTGAAACAGTTGCCGTTCTGTGTTCGCTGGTTTCAGACTACAGCTGTTTATGACCTACTGTATTTGACAGTGAGTTTCTAAGACATAAGCTCTTTGCAGGAGATCAGGATAAATCTCCGGGGAGGAGTCTAATTAGAGAAATGTCACTCTGATTGCCTGGAAGGCCTCCCTGTGACTGTAATAACTGATGTGAAACCCCTAGAACAACCAGTAAGCAACTTTATGTAAGAATGCAAATCATGTTCTTTAACAGTGGTTAACACAGGGATTATTAATCTTGAGGTCAAAGGGCGGGCAGTGGATGGTCTACTTAGCTGGAGGAGGTTGGGACAAACCACAGATAGAGAACATATCAGTTTTTTGTAACAGAGCAGAAAAGCCAACAGTAAATATACAGCTGAATAAACTGATAATAAAAAAATGAGAGGGGGCTCAGGGTTATGGAACAATGATTACATGTCAAGGCAGACAAACAAGCTATTGTCTGGCTTCCAAAAATGTAACTTTATCAAGAGCTCATTCTTAGCCAACATTGGTTTTTATATTAACCCTCCCTCTCAACCATTTAATTAACGCATTCCACTTGAGTTACTAAAACGTACATTTAGATGGCAAATAGTTTCTTATAATACGTCCTGTTCTTTTTCAATGAAATGTGCTTTTCCATCATGGCTGATAAAGACCAGTCCTAACGCTCCGAGGAACCTGGCACCTTATGTTCAAATAAAAGTACTGGCATACCTTTCTCCCTTAATAAGCCATCCACTCCCTCCAGTTTGTAAAATCAAAAACACAGACATGCCATTACTCACTTAAAGTTAAGGCTCTCCCACTTCTTATGGGTTAGCCAGCCACCACATAGCGACTTGCTACTGTTCGGAGACTTGCTGGTGCCTCCATAGCTGAAAGACAGACAAGCACCACAAATGGCATTACAGTTACTGCTGACTCCATAAAAACACTGTGTGCCAGTAACTGGGTCCAGAACACTCAAAAAGTGCAAGAATGGGCATGTGTGAGGGCCTAACTTGACCAGCAGCTTAGACGTCCAGATGATCATTATGTGGGTTGTCCTTTTAACTTTTAGTGACTCAGCACTGCACGGATTTCAAGAATTTACAGTTTTACCAGCAATGGGCATATCTGTAATTGTGTGACCTCAATACCGAGAGCAACCAAGAAAAAAAGAAATGGGTGTGTTAGTGTGTGTGTGTAATTACCTCTGAAGTATGACATAGTACCAGTAGTATGTGACAAAAGCGATGAAGAGGAGAATTAGGAGAAGCCACCATGCTGGAGTCAAAGAAGAGAAAAACAGAAGAAAATGTACAAGAATAAAACATCACATCCAACACATTCTAGTTTCAAATTCTTGACACATTAAAGTGCAATTTCTTCAATGTTATGGCCAATGATGTAAAGGGCGATGCAGTGAATGACCCTATGAAAGAAAATAATCTACTGTAATTGTGATCTTTTTATTGACAAATAAAAAGCCTTTGAAAAAAGGTACTGCTCAACAGTTGGCATCCCATTTAACACAGGTGTGGTGTCAGTATCAGACGGGGTACTGAAATATGTAACTAAAATGAATATTACCGGCTGCCTGCAAATTGCAATTCACCGTCATTTCTAGTATGATAAGAGAGAAGAGAGCTACAGGTACCACTGGTCACCATGCACCAGACATGGGGGACTCGAGTCACATGACTTGACTCGAGTCGCAAATTTTAGGACTTGAGACTTGCTTGATAAACATTCATAAAAGACTCGACTTGACGTTGACTTGATATTCATGACTTGAGACTTGACTTAGACTTGAGTCAAATGACTTGAAATGACTTGATTTTCTGTTTAATAAATATATATTTTTTCCCCTCTGATACTGAGGAGGAGTTAACGTTACGATTTTAGTGCTGTTGCATGCGCGGGAACCCGTTGATATGATGACGCGCCACACGGCGGCAGACCTGCAGTAAACGAGACTGGCTACGGCTGTTATTTAACGTCATGGATTCCTCTGCACCGAAAATAATAAAGTTTGGCTATAAGGATTACACATCTGACCAGGGCAAAGAAGAAACGAACGGCAGTTTGCAAGGTCTGCAGTACAAAACATTCCGATGTCAACCACCACCACGGCGAATTTCATCAGACACTTCAAATCGGGAGAGATTCAGGTTCAAGTCTCCATATTCAGCGGAACTACTATTTGGATGCTTGTGATGAACAGAACTCCCTTCAGTTTTGGGCCATGAATAAGCACACCCTCCCTCCCCCTCTTTGTTCAAGGTGGAGGTAAGAACGAATACAACTAGGCACACTGTACATACACACAACAAACTGCTCTCTCTCTCTGTCTCTCTCTCTCTCTCTCTCTCACACACACACACACATGCAGACACACACACACTTGTGCAGATTAAGTATGTGAATAAAGCTAGGCACACATACACACACAACACACTGCACTCTCATACACACACCACATGCACACATTCACTCACCAATATTAATAACTTTTCATTCACTCTCTCTCAAACACGCACACATTCACTCACAAATACACTGACAAATATTAACATATAGCCTACTATTCAATCTCTCCAAATTATGCAAAGGGGGTGGGATTCAGCTACTCTTGAAGAATATGTTTTTTTTAGGTTAAATGTGTTTCTGTCCCATAAAAGTGAGGCATGTTTGAAGAATATTATTTGACTTAGAAACCATTATACTTGAATTGTTTGAATGAATATCATGATTTGATGTCATGTTTGAGGCATATTGAACAAATATGTATGTTGGCCTAATATCAGTTTTAGGCTGTGCTTTTTTAAATCTTTATACATTTAAACTGTTCAGATATATGTGGCTTGGACGCAATGTCTTTTGAATATTGAGTGGGAAAAACTCCAGCAGTTCATAATCACTGTCTTTAGCTTGTTTAAAAATGGAAACTTTTGTATGACTTGACTTGTGACTTGCTTGACCCAAGCTATGACTTGACTTGACTTGCTTGACCAAAGCTATGACTTAACTTGCTTGATTGTCACACAAAATGACTTAGACTTGGTTGAGACTTGAAGGTTAAGACTTGAGACTTGCTTGTAAACACTTTGAAAGTGTGTGCACAGTGACTTCATGTAGTCTCCGCTGGATACATAGCAACCTCACTGTGATCAAACTATTTCTTTGTAGACAAAACAGCCTATAACAAGTACCAAGAAATGTACTGTAACTGACATTCAGTGGCAGACTATATTTCAAACAAGCAACCTTGAATGCCACCTGCACTCTTTTGTTGAAAAGAAATCACTGCAAATCCCTGTCTATGGTATAAAGGGAGGAGCCCTCTCATCTAAAACAAAATATAAAGAGCATCAACACAGCTTTGTGTTTTCCCATAATAATTTAGTCAACATCTGGAGTGAACAAGACTTGCAATTTTTGAGAAGTGACTAAATGGTGTGTGGCTAGAAGCACAGTAGACTGTTGTTGCAAACTGTAATAGGGATAGTTGTCATTGTGGAATACAGTATGTTGATGTGCAGTGCCATTCTAGACCAATGGATGTTGATTATTTCAATCTGTGACCTGAGGTCAATTGTCTTAACATTCTGCTGATTTTAAAGGCAAAGAACAGAAGTAACTGGTGGTATTAACAGGTAACCCAAATATAAAATAAATGAAATAGTGGTTATAATGTTAAAGATCGGATCATTAGGGGCATTTTGGTACATAGTCCTCTCATCATAATAACACAGAGATCATATCAGTGCTTTACTGAATATCAAGTAATCATTATCATCATAATCAAATCAAATCAGCATAACATCTGATGATTTTTTTTTTAAACATACCAACAAAGAGCTTACTTTTAGTTGACTTCTGGAACATCTTCACATGCTCCATTGACCTCTCATGTCTACACAGTGCATGAGGTCATCCTGGGTGAGGGGTACAGAAAGGAGAAAGACCAAATGTATTAGCACCTCCTTCGTGAAAAGTGCTTCATGAAAAGCATTCTCCCTTTCTGAGGAGATGATTTGAAAGAGGATCCACCACAAATTAAAACATAAAGCATGTATACATTGACTCATGGTGGGCATTCCATACCCACATTTCAAATAATTGCATTGACTGGCTTAGATGTTAGAGTCAGAGTAAATAGGAGTATCAGAGAAACAAATGAATGCAATGAAGCAAACACACAACAGGAGTGTGCATACCACAGAGAAGGGGAGAATAAGAGAGAAAAGCTGAGAGAGTGAGAGTGAGAGAGAGAGAGAGAGAGAGAGAGAGAGAGAGAGAGAGAGAGAGAGAGAGAGAGAGAGAGAGAAGGGCAGCAGATGAAGGCCGATCAGTTTAAGAGGATCATGCTGGACTAAGAGACGCTTGGTCCATGAACTGAGGGATATTTGCAATCCCACAACCTCACATCAGCTGCAACACGTCAATCATGGCAGTTGTAGCCAATCACATTCCCTTTCCAACGGCATATTGCATGATCGGAACATCCAATGGGAGCCAGTCCAAATGAATGGGCAACAGACCTAAGCCCCGCCTCCCAGAGCCAGCTGGCACATACATGTGATTTATGAGAAAAAATATGTTCAACAGTGTTTGAATGAATGGAAAAAGGTTTTGTAAGTCATTTTAAGTCTTTATTATGTTTTTTTTTTCTAATAGCATAGAAGTGAGTAAATGCATTTACCAAAATATGGGCACTTGGAGAGGTTTTGGACAGGTTTTGGCACACCAGCGACACCTGTAATACCAAATACTGAAAACTCCCTAGCTCCCATTAGGTTATGACTAGAGTTCTGAAACTTTATAGAGGTCTTCTTGACAAGGTGTAGAAGGCATGTGTTGTGTTATGCATAGTGTGGCACAAAGTAGCCTATATTTTAGTTATTTCTTTTCAAAAATTAGTTTTTTTTAGACGGGACCAAAATTATTATTTTGAACCATGTTTGAACTGCTGTAGTGTATGTTGTGTTTTAATCAAATGCTAATCAAGCATGTGTCCATAAACTAGAAGAAGTTAGGTTTCATATGAAGCCTCATACATGCATTGTGGCCTTGCAGTTCTTCTGTTATAAGCTTTTCCCTTTGGGAACGAGATATAGACGAAAATCAGGCAAACAGGTTAAAATCCATGTAACCTTGCACACTTTTGACTATTTAATGCACAATGCATATCTTATCAACAATCATCCTAATTCGTGATTTACAGAGCGAGGGCATAGCAGAGAAGGGGACTCGAGTTTGAGACTCGGACTCGAGTGCGACTTAAGTCGCACACACAGTGACTTCAGACTCGACTTGAGACTCGTCCTCGAAAGACTTCAGACTCGACTCGGACTCGAGCTGCGGGACTCGTGAACAATGTTTATTTTTAGGAAACGTCTGATGAGCTCGCTGTTATTTCGCTCCCTCCGTTACCTATAACCTGCCCACGACATAACGTACTACGTATCTGCTGCGCGCGGCCACACATTAGAAGACAGCGAACACGTCGACTGCACCGGCCGCTGCTGTGCCATTCATCGTAAGCTTTGGGTTTAAAAACTTCCAAAACGACGGCCCAAACAAAAGAAATGCTCAATGCAAAATATGCAGTCTCAAGACAAAAGATTCTGGCTCAACCACATCTAATTTTATCAGGCATTTGAAAACGCATCCTGACAGGTCAGTAAACATGTTTAAAGGGATACTTCACCGATTTAGCATTCAGCTTTGTATCAGTAGAAACCCGGTAGTATTTCTGAATGACTGTGCGTCCCTCCCTCATATCCCCCTGAGACAGGAGATAACCAAAGCGTTGCACAAAACATGCCTGGCACTGCTTCAGGGCCAGCCCATCACTGAAAATCATTAGGGAACTGAAGGAGTGCACAGCTGAATATCTATTTTGAGATGTGGGTGTGTGCACATGTACCTGCTACATTGCAACAACAGTTACATAATATCGCTGTAAATCTACCAGTAAATCATGCAAACCCCAACTTAGACACAGTGAAGGAGAGGAGACCACATGATTGATTACACCCCCAGAGGCACGTATGACTCTGCACATGTGACTAAGCAATATGTAGACACTCAAGCCGCTTCCTGTAAAACAAAACCATCATTTCACAAAATGAAATATGATATGATACTGCTGCCTCCTAAATCAGGGTGTAGGTTCTTAAAGTTAGAGTAGTGTTTTCATTCTGAACTGGACATGAGGCTGGGCTGTCTTTGTTTAAAAAACTATGAAAACACTAAAACATGTCTAGAGGAGCACACTTTAAATGCATCTTTTTCTTTAAAAAAACAATGAGTCACTGTTGTGTTGTTGGGTTTGATGAGATCAATCGTCCGGAAATGTAATCACCAATCATTTTTATTGTTAAAAGTTGTGGTAGGCAATTTATGTTTGGCATCGTTGGGCAGAAATTCAATAATAATCTTTCAGCATATTGTAATTCAAATGGTCTGAGAGAAAACTAGACTTCTGCATCTCATTTTGGCTCTGTTTTCAGACTTTAGAAAATCTAGCCTGTGCATATGCCTGTGCAACAGAGAGGGAGAGCTCTATGTCAAATTCGTTTTTTTGTTTGTTTGCTTTCCATTGCAGCTTTACGTCCTTTATTAAGAAAAAATGCTAACACATTTGCTGATCCCAACTTCTCAGATTTGAGAATATGCTGCTTTTGTCAGTTTATAAGACAGATTCATTGACACTATCTGGCAGAGTGTAGAGCATGACCACCACTTCCGGCATTTCTATAAATACCCACCTAACCCTCTCCTCATCTTTCACTCTCCTATTCTACGCCCCTCCCTCCCACCTGTTTCCATCTTCCCGTTTCTTCCTCTTCTTCCTCCGCTCCATAGGGTCCTTAGGGATTAGGGCATGCCCGGCTGCCACGTCAGGAGCCCTACCCAAGCTTCCCCACAAGCAGACAGCAAGCGGAAGAACCACAAGCGACCCTCAAGCCCAGCACACAGTGTTTTTCATTTATAACTCATTTAAACAAATTTCGTTGAAGGTGTGGTCCTTGCTAGTGAAACAAGAGATGCCTATGTAGCTGATGTAAATAAAAAAATAAAAAATAATAATAATAATATAAAAAAATGTAAATGAGGTTCTCAGGGAACTGTGCAGTACAGCCACCAATTACAAATCAACAAAAAACCACAACATTACTAAAGAACATCTTACCTTTTCCCTCTTTCATTTCCAATTAGTATGTCCTCAGTGGTACATATTTAATGAGTCGGGGCTTCTCCCTGTAATAAAAGTAAAACATAATTTGACATATCTGCATAATTAACTTGTTATGGTTTGTTTTCTGCTTGTCTTTGGACTTGATTAGGTTACTAAAACAAAACTGCCAGTTGTGTATTGAAAGGAACAGGAAACTACATACATGCATGGCAGATCATTTCGTATAGAGGAACTAAATTCTTACAGTCTAGTCTTCAATTTATAGCATACAGCTGAAGCTAAAACGATTATGGTTGATTGAAAGAGATTCATTTTGATAGTTGGTGAACATAATGTAAAGATTTGCTGTGAGATAGACAGTGTCTAGACAAACAAGTCATTTAAAGATGGGAATTTGTGATGGCATTTTTGCAATTTTCTGACATTTTATAGACAAATGAATCACAAAAATAACTGACAGATGAATTGCTAAATGCAAAATAATTTGTTGCAGCCCTACATAGTATAGCCCTATAGCCCTCTATCAACATCCTGTATAAAATACTACCTATCACTTACAGCCTCCTCACCCTCCAGAACATGAGGGAGTTAACAGTTGGACATACAGGAGACACAGGACCCCCTTTCAGACACAAGAGGCAACACAAGAGCACAGCAGCACACTGCCTGGCTGTGTGTGATACTGTACTGCGTGTTGTTGAAGGAGGGACGGCTGGGAGAGCACAGGGGGTCAAACACTGCGCTGGCCTGCTGACTGACACTGGCAAGATGTGAGGGACCAACAGAGTAAGATTTAGTCCTGTCAGAAATGCCCTTCACCACTGACCTACGTACTGTAAAGCATTGCTGCAAGTCTAACCGTGGGTCACCAAAGAAATGCAGACAGACCACTTAAAGAGCTGAGTCACATAATGTAGTGATTAAAGATGAGTCAGGCTGCACACTGGAAGTAATTAGAGCAAAAGCACTACATGGGAAAATATTGTCAGGGATTTGTTGGTTCCTTCCTCCCACATTCCAAAAGCAGGCAAGGGCTGACAAAGTACTGTAGGTACTTGGCATAAGTAGAAAAACATGTAATTATTGATTAACATTTATTTTAAGATAGTGGCATTAATATGAGCTCTGTATTAAGAGTCTTGTTTTATGGTAGCTTTGAGTAAGGATGTAAACAAATAATCATTATTTCATTCAAATTAATCAATATTACCAATTAAATTGATGTATGGATCAAAAATCAGTTTTGAGTTTTTGTGAGACATTACCATAATGACATGTTCTTGCACCATTAATACTTGCTGAGCAAAGAATACAATGCCTAACAGATTTATTGTGAGATTTATTTGGGTCGATTCTAAATGGGTAAAGTCTTTGCAAAGTGGTCAACACAAACAAAAATGATGACTCAAAATGACTTTGTTTGAACCCCTTTTACCTACGAGCTGATTTATCTCAAACGCAGAAACACTCTCTAAAGAAAATCACATGTGCATTCTGCTCATAATAGAAAATCAGCTCTAAAACACATAATCCCTCAATCTAATCCGGTCGAGGGAGCTAAATCTGGTGCCCATTTGTAACACTTTGACCACTTTTATGAAGAAAAGCTTTCAAAGAAATTGCAGGCTATAATCAACTTCTTTTGCTTCCTAAAGAGATATCCTCAGGGAGCCATAGAATATGTAGAATGTACAGTAGACGAGACTGGGTGACTCCCTGCAGGGTTTTTGTGGTATTATGTATGTGCACTTTTGATCCTAGGATGTTCTTCTTTGTCAACTTCCACGTTCCCAGATTTCAGACAACATTATTCATTATTATTAGTAATCCATAATAAAAGATTTTTATCATGAATCTACATATCTAACCAATTCCATATATAGACAAAAAATGTGCTATAGGCCTAAACTGCTTTACTTTTTTCTCTTTTTTACTCAACATGTAAAGTACCCCTTCCTGCTATCCTGAAACATGCATACAGTGATTTGGGGTACTTCTGCAGTTGCTAAGGGGTACATGGAAAGCCTAGTGTGAAAATTAGCTAGCAAGCGAGCAGGGAAATCTAAACAGATAGCAAAAAGTAGGCTAATGGAGAAATGGTTGAAGTCATGTGCTAAAGGTGATGAATTAACAGCTCAAATAGGCAAATGTAATGGGTAAACTGTCAAAATAGTTAGCTACATGTGGATTAATGGTTGAACTAGTTAGCTAAATGCGATGGATAATTTTGGAACAGTCAGCTAAAATAATAAAGATTTCAATTAATCAATGTAATGGACAAACAGTTAGCTAAACATATTGTATTATTGTTTTTAACAGCTGAAAGTATGGATACATGATAGACAGCTAAAAGTAATAAATGGTTGAAATAGACAATTGGGTAAATGCTGGAAACGTCTAGCTTCTGCCACTCAGTCAATGCAAACACAAACTTGAACAAACCAACCTAAACACCAATATCATTTGTATAAAACAAATATTGTCAACTATATCCTATATTGCTACAGTAAGATAACATCTAGTTTGAAATCAGATCAAATGAACACATTTCGAACATGAAGGGTGGTGTCAATGCGTTGGAGTCTGACAGGGCTGAGGGATACATTAGAAGAAGAAAAAGGTTGGTAACCACAACACACTGAGACAGATAAACTATGGAAGTAAATCGGTTTCATCAGATTTTGACATTAAAAAGCCATTGAATTTCAAGCACCAAATATTTATGCATCGAAATGATGTATCTGAATTGTTTGCCTCTGAAGTTTACGCTTCAAATTTTCAACAACTAATTTCTACCTTTATTTTTCGAAGTTCATATATTCAGAATAAAGAATTCAACATTAAAAAAAAATGCAAAATACAGTGTTTAAAATTCAACTAATATATTTTCAACTTGCTCAAATTCAACAGGCCAAATTCAGCTGCAAAATGTAATGTTTAAAATCCAGTGTCAACATCCGGGAACCCAAGTAAAAGCAATCGATTCTAGAATCTAGGTCGGTAGTAGTGAAAATTAGTTGTTGAAAATTTCAAGAGTAAAATTAGAGGCAAAACATTCCGATACATAATATCAATGCATAAATATGCATTGCTCGAAATCCAATGGCTTTTTAATTTCAAAATCCGAGGAAACAGATTTACTTTCATAATAAACACTAATTTCTATTAGCCTGTGGTTTTTACTTGTTGCTTCACTTCTGCTGTAACTGCTTCATAAGTGATGCTGCTTGTTGACGCTCTCCGCCCATCCTGTGTTCTTTGTCATCCACTTATCATTATGCAATTTAGGTAGGTCTTTGTTTTTGTTCTCTTCCATTCCTGTTTGTTTCAAGAGGAACCTTACCATCTGGAAACAACTGCACATTGTGTGTCGCACCCAAAGGTAAATACTTGAATGTATTACCTAGAACAGTGGTTCTCAACCTTTTTTGTGCCAGCGCCCCCCTATCCATTATCCAGGTCCCTAACGCCCCCCCCAAAAACATATGTAGGTTAATTGCCCCGAATATTAATGATTACGACATTACAACACATGTATTAGTTTCCCAGGTATCAAAAAGCCATGTGAAATTATATATACATACATAGCCATGTAGAAATTATATATATTTACAGGTTTTTAAAAACAATGCAAACATTTGACATTCAATTTAAATAACAGCAGCCAATCAGAACGACTAGATATGTAACATTCAAACAATAATTAGGTACAGTATTATCAAAAGGCCTGCTGCATGTCCCTGGTGTGAACCTCAGCGCCTTTATAAGATGACTTTAATTTGAACGTCCTTTTTTGTTCATGAAATTACCTTGGGTGTCATGAAAGGCACTTAAATAAAATGTATTACTATTATTATTATTATTATTACAAACACTAACAGCAGCCAATCAGAAACAGCAATTTAACATTCAAATCTATTTTTCATTCAAATCTAAATCTATAATCGTATTGTTCCAACCGAAAACAAGCCCCCCCCCCCAAGCAAACACTCCAAGGCCGGACTTTCAAATAAAGAAAATAAAATGAATGTATACCTAATACGCCTATTCTCGTTCAAAATGTTCACTTTCTTCCTGAATCAATGCTATTCTTTTTTACATACAGTACATTAGTGTGAGCAAACTCCTCAAAAACATGGAAACTCCATCATGATAACTGACTCTTTAACTAGAACAAGATCTCAGACTAGGAGGCTGTTCACTGAGTGATGGTTAAAGTCTGTGATTAGAAACATGGTTGTAGTATGCAGGAAAATGTTTGCAGAAAGAAAGGCTGTTGTCAGGTAAACATGTCACAGTCAAAGAGGCTGAAGGGAAAGTTGAGTGGAAAAGTCTTTAATGATGAATGGACTGATAAGCAGGCTAGCATTCATACTGTATGCCTCATCTGCAATGAAATGATGCTGTTGCAAAATAATACAACCAACATCATCAAGAATAAAGAACGGGAAGGTAACGATCGCGTCATTCACATGCATTTTAAGTAGCCACATGTATCTGTTTTGGTCTTATAATACATCCATAGATTTACTGCTCCAGGAGAGAGGACGGTTCGCTCAGCCAGCAGTTAAGTTTATAAGAATTTGTCCAAATTTCTAGATTCCCGCCAAGCTAAGCTAAGACTACAACCGACAGTTTTATTTGTTTTAGCTTGTTGGTAAAAAACTGGCTATTTGCAGAGTAGAGCTGTGTTTGGTAAAACAGCGCGGTGGACGAGAGCGGACTGAGTAGATTAAAATATCACTTTACATGTTTATGCCGGTCTATACAGGTGAGTGCATTGATAAGTATTGACGTTGAGTTCTATAAAAGATCTGACTAAAAACTGTTACTGTGAAATATAAAGTCTACCTGTGCTACATTGAGGGGTAAAGAACACCACAGGACGTTGCGGCGATTGCATTTTTTATTTTTTTATTTAACGCACCTTCACGTAGTAGGCCTACAGAGCTCATTTAAGACGGTACTCTGACGTCCCATTTCCATGAAGGCAGCACGGAGCTGCGCCAGACAAAGCTGACAGAAGCACAGAAGTGTAATAATCCACCGTCTCGACCAGCTGCAGTGCTGTAAACTGGCAGGTTTTAATGTTGCACACCACTGGTGTTTTTTAGTAGTTTAAAGTGCAAACATGTATTGTTCTTATGAATCTTTGCTTTAAACTAGCTTTCAAACAAACGCCCCCCAAGGGCACCTCAACGCCCCCCTTTCCAAAATATTTCTTCCAGCGCCCCCCATCATCTTCTGAACGCCCCCTGGGGGGCGGTACCGCCCCCGTTGAGAAACACTGACCTAGAACAATGATTCATAGGAATAAGGCATGTCATCAGTAAAAAAGCTGATGGCTGTATACTGCACTCTGCTATAAATATATGATAAGCAGAGAATAGTTTTCTTTAACATGCAAACAAGCTCATATAGCTTTATATTCTGTGCTCTAAATGTGACTGCGACCAAATGGTTGCATTTTGCGACCATTTTTTGAGACATTGAAAGTATTTTTTACAACTACTGGCACGTGTCACTGCAAATTTGACAACTTTTTTTTTCATTTCATGTTGGAAACGAAGAGAGAGCAGGTCTGCCAGAGTTGGCCAATCTGTGTGAGAGGGGTAGGGTCTGTGACTAATATAAACTTGTGTGGTTTTGTGGCTTCACACTCATCGTCAATGAAGGAAGCTTCGTTTGACTGACGAAGAGAGAAAGAAAAGAGACGAAGCAACTATGCTTTGATAGAGGCAGTGATGTTTTCTCTTTCCTGTACGGTACTCTCACAATGTCTCCAGACAAGTCTGACCGCCGGTTACCGATCACCGATCACTTTTACAAACTGAAAATTACGCCATTACGTAAGTCACACATGTTTAGAGAATGTATCAGAAACTGTTTGGCTTTCTGTCCTAGCTCAAAATCAAAAAAATGTCCTTTCAATCACTGCAGACATTTCTTCAGCACACACACACACCGTCACACACACACACGGACCGACACACACAAACACACAAACACACACACACACACACACACACACACACAGGGAAACAGCTGTTTGAGTGGCGCCGGAGCTGCTAGCTACACGACTCCGCTCTGCCTTAAGGCTCGGATATACTAGCGCTTTCAACAGTGCGTGCGGAAATCGTGACGTCACGGGACTGCCATGAGTATTTATACGCGCGTGGTGGTCGCGGCACTAGTTGCAGTCTTCTCCTGAACAGTAGTGGCGGTAAGGAGCAAAGGCTACCAATGTTTTTCTTTCTAAGGACTAGAAGAAGAAGAAAAAGATAAACAACTGCAGAACAGGCAGCAACAGTGCCATCAATGCTTCGATTTGATTCAGTGAGCTACTTGGTGGGATCAAGCCTTACATTCACAAAAAAAGAACTCATCTTAACCCGGTAAGTTTACCTGAGAGACTTTCAGTCAGTCGGCGAGTCCTGGCATCCGGTTTCCCAGGAGCTCGTTCAGGCTTTCTGTTTCCGGTTTGTCGGGCGCCGCTGAAAAAAATAGACTGGTGCACGCCCTGTGCTCGCGCGCTGAAAATCGGACGCGCCGGCCGGAAATTACGTCATTTTGATGTCACGAATGCGCGCGCCACCTCCAACGCGTCAAGCATAAAACGGCCCTTAGCGTTAGCTAACTTTGAAAACTCCTCATACTCCTTTCTGTGACTAACCTTTAAATGTCTGATGAGGTTGGTGGTGTTGAAACGTCTTTGGAGCTTTTCACCTCGTGGTATTTCCTTGGCACACACGTTGCAAATCGCTAATGTATTGTCTTTCTCCCAGATAGCAATGAGTCGGCGGACCACCGGCGGTGCTCCAGAGGCAGTAGAAGCGTCAGAATGGCGTAATCGCAAACACGTTTGCCGGAGCACCACCGGTGGCAGACGCTTTTTAAAAGCAGTAGCCGTCTTCCTAGCGTCTTCGTTCCGCGGCCGGCCGCTGTTCTGCCGCCGTTCAGACACCTTGTAGAACTGCCAGACCGCTGAATGTAGGGACGCCGCCATTTTAGCTCCATGTTGAAAATGTTCTCAGGAGTAGTGCGCTCTTAATACATCCATGGTAGTGCGTCATCTGATCGGCCTATCTGATCGGCATTTATGGAGACCACCGATCAAACTATTTAAAACCATTATCGGCCGATACCGATCGGTCGGAGCACCCTTACCCAGAGCTAATGGCAATAAAATAAATCATGTCATTCCTGATATCAAAATACTGAGTGAAGTTTAGAAAGAATGAAGAACGCAAAGTCCGATGACATCATTCACGTGCATTAAGTAGCAATGTGTTACCAGTTCCAGCGGAGAGGATGGTTTGTTTACACCAGCAGCTAAGTTTATGAGATATTGTCCAAATTTAAAGACATTACAGACTGGCAAACTATACAAACAGTTAGACTACAAACCGACAGCTTTCATTTTAGCTTATTTGTAAAAAAAAAAATAATAAAAAAAAGAAAAAGCTATTTGCAGATTAGCACTGGGGTTGTTAAAACAGCGCTTTGTATAGACCGCATGCAAACGGAACAGATTGAAATATTGTTTCCTGAGATATTAAAAACAGAGATACAGTAGCAATCTGAGGGAACATTGCATCACAGTGAAAGGAATCCATCTATGGAACAATCTCAACAGTGAAACTAAGAAGCTAAAACAAACATTTGAATACACTATTAAGGCAAAAATGTTGAGTAAATACAGTCAAATGTGTTTATTTAGTTTTTGTTCTATTCTTTTGTTACTGGTAAGGGGGGAGGTGTGACAAGAAGAGTTTTATTATTTAATTATTTGTTTTGTTAATGTATGTTTTGTGAAAGAGTGGCAGATTATATAACATTAATCTTCTTTCTGCTCCTTTTCATTCAGGAAAGTTGGTGTTTGCATTAAGTTGTTTGTTTATTTTACAGCCAAAAATCTCCAAACGGCTGACACTACTCCTCTTCTGCTGCCTAAACCTGCTCGACTGCTTTAAGTTTGAGTTTAAATACACAGTTCGATTCACATATCGATTCTTTTTGTAATCGATTAATCTAGCACTTTATCGATCGATTAATCGATTAATCGGATACATTTTTTTGCGTTTTTAAACAACTAGGGATGCACCGATCCACATTTTTTCACTTCCGATCCGATCCCGATACCTGAATTTGGATATCGGCCGATACCGATACTATTCCGATACCAGATCTTGTTTGCTTTAATATTATTATTATCATTATTGTTGATTTTATATGATGCTGAAATAAACTCCTCTCAACGGGCAAGTATGATATGGACATACGTATGCATGTATGTCCCAAAAGGCAACTTGAGGTAAGTATAAGGTCAGAAAAGGAAGTCAGAAAAACAGGAAAAATCTCATTCTGAAAACAGATATCCAACTGTAAGGGTTTCAAATTGATTGTCATGTAAATATTTATTACATACCCAAAATGTCAAATACTTGAGTCTTGAAATATAAGAAAAGTGCAAGTGTAAAAATCACTCTCTCTCACACACACACACACACACTATCAATAAAACAGTGTGTGAACAGCGCAAATCAAGCACACTGGCTCTTGTAGCATCAACAAATCAACGTTTTAAAATGTCAAATATCTGAAATATAAGAAAAGTGCAATAACTGTAAACATCTTACACACACACTTACACACACACACACACACATACACACACACACACACACACACACACACACCTCTGTTTTCACGGCTGCGCAGCGGCTGCTCTGAAACAGCGGCCGCCGGGACACGTATGATCCGAGGTCTCTGGTGGACGCAACAACGGGGAATTGAAACACCAAAAGCCGGCGACAACACCGGCAGACAGACGGTTGTGAAAGTCCTGTTTTGGTTTTGCATTTTGCTGTCTTGCTCTGCGGTGTTTCCACTGTGAAGCATTTCCAAACAGCGGACACACAGGATAGCATCGAGCTAGCCACAATGCTGGTCATGCTACTATCCTGCTAGCTGGCTGCAAACTGCGGAATGGACTTCCTGAGCGGGGGCGTGTCTCATAACTCTGTGTCTCATTGAGCCGCGACTCCGTTCAGGAAGTCTATTCCACAGTTTGCAACACAGCCAACCAGCAGACCAGCCGGCAGGAATCACTTTTGGAGCCATTTCAGCAGACAACGTTAAAGTGCAGACATGGCTCGTAGTATCGGAAATCTCCGCAGGTTGGATCGGGAAAATCCGATACCTGAATTTCGCTGGTATCGGTCCCGATACCGATACTGGATCGGATCGGCCCCATCCCTATAAACAACCAAAACAAATAATGCATAACGAAAATGATGTGGCTGTAAAATGATCAAGCATTTGGCTTTTATTTCTCAAAAGAACAGAGGTATTTATTCCAACTCCAACATTTGGCAATTTAATTTAATTAAGTTTCATGCTGTAATCTAGCCCTGACATCACAGTAAATATCTGTTTTATGTAGATTTCTACACCTGCAGCATTTACCATTAGGCTACTAACAAATAAAATATAATTTCCGGGGTGAGCCTATTTGCTATGGTAACCTAGCACACTGTGTGTGTGTGTGTGTGTGTGTGTGTGTGTGTGTGTGTGTGTGTGTGTGTGTGTGTGTGTGTGTGTGTGCACGCCTGCCGTGTGTGAGGAAGAGTGAGAGACGAGGGTGCATGCGTGTGTGTGTGTGTGTGTGTGTGTGTGTGTGTGTGTGTGTGTGTGTGTGTGTGTGTGTGTGTGTGTGTGTGTGTGTGTGTGTGAAGGGGTTCTTTTTTCTAGGCAGTTGGCTTTTTTAGTCAGCGACGCTTGGTGAAACAGCACGGAGTGGATGTTTTCGGTTCAGATGCTGAATCATTGAAGTCGTACTGCTGTGGTATGCCAGGTCTACTTTGCAGTAGACACATTGCACCTTGTTCTCTTCCTTTTTTAGTATGTAATGATCCCAAACTTTAGACATTCTCTGCCGATTCTGGACATCTTTACTCTCCGCCATCGCGCCAACTAAATTCAAAATGTATCACATGCTAGTGGTGTGCTTCCTGAACAACGGTCCGTGTGGAACAATCAGATCCCTGCGCGTATAGTGCGCGTCATAGGAATTTAATGAGGCGTCGAGGCAGAGTTTTTGCCTCGAGGAATTTTTGTTTTTGATGAATCGTTTCAGCCCTACATTTATTGCTTGTATGTTTTGAGTTTTGTGAGCTCTTCTCTCGTTGGCTTGCTCATCACTCAACCTTTCCATCAAAGGGTGTTAGATACTTACTCACCTTTACATGGAGATATAATCACCTGAGCTATGATTGTTATTTCAGTGTTAACAAAAAAAGCCAATGACAATAAAACGTATTCTATTCTAAGGACATTGTCAAATCATTTATATGTAGGTTGAGAGATATAAATGGAAAAATGAAAGCCTGTTTCATAATATCCATTCTTGATTGTCATATTGATCTTGTTGCTGGCTGCTAGACTAAATTACACGAGTTGGTATTTGCTTAAACTAAAAGGCAGATTGCAATCGACTGACTGATTCAAGGACAGGTGCTTCCCAGTGTGTGTGTGTGTGTGTGTGTGTGTGTGTGTGTGTGTGTGTGTGTGTGTGTGTGTGTGCGTGCACGTGTCTGCGTGCATGTGTGTATCCCTTGACGTTGTGTAGTAACAAATAAAATACCATGTGAAGAAATGCATTAAATGCAACATCAGTGGTTAAGTTACAAAAGAAAAGACAGTATTACTGTAATAAATAGAAGTCTATTGTAAAAGTAGCAGACATATCTAAAACATACTACAGTAAATGTATACTCTTCAGTCAAATGTTGTGTTAAACTACATTCAGGAGTATGTAGCTGCTGTAGTGTAACACACATCTGGGTTTTGCAGCAATAAGCAACACACATGACTGATGCATCAAAAACTATTTATATTAGTATTGATGACTCTGGTACTAAGTTATTTATGCAGCAATGCCAATGCAGCTCCAGTCTTTATATATTAGCATTGGCCAAACGTATTCCCAGTGTACCCTTGCCTGATTATTAGAGTGAGAAGAGAGAAATGATAGGCTACCAGGAGGCTCCTGGTTTAGTTCCACTTCAAGTCAGATTCAATGCCACTGATCACAGGACATAACTCTCGGTGGTTGAATAAATTCAATACATGTCATTATCCTTTACAGACATGATGCAGCCAAGTCTTTCCCAGCCCAGTCTAGTCCATCTAGCCATCCGACCGATCAAAAGGAAAACATCACTAAATACACTGATCCAAATGTACAAATAAAGGCTCGTGCCAGCCAAATTAGATTTCCTATATTGTGATCCAATGAGGCCAGTTATAGCAGATCAATAGTGTCCCATGCCTCCATACAGGCATGTCGAAAACTCCCAACACAGGCTGCTCTAGGTTAGCTCGAAAAGGGTGTTAGCCTACTTACCAGCAGCGCTGCCCGACAGATGAGCTCTATTCCGTGAAACAAGCCTGTTGTACTGTACAATGATGTTGCAACCAAGTCCACGTTGCTCTTGGTGACACACACTGCGTGGGAAAAACGCGAAATCTGCGTCTGCCTGCAGCGCACAAACCCGGGTAGAAGCAGTGGTGTGATGTGAGCATCAAAGTTCATCCCTCGAAATAATGTGTCGGAAACAAGAAGCGTACATGCTACAGGGTCGTTCACAGTTGGTCTGAGTGGCCTGAAGTCTACAGGAACGTATAGCGGTTCACTGGAACGCTTTCTCTCCGTTACAGCACGTTCCCTTTCCACTCAACGCAGGGACGCATGCGCATGTGGGTACGCGCACCGGAGAGAACAGATCCAAATGCCATGCCTGTAAAAATGTGCAAGCCGAAACTTAGCGGTGCTGGCGTTGAATTTGAAGTTCACAGGTTGTCGAATCGTTCCATGTGATCTCCAGTTTATTGTGATTGTATGCCCCATGCCTCCTCAATCCGCCTCAAACTGGATTTGTATCCCAGAGGAACATCTGGAAATACTTTGCTGTTGGCTGTGGGATTCTTCTTTTAAACCTCTGAATTTAAAGGATAACAGTGAAACACAGGGACGAGCAGTGGTGGAGGCAGTACTCAGCTCTGTTAGTAAATGCCCATAATAGCAAGTCTACTCATTATGCAGAATGTCTCCTTTCAGAATAATAGCCTATGTTGTTGGATTATTATTAGTAGTAATGCATGATTAATGTGTCAACATCATTTAAATGTTGCAGCTTATAAACTACTTTATATCACCTACAGTTGTGGCTTAATTAATAAAAACTAAAACTAAACTGTGTAATCCTAATTGACTGATTGATTGTATTTTGTCAAATTAATAATCAAATTAAGCTTTTATTTTACTTGAAGTCAGGCCTGTTTTTTGGGACCTCTAAATATCAACTAGGAATTGAGTTTGATGTATCAGTTAACCAAGTTTGTATAGGCCACATCTTTGTCTACATTAGGAAGGGAGAAGTTTCATGTAGCACAATGATTCCTGCATGCATCTGCAGGCCCATTAATAATAATAATAATAATGATGTAATAATGTATACTTTATTAATCCCACAAGGGGAAATTACAATGTGTTTCACTCTAATAATAATAATAATAAATTGAATTTATATAGCGCTTTTCATAGACTCAAAGTCGCTTGTTATTACACACATTACACACAGGCCTGAATTACACACACATGCTTAGTACCTATACATGCACTAATGGAGAGATGTCAGAGTGAGGGAGCTGCCCATGGAAAGGCGCCCCGATCAGTTGGGGGTTCAGTGTCTTGTTCAAGAGCACCTTGGCAGTGCCCAGGAGGTGACCTGGCACTTCTCCAGCTACCAGTCCACCACCATACTTTGGTCCATATGGGGACTTGAACCAAAGACCCTCCGGTCGGTCCGGATAGATAGATAGATAGATAGATAGATAGATAGATAGATAGATAGATAGATAGATAGATAGATAGATAGATAGATAGATAGATAGATAGATAGATAGATAGATAGATAGATAGATAGATAGATAGATAGATAGATAGATAGATAGATAGATAGATAGATAGACAGACAGACAGACAGATAGACAGATAGACAGATATATAGATAGATAGATAGATAGATAGATAGATAGATAGATAGATAGATAGATAGATAGATAGATAGATAGATAGATAGATAGATAGATAGATAGATAGATGCGATATAATGCCATATAATGCCAAAGAACCTACATTTGGAACTGGTTGAAGTGCGGTTGTTCTTTGTGTTTAGAATGCACCTTCAGTATTAGAAAGGCATTATAAATGCAGGTTTTCGTGCAGAGCCTTTTGCTACACACATTAGAGACTGCTTTGTAATGTGAGAAATATGCATCACTTTTATCACTAATGATTAATTCAGGTGAATCCAGACACATCCAAATACCATGGCTGCATAAATGTAGGCTGCCTGTGGGGCTGAAACTGAAGTGCATGAGGTTAATTAAGTTCTTCAATGTCAGTGATCTTCTGCTAATTATGAGGATTTGATTTTATTAGATTATGAATAAACACTTGCTGGCAACAAAAGTTCAAAACCTAGATTACACCTTGAGCATTTCATTATCAAGTTATGGTTTACAAAATTCATGTCTGACTCAGCATACAGTTGCTGCTGTTTAGTCTTGTCTACACCAAATGTAGACATAGTAGAAAACAACTTCTCTCCCATACATGTAAGAGGGACAGATGACATGGTTTTGTGTGTTTAGCGTACAATTTTCATTTCACATAATTTGCTAAAACAAAATTGTATGGTAAAGAAATGTGCCATGGACAGGTCCTTGGGTCTTGTACGTTTAAATGTAACTGTTGGAGCCATTACAGCACTTTTTGTTTTGTGTATATACCACGTTGGTTATGCTAATTAATCTGCAGTTTAATGTTTGAGTACTGGGTGGAGCATTGCCTTTGGGAAGACATAAAGGTAATCAGCCAGACACAGGTGTGTGGAAAAAGGGGAAAGCATACAGGTTTTCACCATGTCAGGTTTGCGTAAGAAAATGAATAGAACTAAACCAGAAATGAAACAAAATGGACTGTATTGCTTGTGCGACGGTGAGCAGGCCGTCAGGAAAATAAATTGGTCACAGCACCGAAATGCAGACAGATTGTGGATATTGATTATTGGCACGCAGAACCAGTTCAGATCAAATATTTATTGTACCACAAAACGTTTTTTTTCCTAGGAAATCATCATGCAAAAAACAAAGAAACAAAGATCATAATTATTTATAGTGTTGAGTCCTAAAAGAAGTTATCTCAGGACACTTTGCCATACTCTATAATAATAATAATAATAATAATAATAATAAACCCAATAAAACAATAGAACACGTCAACTTTTTTTTTACAAAGCATATCTGTTTTTTCTAAAGCAGATGCTAAACACTTGACTGCATCTCAAAAATATTGCTACAGAGGGTAAGTTAATACCTTCATTCTGTGTGTAAAACCATTGTGCCATTCTCCTGTTCATGTTTCATTGCACTGTATGGCCTACATTCACTAAAAACCCAATACAAGGTGTGGTCTCCTGCTCTCCTTTATTTAACTCAGCTGGTGCTTCGCTGTAGCATGGCAAGCTGAATTTATTCACCACAGATAGAAAAGTCCAGGTCCGTTCAGGCCCGCGCCCAGTGTGGAGACCACCATGGTGACTAACAGCTGATTGCTTTTCCATACTGTTGGTGTTCCAAAGCACACCAGCTTGCCGTTCTGTGGCCTGAACTCTTTCCTCTTTTTCATTTGTCAGCTATGTTTAGATATTGCTTTAGTCTTATTACTATAATCAAAAGTCCATGTGGGTATTAGTCATATTTCATCATCAACTTTATCCTAGTTTTATTCAGTTTTTAGCAGACTTAAACAAATTTTAGACTTGTCTCAGCCATAAAAAAAAATATTTAGTCAAAGAAAACATGCAACATGTTATTCTATGTAGTTGTAGACCAAGAATGAGCATATAAGTCAAACTTCAGCAGACTGCTTGGGGGTAAAATTGCATCCAAATAGATTTTAGGCTACCATTAACATGGCTTTTGAAAGAAATATTCTTTGCTTGCACAAACAAAAAGAGCTAACTACTACCCAGAAGACAAAGTGGTAGGCTGTATAAGGCTGTGCATTCTAATAGCAAGCAGACATTGCAAATAAACTAGGCCTATATTTAGTTGGCATCGAGCCATTAAAATCATCAGGACCTTAATATCAAATACGTGTTATATTTATATTATGCTTTAGTTAGCATGAATAGCATCTCCAGCACTCCAAATTAAACAAACTTATCTTAAACAACAGGCTAATAAATTGAGCTTGCTCGGATACTGACTTTGGGTTAGGTTTGGGTTAAACGCAGTTTCCGTAAAGGGCACTATGAGTAGACTGGGTAAACCCCGCCCAATCTGCCGGTGATTTGATTTCGCCCTGCAGCTCAGGCTGGAATATTTATCTATTCTGCTTCCGTAACAATTTTGCGGGAACCAATCACAAACTGGCTTATCCTCCTGGCACGCTATTGGCGGTTTTAACACGATGACGATAGAGAAGCGACCAAGCAGCTTTTTGTTTACATTCAACCATAGCTATATACACAAGCTGGCCACCGAAGCGCAGCAGCCCGTTGATGCCGCTGTCGGTGCTACGTCACCCGGATCGTTGGTCTGATTGGTTGAAGGACTATCCAATTGCGTACAGAATCATTTGAACTATGCCTGTTGATCACGCCTCTTGTGCAGAGAAAATACAGAGCAGACTCCCCAGACTAATGTTCAATCTTAAAAGATTGAGCTTGGTCTGGTGATAGCCAGACTATGCTATGAGGGCTAGGGGTTAAGTTAAGTTTGCCTAAACCTCCATATGCAAGCAGGGATGTAGTGGAGGCTAAACGCACGTAAACGCCGTTTACGCACCTCCCAAAATTCGGAAATAGCGTTTACCCACCTCCAAAGTGCGTTTATCCACCTCTAAATTGTGTTTATCCACCTCTAAATATCCTATAGTTCCTAAGACATTTTAAATTAAGCTTATGTCGTTTTAGTTTCATATTTTTCATTATTAGTTTCATAGATTGTTAAACCTAAGACGAAGTCTTTCATATTGCGCTGCTTACTGTCAGTGTTGACCAATCTCTTGCGGTGTTTGTAAAGCCCACAACGTCGCCTTCCAGGCAGCGATGCCTGGAAGGCACTAGGATTAGGCAACAGTGCCTTGAACTAAGTCAACGGTCGCAGCGCTGCCTTGAAGTCAACGTTGGGGGCTTAAAACACCATCGAGCATCTCTTGTGTAGCCAGTAGGAAGCAGCAGACTGCATCAAGATTCATCAGTTCTCTTACAGTTTTTTACGATTGTTTACACACTAAAATAAAACTTTCCACACAATTTGCAAAATTCTACTCCAATGAGCAAAACACCCCCACAGATTTGCACAACATTACACACAATGTCTGCTTCACCCTTTTTGCAAAACATTACACACAGTGATTTGTAAAACTCTACACACATGTTCACACCTTAGACACAGGTAAGGATTGTGAGGTCACTTCCTTGTCATTACAAAGCCCCGGATTGCCAATGACCACACCAATGAACGAATTGGATGAGCACATCCACCAGGTGTGGAAACACACATGTGCTAATTTGAAAACGCAGCACTCAGGTGTGTTATAAAAGGCAGCAGTTACAGTATTCAAAGTCAGAGTCAAAGTGTATGTACTTCATGTAGTAATTTTTATTTGTCTACAGATTTTATTTGTTTCATTGATTTCATTGTTGGTTGATTACTGTTACTGATTATGGTAAGAAATACTGTAAGTATTGAAATAAATACTTGAAATATTCAGTCTGCAGCATCAGTGTTGTGCAGTGCTTGGTAAGTTTATAGTAGGCCTATTTGTGTACATTCTCCCTATATCTCAAACTAATCATGAAGAATGTTGTGGGTTTGTCACTATTTTTTTGTCATCTAAATTATCCTTTACATAACAATGTCTGGCCAAAAATCTAGCACATGCTATTTCCTAAAGTTACTTTTTTAACAAATGTGTTTTTCATTTATCACAGCAGTGTGAAACTGGCTGCAATAGTGTCTGATCATTGAGGACTGTGTTGGTTAAATGAAAACAAATAGCATTTTCACAAATATGTGTATATGTTTTGACTGAAGTGTGTATGTTTTGACTGAAGTGTGTCATTTTGCAAACAATCTAGGAATTATGCAAATTGAGTGTGGTGTTTGGATAATTGTGATTATATTTTGAAAAAAAGAACCCGGTTTTCAAAATTGCATGTAAACAATTGAAAAAAACTGTAATACATCCATGGTCACTAGCCCAAACTAGCCTACATGTCTCATGTAATAAATTGTAAAAATAGATGTCCGGCAATTTTTTAAGCGGCGTCAAGACAGCAGCCCTCCTCCTGATGCAAGTAAACGGCCTCGGCTACAAGCCCAAAGTGAGTGAGCTCGAAAAACAGTACTAAACTTCATGTTTTTTAGGGTAATTTGGTTCACAGTAGATTCATGCCACTGACTCAACAAGTCACCTCTACCTGTTCCCATTAGCCCATGTTACAAGTAAAATTCAGGATACATTATCAGATAAATAACTGGATGTAATTATGCATTCTCTGACATTTAAACCACTGGAAGTTTGTGACAACAAGCTCTCTTTGCTAGTCACCTAGCTAGTTAATGTTATCGCCGTTCGCGGTTTTGCGGGTACGGTAAACGTTTCTATGGAAACGGCGAGTTGAACCAATCAGAGGCGTCGCTGTTAAGCTTAGGACTGTGGGTAGTGTAGTTTTTTCTCTATAAGATTGCGGCTAAAAACATGTTTTTCTAGTAACAAGGTTGATTTCATACAGACCTCTAGCTTCTACAGGAGCAGAAACAAAATGAGACATTTGAGGATGTCATCCTGGGCTTTTGGGAAACACTGATCCACATTTTTCTGACATATTGTAGACCAAACAACTAATCGATTAATCGAGAAAATATTCAACAGAATAATCGACTATGAAAATAATCCCAAATCCCTAATCATTATGTACAAGTGCATTGCATTGGAAGCCCTGGATATAAGCCTCCCTCTCTATCTCTCTTAAATATTTTTGTTCTCTCTGTTTTGTCATTTAGTAAACTTTATAGATTTCAACCCTATTATTCCTTCTTGAGTCTCTTTAACAAGAGCTTAGATTAATGTATGAATTGAATAGTGATTGTGTGACCTATGATGAGGAAACAACCAGTGATACCCTTGGTAGTACCATCAAATGATAGCCTATAGCGATGTCATCAGGATACACATACACCGGTAGGCAGTGGCCCACCTTAAAAGGTGACCACGTCGTGGTCTACCAGAATTTATGGTTTACCCACCTCTTTTTTTACCACTACACCTCTGTATGCAAGCAATGTCACATTGTTGATAATGTTACACTAGTGTTTTTTGGAGATGGCTTAAGGAATAGCTTGACATTTTGGGAAACATGCTCAGTCGTTTTCTTGCCGAGAGTTCCGTAGGTATGATAAATGTGAAGCTACAGCCAGCAGAAAAATGAGGGCTAGGGGTTAAGTTAAGTTTGGCTAAACCTCCATATGCAAGCAATGTCACATTGTTGTTAATGTTACACCAGTTTTTTTGGAGATGGCTTAAGGAATAGCTTGACATTTTGGGAAAGATGCTCAGTCGTTTTCTTGCCGAGAGTTCCGTAGGTATGATAAATGTGAAGCTACAGCCAGCAGCCAGTTAGCTTAGCTTAGCATACAGACTGAGAACAGAGGGAAACAGCCTAGCTGGCTCTTTCCAATGGTAACAAAATCAACCTACCAGCCAGCTTGTTATTGTACCAGCACCCCTGAAGCTCAGTTAACACGTTATATGGCATTTGTCTAATCCATACAAAAACTGAAGTCTAAAAAATTCACCATTTTGTGGGATGTTATGCGCCAAACAATTGAGGTGTTTCTTAATTTTTGTAGTATTCCTCCCAGCTATTTTTTTTTCCCACAAGGCTTCTCTCCCAACAATACATACTTTTCTTTCCGTAGCATTGTATCTGAAAGTAGTCCAAATGTCAACCCATTTGTGCTGTTGCCATCATGTATGTTTTCAGTCTCCATCTCTTGTTAGTCAAACTATATAGCTGTAGAGTACACACTCTTGCTAGGTCAAGGCTTTAGCACACCATTGGCGGTGCACTGCTGGTGTGTAAAAGTTGCCAGCCAAGATGAAGAGAAATGTGCAGTTATCCAGTGACAAAAAGGAGATTGGGATTGCAATTTTTTTATTCTATTTTAGTTTCCTGGTTTGTCGTGTCATCTGGAAGAGGATTTGTTATGGCAACAGAAAAAGCCTCATAGAACATCTGTGTCTTTCAGAGATGAGTCTAAATATGTTATAATGTTGGCTTGCCACAAAGCAGGCGATTATCAAAGGTCCTTTATTGTGGCACCAAATGTCTGTTGTTGTTATTGTTTAAAGAAAGGACATGTAGGGCTAATAATACCTGACAGAGAACTAAATGTTCTTGTTTGGGTGGAGGAAAGAAAGGGTGTTTCTTTTCTTCATCATGTTTCTTCAACTTTGTTCCAAAAGCTGAGCTAAAAACACTCAGAAATATATTGTGACTGAAATATTAATACCAGCAGAGCAGAGCCATACTTGTGAGCTCTTGCTATGTTTAAGAGATCGTTCATAGACAGTATAAGTAAAACATGAAGCTGTGACTTTTCTCAAAAGGAATCACACTTCATCTGTTATTAATTAAAGTCCCAGTTCAGCAAAAAGGACATGCCACTGTCAGTTTGTCATGGGTGGGTCCCTTTTACTCTCGCTCTCTATTTCACTATAGACTGTATAATATTAATGGACAAAGCATCCGGTTCGGCGAAGTGCTGCAAATGCGGAAGTGCCTTAAACCTGCATTCTATCGGAATTCCAGCAGGGGGCGACACGTGCAGTTGCAAAAGGTCGGTTTCTGTAGAAGTCTATGAGAAAGTGACCGACTTCTCACTACCTCAGTAAACATTTTCATAATGAGTTTATGGTCTCAATCGCTTGTTTTAAGTCTTCTGCAATATAGAATGATGTTAATTTTTTGAAGTATGGTCTCCTTGATTTTATAATCGGTGATAAAGCAGGGGGTGTTTTAGGGCATGGCTATGATGTGATTGCCAGTGAAAGTGTGTAACATAACGTAGAGTGTAAGGGCTCCTCCCTCGCTCCTCCCTCTCATCTAAAATTGTCACATCCGCAACCAGGATGGCGCGCGTAACGGTAAACTCGACGACTCATAGCAGATCTCCACAAACTGAAAAATGAGGGCTAGGGGTTAAGTTAAGTTTGGGTAAACCTCCATATGCAAGCAATGTCACATTGTTGTTAATGTTACACCAGTTTTTTTGGAGATGGCTTAAGGAATAGCTTGACATTTTGGGAAAGATGCTCAGTCGTTTTCTTGCCGAGAGTTCCGTAGGTATGATAAATGTGAAGCTACAGCCAGCAGCCAGTTAGCTTAGCTTAGCATACAGACTGAGAACAGAGGGAAACAGCCTAGCTGGCTCTTTCCAATGGTAACAAAATCAACCTACCAGCCAGCTTGTTATTGTACCAGCACCCCTGAAGCTCAGTTAACACGTTATATGGCATTTGTCTAATCCATACAAAAACTGAAGTCTAAAAAATTCACCATTTTGTGGGATGTTATGCGCCAAACAATTGAGGTGTTTCTTAATTTTTGTAGTATTCCTCCCAGCTATTTTTTTTTCCCACAAGGCTTCTCTCCCAACAATACATACTTTTCTTTCCGTAGCATTGTATCTGAAAGTAGTCCAAATGTCAACCCATTTGTGCTGTTGCCATCATGTATGTTTTCAGTCTCCATCTCTTGTTAGTCAAACTATATAGCTGTAGAGTACACACTCTTGCTAGGTCAAGGCTTTAGCACACCATTGGCGGTGCACTGCTGGTGTGTAAAAGTTGCCAGCCAAGATGAAGAGAAATGTGCAGTTATCCAGTGACAAAAAGGAGATTGGGATTGCAATTTTTTTATTCTATTTTAGTTTCCTGGTTTGTCGTGTCATCTGGAAGAGGATTTGTTATGGCAACAGAAAAAGCCTCATAGAACATCTGTGTCTTTCAGAGATGAGTCTAAATATGTTATAATGTTGGCTTGCCACAAAGCAGGCGATTATTAAAGGTCCTTTATTGTGGCACCAAATGTCTGTTGTTGTTATTGTTTAAAGATAGGAAAATGGGAGGATGATACAGATTAAGCAGATTAGC
Source organism: Gymnocephalus cernua (assembly GCA_023631565.1). Classification (NCBI taxonomy): domain Eukaryota; kingdom Metazoa; phylum Chordata; class Actinopteri; order Perciformes; family Percidae; genus Gymnocephalus; species Gymnocephalus cernua. The sequence continues at coordinate 26,997,480 of CM042430.1, forward strand.
AGAAAAAGAGAACATGTAGACAGATGGTGTCGCATGTAAACACATTTTTTTAAAAACAGCCCTTGCCTGCATCAAAAAAAAAAACTCAGGATCACAAATGTCATGGTCCAGTTGACTTAATGAACACCTGATATTCCACATTATAATTGATACACATTCAAATGCTAACAATCTGAAATGAAACACTGCCCATATATTTGATTAACAATGGAAGGTGCTACCAAGGACATGTAGGGCTAATAATACCTGACAGAGAACTAAATGTTCTTGTTTGGGTGGAGGAAAGAAAGGGTGTTTCTTTTCTTCATCATGTTTCTTCAACTTTGTTCCAAAAGCTGAGCTAAAAACACTCAGAAATATATTGTGACTGAAATATTAATACCAGCAGAGCAGAGCCATACTTGTGAGCTCTTGCTATGTTTAAGAGATCGTTCATAGACAGTATAAGTAAAACATGAAGCTGTGACTTTTCTCAAAAGGAATCACACTTCATCTGTTATTAATTAAAGTCCCAGTTCAGCAAAAAGGACATGCCACTGTCAGTTTGTCATGGGTGGGTCCCTTTTACTCTCGCTCTCTATTTCACTATAGACTGTATAATATTAATGGACAAAGCATCCGGTTCGGCAAAGTGCTGCAAATGCGGAAGTGCCTTAAACCTGCATTCTATCGGAATTCCAGCAGGGGGCGACACGTGCAGTTGCAAAAGGTCGGTTTCTGTAGAAGTCTATGAGAAAGTGACCGACTTCTCACTACCTCAGTAAACATTTTCATAATGAGTTTATGGTCTCAATCGCTTGTTTTAAGTCTTCTGCAATATAGAATGATGTTCATTTTTTGAATTATGGTCTCCTTGATTTTATAATCGCCGATAAAGCAGGGGATGTTTTAGGGCATGGCTATGATGTGATTGCCAGTGAAAGTGTGTAACATAATGTAGAGTGTAAGGGCTCCTCCCTCGCTCCTCCCTCTCGTCTAAAATTGTCACATCCGCAACCAGGATGGCGCGCGTAACGGTAAACTCGACGACTCATAGCAGATCTCCACAAACTCTGCTCTGTCCATTCATATTATACAGTCTATGTATTTCACACACATACATGTACAGGACACTTTGACTGTTATCATTGTTGTCAATGGTAAAAGCTTGAACATTATACTAGAGAGATTACACATCTGTGACTGGCATCTCCTCACAAGCACTCTTGATAGGATAGAAGAGGAAAATACACCACCTAGTGGTAAACACTATATCTACAGTATTGTTCACATTAAAGTAATCTCTCAGTTTTTACTCATGCATTTATGGCGTCTTAGTGCCCTCTATTGTAAACATTAACTATGGGCTGCAATTGAACTGAATTATGTTTAACAAGCTCAGACTATAACCACAAATTTCTATGATCAGAACACATTGTAGGCTACTTCTCTAGATCTGACAGAGGAAATATGCCACACTGCTGCTTGAAATAAACTGTTTCCTGTTCATCACACACGCTTAGACCCAGTGTGGGGTATGCACATAAAAAGAGGAAGAGCCCTAGCATCACTTTGCTTTAAAAGGGTCACTTAAGTTGAGAGAGTTGGTTCAATAGAAGCAGTTTTCAATTCAGGGCCACTTGCCCTTTATCACCGTCTTTGATCAATGTTGATGATTACAGGAAACAACACTGAAGCGTTCATCTCTCTTCTCTATCTCTTCCAGCGGTATTGAAGTCTCAGCGGGAAAATTCAGCTTGTCTTTTTTGGGGCTGCCTTCTCCACCTAGTCCATGTCTGTCCATGCTGCAATCAAATGTCTTCTCATTTTTATTCAGGTCTTTCAGGTCTGGAGAAGACAACAAGAGGAGAATATTAAGAAAAACTTGCCCTCCAAAAACTGTAAGGTAATTTGCAGATGGGCTTCTTTTTTTTTTGCAGCTTACAGGAACCACAATAATAACTTGACATATTTAGGAGAGAAAAAGACAATTTGCTGAAAACAGACTTGGGGCTGAGACCAGGCCAAAATGATGCTTATAAACCTGGCCCAAAGAACATAATCTTTTCCTTTACTCACACTTGAGAACAGTCTTGTTGACGAGAGCATAACCTCGGTCAGGGTTTCTGCTCAGGTCAATGTAGAAGTAGAACCTCAGTTCCTGAGGATACTGAGAGTGGGACAGGTTCTGAACCAGGGGAATAATACGATTGGACATAGGTCCCTCTGCCAGAGCCTGGTGCATCATATACTTGCACCAATCATCCTGCAGGAAGTGAGGAGTGATAAGCAGAGCCCTTAAGTGGCTGTTTTGCACAGCCTGGCATAACTCTGTAGACATAGCCCCTCCTGGACAGGTGTCCCTCTGCCATAGAAAGCACCTTAGGCTACAAGGTGAAGCCTCCAGGAAAGAGACCAGGCGTACAGCCTCTTCAATGTCACTGTCCACAGAGCTGTGGCACACAAGCACGTCATACTTTCGGTTCCATCTGAGCAATGAGCTCAGAGCAGACTGTGGCTGTTGAGGTTTTGAAGGGGATGTCCTCAGTGATGATGATGGTGAAGATGACAAAGAAGAGCACGACGATGTAGATGAAGGTGAAGTTGTTACGCTGCCAACAGAAGACACTGAGTTTTTTGTCACTTTTGCTTCTTGTTCACATTGCGCTGATACAGCTGCTCTTGATTTCAAGAGTTTCTGGATCCAGCCTAAAACGAGAAAGACAAACTATTTCTGACTTGATTACACATGTTGATAATGATGAATCCTTCCTAGTCCACTTATAAGTCATAAAGGCTATGTAAGCATGGACATTAATACGTATAGCAAAGTTACAGATGAAATACAACAATGGTGTTCAAACGGATAAAGATAAAGTTTACATCAGGAATGAAAAACTTAACTCACCATGCATGTCATCATCATGTTTGTTCAACGCCTCGCCAAAATCCTTCCAGAAAAAATGTTCAATGATCTCATCTGTTAAAAAGGATCTTCTCTGCCCATACACACATTACCTATGGTAGCTAAACAAATCACTACAGCAACAGAATGTAACACAGACAAAATGAAAACTTTAATGATTGTTACTGACATCCCCAGAAAAAAAACGGAAGTTGGTAACTGCTGAAAGAGATGTCTCAACATGCTCAGTCAAGTTTCAAATGCAAAGTGTCAGTAATTTCATACTTCACCGAGCAGCTAGTTAACCCTTTGTTAGAACCATGCATATGGACAAAAAGCTGATTTTTAACAATAAGAACACTTTATATGCTACTTCCCCAGGATATTTTATAAGACTACTTTCTGATCTGAATGTTTTTTTTAATAGGAAGAAATAAGAGGAAGGACAACATGAACCGTTGTTCTCCACACTTAAAAACCCAACCCACCACTGATATGCTAATGTAAAATCACCAAGCCCATAATATAACACAATTTGTGAAATTTGTTTACATAGACTATTATTGGTCATTTTTAGGCCTTTATTTAACAGGACAATTGAAGACATGAAAGAGGAGAGAGAGGGGGGGAATGACATGCAGCAAAGGGCCACAGGTCGGAATCAAACCCATGCCCGCTGCATCGAGGAGCAAACCTCCACACATGGGCGCTGGCTCCACCAACTGAGTCATCCGGGCGCCCGACTTTTGTTTCTTTACCAGGTTATTAATTTCTGTTGTGCAGATAAGGATACAAACATAACTTAAGACATTTGAAAGTATAAAACAATTAAGATTCATCAAACGACACAGCAGTGGTGGGGCTGATCTTCCATGGCGACGAGACTGCATATAGGGTGGAGGTGAAGGCTCTGGAACAGCGGTGCCAGGGCGGCCTCTCCCTGAACGTCTCCAAGACCAAGGAGGTTATTGTAGACTACAGGGAAAGGACACCCCCCAGTCGAAAGCAACAACACAGTGGTGGAGATAGTTGACACCTTCCAGTACTGGGGGTAAGTATCCACAAGGACCTGACATGGGCCAATCGCACTACAACTGTCATTATAAAGACCCAACAGTGTCTGTTCTCCCTACTGCAGAAGGTAAAGGACCCCCAAAACATGCACCAGCAGACTGTGGAACAGCTTTCTCCTCATGTCATAAGACTGCTTAATAAATAAATAACAGACACACACACACACACACACACACACACACAAAGTGCAATCCAACCTCTGCAATAACCACCGTCTTGCAATGTTGATTGTATGTGCAATAGTCACTGTTTTGTAAATAGGCCTTGAATATATTATTTTGTTATTATATTTTGTTTTATAATATTTTATATCTTTTTATATTTACTGTTTTTCCATCATTGTCTCTTATATTTGTGATTGACGTTGTTTTATATTGTAATATGTCCCTTGCATTTTCTTCTTACTGTTTTTCTTTAATGGAGCCTTACTAAGCTTTTTAAATGTTTGTACTAACAGTGTGACAATAAATATCTTGAATCTTGAAATGTTCATTATACGCAAAGCTGAAAGTTTCCTGCCTTTATAAATAATATGTAAGTTAAGATAAGATAAGCTTAATTTATCTCATGCAGGGAAAATGAAGGGGAAACTATGAAGGCAAACTGGTAAAATCTAAATCTGTATCTAAAAAAGCTTGTCCCTGAAGGCACATCTTTAAACTGTGTAGCCACTTCTCACTTTGATTTGAAAATGTGATGTCCTGTATGAACATGTGGTTCTTGCACAGCCAAGTGTACAGTTACCAACTAATGTTGAATCAGAATCGCTGTGACATTTTTACATCACAAAACGTCAGTGCATGTTTATCATGTTGAACCAGTTGGCGGCGTACAGAGTCCTGCTTTAATTTTCAAATTTTCTGGCAAGATCAGGTGGAATATAAAAAATGACAAACAAAATGGTCCTGTCTCTAAAGATATGTACAAAGAAAAAACTGGAGAAGAAAATAATTGAGTTGTAACCAAATGGCAATTTATTTCACACTGTTAAAATATTTCATTAAAAGTATAAGTCCTGCGTTGAAAATTGTAAAAAGTGTAAGTGACACACAAAATGCAAAGTAAAATTAAAAGTAGGCTTCCCAATGCAGAAAAAAATGGCCACTGCGATTGTTATACTGTGGAGTACTGTTTATGTATTATTTCAATCTTCTTTACATGCTACTGTTGCATAGTGTGATCTATGTATCAAATTGTATAAATTGATCATATTTGTTATGTTAAATATGCATTTGTAAAATAACGACTAGCCTCAGTTGTAGTGGCTAAAAGATAAAACATTTCCCTCTGAAATATAGTGGGACATAGCAGAAAGTGTAAATACTGGCATAATGTAAAAGTAATCAGATTTGTACTTAACGTATAGTAATTGAGTCAATGTACATTGTTTAACATTAACTCAGTACACTGGTTCAATGTTATTATTAAAGAGTGAATATGTTAAAAAAAAAAGAAAACTCTTCCCCCTCACCCAATCATGGATCCAGAACAATCCAATGCTTCGCTATGAAATCGCGCATGCGCGAAATTCAGGAAGCAAAAAAAAAAGAAAGAAAGGAAGGCGCGTCACTTCCCTGTTCTGCATCTGACGTGTCTAAAACAGTTTCGCATTGGTGGTGGATTTTATCCGTTGGGGTTTTATTATCTATTGGACTAATATCTGGTAAGATTAAATAGTTTGAAGAGTAGGCACTAGAACTTTAAAGATTTACAGACCCACTCATGCATCGCAGGGCTTCTGTTTCACCTTTTTCCCCCGTGTATGTCTCTTTACTCTAGATACGTGGTGGCAAGATGCTAGATTTCTTCACCATCTTCAGCAAAGGGGGGATAGTGCTGTGGTGTTTTCAGGGAGCCGGGGTCACTGAATCCTTCGCCGGGCCTGTCAACGCTTTGATCCGCTCCGTAATCCTTCAGGTGGGACATAGTGACAGGTCAAAATCCTGTGACAGATGTCTGTGTTGTCTTACTATGGGTATGGCTCGGACAGCAAGCTAGCTAACGTCAATGCTAACGCTAAAGTAATAGGTAGCAAAGCTTACTTAGCTTACTGCGTAACGTGAGTGTAATAAACAAGCGACGTTTGAGGTGTGAGTAGCATAACAATACCCATATTACGAATTGTAAGAAAAATGTTTATATAGATTGTGATGCAATGACTTATTTCACATTGTTAGGAAGACACTGACATTAGCTGCAACGTTAGCAACAACGACGTGTGTGTTTAACTCCTGTTGACATGTCAGAAACAGAATCAGAGTTATTAACAAAGTAAGTTTTCACTTGCAAGGAATTTGCCTTGGTGTATTTGGTGTATACAATAGATATGTTAAAAAGGGCAAAACAATAAGGCAAAGATGAACATAGTCAAGTATTTATATTCAACTACAGTCAATAACATATACAGAATAGATATCAACGACCAACCGATGTTTGTGATGTTACAGGAGCGAAGTGGGAACAATTCATATACTCACGAGGCCTTGAGTCTGAAATACAAGCTCGACAATGAGTTTGAGTTGATTTTTGTGGTAAGTCTCTCAGCTGCACACTAAATTAGTTCAACACCAATGAGGTGTGCACATCTGCAGCTCTTATACAGTACATGTAAGCTATTCATGTTGTTTTTGGTTTTACATGTTGATGATAACTCTTCTCCTTGTCTCTGTCCAGGTGGGTTTTCAAAAGATCCTGACGCTGACGTATGTGGACAAGTTCATAGATGACATTCAGCTTCGTTTTAGGGATCTTTATAAGAATCAGCTGGAACAAAAGGGGGCTTTGAAGCTAATCCAAAACAACTTTGAATTTGATGGTGACTTTAAGGAGCTTCTCAGGTAAAGACAGTTCCACAGTTACAAGTGACTTTCAACTTAAGTGATGTTAGAAAAATAAATAAAAACCAGACCGATGTGTTCGCTATGGGAATCAAAACAACATTTAAAGATGCTTCATTAACCAAAATCTTTTCTTGTCCTGCCCATTCTGACACCCATCAAATGTTTACCACAAGATTGGCGGAGGAGAACAGCAAATCTCGGAACCACGCCCCCATGCGGCCTTTTGAGAAGTCTGACAAATCTCAAAAAACTGTGAAGTCAATGATTGAGACCAAGGGTGGTGAAAAAGTTAAAGAACCTGGTGGAAAGAAGAATAAAAATACCAAAAAGGAGGGTAAGTGATGTTGGAGCTGGTTGTTTTAAAATAGCTGTGTGTGTGTGTGTGTGTGTGTGTGTGTGTGTGTGTGTGTGTGTGTGTGTGTGTGTGTGTGTGTGTGTGTGTGTGTGTGTGTGTGTGTGTGTGTGTGTGTGTGTGTGTGTGTGTGTGTGTGTGTGTGTGTGTGTGTGTGTGTGTGTGGGGTGACAAAATGTCAGTCCTGACTTGATATTCCAATTGTTGCCAGTTCCTGCAGCTGAGCCTGTCAAGGTGGATCAAGGGAAGGCCTCCCCCTCTGGGCCGAAGGTAGTCGAGAACGGTAACCAAGGCTTGACTCCTGAGGAGATCATTCAGAAGAAGCGAGAGGAATTTATTCTCAAGCGCACGATGGTGCCTGCTGCAAAACCCATGTAAGAGTAAATAACATTCATGAATGTCAAGCAAGATGTAGTTTAAATAAAGGCCGGTATATTTAGATTTCCTTAGCTGACTCCCCAACAGCAGTGTAGAATGGGCGATTTGTATCAAGTCTGTTCAAGTTTCATTTCAGCAGTAAGCAAAGTTTTGATCATTTACAGTTAAACCACAATTTTAAAGAGCATGAAAGGCATTATCATCAGATGTGATGAAAATAAATGCAGGTTACAGACATTGTTATTGGTTTGCTTGTCCTTATTAGAGTCAGAAAAATGATTTTGTTTTTCAACACTCAAAAAATACTATTAATATGCATTGAAATGATCACGTCTCCCAGTGTAAAGCATGTCTAATTGTTTATTTCTGATGATCTGTCACCCAGTCACAGTAAGTCCCCAAAGCCTCAGAAGCCTAAGGAGAAACCAAGGCGTGTTTGGGACATGGGAGGTAGCAGCACCAAGGAGCTGGACTACAGCGGAAGGAATGGAGATGGTTCCCAAAATGGTGGCGATCAGAACCAGGACGCACTCATTGACCTGGTATGTACCACACCTCTCCAGTAAACCCCCCCCTAGAGATTTCTAGTTAAAGAGACTTCTCCACTAATCACATTACTAATAGTAAAATAAATTCCTAAGATAAAGTTCTCGATGTCCTGGGTGTGTTTCAGGGGATGCAGCTAAACTCCATGAAGGGTGACCTGCTTTCTGTGGACTATGAGTCCAGCGAGGAAGAGGTTGAAGAAGAGGAAAAAGTGGTTATCAGCAAGACAAGGTAAGAGTGTTTAATTGTTAGATTGTTGTTTAAGGGTATATTACTATATAGGTATGCTATTACAAAAAAACCTGGCATGTCTTGCTTTAGGTTTTACTGTGAACCATTTCCTCGCTTTGTTTGTTGATTTCAGCCCCAAAAAGGGTGGTGGTTTTGGGGGCATGTTTGGGATGCTGAAGGGCCTGGTGGGCTCCAAGAGCCTGACCCGGGAGGACATGGAGTCAGTACTTGAGAAGATGAGGGAACACCTCATTGGTATGATATCACAGCTCTCTCTCACTCGCCCTCTTGATTTTCTGCAACATTTAAAAAGTGCACTGTCTGCTATTCATTCTTCTCCTTTATGATCCAAAAGCAAAGAATGTAGCTGCTGACATCTCCTCCCAGCTCTGTGACTCTGTAGCCAAAAAACTGGAGGGCAAAGTCATGGGCACATTCACCAGTAAGTACACTTTGACATTCCCACAATCCTCCCCCACTTTCTTCAATTCTTTATTTATTTGGTGCGAGGATTAGTTGCAACGCAATGTGCATCTTCTCTGCCTTCACTTGTCCTTCTCCGAGAGCACGGGCCTACGTGCTAGGAAATGTGATCACAGTAATGCATTTTCCCCAACAGTGTATGATAAGCACAGTAAATCGATTGAAACAGGATCATCCCCTCAGTTTAACTACACAGCATGTAATTTGAAAATGTTGCTCCGGCCAAAATATTGTACTTGTAAACATTCCGCATATGGTGAAGTTAATTGGGATTAGTGTTGCAAGACCATTTGCTTATTTTCTATTGTAGATGTTTTTTTATTGAATTAGCCCCCTTATTTGTTGCTAGAGATTTGGCAGTAGATCCATACTGAGATTGCCCATCAGCCTATCTGTGTATTATTTGGGTGCCCTCATCCTAGTCCAAAGCTCAATATAGTCATTCTAACAAAATGAGATCATTTTTGTAAGTAAATAACAGTATGAATGCATGAGACCCTAACTGTGTGTGTGTGTGTGTGTGTGTGTGTGTGTGTGTGTGTGTGTGTGTGTGTGTGTGTGTGTGTGTGTGTGTGTGTGTGTGTGTGTGTGTGTGTGTGTATGTGTGTAGCTGTGGCCTCAACGGTAAAGCAGGCTCTGCAGGACTCACTGGTGCAAATCCTGCAGCCCAAGCGAAGGGTAGATATTCTGAGAGATGTCATGGAGGCGAAGAGCCAGCGAAGGCCTTTTGTCATTACTTTTTGTGGTGTCAATGGGGTCGGAAAGTCCACCAACCTGGCCAAGGTGAGTTGTCATTTTTGAAAGTGTAATGACATGTACTCCAAAGAGACCATTTTGCCCATTTACCCACACAGGCAATCAGTCCGAAGCTTGGGCTTTACTGTGTGTGTTAAGGAAGAGGGTTCGATTTCTGAGATTGAGTGCTATCATCATGGGGTGATTGGTCAGAATGCATGAGCCACGGGACTTCAGTCCACTTCACTTCACAGAATGTGACCAGCTGCCGCCCCATGTGAAGGTGAAAGAGTGACTGAGAGGGAGTGCAGCCTTAAATAAAGAGGGACCAGGTGAACTCAATCAGAGAGAGAGAGAGAGAGAGAGAGAGAGAGAGAGAGAGAGAGAGAGAGAGAGAGAGAGAGAGAGAGAGAGAGAGAGAGAGAGAGAGAGAGAGAGAGAGAGAGAGAGAGAGAGAGAGAGAGAGAGAGAGAGAGAGAGAGAGAGAGAGAGAGAGAGAGAGAGAGAGAGAGAGAGAGAGAGATCCACGGACTTAGTTGGTGTTATGGGTGGGCCACGCAGACAAAATCAATATTTTAAACAATTATGTCAGGGGTAGCCTTGCATTGCCAGACCTATTTCCACAGCGCTGTGTCAGCACTAGAGTATGGTCTGGCTACGCCACTTATCTATTCTAAAAACACTCTGGCTTGTTTGTATTTCTTTAAAGCAATCACAATTGCCTTGGGCAGTGGAGATAATGTGAGAGAAGCACTGGATGTAAGCCAGACTTATGATACTCAAGTATTGAAAACAAACGTGCCTTGTTCTGTTCAAGTGTTCTAAACAGTGAGCAAGTATGAACAACAGCATGACAAAATGTCTTGTGTGAAAAATTGCCTATTCTTGAAAATGTAAACGTGATTGGGTTTTTTTTATATATTTGCCCAGCCCTAGATGTCGGATCTCTTGCTTCAGAGTGTACATTTTAAATATTGGCATATATGTTTTACACTTTTCTTCTCGTGTCCAGATTGTGTCCTACCCAATGTGTCTTTGTCTTGCTTCAGATCTCTTTCTGGCTGATAGAGAACGGTTTCACCGTGCTGATCGCGGCCTGTGACACGTTCCGTGCTGGAGCCGTGGAGCAGCTCCGCACTCATCAGCGCCGCCTGAACTCTCTGCATCCTCCCCAGCAGCACGGAGGACGCCCGGTAGTCCAGCTCTATGAGAAGGGCTACGGGAAGGATGCTGCTGGAATTGCCATGGAGGCCATTGCCTATGGTAAAATGCTTCCTTTACTGTTGAGTAATTATTAACTGTAAAGCTGTGGTTTCTTGTCGATTCCACTTCCGTTAATGATTCTTATCACCCATATGGTAAAATCTCATGTACACCTTCTGTGTTTATCCCCTCCAGCGCGCAACCAGGCCTTTGACGTGGTGCTGGTGGACACTGCTGGGCGTATGCAGGACAACACCCCCCTAATGACAGCCCTGGCCAAACTTATCACGGTCAACATGCCTGACCTAGTACTGTTTGTTGGAGAGGCTCTGGTGGGCAATGAGGCAGTTGACCAGCTGGTAAGACCACTCACAAATTCACACTTTATTTTATTTATTTTTTTTCATACATGTTGAGAAGAAATGTAATTGACGACTGACACCGAGGAGAAAGGCAGCGTTTTTATAACCTGTATGGCAATTAAGGTTTTCCAGGAACGCTTCAAATCATTTACTTCACAGTTTACATAATTATGTGATCACTTACTAGAACTGTGTACTAACTAAATAACGAAATGCTGTAGGATGCAATGGATTTCTGTTCCCTTCAGCAGAGGTCGGTGATCTGTTGTCATTATTGTGGACAGATGTGTGTTTTCTAGGGCTGCTCGATTTCGGGAAAAATATAATCACGATTATTTTTGGTCGTGATAATTTAACATGATTACTCGTTAACTTCTGGAAAGATGTTGCCAATATTGACCTTCAAAAACAGTGGAAAAAGTTAAATAAAAAACACATACAACTGAAATTTGCCTTAATACTTGTCCTATTTAAACTGTATTTTTTTCATTCAGAACACAATAGAAAATAAGAGTTTACTTGCAAAACGTAATGAGCTAAATAATAATTAGTCGATTATTCTGTTTTTGTGATCATTGGGAGCCAAAATCATAACCACCATTACATTTTGATTAATTGCACAGCCCTAGTGTTTTCATTACCTTTACACTTAGTGAGATGGTAAGAAGGTGCAATACATATTCACTTTGGTGTCATCAGTTTTCCCATGAATAACTCCGAAAAACTTTTTTTGTCGTGTCCTCAGGTAAAGTTCAATCAGGCTCTGGCAGACCACTCCAAGTCTGACAAGCCTCGCCTCATTGATGGAATTGTTCTCACTAAGTTTGACACCATCGACGACAAGGTATCTTATATACTGTATATTCCTATCCGGCTTTAATTATTAATGTCTGTGGCTGTTTTTATTGCAGCTGGAAAGTCTGCAGCTCTCATGCGTCATCCTTGCTCCTTCACAGGTTGGTGCTGCCATCTCCATGACTTACATCACAGGACAGCCCATTGTGTTTGTGGGCACAGGGCAGACCTACAACGACCTGCGCAGCCTCAACGCCCGCGCTGTGGTCAGCGCCCTGATGAAGGCTTAAGTGGCTGCATGTCCTGCTGTTTATCCATCGTCGCAAAGAAGCCAACAATACCTTTTTGCCACGCTGCCGTGAGATGTTCCAGCCCTGCTAACCTGTTTCTCATCCTCCTGCCCGCTCTACTTTGCATCAAATGACGAAGTCATGTCATGCACAGGACTGTATTCTGCCAGTAAAGGACAAGTGTGCACTTTGAAAGACAGAACATTTTGAAACAAAGCCTAAGGGGCCTCCCTTTGAAACATTTCTAAACTTCTGGGCCTACACTGAAATAGTACCTCAGACCAGCCATTTTTAAACAATGGTCACATCCAGATGACATTTTAGCTGACTAAATGGACCTAGGCTTTAAATGTCACCAGTTTAATGGTTAACACAGTAAAGACTTAAAAACAAAGAATCCCTACCTGGCATTTTGTCAGTCAGTTTTCCCCTCTTCAAATAAATGAGGTCAGGTCGTGAAGGCTTGCTGGATGTGACATTTCAGCAGCTGCCTGTGCCTGAGGAAAGCTTAGTGACCATCGTGCCTAATAATCCATTTCCTGTCTTCTTAGTTAACACTTTCACTACATGGGTGGTTATCCATCAAGTGTACCATGGCAGTTCAGGTCAGAAACCTGTTTACAACATAGTCATAAAGTAGGCATGAATATCAACACTTATGAAGTTAGTAGCTGTTGTACTCTCCTAATCTCTCTCTAATCCAAAAATGACAAACTAGTACACACGTTCTGGATTGATTGTTCTATGAAAGTTATCTCCCAGAGCTTCTTGCCTACCTAAACACAGTTGACATATTTTCATTACAAAATGGAGACTTTGATTCCTTGAGTTTATAGTTGATGAAAAGTGGAAAGATATTTTGTAAATTAATTGTTTTAGTTCTTGCAGGTCGTCCGTAGATCAGACTACACCTCCTGTGTGGTCTGTGGAAGTTCTATGAGCCTTTTTATTTATGTTTTCTCCTCCTGATTTTACTCTTCATCTGTAAGAGGAAATATAAGTCTTAAAATATCTCTAGCCCCCTTTAATTTGTGGTAGTGCAGTATACGCGAATCAAGAGTTAAACAGACGATTTCAGCTAATTTATGAGAATGTAACCATTTCTAAATAAAGCTGCTATATGCTATGACAGCCTGTAAAGTGGAACCTTTTCTGTCATATGTTGCAGGGACACATGGTCTGTAGCTCCATTACTGACAGATCCAGTATGATCATCAACAGATAACATAAGACAGGACAAATGAGATACCAAACACTTTATTTTGAAAATAGTACTTATAAATACTATGTCAGAAAACACATGCAATTATTAAAAATACAAAAAAGGCTTACAAAGAACATTTTTAGCACAGGAGTGGCAAAGTGATTGCTACTGGCTGGGAGCCTCTGCTGTCTTCTTAACTTCTGAGGACAGAATCATAATAATGTATTTGTAAACCAAGTAACCATCCACCACTCGAGATACTGTAAGTAGTATTGCCCATCCAGTAGTGTGCAAGTCAAGTTTGACTGGTTTTAGGGTAGAGCATGACCGATAACAAGCCTTGCATACCAACACAAGATTGTTTTCAGTTAAGATCCCCTACAACTTCTCTTCCTGGGCAGGTAGGTCAAGGTGATGCAGTTTGATTTCATCATTGTAATCCAAATCCAATCAATGCAGAAAAGTCAACTATCAGTGGACTCAGATCTATAATTTGTTGTCAAATATGTCAAACATATTTAAAACTTTATTTTACGGTAGATTCGCAAATGGTGAGCAACATTAAAATACAGAGCAGTGGGACTGTGAGTTTGGCTATTGGCATTGGTGGTTACTTGCTTCTCCTTTCCCTTTTTAAAGCAGAACTAACAAAGGAAAATCACAGACACCTGTGAAACCCTGTCAACAGCTTTTAGGTCTGCCATGGCCCATAGTTTGCCCGCATTCCTAAATCCCTTGATTGAAATCAGACTAGTACTACTCAAAGTACACTGATCTCACGACGGAGCTGTGGAGGAAAATGACTGATAATGATCCCGACTGTGTGCCTGTCAAGAATGATGGGCTGGGGCAAAAAGAGAAGGAAGGGACTTAAGTGAGCAGTTGAGAAACAAAGAGCATCAACTGAAATGTTACCACTGACTGCCATGCATGCAATACTGCCAAGTCAGTTGTATCTTTGTGTAAAGGAATGCCAGCAGTTCTTTTGATACTAAAAATCAAGAACAGACCTGACTTTTCTATCTACCAGCATGCAGTAAGACAACAAGAGCCTTGGACAGTACTTTACTGTATTATTCTGGAAATGTCTCTTGCAAGTGGCCACTGCCTCAAGTCAAAGAGAAGCATTCAGTCCTAACCTTGAAGGAGGCTTTTCTGTGTGTTAAAGCCGTTCTGCTGCTCTTCCCCATTTCGTGAAGGAGACCCTGCAGGTAAAGATAAAGAAAGACAATTATAAAATGCAGGCAACTCTCATTCTGAAATCCTTTCAGAGAGAAGAGCTAGCAAGTTAAGCCAGTCTACTAAACTGAAATATAATGAATCCAATTTATTTTCCAAGAGAGAGGCTGAGCGAAAACTTACGTTATGAAACCGGGACTACCGACTACAATTTATGCCATAAATCAAATCTGCTTCCAGGCTAGTTTTAATGCTTCAACTCTGGTTCAACCCATGTTATAACACATCTACCAGACTGAAATAGTGTCCTGCTTTTTTGTGTTCCCTTTCTGAAATACATTAAACGGTCGGATACTATTTACGAATAATTTCGGATTTAACTAGAGTGCCCGATGAACACAGTAAATTCCACAAGAAAAATTTAGATTATTTAGTTTAAAGGTCCCATGACATGGTGCTCTTTGGATGCTTTTATATAGACTTTAGTGGTCCCCTAATACTATATCTGATGTCTCTTTTCCCAGAATTACAGCCACTAGAGCCAGTCCCACAATGAGCTTTACTCAGGACGTGCCATTTCTGTGTCTGTAGTTATGACCTCATAAGCAAGATTCCAGATCGGCCCATCTGATCTTACTTTTTCTCAAAGGCAGAGGAGTATGCCCAGGGCTCGGTTTACACCTATCACCATTTCAAGCCAACTGACGACCATAGGCAGGCTGGGGGAACTCATATTGATGTTAAAATACCTCATAAAGTGACATTTTCATGCCATGTGACCTTTAAGTTGTAAAACAAACGAATGCATTTACTGTGCACTAATTAACCTGGTACCATAGTAGTAGTAGTATTGTTAAATAAGACCAAACTGTCTCTTGACTGGAAAATGCAGAACCTATTTTGACAGCAGACGCAACCAAGCATTGAGTAAGTCAGTAACATTTATTTCTAAAGTGCTCTTTACAGGCATAAGCCACAAAGTGCTTCACAGGGCATAAAACAAAATACAAGACAAAAAAAGCATTAAAAAAAAGATAAAATGACCATGTGAGCACATGTTTAAAAAGTACAAAACTAAGACCACAATACAAAATAAGAATATGATACACAATTCATATACATAAAGAGCAGACCAGGTGCAGACAGGTTAACCAAATGCCTCTGAACAGGTATGTCTTTATATGCTTTTTTTTAAAATAATCCACGGAAACTTCAGACCGTACGGAGGCAGAGCATTCCAAAGTTCAGGTGCTGCTTCCATAGACAGTTAAAGAAATGGACAAAATGACACCGTTGTTTTTGACGGAGACCAGTGAAGTCTATTAGAAGCACTTTTCCGTGCTGAGTGCTGAACGTTACTGCGCAGCTGCAAACTGAGCTTCCCGCCGTAGATGTGACGTGAGCAACATGTCTGAACGTTGTAAGTCTTCTTGGAGCTGTGGCAAGAGAAATCTTAATCATTCCCAATCTTGCAGAGACAGAGAGCGTAGGTATATGTAAGGAGATAACATAGGTACAGGCCAAGTAATGTAAGTCGAAACTTCAGATGTAAAGTTATTTGCTGTCAAAGTGACGTCAAAAATGAATGGCAGTCAATGGAATGCTAACGGCAGATGAGTGCATGGTAGCATCAAAATGGCGCCATAGCGGCTTCGCTCTGTGGAGGCAGGCTTGCCCCCTTGGCTGCTACGGACTCAAAAGCTTGATCACCCCAGCTCTTAATTTGGGTGCATGGGACAGACAGTATATTTAACATGTCAGACCTAAGAGCAGGCACGGATAAAAAATGTAGAGGCCCCCGTTTCACACACGCGCAATCCAGTAGTTGACTCTAACGTAAGTGTTTAGCGTACTATGTAAAGGCAGACTTATACTTCTGCGGGGGCTACACGCAGAGCTTTCGCCGTAGACTACGTAAGTGGCCTGAGGTTTGTACTTTTTATATGTAGGTGTAACGGCGTCGATTTAACACAGGAGCATAAATTTGCCTTAACACCTACAGTATACTTTGTACAGGATTTACACAGACAGGCTATAGCCTATGATCACAACCTGGAGGACAATATCAACACCTGTAGATATTAGGCAGTCCCTCCAGGATTTTGTGATGTTGCAATCGCGCCAATTCACTCAAATTCAATCACCATGAATTTGGTGCGACTTTTCCGCAAATTTGACCAATAACCTGAAGTTTCCCGCAACTTCAACCAATCCCAGCAGTCGCACGTGCCGTCAGTATGACTGAGTTGATCATTTCCTTGTTTCTGATATGGAGACGCGACGTGTGTGACTGACTGACTCGAACATCTCACATTTACCAACAAAACGTAATGATGCATTTAGAATTATTATCTCCAATATCGTGAAACATATCCCAACTGCAATATCAGTCAAAATAATCGCAATTAGATATTTTTCCAAATCGTTCATCCCTAGTAGATAGCTTCCATCATACATGATTTACAAAGACAGCCTACAGCTTATGAATGAATTTATTGGTCGTAACCAAAGGGTAAGGTCAGAAGCTTCAGCTTCCCTCTTCTCACATTTTAAGAGTAACAAACAAATTATCAATGAAAAAATTTACAAGACAAGAAAGATAAAATAAATTATACAAAAAAAAAACTAAAGAACATATACACGTTAACATACAGATAACAGATAACGTTCTACATACATGTATACAGCGTTTGCATATGCATGCATACACTTACCTACATATATACATACATACACGCCTACATATACCCATAAGGGTCTGTACTTATGTAAAGTACATTGCCACCATAAGGTGAATAATATCCTAAATAATGATGATAACCATAATGATAATAATGATGTTCATCATCACCATTATCAACATTCTCACAGAATAATGCTACTCAATGTCTATACTTATCTAGTGTCATGTCTTTGAACCCTTTTTTTACATTTGAAGATATTCCTAATATGTTTTAATTCCTCTGGTAATGCGTTCCATAACTTCATGCCACAGACATATATGCACCTGCTTTTCATCACTATAATAACCTGAAGGACAATACCAACACCTGTAGACATTATTGTGTCACACAGGACAGCACATCATATCCTTTTTAATTTGCAGGGACCATATAGCTCATATTGTAATGTTAGCCTAATCATCGTTACTCATAGAGCTACCATTTCCCACAGTCAGTGAACATAGCCTTTTCTGAATACAGCGTTATATTTGAGATTAACCTCTATATGAGGAATAAACAGGTTAAATTATTAGCTAAACCTACTGTAATGAATACATGTTTGAAATGGTGATCTAAAAGTATGGCTGAAATAGACAAAGGTAACAGATACATTTTGGGGCTGCTAAACTGGCACTGTAACGTTACCCGCCACCGAGTCTCTGCCACATATGCAGGGGCTGACTGTGCAATGCTCTGTATGTAAGAGGGTACTCCAGCGAGTTAGTATTGCACTCCCATTAAGTTGGGGGACTCGCAGGAGGTGGATTAAAAAAAGAATGGTCAAAATTGAAGCAGCAGAGAATTTTAGTTCTAAAAGTAGTATAGGTCAAGCTCCAACAACAGTGGATCCTACATTATCCATAATGCAACTCAACATTAGTCTTTCATTAGCCCCTGCCTGCCTCTTAAATGCCCACTTCTTTGAAACCCCACACCTCTAATTTGACTCCCAGGCCCAAACTGAGACAGGCCTGCAGGACTCACCCTCTCCTACAGTACAAACAGGCACACAAATGAACTGGGATCGACTTTAATCCTCCTTACCCCAGCCGTTGGTTGACACATCACGGTTGCAGATCTCGTTGGCCAGCCTCTCAAAGTACTCGGGTAGGTCGG
Organism: Gymnocephalus cernua; assembly: GCA_023631565.1. Lineage (NCBI taxonomy): Eukaryota > Metazoa > Chordata > Actinopteri > Perciformes > Percidae > Gymnocephalus > Gymnocephalus cernua. Next base: position 27,015,875 of record CM042430.1, read on the forward strand.
CATACTCGTCTCCATAGGAGATGACCTTGATGCCCTTGTCGAGCATGTTGTCACGCAGCTTCTTGAACTCACCCACGTCCTCTCGCCGTACCAGCATGAAGTGTTCAAGGTCCGACTTGTGTTTGACTGCCTCCAAGAACAGAGCCTGGAAAGTTGTGTCGTCTACTGTGCGCCCGCAGCCGAGAAACACAAAAGATTTGGTCTCGTACAGCTTCTGGATCTCCCGCTGTTGAAACCGGAGGTAAGGTATATATATATATATATATATATATATATATATATATATATATATATATATATATATATATATATATATATATATATATATATATATATATATATATATATTACTAATACACTTATACAAAAGCTACCTTTTCAAATACATCAAAGTGCGGAGACGGCAATTTGGTCATTGACACTTAAAGCATTTAGTACAGAATCTTGGTCATTTTTTTTAATCAGAAACATAACCAATAGTGAACAATTCCAGGGCTCACCATAACTTCAGTGTTCCTCAGTACATTCTGGTAGCCTGCAGGGTGCAGCACAATACCACTGGGGTTGGTGTAAACACCATGGATATGCAGAACACTTAACATCCGTTTCTCCTGAGCCCACTCCAACACCTAGAGACACGCACGCACACACACACACACACACACACACACACACACACACACACACACACACACACACACACACAGACACACACACACACACAGACACACACACGCAGACACACACACGCAGACACACACACGCAGACACAAACACCGACTTACTTAACAGTCCACTGCACTCAATCCTGTTCTGGCTGGGCTGGGAGTAAAATCACTGAACAGCAGTTAGAGGATATTAGCCCTGATGGCGACGAGGCATAAATACCAGGACTGAGAGGCAACAGGTCTCTCAGAAAACTCTGACCAGTTTTTGCAAATGTGTGTTCTCTTTAACAAACCATCAACCCAACTTTAAAATGCACTGGGACGTAAATTACACAATAGAAAATTTGTCATTTTGCGGAGAAACTGGTCGGAAGCGAAAACAACCCGTTTACTAGGGAAACACTGGCTTCTCCTTCATCCCATTCTTAAACCCAAAGCAAATATTGTTCAATCTATAAAATTTGACAACAGCTGGTTAGAACTTTAACCTCCACCTGTCAGAGACAAAAGTCTCTTTCAGGACAAAGCATTATCTGTTTGTCTCTAAATACGGCCAACAGGGAACCTCACTGCAAGGTTACGTCATAAATGTAACTGTGCAGTGAGTGAGTTCACCCATATGATCAGAGGACAACATACTCTTCAGGCAGTTACCTGCACCCCCCTCCAGATTAGTGCGTTTGTGATTTGAGATTAAAATCGTCTGTGAAATATAACTTGAATTTTGAAATTTCTCAGACTATTAAAACAATACAATCCAGGTCTGAACTAACAAAGTATTTGCTTAAGTGACCTTTGCACTCGTCTGAAAAAAAAAGCTGAGTGTATCGTGGCAGAAAAGATCAATCAATGCCATAACAGCATCCAAGCCCCGTTTACCTTCTTCTCATCTGTCAGGTCCAAAGACTCCAGCTTGGTGCCCTGGTGAGCTGCATAGATCTCCAACAGGTTGTCAAAGTTAGTAGTGAGGACCAGCGCACCGCTCTCCATTAACTGCAGCACTGAGCGCAGAAGATGTTTCCCAGCGTGCTCCATCTTACACTCCAAATTGTCAAACACCTCGTATAGACAGTCCTTGAAGAATGTTGATCGCACATTGCCTGTTCTCTGTAAAATAAAAGAGAGAAAATGATAGGAATAATAAAGAACACATTACTTACTTCACAAGTAGATGTGACAAATTGTTCAGTTGGCATGCTTTTCACACAACTGTTTTGTAGGTTTTTAAGTTCAAAGATCAGGAATACTTCATTAGGTTGTTTGGTGATGTTACTGCGAAAAGTGACAGTGCAACGCACAATCCTACTTATACTAGATCAATTGCCAGCTAAGCACCTTTAAACAGCACTGAATGCAGCATGATAACAGCTAAAAAAAGAAGTGCAACAAACAATAAGCAACACTGTGATCTAGTGTGCCAGGGGGGAAGTAAAAACTGCTATGAAAATAAAATAAATAAAGATCATTGGAGCACAGATGCTGAGGCTATCACATCTAGGTTCTGAAGTACACATGGTTGTGGAGTATTTCACTGTTGCTGCAATGTAACACAGTGTTACTACTGCCTTCTCACAATAGAAGAAAATTGTGCCCCAAAATATGTTTTGTTTTGTTAAAGTCCTAACACAAGAATGGCCAAATTGTAGTAAATAATCTGCACTTTCCCAAGTTTTAAAAGTAGATAAGAATTTCCGACCTAAAATGCTGTTTGCACTAACTGAAATAAATAACCTCTGGCAAAAACAATTAAGAGATAACCATACAGGGTCATTGTGAGGTATGTTTGTTCCTTATTTTATCAAATATTTATATTTTCAGTGTGTGTGGCCCCACTGGGAATTTAAACTCAGACTCTGTCAGTTTTTGACATTACCACATTCACTGGAAATGGCATGTTTAACTTGTTTGAACATGAGCAGACATTACTGTATTAGTTTAAGGGTAAGTATGTCCTGTTCAAATATTTAAATACCAATAGGACATTGCCAAATTTACCACAGCTGTGATATCAAGTGCACAAACCCACAATAAGCAGCCTTTTAAATGGGATTGAACTCTTGAGTACACCGTTTTACTTATCATGTCATGTGACCTGACCATATGTGTCTTTAAATAAATGTGTGTTTCAGCCCAGGTTGAGCAACAGTTACATGATATGCTTTGGATGCGGGGCGCAACCGCACAATAATTGCTACCACAAACACTGGAGAAAATGAGTGTAGTGTAATTTCCCCGTAGAAACAAACCGAAAAGTAGGTCCATTTTGTTGTGTTTTTGATGTTGTTAATATAGTGGAGTATGTATAGTTATATAGCCCAATCAGCCTAGTTACTATCCTTAATCAGGAGTTTAGGCCCAAACTTGAGTACTAAGTGACTCATATAGTCATGTATTTATTTTGTTTTAACATGCTTTCACCAAGACTTCTCCTTAGCATCACCCTCCACAGGAATTCCAACTGGCACCCTAACTGCCCCAATTTACTCTCAAGTAGAGACTTCAGGGGTGGGTCAAGTGTGTGCCAGTTTTTTTAAAAGTATCTACTCATGGGCAACTTTGTTCTGTGTCAAACACTCCATCCCCCTCTCTGATACTGATCACAGCTCGTCAAGTAGCAACTCGCATACCACCTTAGTCTGCTAAGAGATTATGGGTTGTGACTACACAGTCGGAATCTCACCCTTACCTGGCCGAGCCGGTTGTAAAAAGTCTGGCAGCTAAGAATAGCAAAGCGTAGTGCAGAGATGCAGTGACCAAGGTGATCCTAGCACAGGGAAATGCTCCGCTGGCTTCCAGAGATTACAGCTCTAATGGGCTAAACAGCGGGAGTCCTTTCCACAGGATGAAGCTCATTATCCACATCTAGTGTCTACAGCACCCATCCTGATCGCTGGGTGTCCTTGGACTGTCTCAGGACTTATGTAATGACCAAATGAAGTGCAAGTAAACAACTCTGGTTTCTAAATATTCTCTTAATATAGTTTATTTGTTTTATGCTAGCTCTGGACTGCCCTACTGTAGACATGCATACAGTTAGCACAAAACAGTGCTGTTGCTACTAGGAAATTCCTATAACACAGTGACTTAAAGACCACATAGCCTGATCTTTTTCCACACAGACAGTTATGGTTAATTTCACAAGCTGACCACACCTGTTTCCTTTAGCAGCCAGGCACGTAGAGAGCTTTATCATTTACAAATCTCAGATTATCATCAAAGCCAGTATCAACACATGATCAAATGCTTCCTCCATTCACCCAAAACATTGTTCATATTTCTGGCCTGAACTGTGCAAATAAACAATTTGGCAAAGTTGTTATTTTGCCAAGATCAAATGTGTGAGAGGATTTACAAAAAATAAAAAGTTCTCGTTCAGTTTTAACTTCAGATTACCCCCATTACCTGGCACTGTGTGCCTGCAAACCACCATAATCCATTTCAAACACAATTCCATGAAAAGTGGGTTAAACTCTCACAGCTGTTAACTAGACTGGAGGCAAGTCTCTCACACCCTCATATGCTGCAGCTTTCTTAGGGTATTTTGACATTAGGACAAATTGTCCAATTGCATATGCCTTGGGGAAACGCTACAACTCACATACTTAAAGAAATTCATTTTCTTGGGTCAGAGGACATCAAGTAATGTCTAGTATGAACATGTGTTCTTAACTGCATTAAAGGGGGGGGGGGGGGGAGATTGCATATGGGTTTTTGTGAATGGAATCACTACAAACTCATGTCCTCTCCTGTCATTTACAGTATGCTTGCTGTCTGGGTGGTGCTTTAACTTGTCTGAATGGAAAATCTGGGCTAGGAGCGGGGGGGGGGGGGCAGCTGGTTCACATTATTCTATGCTTGTTTTTTCCTCTCAGCATGCTAGAGCCTGCCGTGTCTGTAGCCAACAGCAGTGGGCTGGTGTCTGCACGACTGTGGATTGAAATAAACACGCTGGATAAAGCCATAAAAAGCGTTGCGTGTTGGCGTTGTGACAACAGGCCGGCTGAGGGCAGAAACAAAGCGCTTTATCAATGTCAAAGGTGCGATGAGACATGACTAACACAGGAGGCAAACTGTATTAAGGCTCCCATCTGCCAGCCCTGCTCCAGACCAGACCAGTCCAATATAGGAAGAGAACTGAGTAATATGGAAACCCCCCCCCCAAAAATGTATGCATTTTCTTTTGCAAATTATTTGTAATAATCCAATTCGTATAGAGATGCAAGGTTCTGTAAAAAAGGAGGGTCTTTTTTTTCAGGGTTTCCGCGAGGTCTTAAAAAGTGTAAAATTTTTAAATTAAAATTTGAGGGCCTTAAAAAGTCTTATATTTGCTGACATATTGTGTTCTAGGTCTTAAATCATTTTAAACAGGTCTTAATTTCCCTACCTGTTGTGCTCACTGAAATGTTCCCGCAGCGCTTTACAATGTTCTTTTTTAATTCTGTGGTGTTGTAGTTCTTTCTGTCGCTAGTCCGATTATAATATGCTGTATTACGACTACAAATTAGACCAATATGTAACTTATATTGCAGCCAATCTAGACACCAGTCCTATAATGCCAATGAGGAAATCGGGGAACTGTTTCAGACATTGTTTCCACACTCTGACATCTGACTTTGTTTTTTTATAGGTCTTAAGTTTCAACAATAATGGTCTTAAAAAAGGACTTGAAAAGTCTTAAATTTGACTTGGTGAAACCTGCAGAAACCCTGTTATTAAATGTATGACTTGCTCGGACTTCTTAGGGAATGATAAAAAATAAATTGGTTGCCTCTGTCAGGGATGGTGATGCCCCGTGTAAGGATCTTGTTGTGTTTGTATGGTTGGTTAGCAGGGATTTTCTGTTTTGGTGGGCTTGATTGGTTCATTAATTTTAGGTGACAATAAGATGTGATGTTACTATGGCAAAACATTGGGCTTTTTGCTGTCGTTGATGCAACTTCAGAGTGTGATAGGAAAATGAGATTGCGTAGAGGTATGAATTGGAATTGCGATCTAATATCAATTATGCAGCCTTATTCGCAATAGCAAATTCATGTGATGTTTGGTTTATTTTTATTTCTTTACCTGTTTATACGGTACCGCTGACGGCGACTACATCATATCCATTTCCAGCAAAACAGAGCGAAAGCAGAAAATGCAGAAAATCCATGTTATGTACTTCTTTACAATTTAAATAAATGTCAAACTGACTGACTTGTGATGTACATTCTTCTTAGAAAACAATTTTTTTTTTTTTTTTAGAAATGTCTCAGGATATATTGTCTCTAGAAGTGTATTATTCAACTTTTGTTTTTGTTAAAGAAGGAAAAGAAAATTGCAATACAAATCGAATCGGCACCCATGTATCGTGCAAGAATCGAATCAGGACCTTGTCCACACTAAAAGGCGAGTGGTTCAGTTTTTTGTAATGAACCAAAAGTCTCATATATGATGTCCAGCTTGTTGTATTTTCATTTCTCTTTGGAAAACTCACAAATATCATCTGGATTTGGATAAATAAGTTATTACTAACGCCAAGATCAGGACAGGAACAAAGTGAACAGCAGACTGAGTAATAGGAACATTTAAAAGTCGGCACTGCTTCACTAAACACATTTGGGAAAGTTCTTTCCAACGTAGGCTTTTGTTTGCCGATAAAACTGAAGCATTTGTGGCCTTTCCTTCCCAAACTACCACTACTACTTTTTCTAGTTAAGTATTTTCATTAAAAGGGACCAAGACATTTTGGTGCATAGAAAATCAGTTCACTACAGGTCTGTACGCTGTATATCTGCTGTAAACCTAATGTGGTTCAGCTCATGTGTCTTCATCCGGGTGTTTTTTTTCTTTTTTTTTTTTCTTTCAACATCAATGATGAGAAACAGAAAACAAGCCTGCTCCTTGCATGTGTGATTTATTCTACATGAACTGATTAAAAACAGAGTTTGCATTGACCAAAATTAATTTGTAAGAAAAGTCACAAACGAGCATTGTGTCATTAGCTATAGGTCTTTTAATGAGATACGACTAAGATGTCTTATCTCAAATTTGATGGAAGTTGAACAATGCAATGTGTTTGTACATGCTTGACAGGGTGGTGCATAGAGGAAAGGCAAGGAAAAAGGCTCAGGCAGTCTTACCGGGGAAAGTTTCTGAATGAGGTCATGGGCCACATGAACCAAATTCTTATCTTCCTGCATGTGCTTCTGGAAACGCCGACTCTCCTCCTCCTCTAGTAGGTCAAAGTCATTGGCTGCATCAAGCAAGGCCTGGATGAGGCCTTTCCAGGAGCGGAGTGCGGGGACTTGAGGGGCCACTGCAGAGCTTACCCCTGTGCCAATCACCAAGACTAGCTCAGGGGCTTGCTTGGTCTTCAGGCTGGGCAGAAGTTTCCTTTGGGGCAGGCAGAGATTGAGTGATGATGGTTCAAAGGATGGCAAATCCTTCCTTCACAACATTAAGCAAACCATTTTCAAGCAGATTAACATGCAGCGTGAAACTAAACCCTAGCTTTAGTTAGGACCGGAAAAAAAGAGGAAATCAAGAAAACAAGATTTTAATCAGCCCTGTATACAAAATTGATGCATGAGTCATGGGTAGACTGTGCCACTGGCTCCAAAGCAGCGCCTGAGCTTAGCTTACCTGGGCTTTTTTGCATTTGAGTCTGCATCCTGAGAATCAGCTGCAGGTCGCTTCTCAGTTTTCACTGCAACAACGGAGGCCATTCAGGTCCTGTAACAGGAACAAGATTTTTTTTTTTTTTTTTTTTTTAAGATTAGATTCAACTTTATTGTCATTGTGCAGAGCACAAGTACAAAGGCAACGAAATGCAGTTTGTGCACAACTAGAAGTGCAAAAGAAGCAGAAAAGTGCAATGTGATATACAAAGGAATGGACAAGAAATATAGTGCAGTGTAGACCGCAGTATACAGTTGGTTTACAGAAGGTGGGTTAGAGTAATATAAATTAAATATAAATATGTGTAGTGTATTAGCAGTTACCAGATCAGCCACATGCTAAGTGTGATGACTACACACAGCAATTCAGGAAACTAAGTGTCACATGCATATGTTGTTTGACTGAGATGAAGCTTCCCTTTTAACAACCTTATCATATTGGAATTAGGGCTGTCAAAATGAATGCCATAATAACGAGTTAGCGCAAATAGCAGACCAATATGCCCATCTGTTGTTGCTTGATGGGCTTAAGTTTGCCATATTATGCTTTTAGCATATTTTTTGAACATACACTACCTTTGAGGTTACTCTGGAAAATATCCTAGAGAGTAAGTAAGTATTTGATTTTTTTGGATAGTTGCAATAATATTAAACATTTGCATAAAGCAAGCTTATTTCTCCACTCCCAATTGAAAACAGATACAAAAAAAACTGTGACTAACCGCAAGTTAAATATGGACAATCATGCGATTACTAGCGATTAAATCATGTCATATAGGAAATCATATTTTAAATACCCCTGCAAGGACAAAGTTTCATGGCAAATAGAAACAGTGCTTCCACCTGTTCTACACCCATATTGTAAAACATGACATTTGTCTCTTTTTGTCTTTTTTTTATTATAAAGCAGGTCTAGGTGCTATATAAATATTGCAAACAAATCAAAACGCTTAATCCACAGAGAAGAGCACACAGCCAGTATCCAAAAACAGTGCCTTTAAATGGTGTCAGGTCTTGGTGATGTCACAACTGCCTATTATATTTTGGTAGAAAGTGCCTCTCCAGTGCCGTTTCAATCATTCCCTGGCTGCAATGACGGTGCAGAGACTCCAAGAGTGCTGATACGAAAGACCCGGAAATGCTGACCAATCAGAGCAGACCAGTCTTTTTCAGGAGGTGGCATAAAGAGACAGGCTCTAAAACAAAGCGTTTCAGAAATGTAGCTAGCTATATTCAGATAGACAGTATCGGGAAATAATGTGTTTCTTAACATTTTTTTTAACATTTCCACTAAAATGTTAAAAATGCAAGTATGAACCTGAAAATAATATGGCACCTTTAACACCGTCCTCATTTTTAACAGGAAATAATGTATAAACTTCCTCCTGGCAACTCTCCTTTTCTGATGACATATGCTGTTTGCCATTGTAAAAAATACAACTTGCAGTTATTGTTCCTGGAAACTGTGACAGAAAAGGTGACGTTAGCACGTTTTATTAAATAGCCGGTGATTCCCTAATATTGTATTCTTAACTTTAACATTAAGTCCCCAGCAAGCGTGCGGGGAGTAACGTTAGTAACGTTACTTAGCTAACGTTAACACAGTCCACGTTTTAGTAACATTCAATTCTAAAGAAACAATAGATTACTGTACGTTGGAAGCTAACGGTCACGAAAAAGGACAAGGTAACGTTAACAAACGTTGCAATTACTTACCTTGATATAGGTAACGTTAAGTTTATGTCCAGTGTTTATTTTCGTTCAAGTAGAAATCCTTTTTCAGTTAATTTGAGCCACGTTAAATCATGACGTTAAATAGCATATGGGCATCGACTTGAAACCTGATGATAATTTAACGCCAGTGGGACCGTAAACCACCAAAGAATAACGAACAAAGAAAACTCAACTGACGTTAGCTTAACGCTAGTTTGTTTTTTGCTTTAAGCTAAGTTAGCTATCTCCGAGGTTTGTCAAGAGCCCGAAACTGGGTCTGTTTACTTGTCATTCTGATGATAGAGTAATCCAAGCAGCATATATCCGTGGTTAACTAAAATGATGGCAGGTAATCTCCCCCGATTACCGTTATAAACCAAAAATGCTCTCAACTTTTCCTACTTCACCGGCTGCTCCAGTAATCGTCTGTGTTTAAGTTTAGCGGAGCTGTTGAAGTCACCGCCTGTGGTGATGTGCACCCGGTCTTATGATGCCTTCAAGTGCTGTACGAATAACTGAATTTCGGTTTATTGACCCGCATGGGAAATCTTGGTGCATATAGCTACATGGGTGCATTGCAGACACAGCAAAGCAGACTCGTCCATCAGTTAAACTGAATACAATAGATATTAGGTATTAACAGGAAGCGCACGATTATGGCAAATAAATCGGTATTTTCATGCAAGAGAGATGTCAAGATTAAACCATTCCAAAATAATTTATTAATAATGTATTATTCTGTAATATTTATATCCACGTATTCATGTACATAATATAGTTTTTAGTCCTCCACTGCATCGAAATATATATTAATACAACTGTTGTTTTTTACTACACAACAACAAAGCACCATTTTAAAGGAATGGAAGGGACTGTTATGTGTGACATCAAATAATAGAGGCTAGACAGCAGACAACAACCTACAGTATACTGTAACGTTAGCCCAATGTAAACTGTTGCTTCCCCATTAACACATAACGTTTAGGGGACGTTAGGGAACGTTAGTTTTTGGTTCTCTAAAGGTTAGATCGAACCAAACCAAAAAACGTGTTTAAAAACGTTTAGGGAACGTTCCTTAAACGTTAAGGGAACCAACCAACTGAAACGTTCTCCTGTGGTTGCACTGTACTGTATTACTTAAAAAAAAATATATTGTGCAGATTGCAGCCTTTTGGAGACAGTGGCACGTCTCTTTTCACTTTCTAATATACAGTAGCATCATTCAAAAATCGGTGGAATCAAATGTATGCAGAAATCAACCAATCTTTCTTTGTGTCCAAAGCCTCACATTAGACAATTAAAAAAGAAATAGTCAGAACTCTTCTTTTTTTTTTTATCACTAAAACACTTTTGTAGTTAAGCTGCTACTTATCGATAAACCCAGCAACAGAGTTTCTTTTTTCTCCAGATGGCCTTTCCCCCCCTAATACATATGCGTTTCTCCCTGTCCCAACAGTAACACGTCAGTATTAGACTACTACAGGAAAACTGCTTCTAGCCTGCCATCTTCTGTTTAAAATAAAAACTGCATTTTTTAAAAATATTTAAGGCAAAAGTCACAGCTTCTTAACAAAAAGAAAATATTTGCTATTAAAATCCTTCAGGATTTTTGTCTGATGTAAACCAGGTTGTATGTTGTATCAAATGTGCAAAACAAAGTTACTTACAAATATGCTAATGATCTTGTGTCAAGTTGATAACTGATGTGGAAATGGTACAGAAGTTTTGAACCACTCTGCTAGTGGTAGTGTCTCCATGTACACCTAGCAAAGTTAGACCATAACAAATCCAGGTAAAGACAGTTTTATGGACCCCACAAAAGAGATTGCCATAATTGAGTACTAATACTTATTAGTACATCAAATATTTACCCTGAGAATGTGGGCCCCCTTGCACCATGGGTACAGGCACAGGTGGCCTGAGTACTCTTTATGCTTTTTAGTGTTTCCAAAAATACACGGCACATGCCTTATCAGAGGGGCCATAAAGCAGACGTCTGGCCCCATAACTGTACAAGCGGAACTGTTGACATTAATAGAGTCCAATCTTTATAAAATATACACAGTACCTCTATGTTGCAGCTCTTGCCAGATTTGCAGTTTAAGTTGCAACAAGTGTCAATATTAAATAGAGCTGTAATGCTTTCTTTGCAATGAATATCTTTCAAAAGACCACTCAATACTCACTTTCTTTTTCAATTTATTTGAGAATGAACCCAAATTAACATTGTATGATCAAACGTTTGACATACTTTCCTCAAAGTAAACAAATGAAACAGCAATATATCGGAGTGAGATGATCCACACGTGATTACCTGATGAGTAAATAATTTATAATTATAGTGCAATACATGTTGGGTATAGGCATATTCATATGCCCACATCAATGCATACAAGTGAGTATTAAATATTCAAATACATAACTGAATCAGCAGACACATATTCAATCTACACATATCAATGTATTCGAAGAAACAAAACAAACATTAAAAGGCATACAATTTGTCAATCTTCAACATTCAAAAAATATTTTTCATTTAACACATTTTTATCCCAAATCATCAACCAATAAAGAACATTACAGCTGTAAAGTTTAATGTCTCCCCAGAAAAAGGCTCTGTGTTCATTCAGTAACAGGAGAAAAGGCATACTGGTCACATTGGATAACTTTTAGCAATGCTCTCTCTTACATATGATTTTCAATCACTGGTTTATTTGCAAGAAAGTTATAACAGGCTGTTTAAAGGTCAAAAGTCTAACCACGAGCTCCTGAAGAGGTAAAATCCCTTAACAAAGCAAGATTTTCGGACTTTTCACTCCTTCCCTTTTTAAAATGCAGCAATTATCCGCAACATGGACATGAAAGTTGTACGAGGCACAACAAAAGATTTAGTTTCTAGGCTGGCAGATCTGGAGCTGTAGTACTTCACTCAAGTAGAATGTAATACAGTAGTAAATAACAGAGACTGCCGATTAATAAAAAATCACCCTTTGATATTGAAATATCAGAGTCCGTATTCTGGTGTTTGCAGATGTCTTACTAGTATGATTTCTGACTAGTCTGAGGAGGGAAGTAAAGTGATGGTTCATAAAGTCTTATAGGAGATCAGCATACTGTAAAGACGTTTTCTATTACCAAAGTGAAATATGGCTTTAAGGGCACAAAGGATTAGCATAGGTCTGGTCAGGCCTCTACACAGTATCCAGCAGTATCTTCCTTCTCTCTAAAACCCGCATAGAGCCTGATAGTAAAGTCTATGAAGAGCCAAAGGTAAAGGAAGGAGTTTTAAGAAATCACAGCTGCTCTATACAGAGATAGAGCCCTCTCTAAAGTTGGTCCTGCCTATCAGAACATTGAGAAGTGTAGCCTTGCCCTCCTGGGTCTCCCTCTGAGCCTGGCTGATGATGTCGCTTAGCCTGTCCTCATCCTCACGCCCTACAAGGTAGCCCTTACCACCGTAACCATCTGTCACTATATGATAATCTGCAAAAAAGGGAGAAGAAAATATAATGTGTCAGTTAGTAGCTGCCCAGTCATCAGATTATATATATATATATATATATATATATATATATATATATATATATTCGCATAAATATAAATTAATTTTGTTCACATTGTGGGATATAGCCTATACATATTTCTACAAGTCACACAAAATCTGATGCAGAAAATGTACCTGTAAACGCAAGGCCACACGCCACGTTGCTGCCGAGTATGGGAACCTGCTCTCTGGATATCTGACTCCAACATGCGTCATTTCCCACCACAGCTATAACTGGTGTCTGGGGGGAAGAAGAGCAAACATTTGGATTAGCACAAGAAAATAAAGAGAACTAGAATTACTGCATTGCGGTCGTATGCGTCCGCCAAGCAGTCAAGTTGCAGTTTACATCCACGTCTGTTCAGACTTATACAATATGTATTGAATACTTTAAAACAATTTATTAAAAGGTACTTAGTGTTATTTTTTGGCAAACATGGATGCTTCACACACATCTTCCACCTAGCAGCACAGAATATATATATATATATATATATATATATATATATATATATATATATATATATATATATATATATATATATATATATATATACATATATATATATATATATATATATACACAGTCACCACAGTTTCAAGGTGGACACCCAAGATTAGTGTCACCAATTCAGCATCTGATCAAATGTGAAATATGGTCACAGTCTCCCCTTCTGAGTTATGGCGTTGAATAATGGCCAAAAAAGTGTTTTATGATGTCACAGTGAAGTTGAGCTTTTACCTTCTGGATATAACATGTCATCAATTCATCGTTTTATCCTATTAGACATTTGTGTGAGATGTTCTCATAATTAGCGTAGGAATTCTTGAGTTATGGCCCAAAAAAGTGCCGTGTGAGGTCACAGTCACTTTGACCTCCAACATCTAATCAGTTTATCCTTGCAGTCCAAGTGAACGTTTGTGCCAAATTTAAAAGAGATTCACTCCAGGCGTTCCTGACATATCACATTGATGAGAATGGGACGAATGTAAGGTCACAGTTACCTTGCACTTTGACCCCTAAAATCTAATCAGTTCATCTTTGAGTTCAAGTTTCAAATTTGAAGGAATTCCCTCCAGGGGGTCCTAAGATATTGTGTGCACAAAAATTGTGCACACAATACGACTGCACTTGAATGACAAATACCTCACTCTCCTATTTCACCAGTTGAGGTGGGACAACTTATTGTTATTAGTGTGTTGATACTGATACTGGCACATCCTTTGTATTTGCAATACTTATTCCAGTATTTCACGTGTATTATGGATCATAGAGTTGCTGACATATGTATAATGTAAATATTGGGATTAGTGATTTTACCTTGTGTCTAGTGAATGTGTCAAACTCTGCAACACTGTATCCTAAGGAGCCGTCACCATACACTATCCACACCTGAAAGGCACCAAAATATAGCATTAAATTCATACAGGGTGAACCTTGATCAATACGTGATCGGACAAAGCACTTTTATAAATGCCTGAATCAATACAACACCTCAGATTCCGGCCGGCACAGTTTTGCCCCCAGGGCAAATCCTCCTCCAACTCCCAGGGTCCCAAAGGCTCCTGTAGGGACAATGAACAGTAAAGTGATGTCACTATGACAGCAAAAAAAAAAAAAAAAAAAAAAAAAGCATGATTAACCTTAGAATATATTGCTGTAATACAGACAAAACACAACTTGTGATTATTAGCTCACTCTCTCGTGCTTTTGGCCTTCATATAATAACTTGACTACAACAGCATTTTGTTCTGTGCGCTAACCTCTTCATGTGGTGTGAAAAAAGTGACATATCAACAAACAACTGAAGTCAACGAATCAATTAACTTGAAATGTTTTTTTTTTTTCCATTTTCATCTTGCTGAAATGAAATGCCCTCTCTCACACACACACACACACACATTTAAATAATGAAACATATATTGGTTTAATCACAAAAGTTCTTCATAAACAAATTGTTGTTCGGTTTATGAGATCTAACCTGGATCTAGCCATCGCATAGGTCCTCTTGGTCTCATTATGTAAGCAGCACTTCCAACAAAATCACCCCCATCGGCAACAATGATGCTGTCCTCCGCCATCAGCTCATCCACACAGTGGAGGACTTTCAAGGGATTTAAGTGGCGTTCGGTCTTCTCATCAGCTTTAGCCCTGAAATAAAAATACTGTAGTTTAGTTGATGGAGACATGAATTTGTAGTTACAGAGTTGTAGTTACAATATTGACGAAATCGTGTTTGCTTTCTCATTCTGTAACATTTATCCAGAACCTTTTTTATTTTATTTTAGAGAACAGAGGTTTAACAGATGTTTTTACAATACATGCTGATAGGGCTGCTCGATAATGGAAAAAAATATAATCACGATTATTTCAGGCAATATTGAAATCACGATAATCTAACACGATTACTCGTTGACTTCTGGAAAGATGTTGCAATTATTGAACTTAAAAAAAACAGTGGAAAAAGTAAAAATCAACAGTAAAAAAAATTTGCCTTAATACTTGTCCTATTTAAAATGCATTTTTTTCATTCAGAACACAAGAGAAAATAAGAGTTTACTTGCAAAACGTAATGAGCTAAATAATTGTTTTTCTCGATTATTCTGTTTTTGTGATCATTGGGAGCCGAAATCATAATCACGATTAAATTTTGATTAATTGCACAGCCCTACATGCTGACACACTCACAGATTAGGGACCAGGGATCATCCGCTCTGCTCACCTGTTTGCTTTTTCTTTGGTCAGATCTCCTGCTTTGAGGCTCTGAGGCCATTCCTCTGGACAGCGATGGCCCTTCAGGCCATTGGAAAGCCGCACTAAAAATGAACCAGCATCACCTAAAAAAGAGCAATATTTTAGACTCTTACTCTTTAACTGATGCATTTGCCATGAGGTCCAACCCTTGAGTATAAATCAATAGTCAAACGTGTATGTTTACATTCACAATGCTGAAACAATGCATATCATACATACTGTATTTTGATCATTTCTAATGATATAGGGTGTTCAGTGTAGAAGGAAAGTGACAAAAGGTTTTCTAAAACTGGCACATTCTAGTACACTAATCACTAGAGATCTAAAATGACACACTGTTACTTTAATAAGGACCATGGATCATGATGGCAGATTGTGAACATACCCTGAATTGCTATAGTTGGTTTCCAGAACATATCTGAGTTTTTCATCAGTTGCAACTTATCTCTGTTGACAGCGATGATCTTACTGCGTCTGTTGAGAACTCTGCCGTAGCTCAGCCGGAAGTCACACACAGTGCCTGCAAACGCAACACGCAATGTGAACATTTCTCTAGGAATTCTGGACAGCCTGTCTATACTGGCTACTAATACAGTTCAACCCCCAACAGTATTTCAACAAACGTAAAAGCACCTTCCAGAGTGGGTTTCAGTTTATTTTTGCATGGAACAGCTGTCATTCTATGAAACCTTAAATAAAGAGTTAAAATAATTTTGGAATTGTTAAATAAATGAAAAGCTGTTATTGATATGTTAATATATTTGATTTAAACTGTAAGACTGTGTACCTGACCTGCTAATAGCACCACGTCAGCCTCCTTCAGAGCATCTCGCCTGTTCTGTCTGATGTGGATGGGGCTGTCTTTACCCAGCATGCCGCGGGACATGCCCCCAAGGAAGCATGGGATGCCCAGGTCCTCCAATGCATTCCTATGAAGCAGGGGGAGAAAAATTGCCCATATGAGCATTGCTAAGTAAAATGACCAAAGAAAACTTCAATGCTTTTCGAATTCAAATGGGAAAACTAATGTAAGCCCCAGAATTTGAGTAGGGTTGACATACTTGCCCCCACAGCTAAAAAAAATCCTAGGGGAAACACTGAGCAGTGTCCTTTACCTGATGTCATCGGCTGGCGTCGGGGGTAGTGTTGCTTGGCTACCCAGCAGAATGACAGGTTTCTTGGCTCGACTCACCAGCTCTATGCACTTTTGTACCTGATTTGTATTGAAAGAAAAAAACTGCATTAAAAATGTAAACTCTGGTTTAGTCATCTTAATACTGTACACAGTGAAAGGGACTGACTGGAATGTAGGCTAATTGACTAAAACATGTTACTACACCAGCAAGAACGTATAAGTAAAATGAAACCTTTAATACGAAGAGCAGTCGTACCTGATCGTCTGTGGCCTGTGGGATGTCAACAGGAAGCGGAGACATATCTCTGGTCTCCCAGGCTCCAGCAAAGAGGTTCATGAGGTGGTTATTGAGGTACCTTACAAGAAATCAGACCATCATGTGAAATAATGGTATATGCTTTATTGCATTTTTGCCTTTATTTCACAGTTGGGAATGACATGAATTATAGGGAGAGAGAAATCAGCAAAAGTTCTAGGTTGTATAAAAGATCCAGGTCAGACCAGAACCAAAAATGGTGAGTTTACAAGGTATGTGTTCCAGACTTGTGGGCTCCCAGGACACACAGCAGGCTATTAAGTGATGTCTAACAATGTAACAATTCTCATTTCACAACACTAAATAGTAATGTGCATAGTGCTGATAACATACCATGAGACAATTTTGCCCATCAGGCCTTTGGGAGGGTTCTTAACTCCAAACTCTTTGGACACAAGATGGTAGGGATAGAGCGTGTCGATGGGGAACTCTATGAAAACAGGTCCAGGAGTTCCCGACTGGGCGATAGCTAGGGCTTTCCTGACAGTAGGCACAATCTCCCTGATAGTCCTGATGGAGGCACAGAACTTACACAGCGGCTTGAAGAGAGACATCTGGTCGATATCTTGCAGCGCTCCTCTGCCCTGTCCCACAAACACAGTTGATGGAGAGGTTAGAGAGAAACGTTATCATGAAGTATAACACGTTTACACACATCATACCTGAAGTAGTGTACCAGCAGCTCCTCCCATGAGCAGCAACGGAGATTCAGCCATCTGAGCATTCTTCACTGCTGTCACTGTGTTAGTGAGGCCTGGGCCAGCAGTCACTGCTGCTATGCCAACAGTGCCTGGTGGAGAGACAATCAAGATTGCTATCAACAAGTCCCAAAAACACACACACTCACGAGACAGTTCTATCTAAACATATTACTACACAAGATTGTTTGCAGTACCAAGGCCAAAATACTGGCACACCCAAATGTTATCCAGCCACTGTTAGTTGGTGTAACTGTTAGTTACACAGCTGTGTTTGACCTGAAGTACAACTACTGCAGCGGGACAGCCCTTTACCAACAGCACACCCAATGCCTTTATTCTGGATAACTTCCGGTAACACGAATATGAGCTTAAATAAGACTGAGGGTCATTCTTGTTCATCAATCTGCACCTGAGAGTCTCGCCACAGCATCAGCAGCGAAGACAGCAGTGGCCTCATGTCTGGTGTCCACAATGCGGATGCCCAACTTCTCGCAAGCCACCAGGATAGGCGAGATGTGTCCACCGACAAGGGTGAAAACGTACTTGACTCCGTGGGCGCGGAGCACCTCTGCCACGCTCTCGCCACCATGTCGTGGGCTCTTCGTCTCAGTCTAAAGTGAGTCAGAGGACAGAATAAAAGGACAAGTCAGTGAATATTTAGACAATGCCTGATAGCTCACTGATTTAACAGAGGATACAAAAAAAAAAAAAGGTCACGGTCATATACAAGCAGCTGTCAGTGTGAGTTGATAACATATCTAAAAGGTCACTATCTATTCACTCCACTGGTCTTTCATATTTCACAACAACCACATATTGTTCTGGCTTGCAGAGGTTATGTAGCTCTGGGCTTTGTGCAATCACACTAACAACCAGTGTGTTGTGATAGCCTTTGTGCTAGAAAACCACAAGGTTGGTCAAAGTTTACGTGAGGCATCTTACCTTTCACCTGTAGACAACCTACATAGTACGGGTGATTTTCTAAAGCCAGATAATGCAGCTGTATTTGCTACGTTTGATTTGTGCAACGATGCTTTAAGATAAACATGCATGTGGAGAAAGAAATAGAAAAGCATAGTTTATAACTGCAATGTTGAATTGTGACAACCTACCTTGTGAAACAACTGGTAGAGTAAGCCAAGTTTGTAGGCTGCAAATACAAGCCCACCCACCGCAATGCCCGCAGAGCATCCGAGAACTGTGCCAATGGCTCCAAATGACTCCATGTCAGGATGTGGAAGCAAACCTTTATTTAGAACTCACCTTAGCTGAACTTAACATCCAAACCTACTCTTAACTGTTGCAGTTCAGCAGCTCAGCTCGGCTAGGCTAAGGTACTCTGGAGCTGCTCTTACAACCACTATACTCCCATTTCGAAAGTCTTAATTTCACCAGTACGTTCAATGTGAAATTAGCTAATATTTGGTTACTGACAAAAGGCTGTTAAGAGCATGTAGTCGACACTAGTTGAAATGACCAATGACCGAGTTCCTGTAACTGTGCCGGACACCATAAACAGTTAAAGCGGACACAGGAACACCAGCGGATATATTTACAAGTCAAGCTAGTTAGAACTGCATGTGAAACTTCCGGCTATTCTTTTCAAAATAAACCCACAGGCACAAAGTGTCCATATTATAGGTTATAATTTTGGTTTATATATTCTATAATTACAACCATATGCATATCCATATTCGTATACTCAAATAAATATGACTATTATGTCAATATTATTTGCCAGAAATGGAGTCTATATTTGTCCGTGTTGGGCAGTCTAAAATGTTTACCCTTTATTGTGAAGTAAAGGAGGACATCTTTTCCGGTTACTGGGCTTTGCTTCTGGTGAAATTGATTGGCTGTGTGTGGATGTGTTTTTTGTGAATAAGAGAGCGTCGCTCTAACTGGGTACAGTATGTATGAAGTACAAGTCTCTGGTCCAATGAGAAGCTTTTGAGGGCGTGTCACGCTGTCAAAGGGTCAAACATCGTTATTTCTAATCAGAGAAAAGTTCATACTGAAATGAGAAAACAAGACAAATCAGACGATGTTGTATAGTTGAATTTAAGGCAACAGATTCAATGTTAAGATGTAACATTTCAAAAAACATTTGAAGAAAAAAACCTAAAGTGTAGGCTACAATATCAATTGAAAAAAAATGCTATTAAACATATTATGGTTAGTAAATTAATACATTTAAATCATATGAATAACTGTATCAATAAACTGTCTCCTTATAGTGGGCATAAAAGTGTGTTGTTGCTGTACATTATTTTTACAGCAGTGTGCAAAAGGGGAGTTTGTAAACATCAATTGTCTTTCCATGATCAGGATTTTCAGCAAACAGTATTTTGTCATCTGCTTTTTGTTCCTCGAAAACAACTATCTGAAAGAGAACATACAAAATATATAACATATTTTACATACACAATTTGCCACAAATCATCTCAGAAAAAAATAGAAAGAAGAGGTGAACTTTATTTATATCTATCATTCATCACCTGATTTTCTCCACTTCTGAGCCAAGGTCCTGGGAGATAAAGGAAATGCTGGGGACCAATGAACCAGTGACGTCCAAGGTTCTGCCCATTGACAAACACGGCTCCTTTACCCCAACCCTGTGGATGGATGCACTGGTTTGATCAGCAATTTGATGTGGACTTTTTTGTTTTCAACTGTAATTAAAATACCAATTAACTGCAGTATAACACTGATGTAGAGCAGTAAAACGTAAGGCATTAGAATGTGTCAAACATATTCAAAATATTTCAACTTGTCTCAATTAGAGATTGTGTGTAATAAGGCTTTTATTAAACATGCATGCAAAGTACTGTATTATAAATTATAAATCATTTTCAAATACAAGAAATAGTAGATCAGTACAAGAAATTGCATAGCCATAATAGATGCAGTTTCACATAAAGGATTACTCACAGGCAGTCTGATGAAGGTGTCTCTGGGAGGACCATCCACATACAGTCTGGCCTGGAAAAATCCCGGAATGGAGGGTGACTTGAAGTCAGACTTCCATTGACCTGAACTCATTAATCTGAAACAAGATCAAACGTTCATATGAAACTGTAAAAATGCGAAACTGAAATCAACATTACATTATGAGCAGAAAAGGATTTGGCAAAACATGATAACTGAGTTCTGTGATTTACAAACCGATTATTGAATATTTTAGGGTTGATCTGCCCTTTAATTTACAACCAGCAAATGTATATTAGTGTCAGTGAAGAGGTCTAGTAGTCGGGCCATTTTCACAGAATGAAAAAAAATGTAATTTAGTTAACCAACCTTTTCATAAAGCCTGGCTTCATGTCTAAACAGAAGATGGTAAATCCTCTAAGAGGGGCGTGATTCAACAGAATGTCACCCACGATGCCTGTAATACAATATGAGGTTGTGTTGTGGGCCAAGTCAGTCATTGTACACAGTGGCAGTGATTTGACTTGTTTAAGTAAACTGAATTGATTTTCAGTGTCCAAGCAACATTTTTTAAACTGTTTTAATACTTCATTTGCTTAAAGCTTTAGTGCGTAACTGTTTTATATTAATGGGCGTCCGTTACATTGATGATTGATACAAAAGCTAATTAATACTATCAGCTCTGCAAAACTCTCTCCGTATTTGTCAGTATGGCTATGTTCAGAAACTGGTGTCGTCCGGCGACTTTCGCGCACCGAAAATCGAGTGAAGATAATTACCTCCATTGTGTTTTTTTATTCCTCCGTGTCCTCCTTGGCTACTAGCAACTGAGTGGAGGAGGGGTAGGGGTGGTGCGCGTTCACGGAAGGCTTGTATCGTATCATGTGGATGCGCAGACAGTTTTGTTGTCATTACTTAGAATTCCTCATGGGGGAGACAGAACATACGCACTATAGCTACAATGTTGAAATCTATGTTAAGAATAGTGTGATTTGAGTCTGGAAAACTGTTCAGGTCTGAAATATTATACCATATAATAATAACATAATTAGCAATGCACAATGGGTAGTCGTAAATTCTGGTGTACGCAAAAACTGGTGTACGCAATAAACCAATGTATGGCACAGCACAAGACATGTTTGAAGGCAGAATACCTTTGCGCTGATCATCCAGAGCTTTACCATAATTCACTCTTCCACAGTTCTCCACGAGCAAGCTCAAGGTCTTCTCTCCCTTCGATGCACAAAACACTAATGTCATTTGGAAAGTTATTCAGTAAAGAAAAGTGATCACAATGAGACAATTCAATAAGTCTCTGCTTATGTGAATTTGCCAAATGAAAATAGTAAATAAGAGAAAATACAGGGTCCACATGTAATGTATACAGCATCTCAGAATCACATTTAAGTTCCATTTAATTTAGTTTGAACACAATTAGATTGGAATCTGCTGCACTCAGAAGCCCTCTGAAAAACCTTAAATCTATCTATCTGGCTATATATTTAGCCATCGCTTACATCATTTGGGCAATACCTCACAATAATGTCCTGCCAACGTTGCTGCATGTTTTGCTGAATTAATCACAATCCTGCAGATAACATTTTAATAAGGAAATTGTTTTTCAATTATGAATAAGAAATGTGGCAACAATGTTTTAATGAAATGAGTATTGTACTATTCTGCTATCTTTAACGGAAGGAAACATACACAATCATGTTATTAGAATTTTATTTTTTTTGCTTTGCCAGTGGACTAAATTGCTCACTTTGACACCATCTCAGGAAAAATGTCTTTTCCTGGGAGCAGTTGGGTACCTTTGACTAACAGGTATAAACAGTGACCACCTCCAAATATATTGTGTTCTATATTCCTTCTCTCCAAAGACAACATTAAGGCGTGTCAGAAACATATTTCTGGGATGCTTTAGACATATGGGAATGTGTACATAGGTGATTAGCCCTCACCCTAAATCTAAAGTATAATTTCAAAATGTAGGTTTTTCAGTAGCTAAGGACAAGGGATATAGGGAGGACAGACACAAACAGTCACACCAGTCACTACCTGTACATCAGGGAGTGCCAGCTCATGAGTCTTGTAGTCCAAACTACCAACACATTGTCTGTCCACAAACACCTAAAGAAAATAAAAAGTCATGTTGTATAACCTCAGAAAAAAAGATTCTGAAACTTTATTATGCATGTATTGTATGTAATGTCTGTGGATCAGTCTGTAGATTCTCACCAGTGCTCTATCTCTGATGTTCTTTCTGGAGGTGAGGGTTCCTCCATTGGCAATGGTGGTTTCATACAGTGTGTAACCATATGACTGACCATTTTTATTGTTCACAGGGAGATTCTCCATGTTCACCGGCCTCTCTGACCTGTATGGCTGGATGAATAGTCAAACAGAATGTGTTGGATACAAGAATATGGCAAAACATCATAAATCAGATCTCTGAAGCCAATAGAACAAAATCTCTATATGCGTAGTTTTACAGGCAGGACAAGACACCATCATCACTGCTGGGGTTAGGCATGCATACAAGATATGTATGCATGCGTGACACTGCAACACACTTGGAATAAAATAGTCCACCAAACAGCAAATGACAGATACTTCTAAAAAACATGACACATTGACACATTGATGCATGACCAAAGCCGAGCTGCCAGGTGTGAGACATGACATTAAGCACGAGCAGCATATTGCTACACCACTACCCAAGTGGAGATAGCAAAGCAGACACACATGCTTATAACAGAGAAATCCTGTCTGTCTGAAGCTTACCACATCTTATCTCTTCTATATATCCAACAGTTTAACTTTTTCCAATATATACTGTATATATCAACTGTCACACCAGACATTTGTTTGCCACCTGCTAACCTTGTCAGTGAAGTGCAGGCTGTCCCACAGTGACAGGTGCTGCTGGATGGCAACAGGGCCGTATGCTCTCCTCTCCTGAGGAGAGGGCACTTCAGGAAGAGGCCCAGCTGGAACATGAGTTGGCAAAAACATTTCAACAATGCTAATTATGGCAGACTCAATTACATTGGGTAATAAAGTAATCCAATTAATGTCTAAGTGTACATAATTTCTCATAAAATGTGTAATGCATGTGGATGTGGAAGACATTACAGTAGTACTGGCTGAATAAATTCCTCAAGAGTTGATATTTTGGGGTGCAATCTCCAGCCTCAGATAGCGGAGCATCGTAATCTGCAAAAACAGTAAGAAGCAATGCATTTGTTAAGGGGAATCATATTCATAAAAGCAGGGGCGTAGCACAAAATTCTGGGCCCAGTGGAAAGGCATTTTCTATGGGTCCCTCCCCGCATCCACAGCTATTCATTCTAGCATCTTTTTGCGCCCTTCTCACATGAGGGCCCTGGGTACTCAGTCCCCTTTTTCAGCCCTGTCCAATGCCCCTGCATAAAAGACACATCCTTTGTTCTTTGGTCATTCCTACCAACCATAACTGGTGACCTGAGGTTTGTAGGTGCCAAAGTCCATCGCTCCATTCATGAAGCCAAAGCTGGTTCCCCCATGGAACATGTACAGATTAATGGAGACACCTCTCTCCAGGATCTCTGACACAACAGCTAGCATATCTGTAAACCATATAATAATTAATGATGACATAATTCACAAAGTGAGCCAAAGAGCAATATGTAGCAATGATTGATGTGTTAAGGCTGTAATGCACTTCTCCGTCAGTTAAGTGTCCTTGAACAATACCTGAACCCAATCAGTCACATTCTGAACATCTGAAAACAGACTTTGTCCATTGTGAAGCTTGTAAGTGTGTAGAATAGAATGTAGAGTTATGCTGAAAATGAGCATGTGCTCAGCACAATTGTTCACTGGAAAAAGGATGTTTGAAAAGTGTTTCCATACCTTCATGATGGAACACATGGTGATGTTCTCCCCAGACATCAAACCAGCCAGACCAATACTCCATCACCATAAGAGGTTTCTGGGGCTACGCAAAACAGAATGCCTGTATTAAATACACATCTGTCTACTGTAATTATGAAGCCACAGCATGGCTTTAATGTGAAACAAAATCTGTCATTTTCCTTTTGAGATTTTAGCCAATGCTCTTACACAATACTACGGTATGCAAAAGTAATAACAAGGTCTTAGATTTTCACTGTTACAAGTAATCAGTAGTGAGTGCAAAAGCCACCCACTACAATCCTACCTGCATGTCAGCTAAGTGCTGGATAGCTCCAAACGACAGTCTCTGAAGGTTTATTGTTTTTAGTACTGAAATGAGCAAGATTTAGATCAAATGAAGGACAAAGTCAAATAATGACAAAGTACATTAGGAACAGTAATATTCATAAACATGTTTCAGGTTTCAAGAAGAACAATTTAATCATAATAAAATATCCTCAAAATAATACACTTTAAGGAGTCAAAAACACCAGAAAGTCCTTCTTCTTTTTTTCTTTTTCTTTTGACTGAAGGGTTAGCTATCTTGGTTATCTTCATTACCTCCCTCCATGCCTCCATATCTCAGGCCCTCCCAGTTGTCTGAAGTCAGCAGGAGTTCCTTGATCCCTCTGGACTGGAGACACTGCAGGAAAATATGCTGAATTCATTACATTATAATGTATTTTAAAAATGTCAGTAAAAAAAGGAGCATTGCAATACATCAATTAACTCACGTTCTGTATAAATGGCATGTATTTCTCATCTTTGGCATATGATCCATACTCGTTCTCAACTTGAACTGCGATGATTGGGCCTCCCTCTTCAAACTGAGCAAACAAAAAAGGATTACTCCAATTATTCTTTCAGGAAATACTATTACAAGACTTTGAGTTTGACTTACCATCAAAGGTTTGATAACATAGACAAGCTTGTCAAAGTAGTTGTTGACAGCATTTACAAATCCAGGATAAGTTGTCCTCAACTGCATGCCTTTATCTTGTAACAACCAGCTGAAAGAAACACAAGAACAACTTATTTACATAGCCTACGGCTAATACATGGCAATGTTCTAAAGCAATGGGCAGATGGTGTTACCTAGGCAACCCGCCCAAGTCCCATTCAGCGCAGATGTAAGGTCCAGGACGTAGGATCACCCACAGACCCATATCTGCGGCTAAACTGACATAGGCCCTGAGAAAGGCAGAGACTTCTATTTTTTTTCAAAAATAATCATTCTGCATGAAGTTTATTAATATTTACATCTACAAAGAGAAAGAAACAGAACATTAAAGCCTTACATGAGGTCCAACTGATCCTGAAAGTTGAATGTCCCTCTCTCAGGCTCATGCAGATTCCATGGCACATAGCTAAAACAGCAAGTAAGAAAACAATTATTTGTAGCTTATAAGAAGTAATCCAGTGGCTTGTAAAAATCCTGATATTTGCTTTGTTTCTATTTCATTTTAAGGTGAACAGTTTAGTTAGCCATTCCATACAAACATTTGATTTCATTTTTTTAGTTTGACCTTCTCCAGTAACATAATAGTGACACTCCTGTGATATGAGGCGTGAGTTGCAGTAGGAGCCTACGTTGTGAGAGTATTGAGGCCACAGGCCTTCATCTTGAGCAGACGGTCCTCCCAGTAGGCTCTGGGGACACGGAAGTAATGGATGGAGCCCCCCAGGATGTGGAAGGGTTCTCCCTCCAGAGTGAACTGAGACGAGTTGGCCCTCAGACCCTCCACACGGCTCATTCTTCTCACCTAAGGGTGACGTCTGGTGTGGACAAAAGTTCTGAAGCATGTCATACGTGTTGGATAATACAATTCAAAGGTGTACATATGTGTTACTGTCATAAAACCTTACAAACAGTCGGCTACTTCAAAAGAAGGATCTGAGTAATATATTGTACATAGTAAGAACCTGAATGGCACAAAATAAAAAATGAAATAAAAAAGCACTATAAAAATAAAAACTTACCAAGACCGAATATGATAGTCCCAGAGTCTCAAATGCAGAATAGAACAGAAATTCCCAATGACATCAAAAACATGTGAATGGATGATGGTGCTGGAAGGCCTCAAACACTGTGGATAAGGGAAACTATTGTTGTTTCAGAACAAATAATATAATAGTGCTCTGTCTGTCTCTCTCTCTTGCTCTCTCTCTCTCTCTCTCTCTCTCTCTCAGTCAGATAAGGGAGGCATTACATTGTACATAGTAATATTAGCCTTGCGATATAGTCTAATGCCCTATAGTGGTTCTAAATGAAAGCCTAAAAATGAGGTACTGTATGTGTGTGTGTGTGTGTGTGTGTGTGTGTGTGTGTGTGTGTGTGTGTGTGTGTGTGTGTGTGCGTGTGCGTGTGTCATGTTTCGTCTTGTCTGCCCCACTTAGGATATACGTAGTTGGGGTGTTTATTTCCTTTTGCTTCTACATCTTCTACGTCTACATTGTCTGACACAGGCTATCTATTTAACTGACAAAATATTGCATACAATGTTGTCAACTGAGAGCTGTCAAACAACTTCATATAATATGCTACATTGTATTTTTGCAAATTGTAGCTACATGTTTATCATTATTATAAAAAAACAGAGAGAAATATTCAATAATGTCACTGCATAGGCCTACACAATATGCTATTAGCAAATAAAGTACAGGCCTAATGCTGATTAGACCCTTGGTGCTTGGTTTTATGTTCTGCGTTTCTTTAGCAGCGTAATTTTGGGACGGTCCCTACAGGAGTACAGTCGGGTGTTTGTGTGTACTTTTGGACAACTAACGTTAGGCTATACTAACGCTAGCTTCCCTTGACAAAAGATACTGGTCACACTAGCTAGTTTAACATTCATTTTGCATAGAAATGTTTAGTTTTTTGAATTAGTAATCCCGGAAGTAACGATACGAATAATTTAGCAGTGTGATCATTGGCGTCATATCGTTTTAGCGAAACTGGAATAACGTTAGCCTATAAAGAGATGTGACATAATCGTATACATTAAGATAACGGGATTTTAGTCCACATTGGGAAATAAAGATAACGTAATGCACTTTAAGTCGCATATTTCACAAGAAACGTTCAACGTGCAAGTGTTACTTAAGTTGTTTTGTCACCAATGGAAAGCTTACCAATGGTTGGGCTTCGTCTGACCCTAAAGCAAAGATATTTTCTCCTGCTGAGTTTTGCTGTCGGAGCGATAATTGCCTATCAGTTTACAAGGTAAGCCAGACATTTCAACAGTTAATATAAGCCTGAAGAAAGTATCTAAACATTCAACTAACAAGTGTCATGCATGGAGATGAATTTCTGGATGAAACCGCGCCCACTGAAATTTCGAATGTTATGTTCGAGCTTCTCCATGGTGTCCTAAACTTGACTGTGTGTGCTTATAGTATTTTACTGCCTATATTCATGAATTCCTACTCGGCTCTATTCTTAAGAAAACAACCAAGTTACCTGTGAACTCTCACCTGCTGGACTGTGGACACTGAACGTGACTAACGTAGGTAACAAGTTACCTGTCACTTCACTTCACTTGATCCTGTTTTGAGGTCAAATCACCATGGAAGTCTCAATGTAAATCTTTTCAGCTGATCAGAGATCATGTTATTGTTGTTACATTATGCTGAATTATGTAAATAGATACTTAGAAGAGAGCTTTGTAATATCATAAATTGATTAATTGTCTAAATCAATTGGCTTTAGGATAATCAGCCCTAAATGATTATCCTTAGATTAGCCTACTGCAAGATGACCAAGAACACTTTCTTAGCTCCAGTTTGTGTCTCTCCTGGTATGATTACATTCAAATGCAGTGGTAACAGAGTTCTGAACAGGTGCAACTGGGTTTAAATATTTTGCTCATGGGCATATTCGTTCACAAGCTCGCTTCATACTGTAGATATATGTCTGAGATGTCTTCATGGCCTTTGATCCAGTTGCAGTAGTTCATTTTCAGTTGTAAACTGTATTTTGCCCCCTAGGAATCGCCTTGAAGCAGAAAGAATGAGCCGTGTGGAGGGTCTGAGGGCCAACTCGTCTCAGTTCACTCTGGAGAGAAAACCCTTTCACATCCTGGGGGGGTCCATCCATTACTTCCGTGTCCCCAGAGGCTACTGGGAGGACCGACTGCTAAAGATGAAGGCCTGTGGCCTCAATACTCTCACAACGTAGGCTCCCACTGCAACTCATTGCTGGTTGAAGACACTGTACCTTAAAGCACCATAATAAACCATGTCACATTGTTGTTTTACTGGAGAAGATAATACACAGATCAAATACAATCTGAGTAGAGTAGAGTAGAGCAGAATTCACAAGTAATAAGAAAAAGGGATGTAGCAGTTGATTTTTATTTTTTACAAGAATCAAATGCAGTCTTATAGTCTTAAAATCCATTACCATTCAAATACTAAAAGCACATAAAAAAACATCAGTTTTATTTCTGTTTTCAGGTATGTGCCGTGGAACCTGCATGAGCCTGAGCGAGGGGTGTTCAACTTTGAGGACCAGTTGGATTTAGAGTAAGGAACGATGAAGGGAACGCTCCTGAGACTCCTGCAGATGGCACTGTTGCATTGCAGAAGGGCTCAGCTTTCCACAGGCTTGGATAATTTGATACTGCAGCGAATGGTTTAGCTTTACCCTTAAGAAATGTTTTTTTGATTAATTAGCTGTGCACTCAGTCAGTATCAGTGCTTCTTGATTCATTGATAGATCGGCTTTGATCCACCAAATGTGCTGCTCGCCGTCAAGTCTAGTGCTGGAAGCACATGCTACCTCAAAACAAAAAAATATGATTTGATAATGAAAAAAGAATTAGGCTATATTATATATTTGAGAATGCATGACTTAAAATTAACAATTACACATCTGCTTTGATTATAACTATCTGTCCACACTTCATATCTGCTGTAGTAAACATGTTAAGTTGTATTGATCTCATGTATTGTATAAAGCAACCTCATTGGCAGCCCCTTTTTGCACATTTTATATCCTTCTCTTAGAGCCTACCTCCGCCTTGCAGCCAGCTTGGGCCTCTGGGTGATTCTACGTCCAGGGCCGTACATCTGTGCTGAGTGGGATTTAGGGGGACTACCCAGGTAACAATCACAATTAAGTGTTATCTTTTGTATATGCCCTACAGCCATACATTGTAAAGCATTATTTTAGAATAGCCAATGGGGTGCTAAAGTAACCCCTTAAACTGGCTTAGAAATTAATTGTTCAGTCAGATAATCTGTTTCTTAGTGGTATCTTTGCTGCAGGCTAAATCCTTTAATTATAATTTAGTTATGTGAATTATTTCAAGTGCGCTGTCTCTGTCATCTATTTGGCCAGTTTCACCAGACATCTTGCTACATACTATACAACAAAGAATTTGTCTTGATGGGATTTGCCCACCTTACAGTGTTGTACATATATGATACAAAGACAACAGGCCTTTACATACAGTGTAAGACAGGACATTTTTCATCATGTAAGTAACCTCTATTGTTACTCAGATGAACGTCACTGATGATTTACCAGACTTTTAGTGAGGTGTTAGAGAGATAATTACATCTGACAGGCATAGCTCCCTGAAAGGATGAATTCATTTAGTGCTGTAATCAAAATAGATTTGAACAGATAATGGGGTGAATGTTGGAGGGAAAAAGACTGGAAGTAGGTATTTTTGGAGTAGTTTTGCCTTCTGGGAATGTAGGGTTGAGGTAATATTTATTTGATAATCATCAAAACAGAGTGTTTCTAGGGGCACGCAGTGAAGCATGACTTCCTCTGCACTGCACTTTATGATAGTCATGCTTAGGTTGGTACGATTATGTTCTAAAAAAACCTAAAGAGAGTTCCCAGCACAGCACTTTGAGGAATTTGTGTGATATTTTGCTTTTTGGACATTTTAAAGGTTTTGTTGTGATTTATTTTCAGTTGGCTGCTACGGGATCAAAACATGAAACTAAGAACAACCTACCCAGGATTCACTGCTGCAGTCAACTCCTTCTTTAATCAACTCATTAAGAAAGTTGTTCCACATCAGGTACTTTCTAGAAAAAGTATATGAGACCAAATATTTAATTAAATTATGACTCATATATGCTCAAAATAGAGCTTTTTTAAAATTAGAGTTTTCATGGTTACATGCATGCATGCGTCTGCCAGTTAATTAATAAAATATCCAATCCCAAAAATATTTTCTATTATTTTTTAGATCGAATCCTTGTATTCACAATCATATTTCATCTCTGATGTTATTAATATTTCTGTTACCACGTCCTAAAAACTGCCATAACTAGCAGCTGCTGATCATTATGTTAACCATTGTTAACAATACAACGCACCATAAACACTTAAATAGTTCAACTTGTGTCCTCCCAGCCATATTTTCTCTTTTTTTTAATCAGCGCCATGCATCACTGAACATGCTCTGATTCCCATTTCACAGTCTTTTTAAAATTCAGCTGTATTGGGGAATGGTCAAGAACTGCTGCCAGGCCCTAATATATGTCCTCTATTCACATAATTAATGTGCAGTACTCCAAGGGTGGCCCAATTATAGCAGTTCAAGTGGAGAATGAATATGGCTCCTTTGCTAAAGATGAAGATTACATGCCTTTCATCAAGGAGGTAAGAAACACAATTGTATATTATTTGGACAATGCTTATCACTCCTAGATGAGAGTGCACTTATTTACTTTGTCCTCCCTGCTATCCTTTACTCCCTCCCCTGTTCACTCAATTTGAAAATAAGTGTCACTTATATTTCAGAAAGTATTTCCACTGTTTTGTTTAGTTGCCTCCATAATCCTCATTGTTTCCAGGCATTATTGTCAAGGGGCATCACAGAGCTGCTGCTGACCTCAGACAACAGGGAAGGACTAAAGCGTGGCGGAGTGAAAGGAGGTATTGTCAGATGGGCTGACAGACAAACAAGACTGTGCATGCAAACACACCCAAACAAAATAACACATACAGTATGTTGGCTGGTGTATTTTCACACAATGACAAGAGGTCTGAGCCAAAGGGTGACCCTGGTGTCAGGCAGCTGCTGTTCACAAATACACACAAAGGATTCTGTGTTGTACCAGAAAGTTGTTCCTTTTGCAAGTACAATGGCATAAACATGTGATGCCGCAATATGAAAATATTTTCTTCGACACGCAGGCTATTTTAATGCACATGCATTAGCAAACATTGTCTTAAAGCCACAATAAGGTTGCTCTTCACTGAGATGAAGAACATTTCTGTTTTTATTATCATTGCAGACCATGCATTGTCATCATCATAATTGCAGGCCAGGATCCTCCAGAGTGTTGTTATAAATCCTCCTCTGGGCATATTTTTATTTTATAAATGCAGATTTCTTAATCCTGATTTGCATGTTAGGTGAACAGTTAAAGTGTAATGCCTCATTTGCTGATTCCTGATGCAGAAGCTTACGTTAGACAGCTTTAATGCCTGATAACTTTGTGATTTGAAGAGAAGTTGGCTTTACATGAAAGTCTAAGGTGCTGTGTTAACCTGCTAATACTTCTTTGAAGACAAGAAAAGAAGCTTGGGAGGGTTTAAGCACAGCTCAAAACAATAACAACTCATAAAGCTCTGTTTGGTATTAGCTTGAACTGATGTTCTACATCTTTGTTAGTTTGTATATGTGGTAACACTATTGTTCTACCTTTTTGCGTCTAAAGCACTAGAAACCATCAATTTCCAGAAACTCAACCTGAATGACATCAAGTATCTGGATGGAATACAAGTGAGTCTTATTTGTGTGTTTTCTGATCTAATCAAAGATCAAACTTAACATTAGCAGCTCTTTGCTCTTTCTAATAAATTGACGGCCCAGTTAAATCCAAGTGAAACTTTGGGGTTACTTACCTACCTTAAAAGCAAAAGAATATATATTTATATATATATATTTCATCTTTTAGACAATGTATCCAAGGTTTTTGCAAGCGCAATGAAGTAGTTACTGAAAGAACATTCGGACATATCTTTTGTTTAACCTTTTTTTTTTTTCTCCCACTAGCCTAACAAGCCTAAGCTGGTGATGGAGTACTGGTCTGGCTGGTTCGATCTTTGGGGGGACCTTCATCATGTGTACACAGCTGAGGGTGAGACTAACTTAGAATTGGGTATACATGTTTTCTTTAAAGAGAGCTATAGAATTCCTGACAAGACTTGTTGTGTGTTCATGCGAGAGTAAGACAGGACTTTTGCTGATGGATTCTTTGTTGAGGGTGAAACGATTTCTTTCTGTACAGAGGGTCAATAATACTGGCTAATTTGAGACGGGTAAGACAGGTTTTGTGTTGCGAGCCAGTACAGACCCTGTGAAGGTAAAACAGACTGTCTTGAGGTTAACATAGAGTCTCAGTGTCTTAGGGTAAGAAAGGCTTAAGATTAACATTTTTTGCTGACAATAAAACAGTCTTTGTGCCAGGGAAAAGACAGGGTATGGACAAGCTCACTGCTTTGGAGGTTGTGTAAGATAATTTCTCCAGACTGAGTGCAAGGCAGTCTCTCTAACGCTGTTGTTCTTTTACAAAAAAGGCACAGAGCCCACTCAGTGCAGCTGGGATGTACAGCTTAGCATATGGTCATTTCTTCCTTGTTTTGTGGCTTTGTCAGAGATTTATACTTTTCATGCATGGTGGATTGTGAGCCAAGTATCACAAACCAGAGTCTGTGTCCCATCCTCTCGACTTTGTCTCTGGGCCACATACTTAATGATCACAGGCCAGATTTTTCAAATCATGTCTTTGTACAGGATTGTTCCAAAATGTGCTCCTCTGATTCTACTGTACTGAACCCAGGTGATATACTGTACTGAACCCAGGTGATATACTGTACTGAACCCAGGTGAAGGTGTTACACTTTGCAGGAGTGCCCTCGCATTTCCACTGGATCCACATATGCTGTAGCTACACATACACACACGGATACACACTAGGACTGTCTTGCCCTTAGCTACATTAAATGATGTTTCAGTTGACATAACATTGTGTACTTTAATTATTTGCAGCTGTGTCTTATATATCTCAGGCTGTATGTGCTGCATTATTTAACTGCCTGCATCTAAGCATAAGGCATTGAAAAATATGTGAGATATAGGACAAAGTTAGGTATCCTTGTGGACTAACAAAGGTGTTAAACATATTTTCTTCCTCATAAAACATTTGCAGAGCATATTTTTGGAAGAATTTGAAATCAAATTGACATTGTTCATGATTCCTTGCTATTAGTCTTCTTCTTCTTCTTGGTGCATTGCTATATTTCTTGACTCCTTACTGCACCAAGCTGAATAGTGTGAACCCATTGGCAGGACTGTGTGTCATGTCACCCACTTACAGTGGTGGAAAGATTCAGATCCTTAAGGAATAAAACAACAATGTAGAAATCTTACTTAGGAAAAAAAAAAAAACTTGATCTCAGAATATACTTTAAACAAATTGATCTGCTTTGAAAAACGACTGGAATATTCATATCACATCTTTATGAGAAAATGATGAGCTAGGACTCAATTATGGACCAAATCATCGACTGAAATGACTTAATTTGATTTAGCATTTTGCATTCTTAATTAGTAATGTAATACAGCTGTTAAATAAATATTAACAGTAAATGTTCTTTCTAACTTTCCACATGCATAATGCATGATATGCATTCCTAAAAACACCTGTTTGACAATTGTAAAGATTAATGGAAGTCACACATATCCTACTGTCACCATCTTGAGTGCTCTCAGAAACATCCCATTTCAAACACAGTGCAGAGCCTCAAGCTTCCTTTTTACTCTGTCATTCCCAGCAGCCATCCCCAACTTAAACATGTTCTGAAAATGAAAGGCTTTATTATGTATTTTTTCCTCAGTGAGAAATGGAAAGTGGAAAAAAAAGACCCAAGCCATGCAGAAAGTGTCACAGCTATGAAATGAATGCTGGGATATTCAGAGGGGATTCATGTCTTTGACAGTTGAGTGCT
This sequence comes from Gymnocephalus cernua, assembly GCA_023631565.1. Lineage (NCBI taxonomy): Eukaryota > Metazoa > Chordata > Actinopteri > Perciformes > Percidae > Gymnocephalus > Gymnocephalus cernua. The sequence continues at coordinate 27,050,212 of CM042430.1, forward strand.
CTGTGACTGCAACACACCCAGCAGTTGGTCACAGCTAGTGCCACCACCGTGGAACCAACCGAGTCTGGCTCTGTCACTCACCCTGCTCAATTGTTATTCATTAAGGCTCATGTCCTTGATTCAAACCATTAAAGTCAGTCCAATTTGACTGCTAAAGTCCAATTTAAATACCTAATTACTTGCTCTGCTGTGTTCGCTGCAAAATCTATGAAGCCAGTTTGTGCAAGGAGGTAGGCAATTTTGTATGGGTGCGAGCTTTGCCCCATAATAAATTATAGTAACCTGTAATTGTATGTGGGGCTGAGGTCTGTCACGTTTCAATTGATTTGGAATTGAGGGCAATAGGAATATTGAAACAGTGGCTTGTTAAAGCTGAAGTTAAGTGGATATGTTTTTCGTGGGTTTAAAGGCACACTGTGTAGTGTTTTAAGTATTTTATTAGATAAAAGCATTCATAATATGTCCTCATTGGTGTAAAATTTCCTCTGGCAATGATCTGACTTATCCTCGAAAGCAAAGAATTTCTTAGCTGTATTTACATTAGACGGGCAAGTCCAAGGAGGCTTCCATGTCGTTCCACCATTTTGAAAAACTATAATCGCTGAAAGAGACATAAAGCACTAGCCTACCTGTCTAGCTAATCCACGACGCGTTTTCGTTCAGAGCCAGCGTCACGTGACGGAAACCAGCTGAAACAGAGAAGGAGATCAGTGAGAGGCGCTTGTCACTGACCCGGCAAATTTGAAAGCCTGCACTGCACTTTCGTTCATAATGGAGGATCACACTTATGCCGAGCCACAGGAGAAGGAATCCTCGTCGGCAAAAACAGCGGAAATTAAAAAAATAACGGCTACCGTAGTTGCAACATGCATTTGAAAAAGCGAGGCGCTAGAGAGCACTATTCGTTTGAATGCAAAATACAATTTCACCGCTAGACGGGAGAAATTCCTACAGAGTGTACCTTTTAATGTTTAGCATTGTATTTGTTATTCTCTGATTTACTCACTATATTAGAATAATTAAGATAAATTATAGACTTTTTAAGTATTAAATTATATGTGTCTTTTTATTTTTTGACAGACATGATACCTGTGGTCACAGAGATCCTTAAACTGGACATGTCTATCAACCTCTACATGTTCCACGGAGGGACAAATTTTGGCTTCATGAGTGGAGCGTTTGCTTTTGGAATATCAGCACCTAAACCTATGGTCACAAGCTACGGTATGTGTCATGAATCTGCTTGTGACCAGCATTTTGTAACATTTGAATGAACAAAATTCCTTGTGAGTTGGGGGAAAAAAAACATCATATACAGGGTTGATTGATCAGGGTTGAACTAGGTTAATGCCACAAGCATTCAACACAACACTGCATTTAAATAGCCAGAGATACTTACACTTCTGCTGTTTGTATCCTGATATTGTAAAACCCACTGATTCTGCATCAGAGTAGGCTGAAACAGTCCATAAGCTTGTAAAAAAACCATTTTACTCAAGAGTGCACATAATCATCAAACAATAACCTTCTTGAAATACAGTCAGTAGGTACATTCTGAGCATATCTGCTTGAAACAAATGTGAATATTGGAGGTAGGTTAAAACATAATAAGCATATTTGAAATGTCTGTAGATGGCGCTATCCCTACTCCTGAGCCTTTGACCTTCAGCTGCTTTGAAATTTGAATATGCAGTGTGCATTAATTAATTCATTACCTAATAAAATGCACGGGAAAATGTAAATTAAAGATGGTACAATTGGTTTTATATCCTCCTCTAGGGTACTTAACATTGTAATGACCTTGTTCTTGAGAAAAGAGGAGAATTCTGAAAACTGCTCCCCAGTAGGGAAGACCACCTCTGACCTTCAGCAGTCATCATACCTGTGTTTACTCCTGTGAATGCCTTTTACCTTTTTGCCTAAAAAAGGCTCCATTTTTTGTCGAGATAACCCTAAAATGTTTCTTGGCCCGTTGCTGTCTCAAGATGTTTGATAGGGGAGCACAGTGAAAGCATCTGTCACCGTAACAGTCATCCCTGCCTCTCTCCGGCTCCCGAGCCTGCTGTTCTGATAGCGCATTATCTTTTAGATTACGATGCTCCATTATCCGAGGCTGGGGATTACACCACCAAGTACCATCTTCTGAGGAATTTATTCAGCCACTACCACGGTGAGTATCGTGTGTTGTTGCTGAGTCAGGCCCCACGTCTTCTGTCTTTCTTTCTCTTCCTTTCCTTTCATATACCCACTTAAGTTAATTCTCCTTGTAAAACCTGCTCTTTGTTGGCTAAAGTAAGATAACTTTGCATATGATTACAAGCACGGGTTAGATATGGGTTTATGTTTGTTTGTGCATGTGTGTGAGATTTCTGTCCAAGTCAAAGACCCTCAATTACCACCCATTGCGACAACTACATACTAGGCCTTTTATCATGTTTATGTCTTTTGCACTTTTCTCTATTTGTAGAACAAGGGTTTTTGGTTGGGGGCAGAAGTCTCAGGTGTTTTGTGGCCACAACTGAAAATGTAGCTTTTGGCAAGCTGGGATTGAATCCAGCAAAACAAAGTAATAATTTGCCCAGAGTTGTGGTGATTGAAGATAGTTTGAAGAGCTGCATGTGCGTGAACACTCCTTATGTTTTGTAGTCTGCTGAACAATGAGCAGTGGCCTGGATATGAGAGTCTGAGAAGGCTTTTTGTTCTGCTCAGCAACTATAAACACATGACACAATTCTTTAATTAATTTTATTGTTGTTTGGTTGTCAAATCATGTACAGTGTGTCAGTTACTCTTTTCCCTGTGGTTTTGTTTTTGCATAAGCTGGCATGGATTCAGAATGATCGGTCAGAAATCTTTGACAACAAGGCTCTAAAGTAGGCCTGTGACATTTGTGCTTTGGGGTTTGTCTTATTATTACAAAGCTGTCAAAAATGTAAAAATAAATACAGTATACAGTATAACCTAAACAACCTAGACATACATCTGCACTACACAGTCTGTCTGTGTAAAATGCAACTTAGGGTCTTTTTGTGAATGTACCCGAGTCAAACTTTCGTTTAAAAGCATAATTAGGATGGAAACACCACTTTTAAGATTGACCATATTCTCGTTGTCGGTCAAATGGCATTTTGAATGGGAGTGCTAGGGCCACTACAATAATAGCATCAAAATCACTATTTTTAAAACACTAAAAAGACTCGACACAACATGAAACTCTGGTGAAGTATCACCAGGGGCTCTACACATGAACTCGAGCATTGAGAACATTGTTTGTGTACACAGTGTTTACTAAAAAGAAAGGTTTTAACAACTTACTATAGCTGTTTGATTTTCGCATTCTTAGATCGATGACTTTTGACTGCCAAGATGGCGGATAGCGTAAACAACAACTGCTAAAGTCAGTCGTTCAAAGCCTTTCTTTTTAGTAAACTCTGTGTACACAATGTTCTCAATGCTTGAGTTCATGTGTAGAGCCCCTGGTGATACTTAGAGCAAAGTTTTATATTGTGTCGAGTCTTTTTAGTGTTTTAAAAATAGTGATTTTGATGCTATCATTGAAGTGCCCCTAGCACTCCCATTCAAAAGGCCATTTGACCGAAAACGAGAATACTGGAAATCTTAAAAGTGGCATTTCCGTCCTAATTATGCTTTTAAATGAAAGTTTGACTCGGGTACATTCACAAAAAGACCCTAGGTTGCATTTTGGCGAGAGTTAAGCTTTAAAGCAGTTTGTGATTTGACGTATTTATTCTTGTAATCATCAGTTGACGAAAGTCAAATGACAAATAAATAACACATCTCTTCCATACAGGATTATAGGGACATGTTGGGATAATATGGGCTTTGTTCCAAAGCTGTGACATAGTTTTATAGAAATTTATTTTCAACACACACTCTTCCCCTCTTAGCTTTGACACATTATATATACTTACAATGGCACTGGCTTGTAAGCGAGCCATTTAGGAGAAAGATGTTGGCCGTTATCCTCGAAGCTTTCCTTAAGTGATCCAGATGTTACCACTTGGTGATAGGAAATGCTGCCTTTTCCAGGGGGACCACTGGTGTCTCTGCATGCTTTAACACCGTTAAAAGCAGTGAGGGGTAGGATAACCACTGTTAATTGTTGTAAAGAGACTGTTTTGCAACATGGACAACAAACTGGATGCTGCTGTGGAGGGCATAGGGCTCACCCAAGGAGCCTTAAAAGCAGTTTCCTAGGGACAGGTCACTTTTATGATTGGTATCGAGTGATTCAAAGGCTTTAGAGGAGGAAGACTCCTCTTCTGTTGTTTTGCTGGTTAAGATAAAGCAGGCCAAAAACTTAATACATCACCACTTTTTCTTAGTATCAGCTGTACACAAAATACATTGCTATGGTTTGCTTTTACACTTTAAATGGTTTACAATTATTTAAATTTGCAAAACAGCCCTCGTCTGGCTCCCTCTTTCTTTCGCTCAGGTGTGATGCTGTATGTAGGTGCAACAGTTCTTACCTTGGCAAGTTTTAAGAGATTTCTGCAAATGTATATACACGTGGGCAATGTATACATCATGTTCAAAATGCCCTTTGTCTGGACTTCTTTGCATCCCCTGGGAAATAAAGGATAAAGAAAATGAAAATTAATTCATATACATACAGAAAAACGGTCTCCTTGTTTTCCAGCCCAGCCTCTACCTGAACTGCCCTCTCATCAGGAAAGGACAGCGTACCAGCCTGTTGTCATCCACCAGCACCTGTCTCTGTGGGACAGTCTGCATTTCACTGACAAGGTAAGCCCCAGTTGCACAGAGATTGCCAAAATTGAAGGCACAGAAATAATAAACATCACCCGTGTAGCACTGCTCAAAAACAGAGTCAGAAGGTTGTTGACAGACAACAGTAATACACAAATTGTGTATTTACTGCATAAGCAATACACAAAAGCCAATCAAACTCAAAAAGCATTTGATGTTAATTATGTGGATGTGCACAGTCCGTTGTGGTCTGTATACTTTATAAAAAAATAATTTACTGCTTAAAGACCCTTTGCAAAGCACATGCAATTCTCAAGTCCAGCCTGAGGACAGGCGTATTTACAGAACCAGTTACAGTAGCACAAACTCCCTGTCCCAATTTATATGACATATTACATCTGTTAACTACCCGCGGCCAGTAGTTATTATAATCTGTTAGCAGCTTTGCTAGCCATATTTTACAGTCAATCAACATTAGCAGTGATAGAAACAACCCCATTGTTAGGTCACAATAACACAAATAATCACAGTAGTCACTTGTGCTCTTGTACCTGTTGGCATTGTTTTTTCTTTTGATTCTGTCCATGTAATTACCTCAAGCAAATCACTATTGTATCTCTATTGACATCATATATGAAGTAATTTTCAATATCTTCTGCACATCTTCCAGGATGTCATTTGATCTATCCAAATGATAACAAACAGGGGTGTCACAGTAACGATTTTTATTCGAAAATTGATCGAAATCAGAAGCAGGATTGGTGATCCCCCCCAGTATTTTTTTTCTCTCTCCACACCGCCTACTTACACACGTCTGAAGAAAAAGACAACAACAGACAAAGCGTAGCTTACCAGCTGGTAGCATGCAGCTAAAGACACTGGTAAATGTTAACTTATCTTTAGCCTGCAGCTTGACTTTTTCAGACACCTGCTTCCCTGAAGTCACTGGTGTGGCAACATTTTGCCTTCATGTGGGAGAGTTACTGTATGTAAATAAACAACAAGGTAACGCATGTGCGCTCCGAAGGGACTCCATGTTGCCTTCAGGTACACGTCTTTAAATTAGTGGTGCATTAAACTGCGTCACTAAAAAAACCCTGGAGAAACTCAGACTGTTGTTGCAAAGTACCCTTCTGTTATCTAGTGGCTCTTGTTGTAGCATTGTCGTCCCTGTTGGAAAAAAATAATAATAATCGAAAATAAAATTGAATCGTGGATTTGAAGTGTAATACCCCTTATATCATATAATTAGATACACAGTAGCATGTGTTCCTCTAACACATAAACCAAAGCAGGTTGTTGTAGAAATAAAGTGCAACAGAAAACGTCCCTCGCCAAGTGATTGGTTAAAAACCTGTTTGGATAGTGTCATTGTGTCTATTCAGTTTCATGTCTACCAGTATAGTTCAGCCATTTACACCATGCTCTTCAGGGGCATTTATATTCAAACCAGATGTAGCACGTCTGGCAGTCGCTTACAACATTAATTATTCACTCCCCGTCTCAATAATTTGCTTCCCTCTGAGACGACAATTACTTCGCCCCTGACCAGCCACACACACTTGTTTAAAAAGAGCGTTTTCTCTTCAGAGGCTTCAGAAAGACTGAGTGGGATGTCTGAGTTTGATATTGTTTCTGTGTGTTTGGAAGTACGTGGTTAATTGTGTCATAGCAGGGAGTGTTTATTGTCTTGTGAAGAGTGCATAATGCACCTCCCAAGGGTATGCAAAAGAATGCTGCTGAATACAAGTATTGCTCTGAACGCCAGACAGGAAAGCTTCATTAGGTTTGATAAATTGTCACTTTGGGTGAAGCCATCTTGCAATTGGGAGATTGTGTGGTGGGAATCATACGATCCCATCTGCACTGAGAGTGGTTTTGAGATTGCGTGTTCCCTTTAAAGGTACAATATGTAACATTTCTGCATTAAAATGTCTAAAAATGACTATATATATATATATATATATATATATATATATATATATATATATTTTGTCGAGTTGTGTACACTATCCCAAATGTTTCCAACGATGTTCAAACCCAGAGAAATGTGTTATTTTATTTTAATGACAAGTGACGGTTCATTTAGTCGCCTGTCCGTGGCGTCATAAAACCTTTGACCCCTCTAGTTACTCTAACTTCCGTCAAAACACGGGAACCCAGTTGATATGTTCGGGAGTAATTGTAAATCAAACAGTGTCACAGAAAGAACAATACTCAGTAACCGTAATACAGCTTGCTTTCTGCCAAACAGCATCATTTTGTCATTGATTACATGCCACTAACAACACAGTAATACAACAGAGACCTTATTTATTGATACATTTCGATATCGATCGATCCAGCTTAATGAGAGCGGACAACAGCCCTAGGGACACGACACATCCACAGCAGCCAGCCATTATTATTAACGTACAGCAATCTGAACCCAGCCAGCACAAACTCCAGCGCCGGGTGATAACGATGCTAACGGCAGTAACAGAAGGGTTTTATGTTCCGTCGGGGAAACAGACCATATTGCCGCAGGCATCTGAGTCGCATTATTATGGAACCCATGCAACTTCTAGGCAGGACTCGCCCTTCAATAGTGTTCACACACTACTATTGGCCAGGCGTCTATGCTAACGCAAGGTAATGTAACCTGATTTGGTCAGGTACTATCCCCTGACCTTATCCTAACCTTAACCACTCGAGGTCAATGCCTAACTCCAACCAATCGAGCTGCTTCGTAGGGCGGGACTTGCCAAAGTCACGTGGGATCCATAATAATGCGTTTGAGTCTGGCTGGCCGCGGTGTGGTGTTGAAATTCTCCTGGCCCCGGAGATACTCAGCAGCAGAAAATTACATCTCGTACGTTTAAATACAGCAAACTTCATGTGAAAAAGGAAAAAGAAAACATCTTTAAAAAACAGATTTTATGATTTTTAAGGTACATTGTATCAACAACAAACCTTGTGTCTGTCTTAAGCGCTATATACGCATATTATTTTTTTTTAGCCTTTGAAGTCAGAGAGGCCGGTGAACATGGAGAATCTCCCCGTCAACAATAACAATGGTCAGTCTTACGGCTACACGCTGTATGAGACCACCATCACCAGCAAAGGAACCCTCAACTCAAAGAACAACATCAGAGACAGAGCACTGGTAAAGACAGGAGGACAGACGCCGACATAATGCATCCACAATCACACATTTACACTTTTGTTTGTGAGAACGTTTAAAGCTGTAATCTGTTAGAAATCACACCCCTGATCAGTGTACTGTACGTGTGGAGTGCTATTAACAAGCTCAGGCTGCTACCAGTTGCTCTGGTGTTACTGTAATATCAAACATGGGAGCCTGGAGTTTTCAAAAGTTTTTATTTATAATTCAGTGAAATACTGATTGTAGTAATACAAATAATACTGTAATAATTATAGAAATAGGAAGAATAGTTTCTGATGTGGCATTTTTTTTTTAAATATTTGTTGCAATCTTTTTCTTCCGAGGTTTTTGTGGACAAACATTTTGTTGGTGTTCTGGATTATAAGACGCAAGAACTTGCACTCCCTGATGGGAAGGTACCGTGTGTGTGTGTGTGTGTGTGTGTGTGTGTGTGTGTGTGTGTGTGTGTGTGTGTGTGTGTGTGTGTGTGTGTGTGTGTGTGTGTGTGCGTGCGTGCGTGCGTGTGCATGTGTGCTTCTGTATGTAGTTAAGACCTAGTCTGCTGTTAGCTACTTTCAAATGCATGAAGTTGTAAATATCTAACAGCATGTAAAAGCTACAGGGGATGCCGATAGATGTTTTTGGCAGCAACGTCCCAGTATTAAGCCATCAGCAAACCTTCGAACAACCGTTTATTTTAACACATTTTTAAATAGTAAACTTTAACCTTACAGAAAAGTGCAGACTCAGATCGGCTTTGATCAATTACTAAAGCCAGACGAGGTGAAAGGATTTTTTTGTTGTTAATTCTTTCCATTAAGGAATAGTGCTGTATTTCAGTAATGCCTCTCATGTTTTATCTATTTTTCCACCGAAGGGAAAAAGAACTCTAAGTTTACTAGTTGAGAACTGTGGAAGAGTGAATTATGGGAAAACCCTGGATGACCAGCGCAAAGGTACGAGTTGTACTGTAAACTGATTTTGTAGAAGTTCCAGTCAGCAAAAGTCTTGCTGAATGATCTTGTTAATTAGATACCTTGACGGAAACTAATTAACAGTGTCTTAAGATCCATAAAAAAAAACTTAAAGCAGCTTTGACTCACCTTTCAGGTATTGTGGGAGATATCGAGTTAAACAAGCACCCCCTCTCTGACTTCATTATTCGCAGTCTGGATATGAAGCCAGGCTTTGTAAACAGGTTTGTGTCTTTCAGTTATTACCCAGTTCCCCTACATGTTTGTGTTTCTCTTCGTCATTAAGTCCGCCTGCTCCTGATTTAATCCAGCCGATTATCTTCCTGCTTAACAAATTTATAGTCGGAACATGATGACAACATTTTGAACTCAAAACACAGCCTAACCCACAGCTTATTCAGTGTCTTATGTTAAACATCTTAAATCATAAGCAGTACAGTAGGTAGACCACATGGCCGGAGTCAGTGAATATCTTTGTCGTTGTGAATGTTCTAGAGGCTCAACATAAGGAACATTCTACCTTTTTGTCGCTGAAATTAAAGTAGGCAAATCAAGCTGGTGTTTACTTTTTTCACAGTGACAGCACGAGGTGTTCATAATACACAGTAGTAGCATAATTTAAACTAATGTTCCAGGTGGATAAAATAATGAAAATACTACATGAAATCAGTTCATGTGTTGGTCACAAAAGATAAACATTTATTCACTGAGGCAGTCATGAAAGTCATTACAGCATTATGCCAAACTTGCTGGATCAACAAAGAAGAACAGTAATTAAATGTTAAACAGGAATTTTTGTTAAACACTACAATATATTTACCAAAGATCTGACAAGATCATCGAACACAGAGACACAGCGGCTTAATACAACTGTTCATTTAAACCTTGCACAGTGCCAGTACACACATGCATTGTCTTAGATCCGCAATGTCTTTTGCACATTTCCAAACATGGTGGGAGACCTTTAATGTGGCACCCATCCCATAATAGTCATTAGGTCTGGTAATTTCTCCACAATGGCCAAGCATTATAAGGTCATTTTGGCAGGACCCAGTGCACCCCAAGGTGCAAATGCATTTCCCTCATGCTGTTTCCATATTACAATATTATAATGTGTTTCTACATTGCTAATCCCAGGCAGCATTAATGCCATTGACACAAGATTTTAAGTGAAACATCTTCCACAACCCTTCCTTATTATGTGTTGATATTTAGAATTTCTTATATTGATAACATTCTGCATGCAACTCATATTTGTTGCACACATAAACATTAAGGTCACTGGGATTAGCTGACCTAGTTTCTTCAGAGGTTTGTATTTGTACTTAGAGAACTATCTACATATATTTTCAAGACATTTTTCTCTCTTCACGTATTGAAAAATTGCAATCTTTTAACATCAGGACCATCTTGGAAATGTCAAGGCCTGAAGCCCTGTCTACGTGAACACTAAAAAAGCATAACTGAGGAAATATTTTTTCTTCCATCATGGCAACCTTTTGAATGTACTTGGAGGCAAAAATATAACCTATAGCCAAAGCAAAGATAGTGATTCTGAATATTTCCCCTGCAATCCATGTCCAAAGTTTCACTTGACATTTGCTGCAGGCATATTAATTAGGGCTGTCAATCAGTTAAAAAATGTAATCAAATTAATTACAGACTCTGTGATTAATTAATCTAAATTAATCGCATACATAATATTTGCTGTGAAAGTCTTTTAAATATTTCAATTCAAATGAATCAATGAATAATCAGCATTAGTGTTATTATTATTTTCACTATTCAGATAATGACCATAACAATCAACAATATGACCTAATATTCTGAGGAAATAAATTCAAAAGGGTATTTTACAATAACTACGCATGCACCGCAAGGCTGTAGGTTACCAGTTTCATTGAACGCACCATCTCCCTCTGTGGCAGAAACACAGTCAAACTTTACACCATTTAGCGTTAGCTGTCAGCATTTTAACCGTGTTTAATCCAGCGACTAGCTAGCGGAAGGCTAACGTTACCTGCTGTTGAGTGTATTGTTAACTAGCGTCACGTGCAGCAATGTTTCTGTTGCCTGTCCCTCCTTCATTTGACAGTCGAATGGTGGGTAGAACGGCTCCGGGTGAAAGGTCAATATGGAGTGGATTAATCTGCGTTATTTGTTTTGACGCGTTTTCTTTCTCTCCGATTAATTAATCGAAATGAACGCATTATTTTGACAGCCCTAATATTAATATGAATGACATGATACACTGTGTAGTGCTGGCTGAACACCTAGAATGAAATAGAATGCCTTTATTGTCATTGCACATTGTACAACAAAGTTTGCTGTGCAGATCCTGAAATGGTTAATTAACATTCAACACATGCACGCAGGCTCACACACACACACACACACACACACACACACACACACACACACACACACACACACACACACACACATGCGCACACCTGCCATACAGATAAGTAATAATAATAATAATAAAAGAAGAAAGTAAGTAAGTAATAACAAAGTGGAATATCAGAATCTAGTATTTGTACATGCCAAATGCTATTGCATCATAAAAGTCAAGACTGAGTTTTTGAAGAAAAAATGCATAATACTGCATCCGAGCACATACATTGGAGAAGAAGAATGTAATCTGTAATCTGAGCAAAATGAAAAGTATGCAATGTATTCTCCTTTTACAGACTTGAGAGTTCAGGCCACTGGATGTCTATGCGTCAGCGGCCCTCCTTTCCAGGGTTTTTCCAGGCCAGACTCTATGTGAACAGTTTTCCTAAAGACACTTTCATCAAGCTCCCTGTGAGTAGGACAGCCATTGGGCTTGCAATCCAGTACAGCAGCACTACAAACTAACAGATTGACATTAAGTTTATCAATACAGCAATACAAAATCTGAACCAAAAATGGAACATTGGAAAAAAGGATAGTACCGTATTTGGTTCCCGGGCTTTATTATTGGATAGGATTACTCTATACTTACTTGTGTTTGGGTTATTTTCCACAACCTCTCATATATTCACATTGGAAATCAAGTTAGGACATTTATTAAATCTGATATTTGACTTCCTCTAGATTTTTCAGAACTCAAGCTGTACTTTCATAGATAATTCACATATATAAGTGCCGTATAGTATTAAGTATATGTTACCTGACGAAGATGGATGGATGGATGGACATAGACAATAGACATAGGAATCTCTCTTTTGTAGATCTGATAGGACTTTTCGACACCCAAAATTACGATTCAGTGTGAATTTGTTCATATTTTTTATTTGATCTTTATTATATGTTAGCCTACAATATTATTAGTTATTATACCTCCTTCAGAAAGACTAAAATATTACAGTATACTTTGGCTTGGTCATTATTTTTGTCTAAATTAGTCTCTTTCAGAAGCTTTATTACGTGCTAGCTCACCTATAATTGTCTGGACGTATTTACACAATAATTTTATGTCATTAGTGAGAACAGAGAACATCTTATAAGGGTCTTACATAAAAGATGTTCTGTTGATGATCCAGTTTTTATGCAATTCTACGTAATGCAGTTATTGATTGAACAAGGGCCTTTTTACCCTCCTGTTATATTGTACATCACTCAGGGGGGTTTAAGCTTGTAACTTCCCCTCAGTTTTCCATTGCTGAAGCTCAAAGTGAAGTGACTGGATGTTGAGAAGTGAAGTGAAGAGCTGCAATTAACAACAGCTCAAGATCTATTAAGCAAAAGATGCTAATCCTATTGGAAACAAAGGCTTGCCATGTGCTGTTGGTAGTCCTCAACATGTTTCTTTTCTTTATTCAGCATTCAATTGGCTGAACCTGCCTGTTGTCATGGTGAACAGTCACTGGTTGTGTTCACAGGGCTGGAGCAAAGGTATAGTGTTTATCAACGGCAAGAATCTGGGACGCTACTGGTCCATCGGTCCTCAGCAAACCCTCTATGTCCCAGGTCCCTGGCTTCACAAGGGGGACAACCAGGTACAGTACTTCTGTCTTATTTAGATGTGCTTATCATTCAATTATCCGGGAGACTTTTAAATCACTAAAGCACATTCTCAGTTTTGTTAATGATGTACAATGCTGCACAGGAACACTGGTAACCTTTCACCAAGGGTGTCTTTAGTCCCATGTTATTTAACAAGATATTTAAAAAATTACTAAACCCATTATAGTGGACAGTTAGGCAATGTCATCCAATCTTGGTTAAAGTTGGTAAATAACAGGTTTAGATCCCCATGAAAAACGGTTGCCAAATTCCTCCAGACGTCCTTGGAATACGTTTTGAAGAAAAGGTTTTAGGTATCCACTATGTGCGCACATGTCGCAGATGTACATGTTTTCTGAGTCGTATCTGTTTCCTTACCTCACCTCCACTAATACGTCAAACTGAAAGCACATTCCCAGGTCAACATGTTAGAGTACACAGCTACTGATATTCATCACCATGTACTGTAGCTTTGATATTGTTGGTCTGGAGCACTTTCTGGAAAATGCCTTCTACATCTACTGTAGCCTATCTACTCTGTCCTTCTTGCCTTCCCAACTTTTCTTTTCTGTGTATACATTGACATTGGTGCTCAACCACCCACTTACTGTCCTTTCATGACCTCGGCTAAGCTGGTATTTTTTGAATTATTAAAGGTCATAGTGTTTGAAGAGCAGGAAACAGATGGGAAGATTCAGTTTGCCAGCAGTCCGGACTATGGCATGACTGTTGATGTCCAGTGAGGATACGAGGCAAGAGGGGAGCGTGGATGAAGAGAGGACGATAATGGGAGAGTAGCTGGGGAGTACACAATTGAGGCGATCGCCCCAAGCTTTGTATACTCAGGGACTGACGCCCCCAAAAGTGGCACAATTCAGCCAGTGAATGTGTTATTTTGTGTCCTATCAGAAGATATCAACACAGCAGTGTTCCAGACCAGTTTTTCATTTAGTGACTGTATTTATGACATTCTTTTGAATCCTTTTTCTTCAATTTAGTAACGTTATCATTAACCTGCATTAAAACTTCATAATTGGAGACCATTGGACTGTGTTTGATTATAATAAAGTGTTGTAAAATATCTTCCTCCCACAGTCTTGATTTATAAATTGCAGGCTGTTAAAAGAACTGTGAATAAAGGCAGGTTCGACCTCTGTGTAAGTAAGGCTAAGAAAGCTTTATTTATCCTGCAGACCAAAGGCCTGTTTGATATAACACGGGCTGCTTTTCAAATTTACTTTCTCATGATATGCTGTGAGCTCCTGAAGGGAAGTCAAGAACTGTGTTTGAATAGCATTTTTTGAAAACTCATCTGTGGTGTGCATTGCTAATTATTTTCTTTAAAGATTGATGCCACAGTAAGAGTAGCTGTGCTGTCACGTTTGAAGACTAAGCAGTGTATATTAACCAAATTGCATTGTATGATATTGATAGGTAATCTAAATGTGGTGTCAGGTTTCCTGTGGTGCTGAAATCGGGATCCGACATACCCCCACTCCGACATTGACGTCTAATTGTCGGAGTGGCGGCACTTCCATTGTTTTCAAACGTCCCACCACTCCGACAATTTTTGTTTCCATTAGGGTTAGGGTTAGGGTATTGGCAGCATGTCGGAATAGCGGCATGTCGGACTGGCAGCATGTAACCACAGAAATCCTGGATCCATTTGCACCAGCTGTCCACATGAGATCAAAGTTAGCCTAATGATCTACGGAAGTGTAAGATTTAAGTGAAGATTTAGGTAATACTCAATTAAAACATTTGTCACCACATACAGTAGTTCTTATATAGAAATGAGTTGTTATTAAATGTTGCATTGTAGCTAACTGAACAACCAAACATAGTTAACACAAATTGTTTTAACATTAAAAAGTAACGTTAGCTCAATGTATGACCTGTTAAAAGCATAAAATGGTATATGGTCGACATGTCTGACTTGACACTTTTGAAATGCTGTTTAATTATTATGTAAACTGGGAAGATTTAAAATAACATTTCACACACAATTTTACACGCAAAACTATACACCAGTAATGTTAGACTATTTGCGTTGGTTAGCTAAGGATTATTGGATGTTTCCTACTTATTGTAAATGCTTGAATGCTATTAACACTGAAACCCATATTTCTCAATGTATATATAAATAAAACAAAGGCATACAAGGATTAGCACATGGTTTTGGCTCAGCTATCTTACTAGCTAGCTAGCTTTCCACAGCCTACTGAAGCCTACATATTGGCCTACTAAAGTATTTACTAGCTAAGATGATCCTTCTGTGTTAATGGTGCAACCTGATGTAGCTAGCTAGTAAATCACTATAGCTTGAAACCAGCTAGTTGTTACTAATAACTTATGGAGGACTGGACACAAGCTTTATAAAACCAATGTCGAATTCAGTAAAAATATCCAGTGTCAGATGTTCTCAACACACAGTCCTACAACACAGAGGTTAAAGACGTCCAGTGTACAGACACAATACTCCAGCACAAGTGAGGTTCTTCTCAGTTATTTATTTCTTGATTCGACTAACATCTTTCTCTGAGACAGAATTGCTGTGGCAAATAAACAACCTAAGAGTCACATGCATAAAATGTGAATCACATGAGGCTGGGGGATGACAGTGGAGATGAGGAAAAGAGAGGACTTATGTAAAGTGTATTGTGCCTTAGAGAAGCCCCTCAGAGGGTAATGCTCATTAACTGACAAATAAATACGGAATACACTGCACTGCTAAAGTTGTTCTAGTAGACTAATTCTTTGTTAGTATTAGATATTGCTTGATATGTCATCTGTCTTTAAGGGTGAAGCCCTTTTGAGTTGTTCTGCTGCTTTAGGACACACAACAGAGAGTAACATCACATAATCTTATTCAACGAATCCAACCACATGCTGACCTGTGCGCCACATGACGTTTGTTTGCCTGCATCTTGACAAGAGCAACGTTCAGAAGATGAGAGCGGGAATTTAGTTTCAGTTCAGTTAAATTATATACAACCTACTCAATTTCCAGAAACCCTGTAGTGTTCAAATTAAGTCTTTCACACACTAGTGTTTTTTTTTTTCCATTTTGGATTCTTAATTTGTTTCAGCGCTAAAAACATTTCAGGTGGATTCATTCATTTAGATTAAAAGCCGATAATGACCACTCAAGTAGAACTTAGATCAACAACAATGCTATAAAGAAAATAGTGTTCCCTGATGGGAAGGTACCGTGTGTGTGTGTGTGTGTGTGTGTGTGTGTGTGTGTGTGTGTGTGTGTGTGTGTGTGTGTGTGTGTGTGCGCACACCTGTTGGTAGCACTAACCTATTATTGATCTGTATGATAATCCATGTGTATACACTACACTGTGCACATGCTTTTTTAGACAGCAGTTGGAAAATGCAGATTTAAGGGCAAACACTGCTATGATTCAATTGCACATTTACACTTGAAATAAATACATAAATAAATATATAAAATCGATTTTTAATAAATAATGGGAGGCAAGTGGAAGAGTAGAGCAAATCCCAAGATAGTCTGTGATCTCCATGGAAGACCCCTGTGCAGTGTAATATCATGCAGTCAATTAAAACAGCCAGTGTGATGAGAGATGCAATACGGCCATTTTCTGAATGTGTATCGTATCATATTCCAATAAATATGTAATAACACGTTTTCCCCGGCTGATGAGCCGGAGAGGCTGGAACATCTTTGTAAGTTTTCATACTGCAGCAGCGCATTTTGGGTTGTGTGTGTTTAAAGGGAGGGTTTGCACAGAGGTAATCTGGTATCTGTACAGAAGCTCCGTGTTTGAATTGTCTCCAGCTACTTCTGCCGGGCAATGTTAGATAAGAACCACTGCTGTGTATTGCACTAGACGGATGATTTATCAAGTTGAGGAAAGATTCTATTATGCGAGGTGTAGAATAACTTTGTTACAGTTTTCAGCCGTACAGCATCATAGTTGCTGATGTCTATCGTTGGAGGTGTGATGACTCCCTTCTGTCATCTAGTTAATATACAACAGATGGATACTGATACTAAAATAAACCATGATACAGCAATTCACAATACTGATGATGGTGTGTCAACGTTGCTACCAAATCATTAGCAAAAATAAGATTTCTTTTTTGTTGTGCTTTTCTTCAGCCTGCTGTCAATTGAGAGTAGCGTGTATTCTCTCTCATTTCATACGTATAAAAAACATTTTTTTGGGCCCATGCATAATTTATCTGAATCTGCCCTTCATTCAACTTACACCAGCTGTTCAAAGGTGAGCTGCAGTAAAAGTCAGCAGATGTAGCCAGAGCACCTAAACTTTTCTTTTGGGGAATTCTGTCTCCTTCATGTCACAGTTAAATGTTTTTTTGGAGAGTATATTCTCAGGCTTTGATGTTGTTTTATCCTGCTCTTTTTTGTACTTGCACACAGCAGACCCTTGTTAACCAGTGGCTCGTGGACACATCGTGCATAGACAATAGGGAAATATTAGCTCTCTAAAGTGACACACTTTTCCCCCCACAATGTCAATTGGGTCAGCATTCATGAGTCTACCGTATAGCCAATTTGAATTTCTCGGCTGTACGTTATGAATGTGTCACAAACCAGTGTTTCTATTATCAAATGAAATTGATGATGTGCTATTACTCTTTCCATGTGTTGAACCTAGAGTGAACCTGTGCCTTGTTGTGTGTCATGAGGAATTCACCAGGGGGAAAAGTGAAGATACTTTGTTGTTGTTGTTGTTTTTTTTACATATAAATACAGTAATTACAATGCTTTTGTCCAAATTTGTCAACAATCCTCTGATTGTTCTCATGTTGAATTACTATTTACACATCTTGCCACAAAGGAACATCATTTGTGTATTATCATTTGTGTATTTCTTAAGTGCTAAAAAGTGTTTTTCATGTTTACGTGTACCTTTCAGCTCCCAAGCACAACAAGGGGTACATTTCAACCAGCAGTGTACGGGGGTGGCTAAAATGTATGAGTTATAATGACACCATAAAACGAACAGTGACAACTCAAGAGTAAATGTAGGTAAGAGTCAGTAGTATTGAAATAGCAAGTCACGTGCTCGTGAGAAAACTCGAACCAATTAAATTAAAACAAACATATCGTTATCAAAAGAGCATTCCTTCCCTTGCTACAGTATGTTTGCTCTAAAGGAAAGTCCACACAGACATGTTTGTCATTGGAGTCGTGTTTTTGTCCAGGCTGATGATATAGTCAGTGTCCTTAAATCCAAGAGGAATTTCTCTCTTGAACCATGTGCAGATCCAGACAATGTGTGTTATATTTCCTCAGTTTTTTTTGAGGTGAAGTATGTCTTTTAACCTGCTTGTTTAGTTGACTCCGCTGCCTGTATGGTTGTCAAAATTGTGCTGTCTGTTTTGTTAAGTTGTCCTCAGCGGGCCGTTGTACCGTGAAGGTGCAGGTCACGTCTATCCACGCCGACCCTGCGAGGCGTCCTTTATTTCAGCTCCTCTGCACTTCAGTCGTAGAACCTGACAAATAACGGCTGCTGTGCTTTAATATGGTACGTTTGTACTGTTTTAGTCCATATTTCAAAAATGTCAGATTCAGTCAAGAGGATTAAATCCCCCTTCAAAGGCCCCTATTTCCTTTTTTTTTCCTGATGATTAAGACATGAGCGCCGGTTGCACTTATCAAGAGACTCAGCCATTTCCTTCCTCCGCAGGTCCAAGGCCAAACACCTGCAATAGAAAGGATTAAGATATGCTGAGAAAGAGCGCTAAGCCTTAATTAAGTTAATTGAACCTGTTTATTTCATAGGTGACATTTTCTAATGGACAACAGCTGCTGTAATTGTGTCCTAACAGAAAGTACATTAGAAATAAATGTACAATGTAATAGGAAATATTAAAATCACCAGAGTTTTTGCAGTCTAAGTGAGAGCAGGTGAAAAATGATCTTTCCATTTCCAATTCCCCTTCTGATGGTAATATTAATGGATAAAACAGGGTTCAGCTCCGTAATAGAAGGTATTTCAAAAATATATAACACATTATTATTTACCGTGGTCTGAGGGGACATGGTCAAATCTCCACATTGGGGTCTGTGAATCCTTTTTTCCCCTCGTTTACAAGGACAGGTTTCTCCGTTCTCGTGTGCCAAACGAGTATCTGGTGGAAAAAGAAAAAGAAAATACAGGAACATTAGTAACATGCTGTTCCCTTAATGCACTTATCCAGTCTACTCTCCTTTTCAGCTCCCACTCTGCCTCATGTTCTTCAAAACAGTCAATTCTGGTTCAAGCTCCAACAGTACATACAGCACCACGGGGCCTGTCTGTGTGTTAAGAGCTACTTGAGCATGAACCCTGCATTAGAAGGGAGTGAAAGGGGACCAAATATAACATAGCCGTCTCAGCTAGGTGTTAAGTCCTCTCCTGCCCATAGGATAATAGCTACCTAGCCATAGCTACATTCAACTGAAGACCTTTCATCACAGTATGTACAGTATGAGCTTTTGCCTTTGCAGTAGCACTACAGTTCTTTGCACAGGTATACTATGCCATCAAGCCTTCAGACTGGGTTCAGTTGGCCGCAGAGACTGGACTAACATCCAGGGAAAGGATGGCAGGGAGAACAGGAGAGGGGAGGGGGGAGAGTGTCAAGCTCTTCTCTGTGTTGGAACCCTCCTTCCTTTCATCTCACAGTGGCGACAGCCATGAATTATGCATAGGGTGTGTATGAGATGTGCCAGGAGCCCACTCCCACTTTGCTCAGGTGTAGGGGGAGGTTAATAGTCACGCTTGCATCTGAAGTGGTAGATCATAAGGAAGAGAGATGCCCATGCACGGCTTCCCTTTTCTTTCTTCCTCTTTCCCTCCCGGCCTTCTGTCCGTCCCTGTGCTCATCTGTAATCAGTGTCCCCACCTCCCCGTTCCTCCCATCTTCAATTCCGCTCTCTCTGACGTTCCCTGAATCCCTTCTTTTCATTTACCCCTCTGAAAGGCTGGGAGAGAGCAGGATAAAAAAGCTGGCTGAAAGTGTCTCTCTCTCCCTTTCGTTCCCCTCTCTCTCTCTTTGTGTGTAGGTACTGTATGTGTGTGTGTGTGTGTGTGTGTGTGTGTGTGTGTGTGTGTGTGTGTGTAAGGGTGATTGTAGTGTGGATCCCCATAGCTAAAGCCCTCTGGCTGACTCATCTTTGCCCAGAGAGAGGCCTATGAGACCCAGACCAATGGCTGTGTGACATAGTGTGTGTGTGTGTGTGTGTGTAAGAGTACTTGTGAGCAGTGTAAGAAACAATCAATGATATCCAACTTTTCAGCAACAACTTTACTCTAATTTACTTTCTGACGATCAGAAAGTCATCATGTATTCATGGGATTTTTGTCGTGAAATACAAGGATTTTTTTGTTGCCTTGTATATGTTGAAGAGGGACATAGGGGAAGACATGCAAAGCATGTAGCCTTTTTTTCAGCTCAGGGAGCCTGAGGCATCAAAACGTATAATACCGTAAGCCCTGTATTCCTGATTGGTGATCAATGAAAACAAGCAAATGTTCTCCTAACAAACACCAATTATGTAATGTTTCAAGAACGTTTTAAATAATACATTTATCCTTTTCATAAGGGAAGTGATTTGGTTCAATGTCATTTGGTCATCTTTTAAAAAAAGAGTTTGAGATTTTGGTAAAGAATTTTTTTTTTCCGGGGTGGCCTCTAGCTCACCCAGTAAGAGCATTCGCCCCATGATGGTTGAGTCCTGCAGCGGCGCAGGTTCGAATCTGACCTGCTGCCCTTTGCTGCGTGTCATCCCCCATCTCTCTCCCCCTTCCCTGTCTATCCACTGTCACTATAATAAAGGGAAAAGCCCCAAAAAATGATCTTTAAAAACTCCTGCAGAGTTAGATCAGAAGATCGATACCATTCTCCATATTTTTGTGCTAAATACAAAGCTATACAGTTTGCAGCCGGTTAGCTTAATTAAATACGGAAAGCTAGCCTGGCTCTGAAACAAAAACTGTCTACCAGCTCCTCTGAAGTTATTATAACTCTGGGCAAGAAAGCAAATAAGTGTATTTCCCAATGTCTAATCTTTTTGTGACTATTCCTTTAACAATTCATGGTCTTGTGTCCTATAAGGAAGCCATATTTTTTGAAGTAGTTTCTCCTTTTTTCTTGTTTCATTTGTTTCTGGGAAGGCACAGATTTACACGCCCTCGTGTTTTTGATTACATCATCTAGGCAGTGTGCTTGCGTTGGTGTTAGCCACAAAGTTTGCTCTTACAAAGCTCATAAAAACCTAATAATTCTCTCTGTTGCTAAGGGTGACATTCAGTGGGGGGGCCTGTGAACACTGTGTTATGTTTCAGATGAGACATTTTCCCTCAAAACCTCTCAGATGGTTTTATCTAAATAACAGTTTGAGGCCGAAAGAGATCAAATGTTCCAATATTTCAGAAAAACACTCAACAAGACTAGAGAAAAGCCCAGTAACCCGAAAACAAAAGTTGTGTGTCTGTTTTATTTTGTTTTAACTTTGTGTCTACTTTCCTACACCAATAAAACCTCAAGACCCACTAGACTTATCTTATGACCCTTCTGACGGACCTTACCCCTAGGTTGGGAACCACTAGATTAAGACCTGAAAAATGCAGATTACACACTGATGGAGTATAAAGTACTGAAGATAGTACATTCTGTTGATAGTTTGACTTGAGTAGGATTTGAATGCAGGACGTTAACTAGTAATGGAGTACTTTTTCATTGATTAATTGGTACTTTTATTTAGGTAGAGGATCTGAATATGTTTTGCACCGCTGTCTACAGCAGGTATGATTCCTTCAAAAACAGTTTTTTCCCCACTTAACTACTAACGGCTTAAGTCAAGATGCTTAAAAGCAGCAAACATTGAAAGAAGGGGATTACCTTAGTGCAATTGGCTGCTTTAGGCTCCAGGTCGTTGAGTGTGACAAGTTCCCGAAGCAAACTACTCTCCTGGTAGCCTCCTTTCACCCCGCGAAGCTTAAAGTATGCTTGCGGCTTGAAGAGAATGAGCCTTAGGTTGATGGCAAAGCCAGCCATGTCGATGGCAAAGGGACGATGGGGGTCGAACACGGTCTTCCAGCCATAGACCTTTCCAGCTGCATTTACCTTGGGGGACTCATATCGCAAGCCGCCCACAAAGGCCACAGGCCACACTGAAACTTTCCGAGTTGATCTCATCTAGCGAGGGGAGAGTCCAGGAGAGAAATGGAGAAAGAGAAGAGAGCCAATTAGTCATCTGAGAAAGCATACATGACAATGAGACACAGTATTTGAGCATCAGCTGCCAGCTTACAGCAGAGTGTGGACGGAGGGTTTTTAGAGCTGCTGCAATTATTCATTCTGAAAGACATTGAATATTGACCAAGCCATTGTGCCATGTGCAGCTGACACACTGTTAGATGAAGGCAGGTCACACACATTGTTCAGCAGCTGCCCTACAATGAGATAATTAGACACAACCATCTTTAAAGGGAGTGAAGTGCCAAGAGGGTTTGAAGGAGCCAAGCCATTAGAGCAAGTGGCTCTAGTTGCTGGTTGGCTGAGGAAATTCTTTAAGGTAGAGCACCGCTATCCTCTTTCTTTTTTTTGGTCCTTTAATCTTCCAGCATCAAGCAATCTTGCCGCCCTTTCCTTTGTCTGCCTCTCAGTTAGTCTTTACCATTCTGGGAAGAGCTGCTGCAGTCATAAAAGGTATTTTTTACAATGAGGGAAGAGGAAACAGCAGAGTTAATCATACTCAATGCAGCAGAAATAATGATGCTGGTGTCTCTCTGGGGGAAGGTCCATTCCCCCATAGGTCCAAAAATATAGGTGCAAGTGTATACTGTGTGTGGTATGTGTCTATTGTATAAAGTGCTTGCATACATATAAGAGCATGCATATAAAAAATGTCCATATGTAAGCTTGTTTGCACATGTGTATTTGTTAAAGTGTGCATTGTACATTCAAAATATATGTTTGTGCAAATCACAAACAAATAACCTTTAGCATATGAGCTGCTGTGTCATCTGATGGGCCACTGCTGTGTGGTCAGTTCAGGGGATCAGAGAGCAGTGTGAACAGCATGAAGTGGGCTGGAGGCTTATGGGAATCTGTGGATTTGAGCTTTAGGGGGAAAACTGTGCCAGGCACCCAGATAAGATTTGGCAGGATGTTGGGTCTTAATGAGCTCCGGGTGTTAATGGTGGAAGAGAGATCAGAGAGATGCATTGCTTTCTCTGCAATGCTTATGCTGTTTCTGTTGGTTGCTGAGGAGCTCCACTACTGTAAGTACCATCTTCAAGGTTCTCCTGCCAGTTTCTTTGTAGCCAGGCCACAACTGAATCCAGCCACCAACCGATTTTGCCCAAACATACACCTGCCTGCTTCCCTCATAGATAAACGGTACGTACAACTTATATCAAAACAAAGCATAAATCAGGCTCTTTGCAGGCAATGTCAGGGGGCTCGTCACTTTGCCAATGTGAAAACAAGTATTCCACCTGCTGCCTCTGGTGGGAATATCAACCAGAGCAAAACACACAAACACAAAACCATCTTCTGCTAGCAAACCAATCAAGTGAAAATGCAACAATGTTCCTCTTGCTCTTGGTGAACATGATGTGTTTATACAGTTTTTTGTTCATTGTTTCTAGTTTGTATTTGAATGCCTGCATCTGTATTTAAGCTCTTTTTCTTGCTCCACTTAGAAGGAGGCCTTCAGAGACAAAGTAGCCGTGTTTCAGAAAAGAAATACAAAGAAAGAAATCCCAAATTCTCACAGAAAAGAAGGCAGGCATCCAGGTACATTATTCAGTCCTTTAGGGTGCAGTGAGGAAGAAACACAACAGAATTGTCATCCATCGCTGCCTTGTAAGTCTTTCTCCAAACAATAGAAAATGTCAATAGTAATTTAGGTGTAAGATTCTGATCAAATTTACATTTATTTATTAGGGCCCGAGATAGAATTATTATTATTCTGCAAATGTATTGCATTGTTTCAGGGCTAAAGGTGCGTGAAAAGGTGTGAACATTTGCACACGCATCAGAAGAAAAAATTAAAAATATGATATTTTGTCACGATAGCGCACCCTACACAATTTAAAAGAAGTAGCCCTTGCAGGATGTTTTACCTACATGTATGAAAATTGGTAGGCATATGTATAATGTTCAGACAAAAAAAGCCACTTGGAGCCATACCCTAAATGAACAGGAAATTTGACATTTTGAATTTACTGTGCATTTTTTGGACGTTTGCATGGATTTGTATTTAACGAACTCCTACAGATTTAATCCGATTGATTTCACTGTACATTGTCCAATCTGCCACAAACTTCACATGCATGACAGGAGTCCAGGCCTGATGACATCTACATCAATATTAACTCTTTGTCATAGTGCCACTTATTGGCAACAGGGAGTCAGCCTTACGTGAAAACAATGCGATTTGCATGACATTTACATTGTGTGGGCTACACTTGATATCGAGCAACATAAAATGTGGATCATGCTGCACCCTATACTTTCATAACTGCCCCCTTTTGTAACTAATGAACCGTTCGACGTAGACTCTTGTGTGAGGCATCATTCCACTCAGCAGAAAGTTCCTTTTTCATTTGTGACAGTTTGCCCCTTCCCTATACTTATATACACCTTCCATAAACCATTTATTGTAGACACTTAGGGACACAGTTATTGGTAAAAATTTTGCAACATATCATTTCCAATGCCACACACTCCACACAGGCAATACAGTCTAACTTGTGTGAGAACTCCTGTGGAACTGCCCCTGAGTTTACACTACATGGCAACATCAAACATGAGTCTGTTGTTACTGAAAGTTAATGTAACTTAGATGAAAGTAATGCACTACCTCTCTTCATTACTGTCAACCTCAGTATCATCTGTTTTGCCGATTTTCATTTTTTGATATTTTCATTTAGGTTTGTAATTACTTTTAACTTCTTTCAATTTGTCTTAAAAGTAGAGCAGAAAATGTACTCTAATTGCTCAAAATCAAAGCTCACTTTTGATTAACCAGGGGAAAATGATGACTCCATTTCTTACACATGGAGCGCAGTGCGCATCAATCTTTTTAACCGAATTTTGACTATACAGTAGTGTCAGCAAACTATTCTGTAGTTGCAGTCACTTCTCTGCCTTCTGTCTATCTGGCTGTCACGTCTCTTTTTCGTTTTCTTTCTCTCCCTCTCCGCTCCTCTCTCTCTTTTCCCCTCAGGGCCGTTACTTTGGCCCATAAATAGGCCCGTTGGAGTTGATGGAGGCCCTAAGAGGGAGATGGAGCACTTCTGCTGATTCCCAGAGAAAGGTAATGACAGGCCCCGTCAATACCCGGCACTCCATTTACTACGGACCCCGTCTGCACTGCTAACAAGACTTGAGGCTAATACTCATAGGACCTAGACCGTGTCCGCTCAGGTAATTCAACTGATGTCGAGATGGATGGCCTGAGATGCACTGATTACATGCCCAAACTTCTCTCCGCCAGCTCCAGATCACTGACTGTGCTTGTTAAGATCTAAAAAAATGATTCAAGTTACTGAGAATTTATGGTTCACCCCTCTTTACATAACATGTCACTGATGCCTACAGTATATGGCTGGGAAGTGTCATATCATATATTGTATGTGTATTTATTGTATATAGAATTAAAGTAACAGGAACAGATCTACCAAAAACATGCAATTTCAAAAGTAAAGATTTACATTTGTGTTTTTGCTGGGAATGGTTTAATCTCCCAGAATTACCCAACGTTTGCAAACATGGTTTGGTTTCTGAAACTCAAGTGGACATCAGCGGTGCAACGTTTGACAGGTGGATGGAACTTCTGGTCAGTACCGAA
The DNA here is from genome assembly GCA_023631565.1 of Gymnocephalus cernua. NCBI lineage: Eukaryota > Metazoa > Chordata > Actinopteri > Perciformes > Percidae > Gymnocephalus > Gymnocephalus cernua. The sequence goes on from CM042430.1 coordinate 27,075,902, forward strand.
CAGGAAATGGTTATGCTTAGGTATAGGCTTTAGAATCAGATAATAGGTTTTAGTTTACGCTTAAAGTTGGAAATACTTTAGAAATTAGGTTAAGGTTAGAGGTGACTGGGTTATGGTAAGGACTTCCATTTGTAATTGTAGTTACACTGGGATCTATAAGAACTAACTATGGTAAAGCTAATTCAGCTACGTGTACATGGGAGCCATAACTTGCTGTTGACGTCCTCTCATCATAGCACTGCATTTAGTAACATTTTGTAAAGATCCAAATGGTATTATTATTATTATTATTATTATTATATCTCATTGTGTCTTGCTGGTCTTTTTTCTAGCCAATTTATTGTAAAAAAAAAAAAAAAAGGCATGAAATGAACATGAGTGTATCCTAGCTCTGACCTCCTCAAACAGCTCCAGGCTGTATGTGTTGTCGTCGTCTGCAAAGTAGACGATTCCAGCTTGGCTGCTGTTGGCATTGAAGGTCTCCCTCAGCCACCGCAGGGCCAGATTCCTCTGCATGGTACCCCTGGGGATTCTGGGGTCCCGAGTCTCACCCCGCAGTTTATAGTTTCTGGGCGTTTCAACATTGAGATGGGTGTAGTTAAGCCCTGTTTCTCGGAGGAGCCGCGTAACAAGAGGCGTTCTCCTTTGGGAGTCCTCCACCAGGATCCAGTGCAGGTTGGGAACATGGAGAAAGGTGTTTGCCAGCCGTGTGAGCTCCGCCTTCTGCACCGGTCGACTGTATGTGGGGGTGATGATGTGGATGGTAGGCAGCACATCGGACCAGGGCGGAGGCCGCGTATACACATACTCTGTCCTCACCACCTCCACAATGTCCTTATCTGACGCACAGTATTCCTTGGAGTCTTGTGCCTGGCCACCAGCCTCCCTCTTGCCCTCAACACCATCATCTGCAGATTTGGGGATAAGAACACATGTAAGGCATTAGCGCAACCTTGGGCTGCCCTTTGTATATTTGCCTCAGGTGGCTACAACCCAATGGGGGTAAAGTGTACCTGAGAGCCGGTGGTGGCGGACTGCAAGCCTCTCTGGAATGATAAAGATCTCTTTTACTAGGTGGTGACAGGCTGCAAAAAGTGAAAGCAGGCACCGTGAGAGGATAACACAGCTGATGGACAGAGAGACAGGGCAAGGAAAGGAAGGGGAGAGATGCGCCTTGTTATTCCCCTGGCGTTGCCTTTGGGCTTTTCTTTCGAAAGAAGAAATATGTGTGTATGTGGTTCCATCAGATATGTCCTCTTTTTATGTTCAGACTCCACCACAGGCTCCATCAGCCTCTGCCTGCCCCTCCATGTCCTTAACCTATTACTACTAAGTTACTTTCCTGCAATAAACATGGAGTTATTTAGCTGAAATCAGTCCTAGTGTTCACATTTAATGTTGTTATAAATCTATTATGCCCCAGAGATCCCTAAACATGACTACAATTGCTGTGAGTAACTGTGGTGTAATTACTTGGTTGTTAGCATGGACTGAACACAATCAAAAACACTCCACTGCCAATATATTTTGGCTCATAAATGACTCCATAGCAGGGTTGATTGAATGTGATTATTTGGTTATTTACTCAAATGTGTATGTTTACATTAATGGATTTTACACTTTTGAGCACACTTTGTTTGGTTATCTGAATTCTGAATACAGGCAACACCAAACAGAAATTAAAAAATTATTAATAATTAATAATAATTTTTCAGTATTACAGCTGGGATTAGTGAATTACCTTTTTTGGACATTTGACAGTTACTATACAGAATTAATAATCCAAGCTCCCGACAGCTACAGTGCTACAGTAGTGAATGTTGTGCTACTAACACGCTGCTTTCTTAAATAACGTCAATCTATTTTGAATGTATAAGTGAGAAAAATGTGACCACTTACTCAAGACTTGCGTGTAAACTGTGGTGAAACAGTCCGCTGAGACTCCGGAGGTAAAGGCTGTGATATTTTGTTTGGCCATGATGGATAGAATATGATTATAGAATCATTAAGTTGGTTGTTCTTTTCATTGTGCCACAGCTAATGAGAATCTTTGTCACTGTTCTGCCCGAGCTCCAGTCACACCTCCAACATACGGAGGATTTTTCTGCAGCACATAGATTAACACAATCTGCCGATGGCCAGATGTTCAACAAAGGCTGCCAGTGAGCGTGCTGCCAAAAAGGCTCTAGCATCTCTTTTAAGAGAGCACAAAAAAAAGCCTGTGGGCAGAGCTGGGTCACATTTTATACTCATTTGTGTCTTCACTGTATTTAATTGTCAACACATTTTTCATAAAATGTAGAAATGTGGTGAGAAAAAAAAAAGTATTAGTCAACTTTTCTGGCATTTATTTTCTATGATTGTCAACTAATCATGCACTTTTTAGCTGCGTATATAAACTGCAGAAACTATTTATTTAGTATAATTTGTAGCTTCTGTTGACTCCAGGCTGACTTGGGTCATTTGTGTAAAGTTGTTTTGTTTGGTAACCCCTGTATGTGCATTCATGACATAGCTCTTTTGATTTGCTATGGCTCTAATTTGGGTTTGTTTACTTTGCAGCATACTTGACATTTTACACTGTTGGTTTGTGGTCTCAGGGGGATGATTGGGAGGCTCATTAGTGTGTGCTTTAATGACACAAACTAGTGTGTAAACGTGATATTACACGTGGATGCAAGATATCCCATGAAGCTAATTGAGCAGACATTTATTATTTCAAACTGCTAATTAAACAAACTGAAATTCATTTCCACTGAATGCTGATTATATAATATTTTCAATTGACAGACTAAATATATGGTATAAGAAATAACTCCTAGATGTATGAGAGAGAGTATATGTTATGGTAACTTCTCAGTTTTCATCATGCACTAAACAATCCACACTGATGAGGTTTACAATAACTGAAGTGTAATTGAGCTCTGATGAAGCGGATGGTCATGGTTAGTGATTGCCTCAAAATGAACAGCCTGTTTTATAAACCTGAAGTGCAGTGTTAGGTTCGAGGATCCACTTCAGGTTTGATATGGCCAGTGGAGTACAGTGTACTGCGTACCCTTGCGGATGGCGAGGAGTGGAGCTATAGCGCTTTGGTGCCAAACAGTGATGAGCAGAGTCCAGGGTAACACGATCAACACGATGGCAAGAATATCTCTTCTCTTCGGCATCTCCAGGATTGGTTATTTGGCTCGGCATTACCTGGAAAGAAAAGATGGAGGTATTACCATTCTGCATTTCATTTCAAATTCTCCCTTTTGAGAACCTTGAAAATAATCCATGACATGTCTGTGGTTGTGTTCATATTTGCACATGACAAACATTTAGAGAAATAACCAACACCAAATGCAAGATTCAAACAAACACACACGTTGCTGAATCTCAATAACTTGGGAATGAGGAGGCACTAGAGGACACCCATATTCATGCGGACCAAAAGTGTAATTGACAGAAATGATGTAAAAGTGTACTCGGAGCTGTTAAAACAAAATAAAATTATATTCTGCACCAGACACAGCGCCATTACATAGTCTCACCTAAAGACATTAACAGTGAGATGATAGAGCAGGTGCTGTTTAACCTATGCAGAACATTGTAAGATGTTGAAAGAATAAAAGGTTATAAAATAAAACCGTAACTATAAGTGTGTCCCAGCCAACAAAAGGAAGGTCAAAGCCACTGAAGGAAGCCATGGAGCAGGAGCTTGTGCTTTCTGCCAACCCTATGATCTCATCTGTGCCATTACTGAGGACCGGGCAGTGACTACATGCCCAGTGCTGAAACTATTCACCGGCCAAATGGCAGGAAACAATGTACCCAGACTGCTGGTTGACTGTTTTGGGAAATGCGCCATTCCCTCTAAGTCCAGATCATTTGGTTCAACGTTGTATCCCTTTGAAAAGTCTAATTACAGCATGGAAGACATTCACTGTAAATTAATAGAAATATCATCTACAAATTGATCTTTAAAATCAATTTAAAGTATTACACACCAAGGGTTGTAGTGAGGTGCTGATGGTGGAAGGAGACTTGGAGATGAGAAAAAAGTGTGGCTCCGTATGCATTTCTCTATTTAATTTAGATGACGTTTCTGCAGTTGCAGTCATACTTTAAACAAAATGACAAGCGACACTATATTTCACACCATATATAGAGATTTTAATTGTATATACAATGTTTAAATGTTACATAATACATAGATATTGAAAACAAATCTCATAGATATGTAGCTAAAGTGAAACATCAGCTCTAGATGACAGTTGTACATTTCACTTTCCTCCGATGATCTCAGCTCTGTTGACAAACCAGTATTTATATCAGCGATAATAATTGCTGGATGTCCAAAAACGTTCTACAGCGAAGACTGAGATTCTCGTTGTTGGTCCTAAAAATCATAGACAAAAGATGTATTCACACCTGGATTCACTGTCTCGCTGCAGCACATTCTCATGAACGGGTTCGTAGGATATGGTACGAAAAGTTATGCACACTAAAACGTATGATATCATACATAACTAGGAGACCGTCAGCTACAGAGCTCCGTGCTGCAGTTCTCTTCCATGCTACAGCATGGATGTATTAAGGCCCTGACACACCAACTCGATGGCCGACCGTCGGCAGAAAAGGCAGTCGGACTGATCAGTCGGCTCCCCGAGGTCCAAAAAGTGCCTCGGAACACACCGAAGCGACGCCGACTTGAGCGTATATATTGTGCGCAAGAAAACCGGAAATGACGAACGCGTCACGTGGGTCTGGCTTCTCCAACCGAACATAATGGCGGCTTATATTTTACGGCTGTTGGTTTTAGATTACATTATTATATTTTAGACTTTCTTATTATTGTGTCCACTTCCTATGCTGTAGCCAACTTCAATGCCACGTAGCTCATTTACATTGAATTTAAGGACGACAGACCTCCCCGTCTCTCCCAGGGACTACCCCTTCTCCTCCTCCTTAGGCTTCTGGCATTACGCCGAGCCCTAACTGGAAAAATGCAGTTATTAACTAATGTGCTCAATTAAACAAAGGAGAAAAACAGACATAATGTGAGCCCAGGTGTTTGGTGTATTCATTACAGCTTTACACATGAGGAAGCAAGTCATCACATTTCCCACAGTGATCCTGTTCCCACTGCTGGGGAAGGTGGCAGTATATTGAGGCTTAACATAATTGTACATGCCAATTATGTATATGGAGCTCTGTAAATACATACACCATTAATGCACGAGCCATCAGGTGAGAAGAGTGTAAGTGTGAATAGTTCTGACACACTATACACTATCCAAGTGTGTTCTGTGTGAGTTGTAGAGCTGTATTTTTTCTATTTCGGTGGAGAGGTGATTTACACTGAAGTCCTCTGTTATTATAATTGTGCGTGCATAGTTGTAAGTTGTAAGTAGTTTTACAGAAAATGGCATTATCCACATTTCAAGTCCTTGAATGGATGATATGATAAAAACAGTAAATGCATTGAGCCACGTTTTTGAAGAAAAAGATGTAACCAAAGCTACTGATGGGTGAAAATACGCCTTTTAGACCTTTTCATTATAACCTAATGCAAACAATCTGTTTACAGCCGATACATATGTATCAGAAGTGCATGGGCTCAATTCCAACACCTCTTTTCAGTAATTCACAATGCAATGGATGGCACTCGGGGAGCACAAACCCCCACTAATGCTGAACGTCTACCCATCACACATCATTGTTATTGCTTACATTTTCTGTGAAATGGATTCCTTGACCTTGTGAATATGCCCTTGTTATAGGGAAGTATCTGTCTCTGTTAGCTATTATAATGGTGGCTGAAACATTATTGGAGAAAACCTTGAATTAGTCCATTATCCAAGCCATTCTTTCAAATTCAAAAAGCCAGTTTCAACATAGAGACTGCCTTTACTGCCTTACATTTCCCATGATGCGGTTTTATAGCATCTTAAACCCTCCCTGCCTGATAAATGCCCTGATGAGGATGACATCACTATGCCATCAACAGGCTTATTTTCTCAGACTTGACAAAGCAACTCCCAAACTGCAGTAAACATTATACAACTGTTATAATGAACTGTTATAATATTGCAGGTTGAGTAGCAGTCTGTGACCTTCACATGTAAAATCAGTTGCTTCATGCTCCTTTAATAACATTTCTTGCATACAATTAATACATCTATATGAATGAATGAAAGACGCTGGATGCTCACCCACAGTTATAAATGGATCATGGCACCACTAGTGGTGCGCAGCTGAGAAGGCCACACTGCATACTGGACAAGCTACGTAGTGGTGACGTCCTCCATGACACTTCAGCCAACCATTTCCTCTTCCTCTGCCGTGTCTACTCACGCAGACAGGCAACACTGAGACCAGACCTGTAAAAGAAGAAGGTTTCAGTGATATGACTCTGTGATGACAGATTGCGAGTGGTTCTATGTGTTTTTACAGTGTGTACCTCCATGTGCCCCCTGCTTCTCTTACTCACACCAGCATGACACAAGGACAGTCAGCCAGGTTTAAACAAAGCAGTTTGGACAAGCTCTAAGAGTCAAATGCCTTACAGAGATTCTTGGCTATAGACACCTTTGTGAGTGGTGTGGCTTTGTGACGTCTATTCATTATTTAACATCAAAGAGCTTGGGCTGAAAATGCAGCTGAGGAAAAATGTGTCAGTATCCAGTAATGAACTCTAATTTGGATCCACATCATTTAGGTTCACAGCAGGAATTCCTCTTTCAGTGGTATACCACTGCTGAGCATTAGAATGCTGTGTTTTTTTCCCATGTGTGAAATGGTTAATACCGTATGTATTGATAATTTTACCTCATTGAATCCAATCTAAGCTGAACAGACACAGAGTCAGTATTTTTCTTTTTTCATTCGCCTAATGTGGAAAATGGAAGAGGGTTAGTCACAACTCCTTTGCTTGCCAACAGTCTGGGGTGGGGGATGTCACAAAAATAAACTGGCATCATGTCTTATTCAAATACATCAGAGGGAACACTGCTTCTATGAAGGCTTATGCTTCACTCAGCCGATAGGTCTGGCAATGCGAGACTACTCAGTCAGTGATGTCTGCATGCTGTATACTGTATTTGTTATAGGCTTTGTAATAGAGAAGCATATAAACTGCAAATATGTAGGTTTTGGGGAATGAACAGCAGGAGTTCCAGAATCATTTTACCGAGGCACACTGTTTTATAAAAAAAAAGGCAAATTGCCTGTGACCCAGGATTGCAGTAGGGGGTGTACAACATTTCAGCACAATCTATTTTCAGATTGCCCTGTCTCATTGTCCAATTCCTCAAAGTGAATGATCATGCATCTGAGGGTTGCAGTCGTGTGGAAAAAGAAATAAAAGATGAATATGAGAAACGGTCTTTATGGGTTAGTGCAGCTTCTACGGCAGGCTATTTGTTTTTTTGTGGCAGCAACAAGCAAGTACTGTAGTGACAAAAACAAATAACTAAACAGCAGTGATAGAAAGGCTTTACAGTTGCTGCCAGGTACTGTCATGCATGCAAAGTTGCACTGACAGTGTTGTCGCTCTGATTTCTGTACAACACTCCTCTCTTTTGCGCACTGTGAAGGAAACACAGTATAGTTAGAACTACAACCTGCCAAAATCTCAGACTCTCCAATGGGCCACTGCAGCATCTCAGTGCTAAACATTTTTGAAAGAAAAAGAAAAAGAAACCAGCTGCAATCTGAAGGGAGCTGGAACTCATATTGGTTATGTACACAAGATGCAGTGCTATAAATGCTTGTTTTGTAATATGATGAATACATTCATTTAAAGTCTTGATTTCTCCTTTGGCACAGAGTTATTTACACGTTTAAATAGGGTTGGGCCATAGAAGTTATTTTTTAAAGGAAGATTTAACTTGAAATTAATAAAAAATGTAATTGGTCCAATACTTTGGTTTATAACCAAACACCTGCCAAATTGACGGCATTCCCATCAGCCTCAGCTGTTCTTTGTGTTTAGTGCTAATTAGCAACTGCTAGCATGTTAACACGTTAAAGTAAGATGGTGAACATGGTATACACTATTCTTGCTTAACATTAGCATTTTAGTATTGTCATTGATGCATGTTAGCATGCTAATGTTATTTAGCTCAATCACTGTATAGGCTACAGCCTCAGAGTTGCTAGGATGACACTAGACTCTTAGTCAGAACTGACTGTAGGGCACAATGTTGCCAGTTGAAGTGGATGGAAGATGTACACAAATACACATAAAACAATAATGCTGAAATTATATTTCTCAGACTCTTCTGATCAATTTCAATCTAATCGGTTTTGTTATACTACAGTAAGTTGCTTATCTGTTTTTAATGTGCTATATGTGCTGGCTTTACTGTAAAGTGTCTTTGAGTACCATGTAAAGCGCAATAATGTATTATTATTATTATTATTATTATTATTATTATTATTATAAATGTAGCACTTTCCTCCATCTGCCCAACAGGTGGTAAAACAGAAATAGGCAACAATGTTTGTATCTGTGGCACCTGAACTGTGTGATGGGGCAAGAATACAGAAAGTAAATCCCACACCAGACTGCAGCAGCCACTGGCAGGTAATGAAGCTTGACAGCCTTTCACATCAGCACGAGTTAACCAGCTGTGAAGGGAACACCTGCCGCTGATTAATAAAGAATCACAGCAACAATGCCACGTGTGAAAATTGTTGTACTGATTGTTGAACTAACACTATTACACCCAAAAGGTGAGGCGGGAGGGGTGAAACAATACGTTGTCAGTACTTTATTTATTACTAGGTAGGCTACTTTTTTAGACCCAAGTAGCATCAGCTTTAAAATAATAAAAATACATTGTACGGTATATATGTAGCACCTCCAAGCTATTACACAAGCTATTATTTGTTTTGGAAAGTATCTTTTATTCTTTAACAGTAGATCTTCTGAGGATTCAGCAAGCAGCAATTGTCGTGGGGCAGTAAGATAAAAATGTATTCAATTTCATGTAATGTAAAGATGGATTGTTGTAGCACTTGTCATGTATTTTTGTTGGTGATAGCCTATTAAAGTGCTATGTTGGTAATACTATGAAAGGATTTATTTACCTGAAATGTATTTTCTCTCTTTACCATGCTTACCAAATGATATTGTAGCCAAAATACCTTAATTTGTAATATGAAGGATTTTTGACAAAAAAAATCTTACTGTAACTCAAAATCTACTTACTAGCCTTTTTCCAAGGCTTTCAACCATATCTCATGGTCTTCCTAGACGGATGGAATGTTCTCTATTGTCATGGAAATAGCTCAAGAAGTTGTCAAGTATGGAACTTCACGTGATACTGAACTTCCATAACTACTTCAACAACTGTTTTGACCAAAGTTACCAAAGCCTCGCAATTACAACTGAGCAAATTCAATCTGTCTACGAAGACCACACAATGCAATTGAAAGCATAAAAAATGTTGGCAACTGAGCTAGTAAATGGACATTGGAGTTAAGATTTCCAAGGTAAAGTCAAAATGTTACCAAAAACTAAGTACATTTTTCTACTTTTAGATCACTGCCTCTCCAAGTTTAGTTCTTGGCAGTATTTAGTTAAATATCAGTCTCCAGAGAAATGTAAGTGAGTATGTGAAATTAAATGAATATTTAATAAAATAACATGCTCTCTTTATGAAAACATATATTTGTATTACATTTTAGCATAAAATGTCAACATACTGTATGTTAAAATGTATTAAAAAATATTTGAATAGGCACTGGATATTCACATTGTAAAGTATATATCAGAACCATCAGGTCAGCAATGGCAGGCTCACACATTCTCACTCTTCTCCCTCTTCCCTCTGTCCTTCAGATTTATAAAGTTGAGTCTTCAAAGACGAAGCGGGGGCATGTTTCCAAGTTGTTATCGAGTCTGCCTCTGACTTCTGTGCTCCCTTGGCCCTGATCATCTCCTATTTCCAGAGGACCCAATAATAACATCATATTTCCCTTGCTTGCTTTCTGGCATCATTTTGATGTACTCTCCAGTCGGCAGGGAAAACAGGCTCTCTGGAGATAGTGTGTCTTGGTATGTCCAATCGTTTGCTTTAGTTTATGAATTCATTGGTCTCGGACTAGCTTGGTAAAGTAAAGCACAGAACAGTTTTCAGGGAAATCTAGGGAACCTTGGAAGACTGGAAGTTGCTGCAATAGATCATTATTGATGTTACTGTCACAGCCCCCCAAAAAGCTGTCGTTAAAAGTGAATTTTGAATGTGTGCGCATTGATTCAAACATGCTTAATTGCTTTTAAAATAGAATTATCAAGGAGCTGAATTCAAGGCCTAGAATCATCCTAACATCATCGCAACGTTTAACAAACATTTGGCTTGGTTATTCTGGTACATTTTGAGCTAAACTAACAGCTTACAATGTTACACAGTTAAACGCGTCATGGATGCAGGAACAATGCAAGGCACTATAAGTGGCACACTGTAAATTCCTTTATACACATTCTGCATCTATGTGCATTTAAACTAAACAGGACTAAACAGAACATTTTAGAACTGACAAAACTCTTTGACATTATGTCAAAATATTAACCAAAATCTTCACGGTTGAGAATTCCCTTTCCTCCATACTTCATATTTTCTGTAAATGTGTGTATGTGTGTTTGAATGCATGCATGAATTACAGTGTAATATTTCTCATTTTCAAAAATGTTGATGTCTCAATGACCTTAAAGGGCCATTTTTCTAAATTAAGCAATAGCTCACAGCAGACCGTGGTATGTTGTGATTAAACCACAGCTAAGGAGCTTTGTTAATCACAACATATAAAGTTATAGTCACATACAAATGTATTATTATTATTATTATTATTATTATTATTATTAAATTTAAAAAGATTTTTGTTAATAGATAATAATGTTTACAATAAAAATAGGCACATACCGAGGCGATTACTATGGTACCGAGGTAACGTTAGCCTACACTAGCAGCTAGCATAGGCTATTTATTTTGTTTAATGCTAAAGAGTTAGTTCAGATTCACCAAAGTCAAACAATAACACAAACAAACTAACTGATCCAGACAGCAGTAGACCAGCAACTAACCGATTGAGGCAGTGATAGAACAGCAACTCCCATGTTATAGGTACATGAAAATGGAGTCTGGTGGCTTTGAAGAGAGCACAGATGCAGACTGGTACTTATAGGAGCTGCGGCACGTGGTTATTAAAATAAATGTAAATATAATGGTTGAAAAAAACAATTAGAGGCTGCCTTGTTGTAGTCGAGAACAATGTGTTGCACTGAGGCAATTTGAATCTCTTTTTCTCACAAACTAATTCAACTAATTAGTGGCCAGAGGGGGAATTGATGACATACTATACAATGTTAATCTGAACATCTTGAGCAGAGCTGGCAATTATTTTGCTTTTCAAAATGTGAACAAACGAGTTTAAAGTTCTTGAAATTAAAACCGGCATACAACTATCACAGATCTTCATGTGACAAAAAAAAACAACCAAACAACTTGTGTTTGAGAAAGCATTTCCTGTTAAATTAGATATTTTATGTCTGCCAGGTTTGTTGCTATGCTACTATTAATATTCTATGTTTGGGTTCAACGAAAGGTCGCCTTCAACTAGTTTTGTCTAACTTGTCCCATCAATCCAATTCACACCTGCCATGGAGCGCGTTTCTTCAAAATGTGATGCTCTCCTCATGAAATAACTGCCTGCTTTGAGTCAAGCTAATAATAGCAATGCAGTGAAGGCAGCTACTGTACTTTGGTGGGCTGTGAGAGGAAAGACAGTTATGTTGTTTACGATCATGTCATATTCTAAGGGATACTTTATATCATGCTAACTGGATTTATAACATGTTAGTTAAATTGACATTGGTAATAAATTACGAAGTAATTAGTAATCAAAGAGTGTCTGAAGTGTGATTAACAGATGTAAACCATTACAGAACATATCAACCTTTAATCTGCCAGATTTCCACTACTTGCAGAGCACAAGACCAGTTATTCCAATCATTGTAAATGATGTTTGAAAAAAAAATAAAAAATAGCCAGAGAGTGTGGCAGTAAGTGCTTTTACGCATGCTTGATTTAGATGATGAGGATGGCTGTTTCATTTTCAGGAAAACTTGAATAACCCATTAGCTGTGAGCATTGGTCCTGATTGATGGCTCCAGTCCATGCCTGGATCAGGCTGCCTCAGCAATGATGAAAGATTTAAGAGCACCAACCTTCAGGCAGGTTCTTTTCTGCTGATAACCATGGGGGATAGCCTAGCGCAGTCTGCCCTCAACGTATCCTGACTAATTTATAGTCCGGCACACCCAGGGCACATTTCCAATGCTGGACCTGGGAGCCCAACGCCGCAGCCTCTTACAGCTGGCTGAGCAGACTGAAGGAGCTCCGACAGGATTGCAGAGGCTGCCACTGCGACGTGGACCTGCCATTTCGGGTCAGCGCAGGTCAGCTCTGATCACAGTGGAGTCGTGGGAGATGTCATTTTGGGGAGACTACAGGGAGAGATGGGGTCTCGTTTCTCCTCATATGTTAGAAATAGTCATTTCTAGACTTCCGTTTTTGTATGATTAAACAAATTGTATGTAATGTGTTAATTAGGTTTAGATGTTTTGCAAGGCTTTGCTAGCTAGCTGTCTTTACGCTAAGGTAAGCCATGGGTATTTGTTTTTTTATTTACTGCAAAAATAGGAGATCGATTTTTCTATCTACTGTAGTTCTCCATCATAAAGCAAATATGCATATTTGCCAAAATGTCAAATGTATTTCCTTGCTGCACTCATAATTAAGAAATGAGAATAAATACTGCTCATAAACAACACTGACCAAAACTGTATATGAATAATTTTCCCTGCAGCAAAAAGGGAATTAATAACATAATCATGGTTTAGATCAGGGGTGTCAAACTCAACTTCCCAGAGGGCCACACTGGAAAATAAGAATCACATCAGGGGCCGGACATGTTTAGTTTATTGATATGCTTTTATTTAATCGAAAAAGTCAAATATCTTTGACTGTATTATTGCATCTGTCATATAGTCTTCTCTCTTACAGTTTGGTCCACATAAAGTCCTAAAGAAGTCAAGAAAAAGTTCCTCAGCCATCATTGAAAAGAAGCCCACAAAAACGTCAGAATGATTTAATAAAACGTCGGAAAAAAGTGACAAAAATGTCGGAAAAAGTACAAAAACTAGGTGGGCCAAAATGTATTGTGAACCTAAATTGATAAGCGGGCCGGATCATAATCTGCGAGGGGCCGGATTTGGCCCGCGGGCCTTGAGTTTGACACATGTGGTTTAGATGTTTTCTCACTGCAGCCGTTAGAGGTTGGGTTGTACTGTGAATTAGAAAATGTCATTGGATCCTTTGTGCGGCATCAACATGACAAACAATATCAATTATAAAGTATAGGCAAATGACACAAAATCAACACTTTACAACCTGTTATTCACAAATGTGGACTTCAACAGTTCCCAACAATAAAAGGAAAAAGCATAGTGTTTATCTCGTTAAAATTGGTTTCTGTGTACAGGGCATTGACTTCAACCACATGTGAAAGTACAGGCTTATTATGCCTCAGCAGCATAAGGTCAAAGGTTGACAGAGGGAGCTCCCAGTTTCATTAGCTAATTAAAGGCTGCAGCCTGTGTGGGAGTTTAGGTGTTCGACTCTATACTGCACTCTTGCTCTCAGACTTCAACATGCTATCTCTGTTGAGCTCTGAGTTCCTTAAGACCATGGATTTCTCCGATAAAAGATTCCCCAGCGTCAAAATAATATATATAATTATGAATCTGATAATCGCTAATTAAACCTAGGGGATTTGATCCAATGCAATGACAGTATAGCCAAGAGTTGTGTTAAGAGTTTTTGTTATGAAAACTCACTGCTTGTTTGACAATAGATCAGAATCATCAGGCATCTGAATGAATCTTTTTCAAAATCAAACAAACTGAATTTTATTAATAAGAAATGTTCAATACTTGGAACAATGACATGGGAACAACAGCAGCCTCAGGTGAAGAAACCAGAAACCAGTGGGGAAAATGGAGAGGAGCTTTGTGACCAACATGAGACAACTGGGTGGCCCTGGGTGTCGTAAGTGTGTAGCAGTGTAGCATAGCTGCATTTGTGAATTTAAATCATGAAAGTGCTTGAGGACCGCATGCATACTCAGCAAAACCTTCCCCAGGATAACAGTTTTTGAGGATATGTCTGATGCAGAGGCAGATGAACTTGGCACATAACAATGTGACACAGCTGCCAGTTTCCTCATATCCATCTCTGGTGTTTTCTTAATTATATAATTAGTCAGGGTTTTGGTATATGTGATTTACCCCTATGACATGCTGTCATTAACTTTGAACCTGCCATTACAGGCGGAAGCTAATTTGTGGAGGAGACTGATTTTAATAGCTTTGGTAATTAGTGGATGCAACATTATTATTATTATTTTCCATGCTTATTGCATGTGTGAGTCATTCTATTTGCTAATGCCTTACGCAGTGTATTTTATGAACACAATTATATACTAGAAGCCTTACATACTTTATGTGTCACAGATGATGTCTTTGCACTCATGTGTTGGCACATTAAGGGCTGGAGTCCAAACACTTAATAAAATAGACACACAAAAAAATCTGAAAATCATATGTCAGTGTTTCCTACTACTACCAAAATAAATAAAACACCTGATCTTACTAATGCACATGTGTCTCACTGTACTGTATACTAAAATCATTATTTGCAGCAGTCTTAACATGCTAGTCTTTCCACATTATTATTTCAAATTCTATATTAAAAACAGTTTAGCACTATTGCACGACTTTTACACAAATGGTATTTCTTGAATACCACCATAAAAGCACTGACATTTAAAGATCTCGGTAAAATGTCAAATAAGGGATGATGTCGAATGCTGGCCTAATGAAGTAACAAGTCAGCATAGCTTCCAGCTCAGTGTAAAAACAAGGCACCTTTGACATTTCAACCTGAGCCTTGATAATCCTCTCTTTGCTGGGCTCTCAAATTGTTGCTTATCACTTACTATTATTATTTGTCCTTTGCTTGTATGCGGCTATGCACAGTCGCATTCAAAGAGCACCCGGGGGCACAGAAAGATGACACCGACAGAACAGTGTTGACACAGCGACTGTGTGTCTGCTGATGCTACATTACAGAGGTGTCACTGACTCAACAGAGCAATGATTTTGCTGAGATAAAGAGCACGGTGGTGACTGACAGCAACACTGTCACCTAATCCATTGGCAGTTTTCAGCTTCATGGATAGTACAGTACTGTGTCATAGTGACAATAATAATAACCAAACCAAATTTCAAATGTAACCTTAATTCATTGCCAGACCAAACCATGTTCTTATCTAACAAGAGTACAGTGAGGCTGTACTTGAGCTAACAATTACCATGTTAACATGCTTAGATTGCTGATGTTAAAGGAATACGTTTGACATGTTTTGAAATATGCTTATTTGCTTTCCAGATTTAGATGTGAAGGTTGGAACTGCCCTTATGTCTGTACAGTACGAAGCCTCTGTCCGGAGCCGATAAGCTTAGTTTAGCACAAAGACTGCAGGAGTAACAGCTAGCCTGTTTCTGCCAAAGGTACCAATATCGGCTTCACAGCAATCTCACTAATTAACATCTTATACCCTTTTTTTGTTTTAATCTGTACAAGAACTGAAGTGTAGAAAGGACAAGCTTTGGTTTTAGGGGAGGTTAAAGCCAGCAGAGACTCCAGAGAGTCATTGTGCTGGACCAAGAAATAGTACTGCACATAACCCCTGTAAAAATGCACCTTTTACACAAAAACTGTTTTTTGTATCAATTACTGAGCATCGGAGGTGCTGGTAGGCAGATTTTTCTTTCCTTCGGACAGAGCTAGCTGCTAGCTATTTCCCCCTGTTTCTTGAATTCGTAAGCTGATTGGCTGATGGCTGTAGCCTAATAAGTATTTACCAGACAGACATAAAGGTGGTATCAATCTTTTATCACACTCTTGGTAAGAAAGCAAATAGTATAGTATAGTGTTTCCCAAAATGTTAAACCATTCCTTCAAAATTGCTTAAAGTGATGGTTCAGAGTAACTTCACCCTAGGGTCCTTTGCACCACAGTGGTAGTAGTAGTACAAATAGGTTATTTACGATGGATTGGAAAGTTTGAAAGTACACCAGGAGTTTATTTAAATAACACTTGCCTGCTGGCTTTTACTCTCTGCTGCTAATGCTGCCGGTGGTTAGGGACGTCTGCTAATTATAACACCGAAAAGAGGTACAACAAAAATATTGATTCATTTAACTTATTTTTTTAAAGTAAGACAAGTTATAATTGAGGTATGTTTGGATACACTACCTTATTTAATCATTAAATTAATCAGTATTTTTGAAATTAACTGTTTTGTAAATTGTGCGTTGTAGGTGTGTTGGTGCGTTAAGAGTTTAGGAAAGTTGTTAAAAGTATTGAAAAAATTGTCATAGCAATTGTAAACAACTATAAAGTCTAGCTGATTGCACAAATCAAAGGCTATTTTTTCCCTCCAGCTTAAAGACCCATATCATTGCACAGTGAATCCTCTAAACAGCAGCTTCTCATGTTAAAGCAGATTGATACAAATTCTGTTTTTACGGTCACCGGCTTAGATTACTTGAGGCCGATGCATGATTTTACATTTGCATAACATCTCAATCTGACTGCAGATGATCCTATTTATCATATTTTCAGCCTTAAGAAAATCATTGTTCTTTCACAAAACATGTATCACTTCCACTGTACTGAAATACAGATCTTAAGTAGATTTCTTGGTTGGTGACTAAAGAAACATGACATGTTTTTATGACACCTTGGAGGTGAGACGTCATCATGAGTTTGATGAATGTATCCTTAAAGTTTGACTGACCCCTCTGGGCCTTTGACCTTTAATGGAGCTCAGTGATTTCTAGTTGGATGGATGGAGTATAGACATTAGGCAAGAGGAAATGTCATTGGCTTAATACAACCATTCATCTAGCTACAATCATGTAATAATGTTACATGTTTACTTGAACGTATGTGCCATAGGCCTGACAGTATTTTGGTTATATTTCCAATATGTTTCTTAATAGTTTGTTTAGTTGTAATTAGTGATTGCTTTACTTATTATCACACACAATATAGAAAACTGTAAATGCATACAAACCTATCATGTTTACTTTTCAGGCGCTGTTAGTCTCTATAACAAAATGTCTTAGAATCAATGTGTTGGGCAGAGATGAAAAAAAATCTTAAATGTGATAAATCATTCTAGGAACAGATTCAAAATTGTGGCGACAGCTTTTCAACAAAAAGCATTGTGTCTTTATTTAGAGATGTGCAGAGCAGATCTTAAATATGACTTTTGAGTAGGATGTGCTTTCCTTGCCTGGCTCATGCTCAATTTGTCTTGAGATGCCAGTGGGCAGAGAAATGACCCTTTCTTTCTCTAATGCTGTTGCATTATGGAATAACTTCTGGTTGAGCATGGTAGAGGATTTTCACTGGTTTATTATTGATTAGCCTCTTTGTCCAATTCAGACTAACACATTGGTTTTCATGCAGCTCTGAGTCAAGTCAAAACTGAGAACTCAACTCTCAAACATACAGCACATCCCTTCTTTCAGATGAGGAAGCAGCTTCGTACAGCTTCACCCTGCATATTGCTTCAGTTCTACAGTATGTGTGTGTGTGCGCATGTGTGTTTGTCCGTGTCTACATCTTAACCACTATACAAACCAGATGAGTGTGTGTGTGTGTTTGTGTGTGTGTGTGTCAGTTCGTTCTGTCATGGTTGGTGAGCTCAGAACATTCAATTGTCGCTGTTCATTATCACCCTTTCTGCTTTGTTCTATCAGAGAACAACTTTTAATCTTCATCTATTCAATTGTTTCTTTGCTTGTACATCTGCACACAATCTGCACACAATGACGGGTGAATTTGACAAAACTTGATAATAATGATGCATCTCAGTATTTCAGGATTTCAGGAAAAATTTCAAAATGATAGCGATTTGTCCCAGCAGGAGGGATACAACCACTGCAGACCAAAACAAGTTGTTACTGATTGGCACTACACCTGCAGGATGACATTGTTCACTGTTACCTGAAAATCAAGCAACTATGTTGCTATGCTATGATTTAGCATCACAAACCTTCCCCACAATTGTTGTTTTACTTGTTGTCTGGTGAGGCAGGCAATTTCCTTGTACTGTCAATGTTCTTTAATTTTGAATGATTAAAGGGTTCTCCCTCACTTAAGACAGTGACATCAACCTTCCCCCACTCCTGAATGAGGCTGTCCTCACCAGAAAAATTGCAGGGTGTCTTTAGCATCAGACTTTGACACTGGAGAACAGGGTCTTGTCTCCCAAAGATAGACTTTGACTATGGATATAGATCTAACTAATAGTCAGAATATAAATGTCTAAATGCATCCCCTAGTAGTAGGACTAATTTACCATGAATTCTTGGTACATTTAAAAAAAAAAAAACAACAAAACAAAACATGGCTGACCAAGCTACTGAGTCACACCTTCTCAGCTGAAATGTTTGATTTCTTGAAAAAACAATAAAAAAGACACGCACATTCCCATGCCCAATAGGATGGGTGCTGGATCAAAGAAATATCATTAAAAAAGAAATCCGCACACCAAATCAAAGAAAGAGCCTAGTGCTCGAAACATTACACAGCATTAAAATCCTTCTAATGGGAGCTCCTTGGTGTGCATATCTACTTGTTTCAATGATTCCTAGAAGGATTTAACAGTTACAAGGACTGTGAAAATTAATTGGTGAGTGTAGCAATACAAAAAACCTCCAGCACCACATCATCTCAGTGCAGAGCAGACCTGTCGCAGAGCTGAGATGCTGTGGCTTCTTAATGTGGCAGGGCTCAATACCCATCAGTAAGGATCAGGATGGTTTCTTTGGGCAAACGAAAACAATGTCCTATATATATATATATATATATATATATATATATATATATATATATATATATATATATATATATATATATATATATATATATATAAATATCATATATTTCCAACAGTTTACTGCGCTCTCTGTAAACTCTTTCCTCTCTCATTGCTTGCTCCACAACATGTCAGTAAACACAAATTATGAGCCATGTTTTGCTCTTTTGTCATTTGGTTCCACTGATCAGCAGGTGATTGTTACCATGGAAACATGGGTCTTATTTCTGAGTTAGGCTGGGAGGTAGGGCCGCCTTTGCCTCATTTACTTAGATGTGGTGCTTTTAGTCACAATGAGCCCTGCTCCCCTCAGTAAACTGATTGGTCAAACTTCCACCTACCGGTTCAGTGTTTTTCAGACTTAAATCTAACCTGTTGAGATTTAAACAGGCTGTGTGAGACTAACTCAGTTTAAAAAGCTCTGATAACAAAAACACAAAATATTGTACACAGCGGCCATATGCTCGGCTAGAAAATAGAGCACTAAGATTGCCTTGAAAGGAGTTTGTTGGTGCTGAATAGCTGCAGGACGAGACAATGTTAGTGTATCCCTGTTTGCTTCCCAATGGAAATGGTGCAACTCTGGGGGGTTGTGCTTTAGCAAAGACTTTAAAGTGCTGCTAGTTTAGACTGGCCAAGGGCTGTCTAATGACACACACACACACACACACACACACACACACACACACACACACACACACACACACACACACACACACACTGATGTGGTCTGATGGGCTTTAGGGTGATTTAACTTCTTTAAAAGCCTTTAGGATCACCCAATTTGTGTGTCGGTGCAAGTGAATGCGTTTATATCTGTGCTTGTGCTTTTGTGTGTGGACACATGGCTGCATGTTGTCTGTACGTGTGTGGGTTTCATCAGACAACTTAACGCCAACTTTCACAATTCCCCAGGACCTTGCTGAGTCTTAGAACAGTCTTAGTTATCTAATCTTGCAGGAGCTAACTGTGTGCAGGTACCATACAGTGCTGCAGCCAACTGACTTGTGGATAAATCCCAAATTGTCTGAGAGACTGAACCACTTATTTGGGTCATGTTGGTTTGGGTAGAATGGAGCTGTGCAAATGCTGAACTTTCAATGATCTACTGTGCTCATTTTATTCTTTTGTGTGCTAAAAAAATGCTTGTTTTTCTCCACGATTTGGCATTCGGTTTGCATGCCTTCTGCATGTGGTGTGTTTGTTACAGTTACTGTGCCACACAACTCCTCTGCGGATGGTTTACTCTCCAAAACCAGGTTGCTGTGCACTGAATAATTCAATGTTCAAGAGGGAAATGTTAAGAGACATTTTTCATGATAATATGACATTGCAAACAGTTGCATCATACCACAACACTTTTTTTACTCCTTCTATCCTTACAATACAACATTATCTATGTCTGAGAAAGGTGTGTCTTTGCAACTGTTGCAAGCTGCTGCTGCACAGTCCTTTCAGCAGTTCTTACAGAAGATAACTTATTTCAACAATGTCTTACAAGAAGTTGTGGATTTCTTTACAAATAAGCAATTAGTGGGTGTTAAAAGGTGCCTGTCTTAGTTAAAACTATTGAGTGAGGACTGGTGGAATACAAGATAAACTAAAAAGCACAAAAACTCATTCACAAAGCATTTTGGGAGCCACTTTATAACCACAAGTTTTTAGGTCAGCCATATATATGCTTGCTTGGCTTGTGAGAATTAATGCTTGAGAAAACTGCCAAGGGGACAAATGTAATTGTGGTGTAGGTGAAAAAACTAAGTAAACATACATTAGATGAATTTAAGCACTTTCTAAAGCCACAAAATGTGTGTGATATTACCTTTGAACTGCTTATTTTGTGTAAGTAATGACATACAATGATTGCATGTCATGCTTTGAATTTCATCATTAATCTTAAAAAAATTCAGCAGCTAATGAAAATGAAATTGAAATGAGAAAACGTCCCCTGTAGGACTTCTGCTTAGCAGGCTTGTGTCATTACAGAACAAAGAGCTTGTGCAACAAAGGGCAGAAGAAATGCCGCAAAGAGCTCACAGTAGAGTTGGTGGAGCGACAATGATGAGCAGTGTCTTCCCTGTATAACAAGCTCACCCTATCACTGAGCTGAAATCTAGGCAGTTCATCTCGGAAGTTCAAGGATTGCATACGGTTTGCAGGCATAAGGAGAAAATGCAATGGGTGCTTTTTGAGAAAGGCACATTCTCACTTAATAATTTATGTTCCAATTTTTTTGTTCTACAAAAACCTTGGTCTCTAGCGTGTTTATCATCCAGAGCAAGTGAGAGACACAGGACCCTAGAACCGAATGGAAAATGCACTTACTGTTAATAACAATGCCTGTAGGTTCTGCTGCCTTGGGCCAGGACAAGCATTGCTGTAATGCATTCTTAACATACACTGGCCTTTTCTGTATATGCTGAGCTCTTTAGACACTACATTGTACCTCTGTTTGGGAGATTAGTCTGAAAGCTCCAGCTGTGATAAAGACTGAGGCAAGATAAGCACATAAAGAACACCCAATGTTGCTTTTTGCATCTAACATAGAGTAGGCCTACAACATACTTTTCACATTGTACACCACTGACTGCCGGAAAGCACACCCAAATCACAATTTCTTATTTCCGTCTTATCTTAAATGTCACAAAAACACAGGAGATGGTCCTTGACCCAAGGCAAGTGATTGACTATGAGCCAGTCATCATCAAAAATCAGGAAATCACCCTCTCTTTTCTGAACATGAACTTCTGCCATCAGGAAGAAGATTCCGTGTGCCGAGATGTAAAACAAACAGACTAAAATTATCGTTTATTCCAACGTCCATCAAGCTGCTGAGCTCCAATAGTAAATCTTAGCACAGCAGAGCAGGGGTGCAATAAATACACCAGCACTTTTTGCACTTCGCACTTTAATTATTACAGTAAATTCTTAGGCTGTTGTGTAATCTGTGCTGCCATGTGTGTCCTCCTTTTGTGTCCCAGGACAATTTGTTGATTTTATTTTATGTTGATTTTAGAATGCTTTTTTCTGTTACATGTTTATGTTGTGAAGCAACATGTTGTAGCACTATGTCCAAGGCAAATTTCCCCTCGGGGACAATAAAGTGTATTATATATCATCTGACTTTTTCCAACAATATGTAAATGGTGCTGTATTACCTATAACTGCTGAAACTTCCCCATAACCATATGAGCCATGTGCTTAGAATTGGATAGAAAGTCTTAAATCACATGGATTATGATCTTAAACATTGCCAGGAGACAACCTATACTGTATTATTAAACAATGCAATTTTATTTTATCTAATTCATTGTTTGGTCAATAATACATTAAAAAAATAGTGAAAAAGCCTATCACAATTTAATAGCCCAAGGTGATGTCATCAGTCTTTTTTGTGTCACCAACAGTTGAAAATCTAAATATATTCCATTTACAGTATAATGTTATAAAACAGTCCAAAGTATCAAAGCAGTTGCCTGTTACTTTTCTGTTGATCAACTGATCAGTGAATTACCTATTCATTACAGCTTTACATTCCAGTAAATTAGATTTTATTAAACTGTATTATATAATTTTTTTTACATGTATTGGATTGTTTTACAATTTCATGATCACATATTATATTTAGGCCTGTATTCATTCATATGATTATTTCAAAATGTCTCATTTATTAAATTACATTTGAACCTTTTGGGTCTCCATATACAACACTTTGTAGATTTTAGATTACAGAATCTGAACACCTTACTCATCTTATAACATGAAGTGGATAACTTGCACATTTAACATGCAGTAATCATTTTGAATACATGTTTACTTATCTGTGTAATCTTTAGCCAGAGTTGGCCAGAACAGAGAGAACAGAGGATTTATATTGTAAATGTGTCTGGTGGCCTTATAGCTTCTCTGAGCGTTCTCTCATCCTCTCTCTGTCAAACTCTGGCATATCCACACACACAAGTTACACTTCCATCCCTCCTTTATATTTGAGTGTCCTCTTTCTCCACCTCATCTTCCGTAACATCTCTCTCACAGACAATTTCTCCCTGCCTCTTTTTTTAATTAACTTCCTCCTCTTCTTGACCCCATCTCCAACCTCCCTTCTTTCCCCCCTATTCCTCCATTCATCTCTCTCTCTCTCTTTCTCTTTCTCTCTCTCTCTCTCTCTCTCTCTCTCTCTCTCTCTCTCTCTCTCTCTCCCTCCCTCTGTCGTTTTGACTGTCTCTCTCTGGAGGCGGATGTGTCTCTGTGGCCCTCTGCAGATCTGGAAAGGACATCCTCTCAGTTTAATTCAAGTCAGCCCCGGTCTCCTGGTGCTCCAAGGCGCAGCATGTGTGACAGCTCTACAGAGACAGCCAGAAGGAACAGACCAGGCTCATCTGCATATACGTGTGAGTGTCTCTCTCTCTCTCTCTCTCTCTCTCTCTCTCTCTCTCTCTGTGTGTGTGTGTGTGTGTGTGTTTGTGTGTGTGTGTGAGAGGGACAGTGTGTTTCAGCCAGGCATCTTTCAACATTTCCCTGCAGACTGAAACCGTTACTTTTACCCTGGCAGCAATCAGAGCCGTCTATAAATCTATGATGAGAGGCTGCTATGTTGATTAGTCAGTGCTAATTCAGCTCACACCAATTAAGAGGGTTGGATGTGCTATCTAAATTATTACATAACATATGATATCTGCTCTAAGCCTGTTGGAGAGACTGTAAATAAAACTATGATCTTAAAACTGTTTTTCCTTTTTTCATGTGGGCAAACAGTTTGCCTAGCAGCCGCATATCGTGTGGCCGCCAGCAGGAATATTGCATACAACAATTGCCATCCGATACATACTGTAATAAAGCCCAATAAAACAACACAAGCTACATCCTCAAATATGACCATGTAGTTGAATCAATACCTATCTGCCAGTCTCAACAAAAACAAACATAAATGTAGGATTTATTACAAGGCTGTTCTATTGGATTGCATTAACCTGCAAGGTATTGCTTGTATTTTGCCAATACTGTATACTCAAAATGTCAAAGCAAAAATGCTGATATTCATGTTAAGATTTTTTGTTAAGTTTAAGTTAGTTTTCCAAATATTCAGTCATAACTCAAAGATAAATAAAAATTGACCTGATGATGGCACTAGATGAAAAGTCATCAGGATACATCTGCTTTGAACCATCAATGTCTGTACAAACTTATGTGCCGATCCATCACGTAGATGCTGAGATATTTCACGGGTTAAGTGATGTTGAACTACTGCTGGTACCAGAGAAAAAGTCATTAGGATTCATCCTCTGTGGACCATAAATATCTGTACTAAATTCAATGACAATGTATTCTCTTGTTGACAAGACATTCCACTAGAAGCCAAAAATGTCAACCTCATGGTGGCGTTAGAGGAAAAGTCAGGAGGATTTATCTTCTGGTGATCTCCATGAATGTCTGTACATAGTGTGGCATGATTATGGTTTGTCAAAGTATATCCAATAACTACAGTATATACTATATGCTCTGCCTTTTAGGCTAGGCAAAGCAGCTTTATATATATATATATATATATATATATATATAGCACATTTCAGCAACAAGGCAATTCAAACTAATTTATTATAACAAAACTATCATTTAAATTGTGCTGTTATGCTTTTCTTTATCATTGTCTGAGAGCAGTTGGTGTAACATAGCCTACAAAAGTTGAATATTTGGTGCAGTGTGAAACATTGCTATCGACTGATGGTGTGATCCCAGGGCATTTGTGGTTTATGTAAGTCATATAGATCTGTGTGCTAACCTGTCTTATTTTAGCCGAGTTTGTTTGCACTGGGCAAAAGGCAATATGAGAGTATCAGGTTTCAATTCATCTTACCCTTAGGCTTTCCAATAAGGAATCATGATATTTTCTCTGGTAGTGAGAAGACAACAGAGCCTACAAGCGATGTAACAGCCAAGCCTCTCTCACTTCTTCTCTTTCCCTCACCTCACTATCTCATCATTAGCTGCCATTTGCCACCTTAAGATTATTTCCTCGGATTTGTCATCAGCAGCATCAGCTCATGAGCTCTTCCCCACCTCCCAACCTTCTCCCCCATGCTATATATATATATATATATATATATATATATATATATATATATATATATATATATATATATATATATATATATATATATATTTATATATTCGATTATTTTGCTCCTGTCCTCCATCTAATTCCCCTACTGGATTTCCTACTAAAAACGGAACATAAATTGGACAGGAAGAGAGACAGAAAGTAGGAAGACAGCCATGATAAAGTGAGACAGAGAGTGAGGGAGATAGTGGGTGGTGGTAGGCTACTATCACCTGCATCCCTCTATACCTTTAACCATGTCATTTGATGCTCAGAGAGATTCTATTTTAGCTGCCTTGTAGAAAAAAAAATAAATAAGGAAGTGACAGTGAAAAAAACTGTATTTGAAAAACATCTCTGGTTAGAAATGCACTGCACCTAACAAAGGGATCAATGTCTTGCAATGATTCTTAGATGGAATACTGGTTATGAACTTATATATACTGTACTGGAATTAAAACATCAAATGCATGGGAATGTGTAGCACAGTCTTGGTCAGTTGTATGGACATTTGTTTCCCCATAACAATGAGAACAATAGGATACTCACAAGCAGTCCTCTGCCCGTCTGCAGCAAGCACAGGCCCCTCCTCCAGTGTATTCCTCTCCTCCTTGTGTCGTAGGATACTGCCACAACTCTTTGTCTCAAGCCTGCCTTTATTGGTGCTGTCTGAAGAGCAGAGATGTCTGCAGTTGCAGGTGGTGAAACGCAGTGGGAAGCTGTGTCACCGGTGCTATCCAAACTCTCCCAACAGTTTCACGTCCTCAGGGCTGGCCTCTGGAAAAACAAGAGCACGAGAGAGACGTGAGTAAGAATGGGCCCCCTCTTTGCAATACAATGATGGGCATTGAAGAAAGGGAATGAGCAGGATGGCAGCTGGCTGGAGACGCTGCCATACTATAACAGCCACTGGGTCATTCTCAGTGTCTCAGTGGCCGGGATTTCTGTTTGCATCTGGACAGCTGTCAGGAGAGTTATTATTTGTGTGTGTGTGTATTCCTCTGAGGACTCTGATGAGGTATAGTTACAAGCTGCTTGACATACAGGAAATTGATAAATGTTTAGTTTTTGCCTTCATGGGGTGTGCCTTTTTAGGACTACTCCCATCATTTCCGCATATGAGTATTTCACATTTTTGTCATACAGTATGAAATCCAGTTGCATGGCCTTATATTTCTATTTTTTTCCCATGGAATAAATGAGTTTCTTTGTCCTACGCCCTCGGGAAATGATACCAGAACAACAAAGAAAAAATAAGTTGCTGAAATATGGCCAGATGCATATCAAACCACAAATTTGACAATTTATTTAGCCCATCAGCTATTAATAGCCTCCTTCCTCTAAAGCATGGCCTCTGGGGAGCGTCATTTCAAAATGTCCATTTGGAAGAAATAAGACAACACACCAGCTGCACTTCTCACTCACTCCACCACAATTCCTCTCCCCCAGCTACAGCTCTCCATTATTGATGAGACTTCCTCTGTCGGCCTCATCTGCAACAGCGTTGGTTGTCCTCGCCTGTGGGCAGCTACTGTGGGTACAGAGGGGGACCAGCTGATGCCACGCAAGGAGAAACAAGACACATTACTCGCCTATTGACAAGATGCGATGCAGAGGGCAAGCAGTGTCGCAGGTTTGTTATTGGCCTAATCTACATTCAATAGGGTTGTCATAAGGGAAGAAAGTAATAATCTCAAAACCATGGGGAATACCCCTTCTGTAGATCCAGCTGACTCGAGGATTCTTGACCCGAGCCACATGATTTAAAACGTACTCTGTGGAGCCACATTACTGGGGATAGAGGAATGAAGCTTTCTGAAGCACCAAATCACTATGAAGCAATTGTGTTGAAGATGGTTCACTGTTTCAAAGCATTTGATTCAGTCAAAAATGGCAACATCTGCTGGCCAAACCCTTGGTATTGCATTGGTGGGGATGGATGAAATCTGAGACCATAATGAAACAGTTGGTCAGAATACTAGTGACAGAGTCTACTGCTCTGTGTTCAAATACTGAGGCAGATCACCTTACATCCTGTATTCACAACACGAGGCGTCGTTTGGGGTGTTTCGTGAGTTGTGGTGTGGTGAAGTGAGGCATTAAAACACCTGTCAAAGCTCGATGCTGTGTTGAGTAATGACTACAGTACAACAACAAAAGCACCAAGGTAGAAACACGGATGCAGAGCTAAGTGACAAAAAAAAAACAAGCTACAGTCGGCTACCAGGGTTATAGCTTCCCATACAAACAACATGTCCAGGCTAATATGTCATTGCGATTTGTGATCATGCATTTCACTGCAACTGCTGCTGAAAGACTAAAAACCTACTGTCAGAATTCTCTGTAAAGAAAACATATGTTCACAATAAGAGGGAGTGTGAAAACTAAAATATCACTGGCATGTGAAGTCCTCTACATGTAAAATGTATTAAATGTACTTAAAGAAAAAGAACAAACACTAAATTTATATATACAGTAATATGTTATTTTGGAACAATGTAAAGGTGTGTCCACATTAAAGTGGAAAAACAAGGGTTGTGCGCAGAATGATCTGCATTGGTCAGCATGGTATTGACCACCATTACTTTCGGGAATGCTGTACCAAATGGCACCACATTAGCTACAATGATAATGTTAATAGCAGTTGATCGCTACGTTTCCAAGACTCAAACTGATTTTTTGTAACAAACCTCGTAGCTGCATCTGCATGCTGATATTTTGCTGAGCGAAGATCTTTTTTTTCTTTGTCCCATCAGTGCAAAAAATAGTCAACAGCGATTGGCTGCGTCCAGAAAGGTCAACAGCTCACCCTTTTGGGCCCTCTTTTGACCCAGGGCCTGGTTTCAAGTCCACATTGTTTTTCCGGCCCCTACACCATCACACGGAGAGACATGCACTCTGCCTCCAAAAAAACATGATATATTCTGTTTTGACATGATGGAGATTGAAAGACCTGTTCAAATATAACACCTCCTGCATGGCACGGAACAATACATCACTGCACCACCCCTAGAGGCTCAAAGCCCATAACTGTAGCAATGTCAGGTTTAATGAAAAGAAAGTCATCATATCATGTGTAATATCATTAAAATGTGAATGAAAATCAATGTAAAACAAATCAGAAACAAAAATGAGCATGACATTATTCTAACAACACAAAACAACACAGAATATAATGTAAACAGACCAGATTATAAGTCAAAGAAACTCTCAGCAGTTGCTCAGCAAGTCATTTCAGCGCCAAGGGACTCTGATGGAAAAAGCTCAAACAATAATTGTCATCTTAGCCTGTGGAGCGGCCAAAAGGGGCCAAGGATCTGAAGTTGAGTCTTTTGTGCCATACGTAGCTATGGTTACAACACTGAATATAAATTGGCTGCTGTCTGGAGGAGGTGTAATATAGTGAAAGCAAAAGATAGTGATAGTTTCAAGAGCTGATGTCATTTTAAAATGAAGATGGCTATTCAGTCGTTTAAAAGTTACTCCACAACCTCCACACCTGCCTATCTGCCTAGAGCTTATTTATATAATGACATAATTATTCATGAGCTACAACTGGGGTTGACCCTCTCTGTTTACAAAGACAATGGCTGCTCAAAACAGAAATCACTATCGACGAACCAAATTCAGACCCTAAAAGGAAAGAATTGTCTTGCTTATATAAACACAAAAAAAACACATGTGACTTAAGATACTTGCAACAAATTGTTTGTTCATGTTCCGATACAGTATTATAAAAATAGGTTGTCCCTGTGTTTCAGTTCTCTCCAGGTTATTGGGGTATGTTAGAGATTTTTACCCAGCAGAAGGGTTCTGCATTTCATGTGATATTAACATCTGCAATGCACTCAGAAACTCCTTCAGGACTTGATGGACTCACAGCACAAACCCCGGACTTAAGAGTGTGTGGACTGCAGCAGGCGGCTCCATTCTGTCATGTTCTGCTCTATGACCAGACACCAAACACACACACACGCACGCACGCACACACGCACGCACGCACGCACACACACACACACACAGTGTATGTACGTGGGAGCCCGCAGACATTCACACGCTTTCAGACAAGCTCATACTGTGCGGAAAGCTGTGGCTCTAACGTGGGCTGACCAATACGACCACGGTCAGTCTGTGCATCTGACAGTGACGGATGGAGGACAAAACTTTAAGGCAGAGGATTGGATTAATGTAACCCATCAGAATAGAGATGGACCGGTGTACTGTACACACAAATGTATCATGAATCAATGCTTCCTCTTGCAAAGGTTGTCTTGCAGGAAGAAATCCAACTCTCAAAATAAAATAAAAAAGTGTAATAATATGACACTTCTCTTTCTTTATGCAGTTTTGATTGTGATTTATGTTTCTATATGTACTGACTGCGGCATGATTTTTAATATATTTTCTAATCTAACACGTAGTCTGCAGGAGCAGCTGCAAGAGCTGTGCAGGGACAATCCTTTCTAATTCTGCTTCCACCACTCACCGGGAGCCATGTGCAGGACATCAGAATAAAACGCGCATGCACACACACACACACACACACACACACACACACACACACACACACACACACACACACACACACACACACACACACACACACACACACACACACACACACACTTGCCCAGGGGCAAGAAAAGCAACCACTGCACTATGGCAAGGGAGAAGCACATGCTTACTTCTGCAGAATTCACTATACTTTTATGTGTATCTTTCCATCCTTGGAGAGTCAGACCGTTGCTGCATTCCACTGCAGAAATTCCCATGACATACAATAATACCACCAAGGTATGTGTGATTGCCATTGAATAATATTATTGTCGAGTGGAAAATACCCTGCTGTGAAAAAAAACAAAGCCTGTCCTCTGCTGAATCTTTGATGGTGTGTCAGATAAAGCCAGAGATAATGACAGACCTTGTGGCCTTTTTCATTCTGAACACATCTGTCATTTAAGTGAAAATTGCCAGGTTTGTCATGAAAGAGAATTCATAATGCCTTTGAGTATGGCTCTATGATTAATTCAGGCATGTCAGTTGCTGAGTAAATGCTTCTTTATTCTCGTGTAAGTGGTCAATATTAATAATGCACATGTGGGTCTAAGTTCAGCATCCGTCTTGGCAAAGTTCAATATGGGAGGTTTCACCAGCCGCACACGCTTGTCACCACATTCTTACTCTTTCTTTCTCTCTCTGCCTCTCTCTTTTTCAATGCGAGCGCACCACTCCATCCTTTCTCTCTCTTTCTGTCCCTGGCCCTGAAAGGCGCCGTATACCTCTGACACCTATTCTGATAGAAAGATGTGGCCCATCAGCAGTAATTGGAGGAGCTGTGGTGGTTGGGTTTCTCTAGGAGGCGGCAGAGTGATCGATTCCATGGATCGTGGAGGTGGGCAGGCTGGCTGACAGCACTGCATCCCCCACAGCTCCTGACAGCTCAATGAAGGCCAAGCCGCAGAGCACAGGATGTCCTTATACAAGAACAATCATCAAGCGTGCAGGTCACCTTCGAGTCCCCAGAACTCACAGCCATCCAGTTAAATCATAATTATCCATTTAGTCAATTATCAGCTGGGTAGAAACACGTTGAACCTGTCATTACACTCACATTAAAGAATAAAGGAAATGTCAGAGGCCTAATAGTGATGATGTGATGTAATTATCTCCAAGGTGATTTATTTGAAAGATTTTACAGCGATAATCTCTCGACGCCTTCATGCATTCTCTGAGGTATACAAATTTAATTGCAGAGTGTGTGAGATGACACAATGAAATAGCACAAGATGTGGATGATGGATGCGACAGAGGCTTCACACAGGCAAGCTAATTTGCATTTAAAAAATTGTCAATACAGCGCTGCGTTTTCTAATCACAGCTTTGGAGAGCAGTCTTTGTTTGTCCCCCTGTTTATGGTTTTGCTCAAGACCAAAAACTGTGCTGTGCTGAGCTCAGCCTGATCATCGGTTACCATGGCGACACACGGTAGCTGGGACTGATGGCGTAGTAGAAAAGCGTATCACAGGTTACCTCAAAAGAACTATTTATTTACCTTATCCTTACCACTGTTAGACGTCATGTTGTCACCTGGTGACTCTGCTTTGAACCTGCCAGCAACTACAACAACACTGTACGAAAATATGAAAAGCCCAGTCACTGTGGCTTTAAAAGATAATTTTATTGATTCTGTTGAATAAATGAGGAAATGTCCTTCAGAAAATTGGCCAATATACTCTGGCCTACATGTTTTTGTGGTAAGGCCTCAAATCCTACTCTCAACAAAATCCAGTGTGGATTCCAACACACTCCACAGCCACCAGTCAACGCAGAGGTTGTTCCACTGATAACACACAATATGGCTGCCATATCTTTGACAATATTAGGCCTTGTTGCAGGATTTCAACCCGGTAATTTTATAGCGGCAATGATTCATGTGGCTCTGACCGCGCCAAAAAACCTCCATGTCCTGGCTTACAGCCAGAGCTATTAAACCTTCCCAGCTATGCCGACTACTACATTAGAACCACACAGAATGTTTATGTGTACATGTAATAATATAGTCTTCAAAATGTTTTTGTTATTTCGATTTGTCATATTCTATGTACTTAGTTTAATGTTTTGATTATTATTATTTTTATTTAGTTCTATAATGGTCCAAATGCGGTTTCATAGCCTTTTCTACAACAGGAATAAGATTGTGGTGCACAAATACTGATATTTTATTTATCTATTTCTGATTGAACTTCAAATGGCATTATAGCTAATTATGTTTTTCTAAATATTGAGAAATCAGCCTATAATAAACCCATCATGTGTTCATTTAAAAAGTAAAGATGTAATACCCATTGATTACAACAACCAAGTGTATACAAAGAATACAAAGGCTATAATCTCAGTGTCCTCACTAATAGCTACAGCCCTGAAATTTGGCCATGCCAAGAAACAACAGCTAAAATGAACTAGCATTTTCTTTAACCCCACTGACAGTTTCATTTTCATACTATTTAAGAATTAAATGACTTGTTCAAATTTCCTTTTTTTGCATTGCAGCAGGAGTTAAGAGCAACCCTGATCCTCCAGGAGTTTGGCAAATACTTTTAAACAGCCTCCCCGTAATGCTACCTGCTGATCCCCCTCAGGGAGAACTTTTGACAGAGACGAAGGACAGGAGAAGGTTGTGGCTTTACAGGCAATCCACCTATAATATTACCTCTCTTCCCTCTGCCAAACACACACTCACACACAGTCAAACATACTCACACACACACACACACACACACGCACGCACGCACGCACGCACGCACGCACGCACGCACGCACGCACGCACGCACACACACACACACACACACACACACACACACACCACCGCACACACCATTTCTGGAATACACTGATCACTGTGAAGAATTTCCAGCCTCAGCCAGAGCTGCAAAGCTGTACAAGAATACTGTAACATCAGCAGCCTGAAGGTGCTGCTGGGTGAAACAGCCAGAATCTCAGTTGATCTCTGGGGTATAAAAAGATAATTGCTCAATGTTGTGTCCTGTTGGAAAGCAACACTACACTGAAATATTGTTTCCAGGACTAACACGAGCTACTCTTTAAAAAAACAAAAAATAAATCTATTACTTTTAATCACAAGAAAACATTTAGACCACCTCCCCTGAATGTTTGTGAATCAATACTGTTGGCTCATGGCTGCTGTGTACTTCACTGCATACTTATAGTACCTTTACCCTCGGAGTGGCCGATTTGACAGGCTGGTGTTGATGTTTTGAGGACCATTACACAAATAACGCACTCACTTCCAACTTGCAACCGCAGCCTTTCAGTAGATGCCTTTCATCTTCACAGCTGTCGTTCCAGCAGCCAGGGTCATTTTGAACTTCTGCAGGAATTCAATTGATCCCAGGAAGATAGTGAAGGGGCTGGCAGAGTAGGTAACTGCTGCTGTTTCCACTTGGCAGCTTTACCTCTCATGTTTGGTTCGAGGCATTACACCTGCAGAGTGGTAGGAGCGGCCACCAGACACTATGGGAGGTGATGACATGCTCCAGGCTTGAAGTTTAGTCGTCGTTCCTGTGATGAATGTTTATGAGCTGCTATGGTGGCCTCTGTAGAAAGAAAACAAGCTGTGCTGCTTGAAACCTGTGCTGCTTGAAATATTTATCACTTTATCTCACCTGGTTTTCAAAATATCATAATCTATTTATGTGATTATTGTTCACAACACCTCTGCTGACCTCAGCGCTTTAGTGCGCATCATAAGAATTGAAACTGTATGACTGCGGGTCACGTAAAGATCTAAGTTGTTAATGATGCATATAAAAAGAAGGCAGCCATTATGAATTAGTCACTCCTTATTCGCACTCTTGACTATAACACTTGAGCTTACACTTGAGTAGGATATTGTGGATATGTCATATTTAATTTTCAAATAAGTTGTCGTATTTGCTGAAACAAGAAGAGTCTACAGCCATGGTAGCAGCTCTGTGAGACTGTACTTAATGTAGGCACAGTGGTGCTTTGAGCTTTATGCTTCCATCAGCATGCTAACATGCTCACAGTGACAATTAGGGATGTCTCGCGTGAAGTGTCTCTGGCCCGGTCAAAGTCCTTTAATAACGTGTTTCTGTCAATACAGAGTCCAATTTGATAATAATATCTATCTAAATGATACAGCTGCCCAGTGCACACTCACGCTACAACATGAAAATGAGACGAGAGAGAATTTCTCCCAAAATATTTTGTTTTCATTTGCCGAAGGCGCTCAGTATACATAAAAACTTGGTCAGTGGCGGCTAAAAATGAGAAGCTGCTACCTGAATGTTTTGCACACTGCTCATTGCTAATTATGAAAACAGATAAGTCTTAGATAACCTGTGTATCTTGCCAGCCTGTATTTTAGGACTCAGAGTCACTCAACGCTCAAATTTGTACTTGCATTTGTAGTGAAATGCACACTGTAGAGCCTAGATGGCACAAAAGAGAGCTTTGCAAATTACTAGAAGGCTGAGTTAGACAAAACACAGTACAGTGTAGAAAGGATCACTAGTGACAATGCTAACATACTAATGTTTAGCAGGTATAATGTTTAACAGGTTCACCCCTATTAGAATGCAAACATTTACTTATTGACACTACAAAACAAAAATGACAACTGTGGTTGATTGGAATTGCATTAGTTTTGTAGGTATCTGGTCATAAACCTAAAGTATTGGACAATTTGAAATTTAGAATGATGAAAAGTCAGGAGATTAACATAGTCGTTACAATGTATCCTCTTGAATATCTGTAGAGAATTTCTTGGTAATCCAATAGCTGTCAAGACATTTCACTCTGAACCACACACATCAACCTCATGGTAGCACTAGTAGAACTACAGTGGATTCATCCTCTGGTGACCATGAATGTCTGAACAAAATTTCATGGAAATCCATCCCATAGTTTTTCCAACATATTTCAGTCTGGACCACAATGTTTGACCGACTACCCAACAGACCGACATTGACAACCAAAAAAAAAAAAAAAAAACCTTTCTAAGGCATTTCAATGTATTGACTGTAAGACCTTTCACTTGCAGCTTAAATTCTGCCTAATATATTGGCTACTGTTGGGGCAGTTACTGTAACAGTGTTTTACTGCACTGCAATGATTGCCTCTGCATTAGAGTTGACCTCTAATCATATATCATATTGCCTACATGTTTGACTCCACAGCTGCTCACTGGCAGTCTGAACAGTGCACTCAAGCAAACAATAAGAAATCCCTCTAACATGCTTTAACGATTGAATCCTGTGCCGGCTGCAATTATAAGTTGCTCCCCGAGGTATTCTCCTTGACACCTTAAAAAGGTAATATACCTCCTGCCGTAGAACACAATCACATGGTTCATACTCCTAGTCTGCATAATAACAGGGGCTTGGGGAAATTGAAGGGCTCTGCTACCCATAAAGCAGGGGGCTTAAGTAATCTTGGTTAGAGGGGAGGCATTAAGAAAAACATGGATGTCCTTGTTGGATCACTGCTACTGCATTGCTTGGACAACCTGCCTCGTTCGGATAAAGACGTGGTTAACAGTTCCCTCGCAACATCTTCTGACAAGCAGCGGTGTGAACAGCATGATGACTCCTTCCTCAGGTCTATCTATCTATCTATCTATCTATCTATCTATCTATCTATCTATCTATCTATCTATCTATCTATCTATCTATCTATCTATCTATCTATCTATCTATCTATCATTAACAACGTTTTGAGACAGGAGTACTTGTGACAGAAACTGCATGAGCGGACAAACGTATTTCTCACGAGATGAATGTCTAGTGACAGCTCCGATCAGAAGAGAGACAAATGACGAGGCATCTGCCCCTATCTGCAGTCAGCAGGCCTGAATAGCACTGTCTTGTTCACTCACGGCTTCTTCAGGCATTACTTTTGACCTCGGCATTTCATATTACATGATGCTTCCTCCATAGTCACAACAACACAGTGCCATTGCTGGTGACTGGTGAAAAAGTTGCAGAGGCATTTCATCTTGATTTGATACATTAGTGTGGTCACTTGGCAAAGCACACATTTGCTATCCCTTAACTGAGTAGCAGGAAAAACATACTGTGCAGAAAGGATGTGGTTGAATCCGTACTTTGACTTTGAGTCTATGAAAAGCGCTATATAAATTCAATTTATTATTATTATTATACTGATAGATTTTGAAGGCACAGTACGAGATTATTTTTCTGATATCTGATTTGACAGGACTGGGAGAGGCTGCAGTGACTATTTCACCCCCAAACCTTTAAAAATGTGGAGTCCAGCACATGTTATGCTCCTCTCAGGCTCCGATTGCTGAAAGTCTTATAGTATATGTCTTCTGCAAACCTCTCAAATAAATTGTTATCATTTTATAATGAGGCTTCTACTCGATATAATCTTGAAACAAATCATTAAAAAAATACTTTGTGATGACTGTTTAAAGATCTCTTAATTGATTTGATACACTTTGGTGGCTGCCAGTCCAGACCTCTGCTCTTGGCTAAAACATAAAGGATTTTGTCAGATGGGAGATCTCTGGAGTGTGAGCCATTACAGCCAGACAAAGTGATGAAACCCAGGCGACACACCAGCATTTGGGCCTAAAGACGCCTTTACTTTGCCAGTTTCCCGAGGAGCCTGCATGGGAAAATGACTCTGTATTGGTTTCTTTTTTCCTTCCACTTAATTGCTGCAGACCTGCAACATGTCATCTCAGTCCACGGGAAGAAACAGCCTCTGTCTCACCTGCAAGATAAGTTTTCCTGACATTAAGAAGAACCTCATTCTAATTGCAAGCATGTTGTGAGATAGCCGCTCTAATGAAGGCAGGGATATGCCGACATAGAAGATCACATTACAAACATAGGAGGTAGAAGTGTGGTCTAATTGCTGACTGGGTCAAAAAAAAAGAAAAAAAGAAACGGAGCTTGTTGGATGTATTTCAGACGTATAAAATCTATTTGCAAACTGTCGATGTAAGAAAAAATAAATTCTCTGATCTGCATATTTCACTGAATAGATTAATGGCAGGTGAGATTCTAATTGTGATTATCTTGATGAATTCATCAAGACCTATCATCATCTATCCACTGTGCAATTCACACGTGTTTTCCAATATTTACCTTCATCTGAGCACTTCTAGCACTTGGCATACATAATGTGTGCATACAGTACATGTACACGCAGTATATATTCTTAAGTCTGCTGTGTTAACATAGGTAAATGCAGATATGTCTTTAGTGGTTAAGTGTTGTAGGAGTAACCTCTATATGGGAACTGACCTGTCACACAAAGACTGCATATTCACTGAGGCTCCCTGTGGACACTCAACCATGCGTAACACTCCCTCAAGGCAGAAAAACAACAAAAAAGTGGCTTTATGAAGTGACTGATAGGATGTACTGCAGTGACGGGTAGGAGACCTAGAATTCGCCACAGTGTTACCACAGAAAAACTGCTCTCAGTGTGAGTGACTGACATTAAATTGGAGGGCATGAAGGTCTAAAGCTTACTCTTTTATCTGATCTCAAAGGGGCAACTGTGGTGTATGGCCTGCATTTCCAACATTGTTGTGCCTGCAGCACACAGTGTAGATGGCCTCTCTTATAACACACACACTTAAGCTAGAGAAGCACATGTACTTTAAATTTCTTGCGACAAAAGTACTGTTCTATCAAATTCACGCTTCAAGGATTTAGGGATTTTTTTTTACTTTGAATACTTTGCTTTGAGCATTTTGAAAATAACTGACTGGCAGGCTGCAGATGCAGGAGAGTGGAGTGTGATAGAAAATTGCATATCTAACTACTAACTTGTTTTTTAAGTTTTTGGCTGCTTGAATCTTTCTACCTTTAGTACAAATGTTCCAAATGTAATGATACGCTGACTCTCACATTCCATGTTTATATTCTTAGAATTTCCACCACAGGAGTTGATTTCAAAACTGTCTCTGCAAAGTGTGTTCAGACAAAAAAGCACACAAAGTTTTTGTAAAGAAGCGAGACAACAAGAGTAAAAATGAGAGGGTCTGCAAGTAAATAAGCAAAACTACTAGAGTTTTAGGCAAGTTTAAAATCCCTCTGTATCTGAACTGTAGCACACACGTACACAGGCACGCTCCACAGTCCAAATTGTCTGTAGCTAATTTACAGTCTCATCCATTGGCTGTTTGTGGCTTTTATCAAAACATGGTACAGACAGTGTATTTTTGCAACTTTAAAATGTGTACAGTCACTAATCACAAAACTGTAATGTTTCCAAAACAGAGTCTTTAAAATATTAAGTATGTAGACTACAGGGGCTTAGGTTGCAGTTTACTGAGAACCTAAAGTGCACCATTGTGGTCAGAGAGGTTGTATAATGTAAATGAAGTGCAATGCATTGTTAATGATATTGCAGTTTCTTAAACAATTTTTTTTCAAATAATGCCAAGCCAAAAAATTCAATTAAACTGAACATATTTCTCAAATCTCAATATGAAGCTACGCTGCTTTGAGCACTAAGCGCAAAGTGCAATTAAACAGCCCCTCCTTGGTAAACAAAGCTAAACTTGCATCGAAGGCAATATATCCACTGTGATTATTTACCACCCTGAGCACTCAGCAAAAATCAATAACATGTGCAAACATCAAACCAAACAAGATTTGCAAATCAGTATTCATAAAACAAATGCAGAGGGTAAAAAAAAACAATCCTCTAAACTACACAGAGCCACTGCTGATAATAATTATCTTGGGAAGTTTAAGACTTTTATGGATTCCTTTGCATTTGGGTCATGGATGGTTTAAGCTGCAAAGTGAAAGTCAAAGTCAGTTCATAATTAAGCCAACACAAAGTGTGTATGCTAGCGTACGTCCTTGTATGTGTGTGAGACAGAGAGAGAGTCTGCGTTCCTCTCTCTTGACGTGTAAATGGAGAAACTGTCAAGTTTTACCCGTCACATTTAAATTTAAACCTGCATTAATGAATACAATCATGTGTAATGTGAAAGGGTCGCTCATTGTGCCAAAATAACTGAGAATTACAGTATAAGTCAGCAGCCCCTTGGAGATTATTAGCCTCTTTTATCGTATTATTTAGGTTTTAACTGTTTGTGTGGCTCAGTTCTCAACACCTGTTGAAAACCAGAAAATAATTCCAGAAAAATATCTGAGATAAACCTATTGTACAGTAATTGCCTGCCCAGTGACAAGGTGCTAACAATGTTTCGTTGACTATCTGCGTCAGACAGACAAGGTTAGCAACTAGTGTTAGCTGGTGATCATAGTTGAGTAGGCTATCTAACAAGCTAAATACTGAGACAGCTAAAAATAAAGTGAATAATGGACTTACATTCCTCAGGTAATCAGGGGGAAAAACCAAACAAATGATGTGTCTACTGAATATGAAAGAAGGCAATGTTTTCTAAAGCATTAGCTGTAACAAATTCTAAGCTAACAATATGTGATGGTTGTGTACCTGTTAGCTTGTTTTGATGTTTTCCAACCCGCTAGTGGCCAAATGATGCCACACATTGATTAATGCAGCTTTAAGATAACTACCGATATGAAAGCCACTAAATAAATGAGCACATAGCTTATAAAGTTGTAAAATAAAATAGTCGGATAAGCAATTAACTGTCAAGAAGCATCATGGAGATGCTATTACAATATACTGCTCTGGGGAAGACTGCCAAGCAACAAGACAGCACATTAAGTATTGTATAAAATGTCTCAGCAATGGAAAGCTTCAGTTTAAATGTTTTAATGTACAAGGATGAAGATAGAAAATGTGACTGAAACATGACTGATGAGAAGAATCCTTACAGTAGTTGTAATGATAATGGTGAGGAAGACAAATAAACAGACTCTGCTCCCTCATCAATCACATCCAAGGTGCCCTTGAATAAGATATGTAACCCAACGTGATGATGAATTGTGTAAGGCCAGCCACAGACTGGATGTGTGGCGTGAGTGTGTCAGCTGCGTGGCGTGTCCGTTTTTATTTGTATGTTAACAGGTTAGAGCTTGCAAACTGCCTGACATGCACGTGACACGCACGTCTCACGCGCGGCTCGAGCCGGCTCGCAAGTGTGTTGGAAGCGTATGTTTGTATGTCACTTTGACACAAATACATATTATTAAATGACATTTTGCCATTTGAAAGTCTCTAGATTTTGACATGAATACAGATATAAATGTAAAATAAAAAATAAAAAATTATCGATTTTCAAATGTCGCACCTATCAATATTGTAGCCTATTTTGCCATCAATATTGCCAACGTTGTCTTTGTCTTTTCAGTATATATTTATGTTTAACATGAAGTATACTACTGCTTGAGTGCAGCAAATCAATGGGAAACATACATGTGCACAGACAAGGCTAGCAGCAGCAGCGCTGCATCAGACACGCAACAGAAACGGCACGCTCACGCCACGCATCCAGTCTGTTGCCGGCATAACCCCATTGCTGCTCTGTTCTGTTCTTCCAGTAGGCTATAAGCCAAATACTGACCAATACTGATCCAACATGATTTAAACTGCGTAGCTTGCGGTGAACATGAGATACTCTCTCTGACAGCAACAAGGAGCCTGTCTCTCTCTCTCTAAGCTTGTCCCCACATAAAGGACAACTGAATGGAACATCATACAATCAAGTCTTCATGGTCTCATTCTCCCTGTTTCGACCTGTAATGTGCCGGAAAGAACTCTGCAGATTAAAGCACTAAGGCAGTGTCGTGGTTATGCAGAGCGTAACACCCCGACTACTCTGCTACTGTTTCACAATATACACTCTGGCAGTAAAGAAAGCCATAAAGTCCCTTGAATGATCACCTTTTACCAAAATGCATTTATGGGCTTTGTGACGCTGGTAAATGTTAAGATTAGACTTTTTTTTTACTAAGCTTAGCAGCTGATTCAATAGAAAAGCTCTCTTCTGAGGATATAAAAATATATCTAGTATATTATTTTTTTGAGTGAAAGTGGCTTCTACTACAGTTCAAATCTGGTGCTCAGTATTTGCGCATATAATGGGTGAATTAGGATGTTTAGAAAAGCAGTAATTTTTTAGAAGACTTGAAAGCAACGTGCATTATGCTTGCTTCTTGGTCAAGACGTTCAAGTTAAGTGTCTTTTCTCCCTCTCCGACCAGCGAACTCTCCTCCCATTTCAACAGACTTCTAACAGTATGCATTGAAGCCTCCAGTTGATTCGGGGCTTCAAATAGAATCACTTCTCTCCACTGCCTGCTTCCTTGCGGTTCCAAATCCAAAATGTGATTCACATCTCCACAGACTCCTTCAGCCACATCTGTCTCATTCTCACTGCACACTTTTAAGTACCAATTTGGGGCCTTATTGAACCCAGCTTAAAGTGCAAAGAGCGATTCGTCATGCAATTCATTGCTCGAGACAAAAAAGTTCAGAGGCATTTTATGAAATCTGGGCATAAGCAGCCAGGGAAGCACATATGGATCAAATATAAGTGGTCTCTGTCCTTTTTCAAGCTGGGACTTCCTCCACAGCTCCTACTCTTTTCATCCCCCAGCAGGGTCTTCGGTCCTCATTTGTCACCTGTGCCACCAGGCCCGAAGAGGGTTGTCAGGTTTTGATGAATGGAGCATGGGCTTCTGTCCTTACTCTGCCATCCATCAACTTCTGTGGATGTACAGCATTAAAGACAAACATCTCTTGCTGGGCACCTATTCTGAGATTGGTGAGACATGATTTTTGAGAGATTCAGGTTGGGATCTGGCTAGAGTAGGGCTTGCATTTTTGGTTGACTAAACTTCTGGCTATGTATTGTATTGTTGACCGCATCTATATACATTGCATAGTGTTCTCACAAGGTGCTTTTCTATTGCTTCCTCTTATGTACTTCAACAAAGGCCGCATGTAAGGCCCCAAGTGATGCATTTATCAGTGCTCAACTGTTTCAATTTCCATGTGTTACAACAGCAAACAGCAAAATACAGGCTGTGCTTCCCTATTTCACTGATGACTCATCCTCTGGTGATGTGTATGGGACAGGTACTTGTTAGAAAAGCTGCAGAATCCGTGCAGTAAATCATGACAGCCACAGAGATGTCACTTGTATACATTATGTGGAGGTATTGTATGTATTTGCGTCAACTGTAGCAGCTTTAAAAGTATGTTAGGTGTTGAGCGGGATTGATTTCCTCAGGGAAATCTCACTCAAAATAACTATGAAGGCAACACAAGCTTGTTTCTCTTAAAACATTTACCGAATCTGTCAAGACTTTCGTCCTTGGATGGGAACTTTGTGACAGCTCAGGCTTGGATATTTCAAGCCTGTGCAAACTTCTAGTATCTTGGTCTTTGGACACACTGGTCCTGCTCATTCAATCTCTCTTCAAGTGTCACAAATAAGTCAACCCTGCATTATGTAGGTAAACCAATTTGACCGAGCACTTTCAATAAAAAATAAAGCCCAGATGTGTGAGGCTGCAGCAGTTGCAGAAATCCTAACACATCAAAAGTCTATTCTCCCAGGAAGAAAAGGAGCACAGATGAGGCTCTCATCTCCTCTCACTCCTTCTTGCTTGTGTCTCACACCTTTGGGAAATCAATGGCCATACTTTAAATATAATTTGGATTAATGCATCATAATCCATAGACATCTTAGAAAAAGCTGTGAAAAATATATATTAATTTTCGTGAACTTGTTATTCTGAAACTTTTGAAACAGAGGATTACCATGGCTGTCACTTCATTTTCAAGTTGAAATGCATAAGCTTTCTTTTTCATGCATCTGCAATTGGCTATAAATCCTCCCAGGTGGGGAGAGATACCATCTCGGCTCTATCTCCCAAATGAGACTGCAGAATGGACCCTGTACATCACCCTGGCATGACATTGAATTAACCTCTTACATACTTGCAAAGGTTCATCTTGAGATAAGGTTACTATTAAGGCAGGTTCTCTACATTGCTCCCTCTGCTCCTATCTCCATCTATCTCCCCCTCTTCCCTCCTTGTAGTCCCCATCCCTCTTTCTTTCTCCACTTGAATTAGCAGTAATAGAGTCTGGGTGTGCAGCCTCTTGTCCGTGCATCCTGACAGACCATCCCCTGCTTCAGCTCTGTCTCCCAAACACCAGGCTATGTCGCAATTACATTACGGCTCAGTGGTATCAGGGCTGCCTGTGTCAAGGTGATACCACGTG
Organism: Gymnocephalus cernua; assembly: GCA_023631565.1. Taxonomy (NCBI): domain Eukaryota; kingdom Metazoa; phylum Chordata; class Actinopteri; order Perciformes; family Percidae; genus Gymnocephalus; species Gymnocephalus cernua. The sequence goes on from CM042430.1 coordinate 27,118,707, forward strand.
AAAGAACACCTGCGTGTTCACAATGACCTTCAACCGGTAGAGGTACGAGCAGGGCTCTACAGCTGACACTGAATCCACCTCAGTGCCTTCATGCAGAACTGAGGCCAATACTGATGTGTTCAGGCTGCTGGTTTCATTGGAAGGCTGGATAGAGATGTAGGTTGGTGCCCTTAAGGAGCAGGTCTCCTTTCACAGAATGAAGCCATCACGCTTGGCTTCTCTTAACCTTGAGATATTACCTTGGGCAAATAGATTTGAGTTAACATTTCCTGTCATAAATCGGCTGTAAAAAAAAGAAATCTCAGTGTTTATATCTCCGCAGGCTACGTGCTGTGTGTGCTAATCTGAGCCTGAGGAAAAGTTTCAGTCCTTGTCTTTTCTTCTTCCTTTGTACCATCAGGGATTTTTATTTTTTATAAAGGGATATCTTCTCCTGCCATGCTCGCACAATATGTTTGGATTCAGTCACTGCTTGCAGAAAAAATACCACTTTTCAGGGTATATTAGTTTTTTGTTGTCTTGATTAGGATTTAAGCACACATTTCACAGCTTACGGTAGTTAATTTTTGATTACTTTTATGTAAGTGCTAGTAACTCACGATTGCACAATAATGAAATAAAGTGTACACAAACTTGATCACACCAAATAGAAACAACTGTAGGCTCAGGATGGGACACATTAAAACTACTAGTCAGTGATTTGAATTTCTAATTTTTAGGATTTCTGTGACACAAAGGCCTCACACATAACTCTACACAAGAAAATAAATCCCTGTTTACATTGGACGTACAACAAAGTGTTTACATCATATTTTATGAAATTAGATATGACATTTTGGAGACACTCTTAACCTTTTCTTTGTGACCTCAGCTACAATTTTGCGGAAAAATGTTGTTATTGGTTGGGTCCCACTGAGATATCAACAATACTAATTTATCTCTGCCTGTTTCCAATAAGGAACAGTGTGAATACGATTTTATTGATTGGGTTTTTAGCAAGGCTGCTGTTGCATGTCTCCAGTGATGACAGGTTGTCTTTATAATGGGTTCTATAATATTGTACTGACTCAATACTGTATTTGAATTTAAATAGGTTCTAGCTTGAGAAAGTCATAAGACATAGGAGCATTTTGCATCATGCCTGCCTGCGGCTTGAGATCAGTTTATGCGAAGCTACTTTGGGCACAGTGCACTTATCAGATTGGTGTGAAGCTTAACACCAGCCACGCTTTAAAGGATAGCCTTTCCTCTTTATTTAAATGGCTTAAGCCTTCTTAGATTTAACCCTTTGTCTGACGTAATGCGCCACTATCACTGGGCGCAGCCTCACTAACCTCTCATTACACAGCATTATACAGCATTCAGGACCAACCAAAGCACAAGACTTAACTAAAACGTTTACATTGCTTGATTTAAGCAGCTGTATCCTCATGTCTCATGTGTTGAGCTTTATAAAATAATTACTCTGATTACTTTATGTATTATAAAGTTATTATATGCTTACTTCAGCTGTTTGTTTTTAATGTCATGCTTGTAGTTACTACATTGCTCTTCTATTGATTTGTTATGTTTCATTGACCAGCTGTTCTGATAGGATTGTCTGCCGAATAACTAAAACATTAAAATAATGCTAAGAAAATTGAAACTAGTGAATCTGCAAGTAGCCCATTTTTATTTACTTTAACATACAAGACACAAAGTGCATACTAGTTTGAACTAAGTCAAAATGGAAATGGATAAAGTGATGGATTGTGAAAGTGTACCTTCCAGAAAGTGACATGTCATTTTCAACATACATGCCCCATCCTGAGTCTATTAACTGTAACTAAAGTGGAGACAAAGCCCAGCAGCAAATCCTTCCATGAAGTTCACATTTCTAGAGAGCCTTACAAAGGGAAGCGAAATGTACTGGTCCTGAAGTGAAAGTTGATGAGATTTTGAAAGTGAAACTTTCACAGCTAAGGCTTACATTTCAGAAGAACTAAGGGGGACGTGGTGTGAAAAAAGTACTTTACACTTCTCCTAAGCATTAAGGTTTAAAATTTCTCTCTGAAAAGCACAGTAAAGGGGAATTTGACTTTTGAATTTTGTCGGACAATGTTTCAACATATATGGTTTGGTGCAACAACACTGATGCCACATTTTTATCTCTCGCCACTGAGGTGAAGTGATGGAACAACAGGCCATATTCAACCAGGTGCAGTGGCCACACTGTGTAATGTAATGTCCTGAGTAAAGTTGAAAAGGAAGGGAACATGTTATAAATCACTGTTTAACTTACTTTCTGTGTGAGGAAATGTAAACTATAATAACATTGCAGTTATTGTGCACATTTTGAAATTACTTGAATTATAAGTATAAAAGAATTTCTTGATATATTTGTGGAAAGTGTCTAAACTTCAAGCCTCTGGGTGAGCATTTCCCATGGCAGTCGCTGATCTGATTTTAGTGTTGCTAGGAGATGTGCTGTCAACTTCAGTGATGTGCTACTGACAGGAGCCTGTCATAGCCCTGTATAGCCTACAAATGTTGAAACAAGACATTATTTCCCATTTCACAAGTTCAGCTATGTACCTTTACACCATTCAACATTTAGGAAGACCCTTCCTCCTGTTATGTTTGTATTCCACTTGGAATTGTAGAAACTATAGCTTGCTAGCCAGCAAAATAAAGGCTTTTTAAATAATTTTGAAGAAGAGTGCCTTGGTTTTCCTTTTTTTCTACACTCAATTGAATTCCCGACCCCAAAGAGCACCTTCCAACATATGACTGAACTTCCTGAGCACCCTGGACTTTTTTTTGTCTTTTATAGCTTGCTAATGTTTGCCCTGATTTCTAAACTAGATGTCACTATTTGGTATCAACGTTGCCCCTTAAAACTTCATTACTGTACAGTATGTGTCAACTCATCATGACATGATGCAGTAGAAAAACGTGTGCTCTCACAGCCGCGACAGCAACATCTATGTTTCAGCTACATAAATAAGAGCAGGTGTGGCCTATAATTATAGGCGGCCAGGTCCCTTAATAACTCTTCAATCTGATAAGTATGTATTGTGGCTGTCTAATATGTGTCAGTCTCACTATGAAGTTATAAAGATGATGACACATCGTAAATATGTGAGGCTGACTTACAAATATAGAAAAAAATTATAACAAACATTAAATTAATTAATACCATTAGCATTCAACCAATAACAACATGTATTGAGATTATACAAGGATCTACTTTAAAATAAAATCAAAATCAAAAATTGTCATACTAACTGCACTCTTTGTACTACTATTTGACCGGATTCACCTTCATTTAGAGCTTAAATTGGGCCCAAAAATCAAGCCCCACCCTACCCAAGCCCGTGCACGTTGTGTCCGAGCCCAGCCCAAGCCCGATATAAACCCGACAATTTTTTAATACGTAGGCTGTTATAACTGATGTTCTCAACTACAATTCAGAGTTGTTTGAGCTACTGGAATCTGTTTAGAATTATCTTAATGAATAATGCATCAAGGATGAAGCATGTAAACTGCGCTGTTTGTTTATTCAGATCGCAAATGGATCCGAATGAAGAAACAAAAAAAAAAAAACTTGACCCTGGATCCCTCAGCCGAATAGCGTGGGTAACAGATCAAGGCAGCAACATAATCAAAGCCCTGGAACCATATAGGAGACTTTCTTGTCTCGATCACCTAATTCATACTGCCCTTCGCCACGGTCTGCATGCTGACGCACTGGCCGACAACAGCGCTGCAGATGGGGGAGATACGATTGCACAGTTTACCTCTCACTCAAGTCAGTGCAGGACATGGACTCAGAGTTATGGGAGAAGCTGGAGAGGCATAGCTTTCTCACCACTGAATCAGGCTACAGTCATAAAGTAATGATTAAAAAAACACAAATGCTTAATCAAGGCCCTGGCCCGGCCTGAGGATAGCGGTGGAAAATATCGGCCCACTTGGGTCGGGCTCGGGCTCAGGCAGAGATTCTAAACTCTGCCGTCATTGTGCAATAGGTGGGATGACAACCACAGGCTATTACCTTAGTAACGGCATACTAGACAGCCAGAAATACCACACAAAATATATCAGGGATAAGAAAGTGTGACCCTGACAATGCACAAACACACACACACACTCACACACACACACACACACACACACACACACACACACACACACACACACACACACACACACACACACACACACACACACACACACACACACACACACACACACACACACACTGCTATGAAAGGCTTAGCCACACATAAAGGCACACCAGGAAGCTCGACGCAGAGCGGTGTGTCTGTTTACAAACAATGTGAGACATCTCAAGGCTGCTATCCCGCTTCTCGCAGCATGGTAAATATTGTAATTTTGCTCTTTTTCTCCTTATTTCTTGATCCATTTTTCCTCACAGTGTTTGGCTTTCTCACTATCTCTCTCACCCACAATTTAAACATAAGTCTAAAGTTCATCTATATTCTGCCTTTACCTGAGACTCTGACAGCTACAAATTATACAAGTAGCACTAGGCAGCTCTGGCAGTGGTCATATGCTGTAAACTTGAGGTAACCACATTTACAGTATTGTGTATGTAGACAATTTCATTTTAAAAAGTATATCTAAACCATACAAAGTGGCTATTTTTACACAGTGATTGAAGACCCTGTAATACAAGTCACAATATGTAGAAATATACTCCCTGTCCCATGTACTCATCAATCAATGTTTGCAGCACTAAATATAAAGATTTCTGCACTGCATGGGAATAAAACATGAGCCACACACCCAGAAATCCATATCCATTATCGTGGCATGCATGCTTTTCATTTTCAGTATGGCATGGCTGGAGCCATATTGATTTTCATCTCTTTTCCCCTCTTTATACGTGTTGTAACAGCATGGTTTCCCCCTCTGTATTTGAATTCAGCAAGTTAGAACCACACTTGAACAGAACCTATCAATCATAGGTGATTATCACCGATGTTGTTGGTGCAGTTAACTCGGTGCACAGCCAATGATCTGTATGATCACAGATCTGTATCTGTGATTTGACAGCTTTTGTTGTAATTTAAAGTCATTTTCACCCAAGGCTGTTTGATCATTGTCTGGTTAGGATTTTTGTTTTTACAGTAACTCACAACTGAAAACATGCTAGGTTTTTTTTTGGCTGAAGAATGAGCAAAGAGAGTATTATTGCAATGTTATTAGCATTATTATTATTATTGAAAAAATTATAAAATCCCTCATTCAAATTTGAATCATGAGAGCAAAGGATTATGTTTTATTAACTGTCGCTATCACTAAATTATGAACTTACTATTTAGGTTTTTTTGCATTAGTAAATGAATAAACTTGAAAAATGAATAAAGTGCTGTGGAACCGATTGTGCTCTACTCAACCTGACTCCATGTGTGCATATGTTTTAAGTTAAATGGTGTAAAATGCAAACACTGTATACAAATATTAAGAACAATGGGCACGTATGGTTATGCACACACACACACACACACACACACACACACACACACACACACGCGCGCACACACACGCGCACACACACACACACACACACACACACACACACACACACACACACACACACACACACACACACACACACACACACACACATACACTAAATCATTTACAGCAAAAGAAAATGTCACCCTCATGGGGCAAATCTGGAATCACATAAAAAAGGAGGCCATCTTCTTGGAGGAACTGCGATTTACGCTCCAACACTACAAAAATACATTTTTATGCAATTGGACACTTTTTTGTACATAGCACATAAAGAACACAGACTCTCGCCCCTTTGTTCTCCCATGACTGATGACACATCCCCTTGTGTCTTTTGGTGTGCAAACAAGATTTGGGTGACACAATCATTAAACTATTAATTAATGAAAACGTCCTCTGAGTGTCCTTCCAGGAGCCTTGTCATATCCCCCTGCTGTTATGCTTATCAGAGAGCATCAAAACGCTTAACATTCACTGCGGTAAGTACTGGTTTAAAAAATGTCTGTACTTATAAAAATGAAGCCACAACATGATCTAAAAAAACATATAATCCAACTTGTTTATATTTTGTTGTGTTTTGGCTTTTGTTGAAGTGTGAGTCTAATACAAATCCCGAAACAAGAATTTTAGTTGCGTTTGAAAGTGTACGTGGTTACAGACTTTACGCAAGATGAAGCACATACAAAATACAAACACACATATTATGAAGAACCTCAACACAAAATGTGCTTTCTCTTCCCTCCATTTATTCTGAGTCATCGTGTGCAACTCAGACATGCTCAACATCACACATGGTGTCCAACCCTTCTTGGTGAAGCATGAAGGTTTTATTTGGTTAACCACCACACTTAGAATATCAGTGAGTCTGTCATTAGCCAATGAGCAAAAGACTGCAGCAGCTTTAACAGTTAGTCCCTACATTGGGCTGATGTTCATCCATGCTTGTACTGTAATTTGCTTTGTCACTAACTACAGCTAAAGGTGCTTTTCTACGCCCATCTCTTAATGCAAGAATGCCTGCTACACAGCCCATGTCATGTTTGTCTTTGACCAGAAAAAGGGTTTTCTTAACAGTGATTGTTAAGCGGTAAGTACTGTACCCAACTTGTTAGATCCCGTTGCCAGCATTTTATTTGAGTAGCATTGAACCTGATTGCAGTGGTGGGCGAAGCAGCTCCATGCAGTGGAAGAGGACACAGCTCTGTTCTCAGCCAAAAGCGCAGAGGTTTGGTCTCTTTCACTGGCTCTTTGCATATGAGCGTGTCAATACAGCCATTGCACAAGGCTGCATATGACCCTCTGGCATGACTCCTCCCCGACTGAATTGATTCAAGCTCTGTTTATCTCATTAGCTTGTAGCATGTAATCAATCACACAAGGGCATTTGTTTCAGGCCTCCAACCCACCATATATTATAACTCAACTCCTATCCTCAGTGTGAACATTGTTCTGTCTTCAGTTATCTTTAGCGATGACGCTACATTGAGCTGTAACTCATTTGGCATTCATTCAAATGATCCTGTTTCAGTAATGCTAAGTGATGTGGTGTCCATGAACGCAAAGGACAAAAGACACATATGCATGAAACACATGCACGCATACACACCTGCACTCATAATCACAAAGTATTTTAAAATCCGCTCATGACTCTTAGAAGAGTAATTACTGTAAAGTAACAAGGTGCTCATTGTGTCTGTGTTTGCACTACTACAATGATGTGCTTCAATGTCTTCGTTTATTCTTTATATTAAAGGTCCAATGTGTAGGAATTTCTCCCATCTAGCGTTGAGATCATATATCGCAATCAACTCTCTCGCACCACGCAGTTCAAAGTATGTATTACAGCAACGGTAGCCTTCACGCTTCAAAAAGACGGTCTCTTGCTATTTTCAATATACTTTTTCTGGGCAAAGAAGACTCCTGTTCCTGAAATTTTGAATACGTGTGGTTCTCCATGTTTCCTTCTTCAAACTTGCCGCGGTCGTGAAACTACAATCGCATTAGCAGCATCGGCAGCACCTGTGAGTTTATCATGTGACAGCGAAAACACGAAAGGCGGAGCAGTATGTCCTGATGGTGGTGGTAAATACTCATGAAAAAGTACAAGTTTGTGAACGGGCAACACAGATTTTGATAATGAACAACTAAACACGTTACACACTGGACCTTGAAATTGCAAGCGTTCACATCCATTTCCCCACATTTTATGAGGCAATATCATCAAATTTGAACACTACATTTAAACTGAAAGCAAAATGAGGTATGATATAATGAGGTAAAAACAGGTAACTTAATCATTGCAGATTAGGCTAAAACTGAGTGTACTTGTTCCAGACTTGACTCAAGTTGTTCTGTACATATACGTAACAGCTATGGGGCTCCACTTCATGTCAAGCAGCAAATGCTGCCTTTGCCTATTTCACCGAGCCGTGGTGATCACAGTACTTTGACATACCATCTCATTACATACATGCGTCACCAGGCAGCACAAACAATTATTATGCTGTCATTTATTGGAACTACCACTTTATCTACTTAGCAGCAGTTCGCAGTAGTAATTTGCGACAACTGTCTCCGGCAACATACTTTTACTCTGTTCCCTTTGTACTTAATAAAGATGAGGCTGACATAAACAAGACATTCACTCTCATGGGAACAAAAACCTACAATAATTCATTTTCATTGAAATCCTCTTAAACTGTACTAGTGTTTTGAGAGGAGACAACATTTCAGTTGATCTGTTAAAAACAAAATTAGACAGAGCCATTCAGAAATCACTGAAACACTCAGCTCAATGACAAGTTTAGAATGCAATTTAATGGTCATCCAGAAGCAGTATGACAATGCTTCAAAAAGGGATCTGATACTCCAACTTCTTATTGTATTGTTCTTATTGATATACTGTGGGGCCTGACCGTTTAAGGCCCTGAAAGTCCCACTTGAGACACGTTTGAACATTAAATGTAAAACAATACTCTGTTATGGTTTAAGAAATTCTGGATTTGGCCTTGCTCCGCCCTCCGTGCTCAAAATCACGTAATGTTGAGACTTGTTCGGATACTACATTCTAGCATCTACCTTAGGATGACCAATAAAAGAATAGGCTATTAAAGATGGCTATAAATAATGGAGAGATTCTGCCATAGGCCTACATGTTTGAGCCGCCGGGGAGCCCCCAAACAGGCTGCCCGTGCTCTGTGACGGCCGATGGTTGCCCGGGTTCCATGAGACAGCCGTCGGCCGTCACAGAGCACGGGCAGCCTGTTTGCGACGTTCCACAGGCTCGCAATCTGCAACTATAGTTTTGCCTTCCTGAACCTGGCGTCAGTCAGACCCAGGCTCAGATGTGGCGTCTGTTTTGCACTAAAATAGGCGACTAGCAGATGTATCAGAATGGTAGGTGAAGTTAGCTTCTTTTTTTGGTTCATGTTGTTTATTAGCTTATTAGCTTGTAACTGTCAGTGGCTACGATGACAGTGTGTTTTCGTTTCCACCAAAAACACATTTTTGAGTGGAGGAGGACTTCAATATTAAAAGGAGATATTGCGAGGGGGCACTAACACCAGTTGATACAGCATACAACCTACATACATACAATATACAGCTTGCATACTATAACCGCACAAATCATTGCTCAACTTCTGCTCTAATAATTCCCACATATTCTCCAAATGATATTCAGAGCTATCATATATTTAGTCAGATGGTACGGATGGCTCAGTAGATGTGGCCTGAGGGGCATCATGTTCAGCCCTCAGGACTGAATATGTAAACCGCTTATCAAACCTGCTGGTTAGCATAGAGCATAGAGGACTGAGGGTGGGCATCTGTCAGTGTTTCCCCACGTTGTGAAATAAAAATGTATATATCAATAAACTTAAAATCGCTATTGTTAAAAGTCCACCTTATTCATAACTTGCCAATCTTCTTTGGTACACAGAGACATCACTTATGAAATGATTATGAAAGTGATTATGAGCATGAACAGTTTAAGCTCTTTATTTTGTATCTGTATTTGACAGCTTGTTCAAGGTAATTCATTCTTATAGCCAAGAAGCTCAACAAATTAATACTGGTGCAAGGCAGGTGGGACTTGCTGCTCATTGCTCTGAAAGTCCAAAGCAGAAGGGCAATACATGGGCATGGTAGATGCTCCGACAGGTCACCTAGTTCTTTAAAAAACTTTTTTTTTTAAATTAGTTGGATTTCTGACAGCCACACACAACAGGCCACATCAAAGAGGATTCCCCCCTCAGGTGCTAAAGGGATCAAAAGGAAATATCTTGATATATAATCTGAATACACTGGACTGGTTTAAATTGACATTTTAATGGTATACGACAACTTCTTAGCATTCATGAGGGACACGGGCACACTCTGCCTTGCATTCTGAGATGCAACACTGCGAGTGAGAAGTAATTGGCGCCTATTGCACATGAAATGTCATGTGAGCAACAACAAGAACAATAACAACATGCTAGCTAAGACCTGTGATATCTTGCTCCTCAGCATGGTGCATTACACTGTTTGGCAGCAGTGAGCTACAGAAATGCTGACTTCTTCTACCTCTCACACACCGTAAAGTGTTTAAACTTCCACACAGATAATTTCACTAATTTCTGGACTTGACAGAAGTTGGATGTTTGGAAATCTTAAACCTAACATAACAGTGGAATAAAAATAAAAGTTCCTCTCCCTGCACCGACACGTTTCCGTCTGTATTTACTTTTACTTCAGCTTTTCTGCTGTGTTGGTATTTGTTGGTCTGGAAATGTAAATATACCACAAGGAAAAACAATCATCAATAGTTAATCTAGAGTAATTCTCTGCTGCAAATGAGTGTTTATCCATCTCACTCAGTCAAAACAGTCACAACTGCTGCCTACATTACCTCTAGTAACTCAGAATGGCAAAACCAGACAGCCCTCTCTGTGCCAATCCTATTTCATACTGTGTAACAAGGATGATTGCACCATGGCAGAAAATGAGTTCAGCACATTCAGCATCGATGGACGAAAAAAAAACCCATGGTTTTAATAGTGTTTTCATGGGGAAGCTTAGTAAATCAGATTGGTCTCAGATCTAGAAAATAATTTAAAAAATGGAAACCATAATGCACTCACCCTGGTGTTTCTTCTTATTTTGCACTCAACAGCTGTTTGCAGAGGTCCAGAGCAGCAGCTTATACAACACTGCTGGACTGAGCTGCAGGGGCGGGTGGTGTGCAGTTGTATTTGGATCTTTCACGCTACTATAAACTACTTTAAATCTCAAGGACACCCTCAGCAAGGCACTCAGTCAATTCATTAGATCTTAAAAATCATGACAAAAAATGGAAAAGACCATTTCGGTCACACCCATGTATGCTTGTGCCTCAAGTTTGCAATGAGATCGTGCTAACACCCACTTGGATGAAATTAGAGGCCTTCATGTAATGCAATGACAAAAACCCTCTCCACAACTTCCTCCCACTCGAAAATGGGGTGTAAGTCAAGGATGGGCTCTATTACCTCACTTGTTCCTCCTACAATTTTTCTGGATTCGTAAAAACAATATTGTGGACCCCATTTCAAAATCTCCCTGAACTCCATAGCCATATAGGATATCTGCCATGAGTATGTACCAACCCAAGCCAACACAGCTTGAACACAGTATGTAGTCCTCTTACAGTGGATGAGGAGGTGAATATGACCAAAGATGACCTGGAGAAAGATTGGCTGGTTGGCTGATGTGTTTTTTTTTTGTTTTGTTTTTCTGAACACACTGTAGCAGAGAGAGAAAAGTACAGCAATAGTCACCCTGATGCTATATACATCTAGGCATGCACACATCACTCCCATTCTCTACACCCTACATTGTCTCCCTGTGCGTTTTAGAATCAATTTTAAGATGTTATTGTTCGTTTTCAAGGCCTTAAATGGCCTGGCCCCTGAGTATTTGTCTGAGATGTTAACCTTGCGTGAGCACTTTGCGGTCTTCAGATCAACTGGTTTTAGAAGTCCTGAGGTCAAGGTATAAACAGTGGGGTGATCAGGTTTTTGCAGTTGCTGCCCCGAGACTCTGGAACAAGTAACCCCCTGATATTCAGACAATTACACATGTAGCTCTTTTTAGGTCCAAACTCAAAACCTATTTGTTTAGAATGGCTTTTACGTAGTAGTGGTGTGACAATTTCCCTTTCCTATTTCTATGTAACCTTTTCTGACTTTACTGTTTTCTATGTTTCATTCTTTTTTTTTGTATGATATGTTGTTTTATTCTTCGTTTCTGATGTGAAGCACTTTGGATACCTGCTGACTGCTGTAAAGTGCTATATAAATAAATGTTGATTGATTGATTGATTTTCTTTATTTCAAAGGGTTAAAAAAAACTATGTTTACAGTCTAACCACAGTTTGACTACAGGCTAATCCTTCTTGTCCACTTGTCCCTCTGCTGTCCACTTTACTCCTATTATTTCCTTTACTAATCCATTTTGTCAATCAGTATGTGGTTTATAAAGTGCTAGAGAGTTTTCAATCCATAAACGCCACTCACTTTGTGTTTACTGTTTGTGTGTAGTACCTTCTGTAACAGGACAACCTCTTTAGGATGTGATTTTTTTTTATTCAGAGGTAGGGTTTCTGCTGTAATTTGGTGATTTTCTTGCAATTGCATGCAGGGTTTTGTTCAGTGTTGTATTTTTTTTTTAAGATTATTTTTGGGTCATTTTAGGCCTTTATTTGTATTGGACATCTGAAAACATGGAAGGGGAGAGAGAGGGGGAAAGATATGCAGCAAACCTTTATATATGGGCGACTGAATTACCAGGTGAGCTAACCAGGCACCTGACCAGTGTTGTCTTTGAGAGGTTACTGAAATAAGCGTGTTCATAAGGTGATCCTTTCCCCCTACATAGGTGGAGGGACACTTAGTTCTTGTTAACGCTGAGGGATTTACAACAAAGCCTCAAGGATTTTCTCAAGAGGGTAATTAAGAGAGCTTGTTTGCCTTAAAACCAGGACTTTTTGTTGTGCTGTGTGTTTGCCATTGCCGTTGCCTAATCTGTGAGTAATTACAGCAGCTATCCCTGGAAGGAACTGGATGTTTATCAAACAGACAAAAGAATTACATAAAATAGAGTCACTCTGTCAAAATAATTAATATTTGATTGTATTAGCTGTGGATAGATAGATAGATAGATAGATAGATAGATAGATAGATAGATAGATAGATAGATAGATAGATAGATAGATAGATAGATAGATAGATAGATAGATAGATAGATAGATAGATACTTTATTGATCCCCAAGGGGAAATTCTAGAATAGACTCTACTTTGGTTAAATATAATGCATTAATAATGGACTTCAGGTTTGAATTCTGGTAACTTTTGTACACATTTTTCTCACATCTGATTCCAGCGTGAACAAATGACTACATTTAATATTAGGAGTTATTTAGTGATATTGCTTGATTTTTGAGGTCAGCATAGATTCATCACATCATGTACAGTATGCATTTAGTATAGACTACCAGAGCGCCTCTAACAGTGTACGCCGCCACTGTCAGGTCACATCATCATTGCATGGGTGACGAGAGGGGAAACCTCTGTCATTATGTGAAATGATCATCTCAGCCTCCTGACCTCAGACACCTCCTGTTAGCCACACCATTTACTATAACTCCTCCTCCCCCTTACCTGAGCACTCAGCTGTAGACACATGCTGTGCCATCTTCACCACACTGATCATAGGTTAAGTTCATTTTTTCCATGAAGGATAGAGTGGGACTCTTCCTGTTCGCTCTCTTATGTTATGTAATTGCAACACTCTAAATATCTTTTGTTAAGATAGGAGAAAAGAAAAGAAGTGTGTTCCCCTCTATTCTTGGTCACTGTGTGTGGCAGAATATGGTTTGACAGTGGGGGAGGTAAAGCTTGAGGGCTGGGTCAGGGGCTTTGCTTAGTGTTTGTGCGTATTAGTGTAGACTGTGTGAGTCTTTGTGTGAGTCTTTGTGTGTGTGTGTGTGTGTGTGTGTGTGTGTGTGTGTGTGTGTGTACAGTACACTTTGTGACTGCACGTACTATACGCCCCCAGTAGCATCTCTGCTTCGTCTTCTAATCTCCAGCAGGCCTGATGATTGTGAACACAACTGATACCACACTGCCAGCTGCCCCTAATACCTTCTTTTTTCTTACACAGCAGTTATTGCCCCCAGGGACCACGGGTAACCACAAATACACATAATGAGATTATACCCCAAAAAAATTAATTAAGAGAAAGGGAAAACTTATTTGAATTGAGCAGCATTACTGATTGAACCAGTAAAAAGCATTACAAACCTTAGCAGCAAATCCCTGTGAAACAGAAATCATGCTGTTCATTTGATTGACACTAAAAAAAGAAAAGAAAAAAAAACGTGTTCAGCAGATGTTACAGGTTTTTGTTTGCAATAAAATACATTCCCAAGATCTGAAATAAGAAAGACTAAAACGTATTCTTAGTGTAGATGTTCTAACCAGCACAGTGGTCTATTTGTTGCTTTGAAAAAAATATATGCTTTTGTTGGACAATGATGAGTGTAATAGAGGTCTGCTGACTGAGTTGAACTGAAACAGCATCAACAAAAGAACAAACAAACCCAAGGTTCTCCACTATTGGCATGAGCAATAATGAAATATTTTAGAAGACACCCTGTTTTTTTTTTGTTTTTGTTTTTTTATGGAATGAAGGTTGATCTCCAATTTATACATTTTAAGGAGTACCTCCTACAGTTTGACTGGGAATACAAAAGGTCTACTGGTCAGTGGCACAATAAAAGCAATCAAAGTAGCTATACCTCTGGAAGACAGCGACAGACATTTCAACAAACAGCCTCTTACGTGATCAAATTCAAACCTATCTCGCAGCAAAAAAGGGAAATAACCCAAACAGCAAAACATTCAGTAATTTCTGAAACGCAGCACAATGTAGGAAAAAATAGAAAACAAAAAAGGCATTACCATTCAGCTTTTTATTACACAAGGCACTCCATTCCTTTGATTTTAACGCATGTTTGCGACTCATATTGCTTCACTACTTCCAGGATAGTGTCCCATCCTCATGTAATCCTTGATTTTCAAACCCAATTTCCGATTTAAGTGTGTAGTGATGTCCTACATAGTGATTCTCTTTGGCAACCTTTGCTGAAATTGCTAAAACAAGTCAGGATGAATTCCACAGTTACAGCAGTTTGGAGGAATTGAAGATCTAATTATTCTGTGCTGCTGGTCATTTCAAGCTGCTCTGATGTACCGCAAGCAAACAACTGCTGTCCCTGGAAGGAGGAAAGCTGCTGGAGAGAAGGACGAGTACTTCTGCCATCACACGTCTGTGGAGCACAGTTTAATAATTCCTCTGCAGGACATTAATGAGCCAGGATAGTGGCTGTCTTAATGGGCAGCCAGACAGATTTTAAGTGCCCCGTGGAGTGTAATCCACAGAGGTACGACAACACTGCTGCAAGGCCCAACAGATTGATTTTAGTTTCATTTTGCTACAACTTTGCTTCTAAGCTGTTCATTAAAAAGGGCATGTATTGTAAGTCCCCTGCCTTTGGGACCACCGTGGGCCATAGTGAAACGATGCCATCCCATATTTTCATACAATTCAGACTTCAGTTGTTGACACTGTGTGAACCAGGCTGACTTATGTTGTTGAGCGAACACCATTGTTACAAGCAACCTTTACTTATTAATGAAGATCTTGCTTCCCTCTAATTTGTATTTTTAACTTCGGAACAAAATGAAACAACAAGTTAAAAGGATCATATTTTATCACGAACATCCAGTAAAGACATGTGCAGGCAGTGGTGGAGGATAACCATTAACTTCACAAGGGCCAATTATTTTTGCTTTTATTAAAAAAACAAAAACAAAGCTTATCTAAACGTTCTAGCACTTACACTTACAAGAGGACCTTTTACTCTGAATTGTATGAATTGCACATTGGTGCTGTTGGAATTGAAACAACTTTTGGATGCAGGGGGCATAACATCTGGGTGGAAAGCATTTGATCTAATCCAGCCCTTTTCACAAAAATGGTGCTATTTTTCGATACAAATAAAACTGAAGCTTTATTTTTATTGTTATTAACTTGGATTGAGCACAAATCTGCACGTGACCATGCATAAGTAATAGTCATTGCTTGCTGATGAGTATTACTTAAAATGCTGGTATTTTTCAAAGTTCACACATGCAAAAAACAGGTATTTTGTGTTTGCTTGCAGTAGGAAGCAGTGTTGTAGTCGAGACCACCTAAACCAAGACCAGAGTGTATTGAGTGCGTGTAAAGGGGGCAGGGAGAGGGGGTTTACGGTAACAAATTTCAAATTAAGTCAAGTTATTGGTTGCGCTTGGAAGTTTTAACACGTAGGTATAAATCAGACAATGCACAGGTAATTTAACAAAATCCCTGCAGTTGTGGTCTTGACCGGTCTTGAAATAAAATCCAGAGTCCTCTTTATCCGAGACTGAGACAAGATGAGTAAAAGAAATGCGATCGGTTCCGAGACCTTCAAAAATGGGTCTTAAGACGATCTTGAGACCAAGACCGATCTTGAGTACTTTTTACTGTCAATTTGCAACCCTTAGATTCAGACTTATTGATGCCTCAAGATCAGGCTGCTGTGGTGTCACTCTGGTAAACCAGTAATCACTGCACTTGTTTGAGTGTGTTTTTCTGATGCCTATCTTTACAAAAGCAAGATGTGAGAGACCATCTAGCTTAGCTGTCTGTGTGAGTGTGTAGGCTATGAATTACTCAAGTTCTATGTACCCATATGTTCCTAACCACATACAGTACTGTGGGTTGTTCAGCTATATAAAGTATTTGTTTTATGTGATGAAGGCAATGTTTTATTCTCATGACGCTCGCTTCGCCACTCTATAGCCTAAGGCTGGACAGCTGCATGACTGAATCTGCAGAGAAAATTCAGTCATGAATTTTGCCCAGTGGAGTGGGGTTCAAAAACCTATATCTGTGGGCTCTCAGTGTAGGTAGACGTGCTTTACATGCACCCACACGCTGCCCTCTGTTTCTAAACCTCCACAGCCTTGTTCAAAACATTTGTGCAAAGTCTAACCCCTTCGTCTTGTCGGGCTTCAGGCACATTATTACACTGTGCAATGATGTGTGAAATGCTGCTGAGCTATCAGTGATGAACACATGTCCTCCACATATGGACATGCAACACCTGCACTTCTACAAGATCATGTATCGTATTGTATAATATAATATTGATGACATTTGTTGTACATTGTTCCCTATTGTTTTAAATTCTAGATGAGGAAAAAGGTAAAGTTTGGTGCCACTTTACATTAAAGCATTTTATTAAGACTTAAAGTGCTCATACTATGCTTACTTTCAGGTTCATAATTGTATTTAGAGGTTGTACCAGAATAGGTTTACATTGTTTAATTTTCAAAAAACATCATATTTTTGGTTGTACTGCACATTGCTGCAACTGCTCTTTTCACCCTGTGTGTTGAGCTCTCTGTTTTAGCTACTGAGTGAGGCATCGCACTTCTGCTCCATCTTTGTTGGGAGTCGCACATGCGCAGTAGCTAGGTAAGGACTACTAGCCAGTCAGAAGCAGAGTATGAGGGAGCGCCACGCTAGCAGCTAGGCGAGCATTATAACGTGTATTACAAAGTGACGCACGTTTGTCACGGAAGTAAAGGCTGGGCTACAACAGAGCTGTTTGGAGCAGTTTGTGAACAGTGTTTTCTGTTGGAGATGGTAAGTCCCCTTTGGGGTGGACTTTGGGCTTTTTCACTTTGTAAACCTATAACGATATATATATACTATAAAGGAAAGGGAAAAAAGCCAAAAAGCATAATATGAGCACTTTAATAATATGCTGTTAAAATGCATTTTAGTGTGGAAATGACAATGTGTGGCCATGTAGCTTGCTTTGACTTTGTTCTTGTAAATGCCTAATATTTTTGACTTTACATTTCAATGCTTTTTTCAATATTTTGACCCTCCGGATATGGCTTTTCCTAAAGAGATCAAATGCTCTAAAAGCTCTATTTATGCAAGTATAGCATATAAACTAACCACAATCAGGATAGACAACCTGGCCAACCAAAAGTTATTTACATTTATGAATTATAATGGTTATGACGCGTACATAACCATAAAAATGGAAAACAATTACAATATATAAATATGATATCCTTTTACTATGCCTATTTTATTCTATTCTATTATATTTCATACTGCAAATCATGAGTTACGGTTGCAGAACTGCAGCCACATTGTGTGTGTGTGTGTGTGTGTAATTCTGGCACTTTCTGTATTGTATGGCTAAGGCGAAGGGGGCAAACATGAACACAGAATGAAATGACAAACTGTCCCCTTCCATAAATGAGATCTGGATGCCATTTGCTGACATTGCCAGACTGAGCAGAAACTAAATATATACACGGTCAGAGAGTGCAGCGCAATAGAAGCATGCTAACACCCGTGTAAGGGGCAGCTGGGAACACACACAGCTTCGTTGCACGTGAGCGTACTGTATAGGCTGAGAAACAGGGGGCCAGGTGTTGCTGCCATCATGTTTGTAGTCTTTGGAGTCAGTTAAGAAAGGTAGGAGCACAAATAGTTAATTCAGTCTATGGAGGAATCTATGCCATTGTGTGTTTTATTGTATTTGTGGATGAATAGATACACAGCAGCCCTGCAGTGACCAGAGGTTTGGGTTCATTTCCCCATATAATATCAAAAATACACATACTCACAGCACTGTAAGGCTCATTGGATACAAGCGTCTATCAAATAGCTATTAAATGGTATTCTAATATTAACAATTCCACAAAGAGTGATAACAACAATATTGCCTCTGTTCTTCTGTCTTTTTGAATGCCACTTTCCTCAGAGTGGCTTGATTTAAAAAAAAAACAACAAAAAAATTGAGAGACCGCATATTTTGTCCAATATGCCTGATGTCATCATGGGTGTCAGCATGCTGTGACTGGACCAGTCAGAACTTCCAGGGAGAGTCAAGTTGATGTTTCCTGACACATGAGTAAGGACTTAGGACAGGAGCCCAGACCTTTGGCGCTGTAACCACACTGTGCAAGATTTTCCCTTGAGACTACTGAGAGTCCCTGTTAACTACAAACATGCATATTATTAAGCACTGAACCCTGCAGTATTGATGTTGCCAACATACATTTTCTAGTTCATGATCACACCAAAATACGCTATCATTGTGTCATTAGCGGACAGAAGTCGAACACAGGTTGAAACATTGCATAATTGTTTCTTCTCTCCAGGATCAGGGAGTTGCTCTTGCACCTGTGCTGGTCAAGAGAATAACCACTACACTGCATCTTTTCACAAACAGCCAGGGTTTCCTGGGAAGGTGTCAGAAATGAGAACGTATAGCCCACTTAACTCCGATCAAGCTTTCCTTTTCTCAAGCCAATGCCCCTGTTTTGTACGCTTCTGTGGACAAGTTGTTATTTTCTGTCTGGAAGATAGTGTATGTCTCCCCAGGGTCACCAGTGAAAGTGCTCTGTCAGACTTTGCTTTAGAAGATCCCCCCCTTTTTTTGTCTTCATATGTTTTATTTCTTTCACATGAGTTTTAATGTGTACCATAGGGGATGACATTCACATTTTATTAATTTGCATTTATCAGCTGAACTGACTGAATCTAAACTTTAATTCTCAGTCTCAGCTCAGTTAAAAGAAAATCTCTCAACCCTCCTCTGCTATTTTAGCACCCAATTGCTCATCATGAGGATTATCAGCAATTCTTTTCATCAGGCCGACAGTGACTCTTCTATCTACCACCGGCTCACACTGCCTCTCTGCGGCATGCAACATGCATAGATTTTCCCTCTCACTTCCACCGTGCTGCTGCACTCAGCGACCCAGGGACAAAGATGGCAATCTCCCCGCTGCTGTTACAAACCTGATCAGCATGGAAATTGGTTCATCTCTATCAAGCATGCTTTCAAGTGCCTCTCAGATGTATATCTGACCCTGCCGACCAATCAGGCACAGAGAAGAAACAAAGGAAGATAAAGTGGTATCATTATTTTTACCTCATTCAGAGACTTCAGTGTGAGACTGCTATTCCCAGCGCATGCGGCAGAAGGACTCCCATTCATTCTAGAAATCCTGTTTTTGTCCCTGCTGTGTGTTGTCCCCCCCTTCCTCCTCCTTGTCCCTTGTTGAAAGAGAGGCAGCAGTCAAAGCTTCCCTTTCTTTTATTCTGCCGTGCCAGCTGACACCCGCCTTCATGCCTTGAAAGATGGAGATGAAAAAAAAAGGAGGGAATATAAAGCAAAGAGAGGACACAAGCGCCCAGGATTTATCTTCCTCTCTTCCCCTCTCTCTCTCTCTCTCCTCTTCTTGAGCTCACACAAGCCGAAACAGGCGCGTGAGGGGGAGACGTCAGAGTGGCAGCGATGTATTTGTTTTTGCTCGGTGGCTCTTCGCCTCTTCTTTCTCTTGCTCTGCCTCCCTCACTTATCCACTCTACCTCTCTTTGTATCTCTCTGCACCTCTCTGTTTCTGTCTGTCCGCGGCTCGTTGGTTCACACAGAAGCGGGCTGCTCTGTCGTAACGGGTGACACGGCTCTACACGTGCAGAGACATCTGTGAATGTGCTTATGTTAGGGGACTAAAGTAGCCTCTTAGCAGAGCTTGAGACCACCCTCCCCTCCTCCCTTCCAGAGATAGGCTTTCCAACGGCATGTACCATTAATGCTCGGAGCAGGGTGGGCTGCAGCACAGAAAGGAGAGAGGGGGAGAGATAGAAAAGGGGAGGGGGAGTTGCTCTGAGAGAGGGAAACAGAAAGAGAGAGAGAGGAGGGAGATTGAGAAGAAGTGAAGAAGAAGATGTGGTCCTGGTATCCCTGTTTTTGGTTGGACCGTGCCCTTTCAAATTGTAGTGGCACTTTTACCTCTGTTATCGGCCATCAATCATCTAATTAACTTTGTCATTACTGGGTGGATGTTGTTGTTGTGTGTGTGTCTGCCTGGCTGCTCCTCTGTCACTCTCTCTTCAGACACAAATGAAATGTGGGAATGTGGAACAAGTATGCCTATGTTATTTAGGAAAAAACAATCACAAACAGCAGTGACAGAAAATCGGTGGAAATGAAACTCCAGAGAACAGCAAGGAAACGGGCAAGGAAATCGAAAGGGTTAGCAAGGGAAGCATATTTGATCATTTATCAGAATCAGATCATTTATATCATACATATTGTCTTCTATATCAATGTTTTTTCTTGCAAGATTTGCACGCACTTGGCAGAAAAATAGACGGTCAGATCACTGCAACAGCACTATTGCTTAACATGAACACCTAAAGGAAGTGGGCATCGCTTCAACGGCAGCTGGTGAAAGATAAAATACTCAAATAACAAAAAGGAGTAGGCCTACACATTATGAAGAAAGGATAAATCATCTTTAAAATAGAACCATCTGAAAGCAGTGCAAGGAAACAATGCCACTTTCAGTTTCCAGGGGAAATTAAATATTGTTTGTAGTGCCGCAACAGTAATGTTTAAAATGGCAAAGTCACTAGATAAACTCAAGAAATATTTATTTATTTTTTTATCCGAGGTGTAGTCGGAAGAGATGTGTTTTTAGCCTTCCGCGGAATGTGTGTAGGCTTTCGGCCATCCTGATATCGGTGGGGAGCTCGTTCCACCATTTGGGAGCAAGGACATTTCGGGATTTCATTGAGTGATTAGTTCTCCCTCGCTGTGAGGGAGCAGCAAGCAGTTTGGCTGATGCAGAGCGAAGTGGGCGGGTTGGGGTATATGGTTTGACCATGTCCTGGATGTAAGCTGGGGCTGATCCAGTCACGGCTCTATATGTAAGTACTAGTGTCTTGAAGCGGATGCGGGCAGCAACTAGTAACAAGTGAAGAGAGCGGAGGAGCGGTGTAGTGTGAGAGTACTTGGGGAGGTTGAAGACAAGCCGAGCTGCTGCGTTCTGAATGAGCTGCAGGGGTCGGATGGCACATGCCGGCAAGCCAATCAGGAGGGAGTTGCAGTAGTCTAGACGTGAGATGACTAGAGCCTGAACCAGAACCTGAGCCGCCTTCTGCGTTAGAAGGGGACGTATCCTTCTGATGTTATGCAGCATGTATCTACAAGATCGGGTGGTTGCAGCAATGTTAGCAGTGAAAGAGAGTTGGTCGTCAAGTGTCACACCCAGGTTTCTAGCAGTCTGGGTGGGGACTACCACAGAGTTGTCAATTGTTATAGTTAGGTCTTGGGTAGAAGAGCCTTTCCCTGGAATGAAAAGGAGCTCAGTCTTGTCAAGGTTGAGTTTCAGATGGTGTGTGGACATCCAAGAAGAGATGTCAGTTAGACAGGTCGAGATACGTGCTGCTACTTGAGTTTCAGACTCAGGAAAGGAGAGTATTAGTCGGGTGTCATCTGCGTAGCTGTGATAAGAAAAGCCGTGTGACTGAATGACAGACCCGAGAGAGTTGGTGTACAGAGAAAAGAGGACCCAGGGACTGATCCCTGAGGAACCCCAGTTTTGAGTGGGCAAGGATCTGAGCTAGATCCTCTCCAAGTTACCCGGGTACCATTTATCCTGTCCTCCTTCTGCTGAGGTTCAATGATGTCATTGACATGCATATTAATTAGCCCTGTGGTTTTATCGCTGACTGATCACCACTTATTCCAGGGCTAACATTCAATTATTGAGAGTGATCAGAAATAACTTTTATAAAATAGGAGGAAACACTGCATTTTTTAAGGATCATTGCTGCTTATAGGAAGAACAATAATCTGAAGGACATTCTAATAAAAGCTAAATTAAAACCATTAAAGGAACCTAAGAGCAGGGAATATGGAGATTTTTTTTAGATACCACAAATGGGTACAGCATCAGAACACTAAGGAAGTTTTTCCAACTCAAAAAAACACAAGGGTACAGTCCAAAAATTGCATTTATTTGATAAGATGCTCTTTATGTCACATTCAAGCTGTATACTAGGTTTTGGCCTAGTGTTGTTCATTGTGTAATAATAACTAACTAAGTTGTACGGCAGCACAGTGGCCCAGTGGTTAGCACTGTGGCCTCGTGCATCACCCAAGTGGGTGCAGGGGCGCCACCAGGAATTTTGGGCCCCATGACAAAAAATCTAATTGGGCCCTCTCTGTGCAGCTGCACATCTCTAGGACCTAATTGTCCCATCAAAAGCTTTACATAACTCTAATTAAAGGCTTGCAACTGTCTTGCTTCTTGTAGTTCAATACTAGTACTAGCACAATATTTACTGCTGGTGATTTGTACATGCATGCAAGTCTAGTATGCAGTTCACTATTTGATGCAAGATTAAAAGCAACCATAAAAAATGTGCTGGAGGCCATCTTTTACAGTCTCACTGTATTTGTATTGTAAAATTTGACAAAATGGAAAATTCTATAAACAACATTATAATTTGTATTATTATTATTATTATTATTATTATTATTATTATTAATGAAAGATAAAAAAAGAAAAACAAACAAACTTAAATATATATTAACTGCCCTTCATGATGGGAATAATAAAGTCTGTATCTATAGATGTCATTTCATAATTCAATCTAAATGAACGTATCAAACTGGATTATTTTAATATTGTCTGTATCTTACATGCAGGCTCAGGTAAGCTACTCACTGTTTCCAACTGTCCAGCATCAGTACAGACAGTAGATTGTTTTTTTTTAATTTTATTTCATAATGATCATTATTTGAGAAAATAATTGTTATTAATGTGTTTGAATTTCTGTCATTAATAAATATTTCATTTTCTTTTTTGTAATGGTAAAAAGAGCAAGAGACCCACAGACTCCCTGCAATGATGTTAACTGGCATGTCACTGAACCCAATGTTGCTCACCTTCTTCACTGGGGTGCTGCTGACTCATCTGTTGTTAAGTTTGCTAAAAGGGGCAGGGACAATGATTTAATATGAATATCTTGCTAAACGTTTCCCTGCACTGATTAAATGGTGATTAAATGTAGGCTAACTCTAGTCTGTAGCTAGCTAGCTTATTTCACTATGGACATTAAGCCAAAAGGTTAATACCACCAAAGTCCTTTAAGGCTTTTTTCCTTTAAAAAAAAAAAACGACACCACAGCACAGCGGAAACTGACGTGCTTTACCAATTAAGCACTTTCAAAATAAATACTCAATTTGTACAACTATAACTGGTCTGCATCTTCATTTAAGTTGTTCCACACAAATTAGGTATTTAACTACAGTTATCTAGAGTCAATTCCATTTTATGTTTCTGCTTATCGTTAACGTTAGCTAAGTTAGCGTTAGCTATGTTTGAAAGCTGGCTAACTAGCTACGCCGTACCTTGATAACACAACATATTTTGTGTCTTTTACTTAGAATGTAAGGTAACATATTTGTGGTCGATATAAAATGCTTTAACTACCTTGGTAGTCCGGTGCCTTGGCGTTGTTATCACCCTCTTCCATGTGGATTCCATCTGATCTTGCACACACCCAGAGCCCATCTGACACGCCACAACTCTCTGTCGCCAAATCATCTCCGCTGTCGCAAAACCTCAACTGTGCGCATGCGTCAGTGGAACCAGACGATAGGCTTAAATGTTTCCCGGCTTGACTGTTAAAAAGCAGATGATTGGCTTTCCAGCGGGAGGGGCAGGACATGTGCATACAACCGCCATCTTTGCCGTTACGGGTTTTCCTTATATAGTTGTATTGAGGATTGAGGAAGTGGCATGTCTCTTCTAAATTGTCTCTGATACCACTCACAGACTAAAGGCTACCCACCTTTCTTGGTGTAAAACTGGGTTACAGTTTGACACCCTTTCCTTTGTCTTTCCCCTCTCTTTTCTCTCTTTCTTTTTTTGAAAACCAGATTTTGATTTAACGTTACTTGGCAACATTGTGGTCACTGAAGTTTTGGCGCATCTACTGACTGTAACTAAACACCGTCGCTAAGGCAGGATCAAACCATTTCATGCAGATACAGGGGGGTGGTCGGTCAATATGGATGTTTACTTTTTGGTCAATGGGGATATTTAACATTTACTGCCAAAAACAAGTAAAAACAAAGAGATCATTGATTATTATTATATTCTAAATATATATATGCTGAATGATGATGGTTTAATAATTTATATTAGTTTTTACCTATTTTTTGGGGCCCCTGTCAGTCATGGACCCTTGGAATTGTCCTAAACCTATACGGCGCCCCTGGGTGGGTGCTACACATTGGTGATGTTAGAGAGTAGTCCCCTCCCCCCCCCCGAAGCACTTTGAGTGTCTATGATAAAGCGCTATATAAATGTAATAAATAAATAAATAAATTCCTTAATTAACTATGCATATGCAAGGTTCAATTTTCTTTGTAGTTTGCAGATGACCTCACTGTACAAATTATTGATCTCTGATAAAGATGTTTAAAGACAACAGCTTGGAAATATGCACTGAATAAGACAAGAGCATATGTTGGTTTTGGCAGCGGTAAATTCTTTCTGGAAGAGCTGCAATTGTTTCACAGATAAAGCATTCCCTCATGCATGACTGGCTGCACTATAGCACACATGTAAAAAGATATTGAGGAAATTGGGTGGAATATACCAAATTCGGCATGCACATAAAAGTAACTTTGTTCTGAATGAAAGAAAGTTCTCAGCGTATATACGTATCTTCAGATGCTAGTTTCAGTGATTGGCAGGGGATAATGCAAATTCCACCACAACATTTCCATCCCCCCCCAAAAAAAAAATTTAAAAAAGTGTCGGTCTACCATCTAATTTCAGGCGTCACTGAATAACAAGCCTGTCTGCTGTGGAGGTGAGACAGCGTCTGGTGTGGGGATCAAAAACCATCACCTCGGCCAGCTCACCTCCTCTGAACCCAAAGAGGGGACCTTGCTCTCAGAGGAGCTTGGCCAGGCCGGAGAGACAAGAGGAGGGCCGGAACACCGAGGTGGCCCTACGGTGGACATTACACAGCGACAAAACAAAAGGACCTTGGGGAGAGGGACAGACAGAGAAAGAAATGCATAATTTCCCTGTGTATCTTATGCATGAAAATGACAAACTCACACACAGACATCTCTACACATTTGTGTTGTTAATTAAATGTGATATATGAAACCTCACAGGCAATTTTTTATTTTGCTCTTTCAGTAGAACGAAAAAAAAGTAGACAGCAGCCAAGATGGAATTGAAGTCACTAAATTGCTGTTAAGAGTGCAGCCACTAATGGGATGGTATGAGCTTGTCTGTAAGCCTGGATAACCTGAAGAAAAGCCGTCAGATGATCTTGCGACTGCATGCTACATTTCTCTGCAAAGTGTTATACGGTATTTTGAGCTTCAGTACAGCAGTCGGCTCGGACTCTCATGACTTGAGTTGCTGAATCAAAAATCATGAGAGTGTGACAAGGGCGTTTCAACAGATCAAGTTACTGGAAAGGATGAGTGTTCCGGGGTGCCTTCATTATGTGGAGAGAAATAAAAAAAAGGGGCTTGTTTGAGAGTCCAGGGAGCGTATAGAATCACATCTGATCAGAGTGTTGTATAAAAAGTAGACAATTGTGTATGTTTTTGTCAGCTGCTTGTGTGCTTTGAAGCTTTGAAATCAGTAACAAATGGAAGAGCGTTCCCTTATTGTTATTATGAAAAAGTATCTAAAAAGGATTTAGAGTTGAGATTTCAGAGTTCAGATTTTTATGGCAAAGGATTCCGTGCATTTCACTCTTTTTATATTTGGCTTCAGCGCATCAAAGTGGCACTGTGTTCTTATTTCTTCTGTAAACCCAGTTTTCTGGTCTTACAAAACAATGTAAATATGAAAAAGCTGCAACAAATGAGTGCAACCGCCCATCCAAACAGCTTGTGAGCTTTTAGAGGTGCTGTTTAATTGATTTCTTTCTTTTTTTTACTTTAGGACAGAGCCAGGCTAGCTGTTTCATAGCTGTTACCGTACAGACAGATATGAGAGTCATATTAATTATCTCATCTAATTCACTGTACCAGAAAGCGATTGAGCATATTTCCCAAAAATGTCAAACTATTCTTTTAATACTTTTGCCACCTGACAAAAAAAGACGTGTGAATTTAATGTCAGCCTCACTCAGTTCTCATGCTCTCTTACGTCAGGTCAGGTGGAGAGTCCAATGAGCCATCAGTTTGAATGTGAGCTTGAGTGTGTTTGATATATGAATCATTTGAAACATGCTTGTGAAAAGGACTATAAATAAACTTGACTTGACTATTCAGTTTGCGAACAGAACACGATTACACACACAGTGTCTGTTCTGACATACCATGCAGCCACAGAGTCAAGGTCATATACAACATAATATAACATATCAAGAATCCATCTTGATCGTCTGATTTATCTGCTACCGTCAATCCTTTCCTGGGACATAATGCTGTTTGTACGGACAACCCAAGCATGAACCAATGAGGTGTGTGTGTGTGTGTGTGTGTGTGTGTGTGTGTGTGTGTGTGTGTGTGTGTGTGTGTGTGTGTGTGTGTGTGTGTGTGTGTGTGTGTGTGTGTGTGTGTGTGTGTGTACAGTATGCCATGCATGTCTTAAATGTTTCAGAGCTTCACCATAGCTGTGGGTTGTGCCTCTTTCCTTTTTGGAGGAGAATGATTTTTTTCTCCCAAAAGCCATCTGGAGCGTCTTTTCAGGCCTAATAAGAGAGAAACAGGCAATGGAGTTTAGCTGATGATAAAGATTGGAGCTCAGTGGGCCATCACGCACTCCAGAGAATGTAATTTTTCTTTGCCAGGCAAACTATAGTCACGTTGGGAATTGTTACACAAATGCATTTCTTTGGTGGATGATAAGTTGAGTTATCATCTATTCAAAACCACTAAAAATCAATTTTGAAAAAAAAATATTCCTCAGTCAGTACCACTGAAATAGAGTACGCTTCATTGAAAAAGGCTTATCAGTGTGCTAGACGCAGGCTGATGTTACCATTTTAGCTACAACAATTAATTTAAAGAATGTTCTCTGAATGATTTATTTAAAGACACATCTGACAACGTCTGCTGCTGCACAATTATCTCTTCCTTTAGTCAAGTTGTTTTTGTATTTTTGTCTTTACCAACCAATCTCCTATTAAAGTTTTTTTGTCATTGTTCTCAACATGTCTGACTCATATGCGTCTCTGAACCAGACATCTCTACTATAAACTCTCCCTGGTGTGGATGAATGACACTAGCTTGAATGTGATGGATATAAAGAACATTAAACTTATACATGGGCAGGTGGCCTGCCCAATAACAGCCTGTGTTATAGCTTTCCTGCATCCATGGCCTTGGGCTGTATCATTACTTGGAGGTGAGTGTGTTGCCAGGTGACCCCCCTACCTCCCCCAGACAGTCCCAAAGACAGATAGATAGTAAAGGTGCACTGGCCCTGTTTCTTGATAACAAACGAGTGGCCTTCCTGGAGCCAAAATTAGATAGCAGCTGTGGAAAGAGTAAACCTAATCATTTCACTAAAATATTAAAAGAAACAGCTGCTCTGACCTCTATATTGTGAAAAAGGTTACCGGTAATTAGTCGCAGAGAATGAAAGCAGATTGTTAAAAGTTACATTTGTAGTGTTCTACTTCTGCCCTCGGCGAGGAATTGTCGAGTCTTTCTCACAGTGCCCAGATGGGTGTAATGCATCTGTGGTCAGCTGGATGGTTGTCGTCATTTTTACTTCACCGTTATGTAGGAAATTATGTCAAATGGGTGTGTGGTTATGAGATTCTCCCTTGGCAGCATCAGCACAACACATGTGTTGTCAGAAATTCCCCAAACATAGTATGTCATTAAAACATCAAAACGACAGGTTTTTATGGCAGATTATATACAATTTTAGCAATTCTATCATGCTTTGTCAACGTTTAAATTCAGTTTGAAATCAATGTAACCAATGATGTGTTTATTTTATTTGTTTTAACATAAATACATTTTACACTTCACCGGTAAACATTCATGTCAGGCTTTTGTCACATGCTCCAGTCCAGATGGATGCCTTACAAGACAAGACAAGCTAATAATTACCTGCATTGCTAAAAAGCAACAAATGCATCAGTTGTAGTAACAGTTGAATAATCAGACTACAGGGCAAGGAAATAAGACAAATAAAAGTGAGACATGTTTTTGATATTCATGTTGATTATGTTATCCATTAAGACAGAAATTAATTATACATCCCACATGGCATATCAATTCAGTGTGGAATACTGTATCTCTTTGGATGCTGTGTTTTCTTTTTTTTACCTTAAAAAATACAAGTGCAAAAGTGTAATGAATGAGGGTCTTTGTCTGCTCCAATGTAAGCTGCAAACATTACCCTGTCCGGCTAACTATCTTACTCCCCGACCCAGCAAAGCCAGGAACATGGAGGCCAGGAGCCTTTCATACTACATTCTTGTTGTGGGGTTACAACCTGCTAGTCACAGTTGTCATTGCAGCTAACAAATGCATGGGTTTTGCCCATCATTATAACAGCAATTGTTTTCTTTCTTTCTTTCGACACCTAGCAGTTCATTTTGCACTTCATATGATATGACATTAGCAGATTTATTAGCAGTCTATTTGTTGATCAGCTATGCAATGGAAGTTGGATATGCCAAACTGGAGGTTTATGAAGCTCGAAAACAAGCCCTAACCTTTTGACCACAATCAACTGAATAGAAAAAAAAATTGCAAATAGGACTAAAAATAACCGGAATCATAATTTAATGGTTTCATTCATGGGTGAAATGTAGTTTATAGGGTTTTCAAAAGCTCAGAGGAGAGTGGCGGGAGGCCAAGTCTGCCCGATGAACAGCTGTCTTTGGCAACAGCAGAGAGGCTGAGGAGGAACTGTATTTACATTGAATTAGGCCATCAGTTGGACAGGGTCCTTGGCATACTAGCGGCTCAGACAGATCAACAAACAGCTGGCTGACACCTACAATTCAAGGGCAAATCCTTAGACACCTGCAAATCTGACACTCCTGCATCTGTAAGAGGGCTGAGCTCCACACAAATAAGAATGCTATGTGTCTTCTATTCTTACTCTTACAGTAGACCAGATATGCCCTTACTAACCTGCAGAAGGCTATTTCAAGCCATAATCAAGCCCAGCAATGGAGGTAAGTCTTCAAAATACATTTTAGATGTTTATAGCTAATTGGACAAAATGACATCAGTGGTCAAGGAAGCTGGACAATCTCAGCTCTTGATGGCTCATGACTAATAAACTGTGGCCAAGTTTTCTTGACCAACAAGTTTGTTCATGCAGAGTCTCTAGGGCAGTAGTACTAAATAATAGAACATATAGAATGTAGAATTTACAGCAGATTTTGTAACACAATCTTTTAACTTATCCTCTCTATCTTACATCTTATTGGTTTGATATTAACTTTGAGAAATCACTCCTGATGAATCATTTAGAGTGGGTGATGCTCTTCTTGAAGAAAGTGAACGAATGCATTGCAGCTAACTTTAACTCAGTAATGAGGATGTTCCTTTTTATTCTAAATGCAAAACTAGGTAGATAGATAGAACCGTTATTGTCATTATACAAGTATAATAAGTATAGTATGCATAATGAAACTTTGTCTGGCTTTCTTCTCGGAGGGGAACTAACAAAAAACAAAAACAAATACAAAATACATACATATCTAAACATTAAAAAATATGTGAGTAAAAATTGGCAGTAAAATTAAAGTGCATACAGTGCATTTTATTACCATTAATATCCATGCAAACAAATTAAGGTTTAGCATATGATCAGTTGTGTCTTTGTAAATTACAATCAAGCATAGAGGAAAAAAGTATCCTCATGACTTACATTTCAGATTTTCTATTTGACAAAGTTTATGCCTTCAAATAATTCAAAGACGCCTCTTTGCGGGTGTTTTGTTGCAACATTAGGTCTATCTCCTGCACTTGATGTTAAAGGGTGCTCTGCACTCCGATTTGGGGCTGAAAGCTTTTTAGCATAAAATGTTTTTTAACATCACTTTAATCGTTACTGTAGTAATTCCATGTCAATGTTAGCGTTTACTATTTAGCTATAAAAGCTGCTTAACAGGTTTTAAGACGGCATGTTTGTTTAAGTACACACAGTATCCAGTGTGATAACATATGGACGGTCACGAACACACAAGCACATACAATAACTAATAACTCTGGGTTGCCGCAGGTATGTGACCCAACAAAATTGAATAGATATTGCTATGAATAGCTGGTAAATGCAAGGTTTTCAATACCTAGTATTTAATCCATTAGCAGATAAGGGTAGACTTTAGTCACATAGGTTAAACTAGTGCTGGGCGAAGTTTTTTGCATGACTGGGCCTTATCATAGGTTTATAGTGGCGTAATGTACTGTCAGAGTACATACAATTAAAAAAAAAAACATGTCGGCGGTGTAATTTTGTAAATGTACAATTATTAGTGTCACAAATTGATGTGTGCCATGGTGTTTTGCCCTGTTAAAGAGAGTTAGTTTAAAGATCTGAGATAGATCATCTAATGTATGCAACAGTATTTTCCATGGAGGTTTGTTTTGTGCGCTTTACATGAAAATTAATCAAATCAATAAACAAATCTAATTTACTGTTTATTATAACTGTAATCTTAAAATGTACCATTACAGTGAAACATATCTATGCATTTTTGTATATGGATATGATTAGATTAGACAAAAATGCTTCCTTACCTAACTCCTTAATCTTCTACTTTCATTTTAGCCTCACTCTGATATAATATAACTGGGTGCTCAGTCAACACATTGACTGAAACAGGTGTGTGAGATTCAAACACTGCACTTCCTGGAATTATGCATCACTACACAAATAGGTGTTTACTTGCAACTGTGCTCAATTGCTGTGTTTTGATGCTGCAGTCTATTTCATTTTTATAAGAAAATACTGCTTCATGTGTGACAGCTCAGAAGTCGTGAATGAGCGGTATAATGGATATACAGTATATAGGACACCATCACATTGTTTCTTTCCACTGAATAGTAGATGCTGTCTCATATGTGTATGCATTGGCAGATGGTTAGATTTCCAGAAAAAATATATTATATATTATTCATAGCTGGCAGTTTGGAAGTGGAGCTGGAAACAGGCAAAATGACTCAAAACTGAACTCAACAATAGCTGCATACATTACATGATCTATTCAGTGACCCCAGCTCTGCTTTCCATATCTGGAAATTCCAGCACACATTACTCTGTTTTGAGAAAGCAATATCTCAATCTATCTGGCCTCCCTAATAGGTTAAATCCAAAGGCAGCACTTTTCCATCTGAGTTATTCTTTGATTTATCCTTTGATTTTTTTATACATAAGTGTGATATATCCATCTCCTGTTTGAGAGCTTTGTGGTTTTGTAGGTGTTGAGAAAACAGAATTAAACAAATAATGAAAGTTACCGCATGCAGTTGTGTCCTTATGCTATTACTTATGATCATATCAAATTTGATAAAATAATTGTAATAATTCTTCATAATTGATTCAAAGAGTGTATCAATTTTTTCCTTGTGTGCCATTATACATTTATACAGAGCAGTATATGATTTAAGGTATATCATTTAAGACAGTTATTCTTATTTTAAGAGTTAGATGATGTGAACATTTATGTTTTTAGCATATGCTTGAGAAACAACTAAATATAATCTTCAATTTTAGACATTTCAATTTAGTAACATAACTGAGCTTCTTTATTTATGTTTGTTATATGACTGTTTATCATATTCATTACTGCTAAGAGCAACAGCAGCATACAAACAACATTCAGTCTGCATTTGAATGGAGTTTGCAGTTTTGCCTCTCGAGCTTACAATTTGCTTGCAAGGCAGGTTTGTTTAAAATTTATGGATAAAGTTACTGAAGTGCACTCAGAGACTTGAAAAAAATCACTGTGGGAAAATGCAGGAAAAGGAAAATCCTCAGCTACCTTGAAACCAGTGAGGTAATCAATGAAGCACTGGCTACAAACAAAGCCCTCTCTCTTTCCACCTGCCTTTCATGTACACACACATGCAAAAATAAAAATAGAAATATCGAATTCGGCCAGCTTTTTGTGTTTCATCAAGAGAACAAAGCTCAACTCACTTTAGAACTTTAATAAATGCAGTGGACTGAAATGCACTCTGTATCAATGAGTGGATTATGTGCGTCGCCAGTGTCTGATTAAAGGACTCTATCTGACATATGATACATATTCTATTCTACTAATCCCCCACAAACTGAATAGTTTGGTTGAATAGTGCAGTAATGTTCCATAATGACATCGGAAGAAAGACCTATTTTCAAAACAGCTCGTTAGGGTTTTCAATATAAACAGAAGCAGGCAGTAGCCGCAAACAAATAGAGAATCCACTGTACTTATTAGCATGCCTGGACTAACTGGTTATATTATTGTGAGGAACAGCATGCATTGTCAAGCACAGAAGCATTTAACCACCAACGTCTGCTGAGTGACAGCACTGTAAGATTGTGGTCGAATGAATGCAGCTCCCAGACATCAAGATGTAAATGTGTGTTAACTGCCAGTGCGTTTCAGTGTGTTGCTGAGCATCTTTTTTCCGTAGGTTTACAGATGGCAAGGTTAACGAGGTAATTCAATCCACTTTATTGATGTGAAGATCAATTGTTCAGAGGGAGATATTCATGTTTCAGAACTTATATAAATGATGCATCTGACTGTACATTAAATATGATACATTGACATCAAGCCAAGTTTCAAATTAAAGGTGCAGTAAGCGATGCTGCGCAAAGATTGTTGATATTTGAACTCAACTGCAAAACAAATACACCCCCCCCCCCCCCCCCCTTCAGAATCTCCATCCCCCAGATTCATGGACGCGCATGTGACGCGCATTCCCATGGCAACCAGTGACACTTCTGCTAGTATCTATGCTGACTTAACGAAATATGTCAGAATTGATGTTAACAAGCTTGTGGATTAGCAAACTGTCGCTACTGCTGTAAAGCCAACCAGTTGGGAGCAGCCATCACAAAACGGCCACGGTTAAAATGACCTACTGAAAACAGCAAACAGTGTAACAGCTAAATAGCGAAGCTAATTACTCACTTGCCTATCAGAACGAGAGCAACCTCCTCGTCAGTTTTTATTCCTTTGAAATCGCGGAGCTTTCTGCAGGCCGGGGTACATTTACATGCTGCCCCCCCCTATCCCCATCATAGCTTCAATGAGAAACTGCCTGTTGCTGATTGGCTGGAATAGTGTCTTGGTGCTTGTGCGCTCCATTCTGTTTGTTTTCCATTTACACAGCCAGGGTTGTGTAGGAACACCAGATTTTTTTCAGCGCACACAGCAAATAGAGAGCTAGGTGGCCGTGAGGAGATATTCGTTGAATTTGAGATCGCTTACTGCACCTTTAAGTAGTCTCACTCAAGAAAAATGCCAGTTTGTGTTTAAAACACAGTATACAATATAGAGTATGCTGAATTATATTCCACATCAAGGATCATTTCAAAATCATTTCATAAAACACGCATGACATAGTCATGAATAAAGTATTTGTTCACCTCTTTTTTGACCTTAATACTGTACATGTCATGTGATGGTACGTGCTTTTTTTCTGCAATTCTCTGCTTTATATTCGCAGCGTTACACATATTCAAGGCAGCAACATGTCTTGGGGTTGCTCAGCACAACCACAGTCGGCCACTCAGCAGCTTCACTGGAGCGAAGGGCTGTTTCCTGTCTTGATCAAGGGCACCTAGGCAGTACTACATGAGGGAGGCTGTATTCTTTCTTTTGTTTTTTAACTTAGCCTCTGATAACAAACCCGGTTTTGCATTATGACCTCTAACTATAATACCCTGCTTTTAGATGACTCACTTGTTATTTAAGGTTTTAGGGAACCAATCAATTGTACATTTACTCTTGCAGTTTGATGTCAATGGGACTTTAGCTAAACACTTAAGCTGTAGCATGCCCCGAGAGGCCAAAATGTATACAAAACTTCTATTTTCTTTTAATAGAGGGTTTCTGCGGGGTCTTAATCGTATTGAAAAAGTCTTACATTTAATAAGTAAGGCCTTAAAAGCATTACATGTTGTTTACAAAGGTCGTACATTTTTTCTTGTCCTTGGAGGATTAAATAAATACCGTAACGTCATAAATAAATATTTTACGGGATAAAACACTCACTTAAGAAATAGGCATTTACATTGGCATATTATATTGCATTATATTACATTACATATCTTATCTTGCCAAGGTGGAACAAAATGTAACAACTCCTACTTCATTTGTTCAATTTTATATTATTCTTTTTATTTAGTATTTTAAGTTTCATAGCACAAGAGTTCTTTATGCGAAAAATATTTTATGTTGTTAGAGTACAAACACACCTCACAAAGCTGTCGTGTTTTAAATATGAATAAGAGTATTATAATAAAATGTTTTAATAAATTCAGGTAACGGCACTTGGTAAAAAATTATTTTCTCGGGCTTTAAATCCACACTAATTTTCCATTATATGGCTGTGAAATTGGCATTGCATTTCATCCTAAAAAGGTCTTACATTTAACTTGGAGAACCCTGGGGATACCCTGGAATAATACAGTGTTGAACAACAAGCTGCTTACTGGTCAAGTAGGTGTGTTGGAAAGTTTGAAAAAAAAGGAAAAAAGTTGATGCAGAAGAACCTGAGATATCATCTTTTTTATTCTATACATTCTTCTTCCTTGGCAAACCATGGCGCCTAAATGACCAACAATGCAACTCAAGTGGCGGCAATTCAGTCTGAAATGTGGGTGTGTTGTGCTGGTAGTGGTTACTGTAATGGAACCTTGAGCAATTTTGGGCTTGTGACCTGTGACCTCTCAAAAAAAGCATTTGTGACCTCTTGTCGTGTTTCAGGTGTCTATAAGATGTTAGCAGTTCCACCACAGACACATTTCCCTCTAAACTTCTCACACGGTTTGATTTAAATAAGTGTTCAAGGCCAAAAGAGGTAAAAGTATCTAATATTTCACTAAAAAGCACAGATCTGAGAAGCTCTTAAAAATGTATACACATTTGTGCATCGTCATTTTTTCTTTCTTTCCTTCCTGCCAGCATGAATCATCTCATGGCCCCTCAGATGTATCTTGTGACCCTTAGGAGGGGACTTGGCCACTGTAGGTTGGGAACCACTGGACTATATGAAGTAGAAAAATCTAGCTCTACCTCAACCATTACACATTAAGAATCTGCAAAAAATCAACAACATATCAAGCACAGGGGGACATTTCTCAAAATGTCTTTGTTTTTCTGATAATACTCCTGTACTTTTACCTAAGTAGGATTTTTAATGATTTTTTTCATTGATACATGAGTATGTAAGTATGAAGTAAAACACCTGAGTACTTCTTCCACCCCTTAATGTTACATATTTTTTTAAACTTAGAAATAAGCTACAGCGTAGGGAACAGCCTTTTCACTGTCTGCAACACGTTATTCTTGGAAGAAACAAGACAGGTTCAGCTGTTTTATATCCACAAGTATATATATATATATATATATATATATATATATATATATATATATATATATATATATATATATATATACACATGTATTTACTGTATGAATATGCCCTGAAAATTATTTTTATTATGACTAATGTGATTATGTCAATGAAGCAAAATATGTGTGTGTGTGTGTGTGTGTGTGTGTGTGTGTGTGTGTGTGTGTGTGTGTGTGTGTGTGTGTGTGTGCACTTGTGCGTGGGTGCGTGCGTGCGTGTGTGTGTGTGTGTGTTTGAGAGCATACTATATATTCAAAACCTCAGTGGTGCCAAGTCAGCATTGAAATGCTCTGCTGTCCAGGAAAACAAATCAACATGCAGCTGTGCCCAAACTTTTAATTATTCATACTACACAGATGTTTGCAGCATTTATGTGTCTACAATAAAATACACGAGTTCAGTGACAGACGCATGATAAATGAGAAGAAAACAGTAAACAGTATGCATCAAACACAATAATGCTCCCAATATGTGGTAAAGCACATGCTTTGGTCTACAGATTAGACAAACTGACTTTTGATGAAGTGATCACCATTTGAAATTGTCAACCAGGTAGAAAATCGGAAAATGAATGAGCACTGCTCTCCAATGCCTCAATAATACTGTTAGGGTAATAAAGCTACAGTTGTACGACTGGGGCGAGCTCATCATATTCTTGATATATAAAGGATAAAAACAAATGAGTGCGGTGGGGATTTTGTGGGGTTGAAATACAGCTGGAGAGATGTAAAGCAATGAAGAGTGCCTGCAAGGGCACAGCACACAGCTTAAGGACAGACCACTGGTGTGGGGGTGAATTGCTTAAATAAATCGTGGAAAGCAAAACCATCTCAGACTAACATTGATTTGGTCAAGGAGTGAAGCAGGTGTTGTTGCATTGATTTCTCTTTGCCTTTGATCACATCCTAAGCACGGACCCTGCCTCGAAGGCGGACAGTGTCAAAGCCTGAAGTACCCGTTGTTAGGTACAAGGAAGTACACAGCCACAACACTTAATACCTCAACTATCCATCTTTCACCCCTTATCTGGGTTCAGGTCATTGTGGTAGCAGGATAAGTAAGTGGACCCGACATCTTTCTTCTCAGCCACTTCCTCCAGCTCCTCGTGGACGATCCCGAGGCACTAAAGGGCCAGATGGGATAAATTTCCATACAAATCCAGCGTGTTCTTGGTCTGCCACAGGGTCTCCCCCTTGTTGAAAGTTGTAATTATAGGTAATTATGTCATGTATGTACACATGGAAGTGAAGCAATGTAACAAACTTTTTTAATTTTAGCATCCTCATCCTTCTGTTAAAGTAAACTCTGACTTTCAGAATGTGGTGATCTTTTTGTCTGTTGCTGCATGATGGATACATGGACAATAAAGTCAAATGTACCATACATGTTGTGTAATAAAGATCACATTGTACGGGGCCACTGCAATCCGGAGAAGCTTCTGGGTGAAGGTCTTTACCGCATAAATACATATTGTGTAGGAAATACAATTACTACTATTTATCTTTGCAGGGCTTGAGGGGCATCGTTGGATTGGCAGAGTAGACAAGGGAGTGCGAGATGTTTTAGTCAAGTGATTTTAGCATGCAGTCACATGTGTTGTCTATCTGTGGAGAGGTCACCAGGTCCCATTTGTATTTTTAAAATACTACTGTTGTTTATGCACTTCATTCTTATTTACTTTACCCTTTAATTTTAAGCCCCATTCACTTTATGACTTGTTTATGGACATTTGTTCCCTGCAGCTATTACAAAATGATTGTCTTTTGTACACATGAGAATGTTCTGGTTAGCATGCAAAGAGAAAAACAAAGATATGTATGGAACAAGTAATTGCTGGTCGGCTCTTTGCAGTCCACACACCTATTTCTCTCGAGGCACATAGGAGCAGACTGAATAACTGAAGAAGTGCAGATGTTCATCTGTGATTTTGAATGGGTTTTATCTGCTGCAGTAAACATGCAGAAACAATTGTTTCTTTCATTTCTGCATACCTTCTGTTACTGGGACTTCAGTTTCACAACTAAAAACAAACTGCCCTCATCCAATGCAGAAAGAATAAGAATGTTGTGAAATATCACAAATGCTACTGAAAAGACAATTTCAAACAACCAAGGGGTTTAGATATGTATACACAAAGTCTCCATACAAAAGTAACATGCTGCGGCTTTCAGTAAATGTGGAGTCTTTTAAAAAAGTATATACTGTCTGCACACAGCTGCCCATTATTAATGCATATCTCGTTTCGTAACTCCATCCTAAAAAGCATTTTAGAGTGTTCTTAAAGCTTGATCATTTCCCACACATCTGCCTTTAGGCCAAGCTCTCCAGTCCAGCTTTCCAGAAAGTGCTGCAGAATCGCTGACACAGCTAACCTGGGTCTCCCATATCTCACTTTTCCTCAATCTTCAAAGAGGTCAGTCTGTCCTGCCCTCTCCTCCTTCTCCCAAAGCATCGCTCACCCCCCAACATTCATTAGTCTAATGAGTTCAGCTACCGTCCAAGCAGCCAATGTCAGCCGACAGACACTCACGCTTATCAGCCCCCACAGCCCTTATCCAAAGAGCCACTCCTTCAAAATGTGATCTGCATCTCTGACCAGATCGATACGGCAAAAACTAATACTCGTCATCACTTTCAAGGTGAAAAACAGAAATGAAAGTGGAGTTTGTTACTCCAAATGCAAATTCCGATGCTTAACTGTGATTAAAAATTAAATTAAGTTAAAAGCATGAGATTACTGTTGTTTATATGAAAACAAACTCACATGCAGTATTATAAAAAAAAAACTTTCTCCATCTTTAATTTAGCACTAAATCAAGTGACGCAAGTAACTAAAGTTAATTTTAGGCTTTAATTCCTGTTCCTGGTTCTC
The DNA here is from genome assembly GCA_023631565.1 of Gymnocephalus cernua. Taxonomy (NCBI): domain Eukaryota; kingdom Metazoa; phylum Chordata; class Actinopteri; order Perciformes; family Percidae; genus Gymnocephalus; species Gymnocephalus cernua. The sequence continues at coordinate 27,157,639 of CM042430.1, forward strand.
GCTGTGTTTTCAAGGACTTTGGTGGTTGGATTTCAGCAGACAGTACATCTTGGGTATGATCCGTCTGGGGAGGAAAGAGAACTGATTGTGAGTCGGCTCTATTGAGATTCTGCTTCCACAGATAAGATAGCCCTCTGAGACATGCTGCCTGCAGGGGTATTGTCTTCTATTTCCAAATCCAGTCGATCATATCTGGGTCAGAATATTTGGCTAATTAGAGGTTAAAACAGTTTTTCGTAATTCCTCAAAATAGGGATGTGCCACACTGAGCATATTTTTCAAAGACAATACGATTGTGACTGCAGATCCCTGATAGGCTTTTAAACCTCCATTTATAACGACGTATCTCCTGCTCATCAGCACTGTAATTTCCTGCAGAAATTGCATTTAGGCACTTGGTATTCAATAGAGGATGTTTATCAGATAATATGAGCCTGTGCAGTCTAATTTGCATGTTTCTGAGGGGCTAGCATCATGACTTCAGTGCCGGCATTTGAAAGCAGAAAAGAGCAGGCAAAATTTAGATTTTGTCTTTGAGCTCTCAGAGCATTATATTCAAAAGAGCCTGAGTTCAAGATCTTTAATTTCTACACCCCATCAGATATGCCCCCAGTGCAAATGAGATTTACACATGCCACAAAAAGACATTGAGATAGCACTAATAGAGCACAGTGCTGCTCCCTCCTCTTCCCCAACAGCTCATCTGTATTCTGTGAAAGAAAACAGTAGAAACAAGCTTGAGGGCATTTTGTCTACTTTCACAGAGGAGGTTGTTTTATAATAAAAGTATTCTATACTAATTAAACAGATACCATTGTAAAAAAAAAAAAAAAAAAACTTACACAATTGCTCAATATAGCACATGGCCATACAACTTAAACTATGATGTCCATAAAAACAGGACATTATTATTCAGGAACTGAAAGGCTTGTTGTGAAGTTGTTATTATGCCTACAAACCAAGGTGAGTGTGTATTTTTCTCAATTGCAGCAGAGGTTATGTGCCAGAACCACACCTCAGCACTCGGCTGACAGAGATGTAATCGATAGAAAGCAAAGTGTTGCATACCCTTTTGTGCCTTGGTTTCATGTTTATTCTCCTTTCTTATTGTTTTTTTTCTTTTCCCTTTTACCTTCAGGTACACCATGGTCATGTAATTTGATAAAGTTTGATGTAATGTAAATGTTATGCTGGGGGAGCTTTGCTTCAAGCGTTGCTGTCTGCTCTTTAAGATGGAGTGAATCACTTCTCTACGAGCACCCTGAGGATCCCAGATGGCTGCTGTTACAGACTGGACACCTTCAGTTACAATACAGCTGTGGGAGGCTGATTAAAATAAGAAAGACTGCAACAAGATAGTTGCAAAAATAATGTGTGTTTGGACAGAATGCAACAAAACTTGCTTTACTCTCTGTATGAACACACACCGTACAAATCAGGCATGCCAGCAGCTCTGTGAGGCTGTACTTAGGTGCTTTGAGCTAAATGGTAACATCAGCATACTAACATGATCACACTGATCACATGCTGATGTTTAGCAGGCGTAATGTTCACCATCTTATTTTACCATGTTAGCATGCTAACATTTTCCAATTAGCTCTGGGGGTGGTAGTAGCTCAGTCCGTAGGACCTTGGCCAGGGGCGCCGCCAGGAATTTTGCAAAAAAATCAAATTGGGCCCCCTCTGCGCAGCTGTTGTCACCACATCTCTAGGACCTATCTATCCCATCAAAAGCTTTACATAACTCTAATTAAAGGCTTGCAACTGTCTTTCTTTTTGTAGTTCAATACTAGTACTAGCACAATATTTACTGCTGGTGATTTGTACATGCATGCAAGTCTATGCAGTTCACTATTTGATGCAAGATTAAAAGCAACCATAAAACATGTGCTGAAGGCCATTTTTTACAGTCTCAATGTATTGTTATTGTAAAATTTGACAACATGGAAAATTCTCTTAACAAAATTATTATTATTATTAATTATTATTATTATAATTATTAATGAAATATTTAAAAAAGAAAAATGAACAAACTTAAATATATAAATATCTATTAAGTGCCCTTCATGATGGGAGTAATAAAGTCTGTATCTATAGATGTCATTTCATAATTCAATCTAAATGAACGTATCAAACTGGATTATTTTAATATTGTCTGTATCTTACATGCAGGCTCAGGTAAGCTACTCACTGTTTCCAACTGTCCAGCATCAGTACAGACAATTGTACAGGTTGTTGTTTTTTAGTTTCATTTCATAATGATCATTATTTGAGAACATAATTGTTAGTAATGTGTTTGAATTTCTGTCATTAATACATATTTCATTTTCTTTTTTGTAATGGTAAAAAGAGCAAGTGACCCACAGACTCCCTGCAATGATGTTAACTGGCATGTCACTGAACCCAATGTTGCTCACCTTCTCCACTGGGACAGGGAGGGGCACAGTTAGGGGGAGACTGGGGTGCTGCTGACTCATCTGTTGTTAAGTCTGCTAAAAGGGGCAGGGACAATGATTTAATATGAATATCTTGCTAAATGTTTCCCTGCACTGATTAAATGGTGATTAAATGTAGGCTAACACTAGTCTGTAGCTAGCTAGCTTATTTCACTATGGACATGAAGCCAACAGGTTAATACCACTCACAGACTACAGGCTACCCACCTTTTTTGGTGAAAAGCTTGGTTACAGTTTGACACCCTTTCCTTTTTCTTTCCTCTCTCTCTTTTCTCTCTTTCCTTTTTGAAAACCAGATTTTGATTTAACGTTACTTGGCAACAATGTGGTCACTGTAGTTCTGGTGCATCTACTGACTGCAACTAAACAAACACCGTGAGTGAGTGCGCTAAGGCAGGATCAAACCATTTCATGCAGATACAGGGGGGTGGTCGGTCAATATGGATGTTTACTTTTTGGTCAATGGGGATATTTAACATTTACTGCCAAAAACAAGTAAAAACAAAGAGATCATTAATTTAATTATTATATTTCAAATATATATACTGAATGATGATGGTTTACGAATTTTATATTAGTTTTTACCTATTTTTTGGGGGCCCCTGTCAGTCATGGGCCCTTGGAATTGTCCTAACTTTCCCCCCCTATACGGCGCCCCTGGACTTGGCTTGGGAACTGGAGGGCTGTACAGACCAAATAACTGGAGTGTGGACTAGTAGCTGGAGAGGTGCCAGTTCACCTCCTAGCCACTGCCAAGGTGCCCTTGAGCAAGCCACCAAACCCCCAACTGCACTTTTAATGGGCAGCCCCCTCACTCTGACATCTCTCCATTTGTGCATGTTTAGGTCCTGGGCATGTGTACGTATTTCGGGCCTGTGTGTAATAACTAACAGACAGAGAGCAACATCACTGTTGTTGCATGCACATGACACAAGCCTTACGCAATCGCACATGTGCCCCCACCCCTCCTCCACGCAGTTGCTAGCAGCCAAGGAGGACACGGAAGATTAAAAAAACATGATGGACTCTTCATAAGAGGTATCTTCACTCAAGTTTCTGCGCGCGAAAGTCGCCGGACAACAACAATTTCTTAACACAGTCATGCTGAGAAATACAGAGAACGTTTTGTGAAGCTGATAGTCTTAATTAGCTTTGTATCAACTCATTTGGCAATGGCTTGAATGTAACAGACGTTCATTATATTAAAAAAGTTACGCACTAAAGCTTTAATATTCAAGAAATGAACCTTTTGCACACTGTATACAGTTGTTACTGACTGGCCAACTGTGTGTGAATCCACCAACAAAGATGGATGACCTAAATATATCTGGCCCATCACTCAGCCCTGTCCATGACTTTCTAGCTCTCCTTGCTCTCATCAGGTTCATACAGTAGGCTATTGAAGGGATAAAAAAAGAGAAAAATCCAACTCATTTGCTGCTTGCTCACCTCTTCGCCCTTGCATCCGTGGATAATGAATGTTTTCAAGCTACTACACTCTGAAAGGACTGAATGCTAGAGGAGCTGCACTCTTCCATCAAAGTTCACCAGATAGAAAAGTGATAAGCGGACTTATCATTCAGTGAATCAAATGATGGAATAGGCTTCGCAAACGTGGCTGCTGTTTACAGTCACATCACTATTGTGTGATGAATGGAAAAACCTGCAATGAATGAACCTTCTGTGAGGCTGTGAGAGCCATGCTCTATTGACATTGTATTTTTTGAACAATTAGGACCATGACACATGCTCCACACTTACAAACCCATGATTCAGATCTAAGCAATGCATGTAAAAACAAAAAAATAAGTTGGATTCTGTTGATTTTCACACTGTCTGAAAATAAGTGGGGAAATCAAAATGTCACAGCCCAGTGTTCAGTGCTGTGAAGGACGTATTAAGGACCTTTCTATTTCGGGCTCACAAGCATTGTTTCTGTTGGAATAGTACCAGACAGGGGGTGTGAGGGAACCTGATGAATATTTAAATAATGTTACCTCGTTGGCATCCCCGATTCCATCTTTTTGCAAAGTTGCAAGTTAGGATTGTATTTTTTACTAGCATTGCAGAATGAAAGTTGAGCCGTTTGTGTGGCTGTTTTTTGAATATTACTTGTTATTTTGGGATGTTGTGCAGACCACATCTCAAAATATCACTGTCCTCAAAACAAGAGTCAGAACTGTAAAGGTTAAAATAACATTGTTTTATACACTTGTCTGTGTCAGGACTTCTGTCATCTCTGAAGGATGCAACAAAGGAAATAAACAACTGGAAAGGTCAAAGAAATGCAGAGAAAACCTTCGGACTATATAACTGCAGCATATGGCTGCATATCTATGTGTGATTATTTGGCTGTTTGATCACTTAAGTTAAAAATACGGTGCTTAAATATCAGTGCATCTAAAAACGCCGATGATAATCTGCTCACAAAACCACAAGACTAACCTCTGTTATCAAACCAGTTATGAAAAGCAGATTGTGCATATAGCTTCAATATGTCTAAATTGCCCCTTGCACATAAAGGTCTAGATAAGTTATGTCTGCATCTTCTGACCCGTGAAGTGTAGCTAGTGTTAGCTCTGCAGTTGTTGTGCAACAAATATCCCTTCATCCATAAAGAGGTAGGGAAATGTCCTCTATTTTCTGGCAACAGCAGACAGATGGTGCGTTTCTTCTGGGAAGCATAATCTCCCAGCAAAGCTGAGATAAAACAAGTTTAATACTGTAAAATCCCGAGGTTTTATCCCTGCTCTGGTGATAACACACATATGGCTCAACATCTGGGGGGAGGGGGTGAACAGCGGCCAGCCAGGCGTCAGGTGACAACTTAGGTAACTTCAATGCACCCAGTTAATGTACCATACTGAAGGTGGAGGAGTCATATAGCAATTATTCTCTGTAAGGGATGAATTGACAAATAACATTTCAACGATGATAGATAAACATTAACTCGTTGGAGATCTAAGGGCCACAACTGGTCTGTGACTGCACATACTCAGTGTAAAACATTTTCTCTAGTAACTCATTTACTTGAAATTAGATTTCTAATTGTAAAAATAGATCAATGTATTTGATTCAGATGTTATTTGATCTTTCACATGGGGTGCTAATAGGCAAAACTACAGATGTTTTACTGTACTAGATGACTTTTGCTGCGATTGAAAACAATAATTGTTGATTTTGCTACTGGGAAACTTATACTATTGTGATGGGTTTATACTTGAGCAGAAAGACTTATAAGCATGACATGACTATTGGTGTACTGAAGAAAATTGTGCTGTGGAAAAGTGTATTATGCTGATCACTGTCATAGTACAGGTAATACCACCCACCTCAATGTTTTTAACCAGCCTTCATTGGCAACCTGCCCTAATGTGTTTATGCCATTATTGTTTTGTATTGTATTCTTGTGACCAATCTTTTAATTTAATTTAATTTAGTTTTGTGTTTGAAGAGAATGTATGAGGTAATTGACGATGCATATTATGTCCCTGTGTGGAATGATTTTGCCAACAAAATCATAAATCAATATTTTTGTTTGCCTGTAAGTGTAGAAATATATTGTGCTACGAATAGATTGTCCTGTAGCCTGGGATGGCCTCGCTGTCTCCTCCTGTCTGGCATGTGTAAGATAAGACGTGTTCAGATTTACTGGAGCAAAAGTGCTCCTGATAAACACTTGATAAACATTTGGAACAGAATGCACCTAATGAAACATCTTAAAGTAACAGACAATCTTTAGGCCAGGAGAGGAGAAGAAAATGAGGGTAATCCCAAGGCTGTAGAATTTACATTGTTTTAACTAGTTCAGCTTCTCTGTGTGTATGTATGCACTCGTGTTTTTGGCCTATGTCCCTGTGAAGATAGCATAAAGTTTAGGAGGAACAAAGTCACTGAGCACCATCCAGAGTCACAACAGATAGCGAGGTGCATGACATTCATCCAAACTGACCCTGATGTAGTGCATGCATGTACATGTCAGAGGTGACGATCATATAGAAGCATGTAACTCACCAGCAAATATCCCAAGATGAGAGATGAATTATGGGTAGGAGGCTCCAGAGCTGGAAAGGAGAAGACATTTATAGCTCCATCATGGAAATGGATTTCACTATTCATTACCCAGAGGACTGATGACATGACTTTTAATGCTAAATCATTGTACCATGACTTATCCTATCCATCTTGCCTCTCAATACTGTATGGCAATGAGATGTCTTGCATTACAGCATCTTTGTCATACTTAGTGTTCACATTAACAGTAAGAACTTATTAGCGTTCGCTGTTATTTGACAGCTTAACTTTCAGACAGCAGCATTGACTTGCCACAAAAATCTGCTGTAAAAAAAAGATCAGCAAATCACTTCATGATCTTCTCTGGTTTCGTAAGCCACTGTTGCATTTGTCAGCTGTGGATCTTTCATGCAATTCATTCCAGTAGTCAACCCTCCCTCTCTTTACCCTCCACAGCAACTTAGACCCTACATGTGTTCCTAAGTGAAAGGATGCTGTGAGCTGAACTACCCAGAAAGGTTGGTGTGGAAGCGACAGATGGATCTGACAGTGAATCAGACCTGGGGGCAGTACTGACGGTGTTGGTGTAGAGGAGGAGGGTAGGCGCAACATCACACAGAGGGACACAGAGGACGCAGAGGACAAGAACAGGGAGACATCAGGAACGGAAAAGGGTGAGAAGAAGATATGTGGGCGTCAAGTGTGGTGACTTAGACAGACTGATTCACACGGGAAAGGGCATGTTAAATGAAAGCCGGGTCTGTGACAGCTCAGGGGGCAGGGATTGCAATCTTATCAAACCCATCTGTACCTTTTCACAAAGGCAACACACACACACACACACACACACACACACACACACACACACACACACACACACACACACACACACACACACACACACACACACACACACACACACACATCCATGTATGAACCAGCAGTATCCCCTCTCTGCTCCTTTCAAAAGTTTTTAGCTTATTGACAAAGAGATTTTTTCCTGTTTGTGGCTGTAAACTTTGTCTCCAGCTGAGGCTGTTACAATTGAGCTTGGTGTCGCAAACAGCTCCACAGGTAACCTTGCAGTGGCATAGCACTCTCGTACTGTTGTTTTAGCATGATTTAGTGCCAGATACAAATGAATCACCACGTTTAAAACTGATTTATTACTTAGCTGTTATCAGTGGCCTGTGTGGACTTCTTACAAGCACATTGTTATCAGAGTATAGATTTGATGTTTTAAAGTCTAATTTAGACCTTTTATTTCACCAAAAATACATGGCGACAGAGAGATGCAAATATATTGATGACTAAGGAGCATTTTATTCAGCTCTCATTTCTCGTGTTAGAAACACAATTCATCAAATTAAACATGTACCAGCTGGCAAATGATGCACCAATTACACTGTAAATCACAGATGACTCTGCAGCATGACAGTGAGTGCACACCACTGTTAAACTCTTCCCCAATCACTGCACCCTAGGAGTAAGCAAGTATCCTTTCACACAACGGCCGACTCAATTTAAACTTGAAACACACGCCTCCATCTGCAAAGCTCCACTGCAAGCAATAGTACCCCAGAGCCCAGGCGTCCCGATTCCCAAGTCTACACTTTACTCTGCTTGGCTGGGTTTTATTAATGCAACCCTTCCACATTATCCATCATTTCTCTCTGGCAAAGTCCTGACAGTTAATTAGATGCCACATTTGCTAGAACTATATTAGGCATTAAACACACACAAAAAAACTTTTAGAAAAAGCCAGCAATCACGACCTATGACGGCAACAAAACAGACACATATAAACGTAGAAAGGGAGAGATAACACAGCTAAATGTTATCAACTTTTAAATCTAAAAGGGGAGGGACATTAGATGAGCTCCATACATCACTGTGTCTGACTGTGTCCAGACTCACTGAGGTCAGACACTGATGGATGATTCTCTGTTTCAAAACCCACAGCTTTAGGTCAGTATATTAGTGCACGAACCATTGTTGCGTTTTAAAATAATACTGCACTACAGCAGCCAAGATTAAAGGGACATTTCACCCAAACTAAAACGTAACATAGTTTGACTACTTCACTTAGTAGGATATAGCCATGTAGAATAGAGATAGAACGGTTTGCTTTGCTTAGACTTCTGCTCTCACTACAATGTTGATGTATATGTGATAATGGGATAATGGATTTTTCCAGAAATAGTGTCCAGAAACAATATTCAGGATAATGTCTAGACCTTGCTGTGTTCAGTATTTTCTACCAAAACACAAACAAAACCAGTTCCTTTAAATGAGTTGCACTGCAAATGTAGCCTAATTCAGTTGAAAATTTAAGTTACAATAAATGTGTCAATAGTGCCAGTATACATTTTTATTGTACTACCAAAATGATATCTGCTGATTATATATAATTCTCTAGAGCTAAAACATTTCACCATAAACCAAATACTAAGCATAAACATAGACACTTTAGACTATATTGTTTCATGGTTTATACTGTACTAAGTAGTATTACTATCACCTTTTGGACAAAAACAATAAGATATTATGGAAATTAAGTCAGAATATTGTTGTGAATTAAGTTTGTACTGTACTGTGTTGATAAAAAAGTTGTAATATAATGTAATTTTTAGGAAATTTGTGTTTAGACTGCACTGTCTGATGAGGAGGTATACTGCTCCGGTCAGTGCCCACAACATTTTAATCAAAATACTATGACAAATTTTCTCATAAATATTCAACTTTATTCTCAAAATATTCCATTTTTTCTCCTATCTGTGCCCCTAATACTTTGCCATAATATATCATGAAGAAGCTATATAAGGAGATCCAATGGTGTAGTAGACCTACATACACAGCAAACATGCGGTCCTTGGCATCCTATGAGGAATGAAGCCCAAGAGAACAACTGCTTCTCATGTGCTTATATGTGATAGATGGAGCTCTTAATATGTCATCCATCCCTGATCCGTTTCACATTCCACTTTGACATGATGTATAAAGGTATTGTACATGTTCACTGGGTAATACTACTGTTTGGTAATGTTAATGTCTTACTATAAGATACCATAGCAGTCATTTTTCTTGGCCAGCACTGCAGTGATGCCCCCTGAGAACATGATTAATGTCAGATCTTCCCAGAGAAGTATAAATAGAGGCCCACACATAGTGCAGTATTGTGATTATAGTGATAAGCAGTATAGGTTTTGAGTGATACTGTCTAGTCAACATAACCCTGTCCATGAATGAATTCCGGAGTTGTAATACATACACATACTCAACAAAAGTTGGGAGGAGGTATTTTCCAGGGCTTTATTTTCATTATCAGTTTGATTGGTCATTTCGTAAACTTCATAAAAAACAGTGAAAACTGTTCATCTTCAAGTAGCTTGGTCCGAAACCCAAAGATATTGAATTTACAATAAATAAATCAGAGAAAAGCAGCAAATTGTCACATTTTAAAATCTGGTACCAGTGAATGTTGTGGCATTAATCAATTATGAAAACTGTCCAGTAATCTTATAAATTGCTTAATTATTTATGCTGCTCTGGTATTTCCCCCGTTTACCAAACCGTTATTGACAGTTGTACTCACTCACCTTGTTGTACAGTCTTACAGTCTACAGGCATTCGTATTTGTGTGCGACATATTTGCAGAGCTGTCGGGTACAAACACAGTTTTCTACTACTGAGGCATATAACAGAGCAATAAAGAAGCTTATCTTAAACCTGATTATAAGTACATTCCTTTAAGGATGTGAGGTGACCATTATCTCTATCTCCATTAATGCCCTTGAAAAATCCAAATCCAACAAATTGGTTTTTCCTCCCATAAGTCTTCAGCTCCCACTGTTGTCAGCTAACAAAAACCCATTTATTGAGTTTCCTCCTTACTGTGTTATCCTTAAATGCACTCCATTATATTCTACGCCATGGTATTTGTCCTGTTATACACATTATATAGACGTTAATGTCATTGAGCAGTCTTGCACAATTCCAAATAATGGATGAAATACAACATAATTATTTTCAGGGAAACAATTTCATAAAAATGTACCTTTTAATAAATCCAAGGACTGAAGGTCCTCGCTGTTCCATGTTCATTATGCAGAGGCAGAGTGGCGTAATCATGGCTCGAGAACAACCTTCTTTGAGTTAAGTTTGACACAGGGCATCGCTGTGTGCCTCTAAGAGAACACTCATTTCAACACACTAGGTTTAATTTGCGTAAAACTTCATAGCACACTGCACTTTAAATGTCTTGAATTAACCCTAATGTGCAAAACAGGCTGTCTCAGACTCCCAGTGCTGTCTTAGTTTCTGCAGCGCTCTTGTCTGATTGTGAATTCACGAGCTCAGCTCTATGTATGCGCACTGTGTGTGCGTCGAAGTGATCACAGTGATTGTTGTGGTCTGTGATTTAGTTGCTCCTTGTGAAATGCAGTGACGTGCAATGCAGCTTTATGACATGAATAATTGAGAAATAAACAGGCCATGGCCTAAGCTGAGGTTTTTAAACCTAGTTGAACCATGGCTTTCTCCAAAGTACAGACGGCAGCTTCATAGATCTTAAATTAGCATCCCAAATTTACATATCTGCTTGCATATATTCATGTTCATATCCGGAGCAATTTAAATTCCCATGACATTCTATGCAGCTCACCTGAGATGACAATAAGCTCCAGCTTCCTGTCTTCTTCTTTTCAGGCTATTAACAATTTCATATTATATCCTGTAGGTGATAACTTTTTATATGTTATTGCTTTTTTCAAAGCAACTTTTCCACCTCCTAAAGTGTGAATTAGAATGTGCACTGAGGGGCTTAAGCCTTCTTCTTACACTTCCCAGGAAATGAAGAGGGATTTTTCATATCAGGGGTATTTTTAAAATGTTTTTAAATTATTATGTTGGAAATAAGTGATCTTAAAAGTAGACAAGAGTCTTTATTTAGACAGCAAGAAAACCAAACAGATGTACAATACACAACGTTGGTAAGACACAGAAGAAAGTAAAAAACAAACTGCAAATGTTTGAATCCTTACCACGTTTGCAAGACATCATATTGTTATCTTTTTCTATTTTCAGTTGTTATCCTTTCATTGTTATGAAAATGTAATCTGTTCGTTATAGTGAGCCAAACAAAGGCACTCTGAAACGCAAATGCTTCACGACTCAGCCTTAATAATTATCCACAGTCTGTCAAGATTCATTGATCTGAGTTCAGCTTGGATGTGCCCAAAGTTATTTGGCTTAGAAGAGATGCACATTGGACATATAGTTTATTTATTACGAAGACTCATTACACACTGTAAAATTATGGTGTATTATATGTATATCATATTATAATACAGCTTACTGGTTAGCATCATTTTAAGCGACTTTGAGTCTATGAAAAGCGCTATATAAATTAAATTTATTATTATTATTATTATCATTTACTGTAACTTAAAATCTCAAAGGGGCTTTAAATAAACATCCTTAGATAGCCAAGCTGCTAACAAAAAAATTGTACATTGGTCACCTTACAAATGTGAAGTAAAACGAAAATAATAAAAGGCTAGCACACGCACACGCACACGCACACGCACACACACAGAGTGCGTTTCACTATCTTTGTGGGGACCTGTCATTGACACAAAGCGGTCCGGACCCCACAAGTATACTGTATTCCTGGTTTTGGACCCCACGAATGTAGTTAAACAAGAACACACACACACGAACACACACACACACACACACACACACACACACACAAATCTCTCTCGCTCACTCTCTCTGGGGTTAAAGTTACATGTGTGTGTCTGCCCTCAGAGAAACATTCAATCTCTTAACATGCCTTTCATGCCTGTCATTAAAGTGGAAAAGGTGTTACCATGGCAACGGTGTCTCAGGCACAGCCTGTGGTGACAGCCTCCAGCCAGTCCCTGCACACACACACGCACACGCACACGCACACGCACACACACACACACACACACACACACACACACACACACGCACACACACGCACACACACACACACACACACACACACACACACACACACACACACACACACACAAACACACACACAGAAAGAGCTAGAGCATGAGCAGGTGAAATATCTGCACATCAAAGAGAGCCACACTGACCTGCCTACTGCTGTTTTAAAGCTCCAATAAATTGCCCACTGATCTCTGTCTACAGGTCGGGGAATAGGGGGCGACTTAAAATGCCTTCTCAAAACAACTAAAGGTGAAAACATCTGAGGCCTGCAGTTTTGCCATTTTGTGGCACAGCAACACATATTGAATGATTAGAATGACATTCCTGAAAAGTGCCATCATATTCTATCTAATGGTGGCAGCTTCCTGAGATGACTCGTTTGGCATTTCTCCCACATTCTTACGCTTTACATTACAAAAAAGGTCCAAAATGATACTAGCCTTTCCAGTTATCTAAACACAATGTCCACTTTGCAGTCTCTTTTTGTACTTACCATTTTTATTATTTTATTATTCCCACTCAAAGAGAAACCTGTCTCAAAAAAAAGATGTAAATACAACTAATTTGCATCATAGAAAAATGTGATGTTGCCTGATATAAGTTTATATTGAATACCTCATAAAATCTAAACCATGTGGCTGCAGATTCTTTGGTTCAACAAAATATTTTTACTGTTGGCTCACCCATTTCACAAAAATGGATTGTCTGCCATTTTGAATTTTTCAATGTCATCCAATTTGCAACTATATTCAAATGACAGGTGCAGACGTCTTTCTCTGAGTGATCCTCCAAACTATGATCTCATACATTTGACCGAGCCATAACCAGTGTTGGGAGTAACAGCGTTTAAGTATAACGGCGTTACTAACGGCGTTATTTTTTCAGTAATGGAGTAATCTATCGTTGCAACGCCGTTATCGTTACTGAGAATGTAAAGTGGCGTGTTACTACAATTTGGTTGAATTGCTGGGTGGGCGGATGCCCTGCTCACGCTGTCTCACTGCACGCTCTGACTACCACTAAACACAGGACAATGGCGACGAGTCAGGGAAATTCAAAAGGTAGCGTTCTCGAACTGGAAGTACCGGCACTACTTCTCGCTCATTGAAATTAAAGACAAGAATGTTTATGTAACATGCACGCAATGGCCAGGAAAAAAGACTTCATCCAAGTCGGCCTCAAGCAACTCCAATCTTATGAAGCACCTCACATCAACACATGCTAACACGCACTTGTTTCTGCTGCTAATCCAACCCCATAATAACCCCGAGCCCAAATGCAGCTAGTGTGAGCTCCAGCGAGGAGACGGAGCCACTCTGTTAAAACAAGCAACGCTCAATTTTTCGGGTCAGCAACAGGTGACCAAGGCCGAGCTGAACACATTGATGGCAATTTTATTTCTATGCATATCATATGGCATACTGCAATCTATTGAGTTCAAATAAATACCAAATGTTCTAAAATACTGTATAGAGTGTTTTTATTTTTCAGTTAATATAAACATCTTTGACATTAAAGATGTTTTAGAACGTAATAGCGTTATAGAACATAAAAAATAACGTCAGTCAGTAACTAATTACTTTAACAATGTGGTAACTGAGTTACTAACTCAATTACTTTTTGGGAGAAGTAATTTGTAACTGTAACTAATTACTTTTTTAAAGTAAGATGACCAACACTGGCCATAACTCAGTGGTCATGAAAGCTTTAATGTCCCCAGGACTTGGGCATTCTCGAGAAATCAGTGGAATTATCTAGTCCTAAACATATTTGATGCAGATCCTGATTCGTCATTCAGATGGAGATGCATTTACAACTTTCATATATATTTTTTGTATTCAGAAGATTGTGCAGCCTTGTTGGAGTTATGTGCTCTCAGAGTGCTGTACACTTGTGCTGTACACTGTTCAGCATCGACAGACTTCAAAATGATTCTGTTTTAATTGTAAGCAAAATATCTTCAGTTGTACTAACAAAAGCCATTTTCCCTCTTGTGCATGCTGTGTAGCATAGCCTATCAGGCAGTTATACAATGAACTCTTTAGTTGTTGCCGATTAAATCATTTTCCCATTTATATGCTAAGTCCGCCACAAAAAGGGTTTGTGCCAACATCATCCTCAATGATCGTAATCTTTCTGACACAAAATGAACTGCCTGTGCTGCTCAGATCCCAGCCACAGCATGTAGGCGAGGGGTCAAGACCTGTCAGTGTGGCACCAGGCCCTTTATCATGTGACTGTTGGAGAGAGTGTATGGAACTCTGCGGCAGGACTGGAGAGTGGAGTTTGAAAAAAAGATTGTTTCCGACAAGGAACACAAGGCCCTGGATATTCTTACAGTCCTGAGGGTTGCAAAGAGAAAAAGAATAAAAGGACAATTGAGAATGTAGAAACTCACAACCAAGAGGATGTGAATGCTCAAGAGCCACGGGACAACACACTCATTCAAGACAAGACCCAAGTGTCTGAGCACAAACTATGGTCCATCACTTATTGTAGGAAAAAGGCCCAAGGGTGACAGATGCTGGCTGTTATTTGTAGATTGTTCCCCTTTATGTCTTTTCTCTATGCATTCAACCTTACAAAAAGTCGTAGATAAAACTAAAAGCTTTAACTTGCTCAAAATGAATGAATTTTATGACTGATGTTCTTGTACAAATCTCAATTTTAGGGTATCAAGCTGACATTTACAGAGAAGCAACATTTAGATACCTGCCATTATCTCTACAGTATATCTCTCTAGATATCTAACCATCCGTCCAACTGTCCAACTGTCTGACTTTTTTATGGCTGTAAGTCAGTGATGGTTTTTATCATCCAAACATGTTGTTAATCGCATGTATTGCATTGACAAGCAAGCAGCAAAGGATGGTGGTGCTGTAGCTTATTGGGCCGTAATGATGCTCTCTTATTATTCCCTGGACACCCAGAGAAACTGAAGTGGAAGTATATTTTGGGGATGGAAGAGGCTTGTATGAAGCTTGGTTCATCATTATCTGATGCATGCTAACACTGGAAACCTTAATGAAATATTCAGTGCTGTGCTGGAATGTCTAAAGCTTTCTTCTGCTTCAACAATATTACTTTCATTTATTAGGACACAAGAATGGGTGAGGCAGAGGAAAAGCCTGTACAAGCTCCCTGGGTATTTATGAGGACTCAAATCTATCAAAGTAGACAGGGTATTTTTTAAAGACAAAACACATGTAGATGTGTCCTTTCTTGATTCATATTTCATATGCTGCACTTGTGCGCTGGCATTACAAACTATATATTCAGTCCACTGAACTTCTTGTTTTCCGTTGGAAGATGGTTTTCATTGCGCACCAATGAACAAGTTTTCAGTTCATTTGGATCGGGAAAGAAAAGCAGGGGTGTGCTGCAGTTCGCTTTCTGTCTTTCATGACTGCTGCTGCATTTCTTAACAATTCATTCAATATTCTTATGTTCATTTTTGAAGTCCCTTACATTCAATGAAAACAGGCAAGAATACATACACTTCACTGCTTAGATGGGTTTCTGATTGAGCATCTTGTCGTGTAGCGATGACTTTGGCAGACCATCAATATACACTTCACTGCTTTTCATCCTAATAATAAAAGAATCAATTTGCTGGTGTTTGAAGGGGCACCCGGGGTACAAGAAGATCATGTGCTTGATTTCTTCTATGTTTCCAGAATCACATCTGTGAGAAGCATCTTTGTTATGTTGTCAAGCATAGTGCAAATAACAAATATCAGCGCTAAAATACAGTAAGACTGCATGTTCCAGTGTTCCACAATGCAATGGGAGCCACCGTGGTTTAGTACACAATGCCATATTCTTAGAAGGTCGTATAATGAAAGCAGATACAGATATGCAGGACTGAATGGTGAGAGCTCTGCAGTAACTCAGTCTGTGGGGACTTAGTACGGAGAGTGCACTGGTAGCTGGAGAGGTGCTAGTTTACCTGCTGCACTGCAAAGATGCCCATGAGCAAGGCACCAAAGTCCCAAATGCTTAGAGCTCCGACTATGTGACAGCCTCTTCGCCCCCTTCGCTCTGACATCATTAATGTGTGTATTTCTGGCCTATGTGAGTAATGTACTGTAACAAGTGTAAAAATGTAAAAAATGAAATTCCTCAAACTGAGGAGCTTGTATGTGCAGACAGACAGACAGACAGTTCTTCTAATCAATTCCTGGCCTGTAGCAGTCAATTTAAAAGTTACAGGACCTTAGCTGCTCAGTCAAGCCTTGTGGCTGTGATTGAGTGGCTGTGACTGAAAGGGCGATATGAAATGATAAGAACATAAATTAGAGAATAAACTTGAGAAACAAGGTGTGTTTCTAACCCTGCACTGTGCAGATTGATTTTCACCCCATAGAGAGGTGAAGTCCCTCCCCTTCTGGTGGACCACCATGGCACCTTATTTTGGAATATACAGTATTATATACAGTAGTATATATATATATATATATATATATATATATATATATATATATATATATATATATATATATATATATATATATATATATATATATAATGATGTATAAAACTGTAAAAATAAGTAATTAGAAAGACTGCTCACTTCAAGTCGCATGGATGACGGTGTCTGTGTGTTTCGTACCTGGATGTAAAGTTACTCACATGAGCAACGGATCATGCTCATTCTTTCACTTCTCGGCTTATAAAAAGACGCTAAAACACATCAGGTAAGATAATGTGCATGTGTTGTGAAACATAGCTAAGCTTGCTAGCTAGCGAGAAAGCCAAGCATCAACAACGTAGCGTAAATTGTAGGAGACGAGATATGTAGTTCACTGAGTGGTTTCACACAACAGTAAGTAGTAGTACGACAAACGTACAACAAACTGTGACGTTCTTGTCTTGCAAGATTATCTTTTAAGTTGACAAACATCATGTGTAATTCATGGCTCAATTGAAACCAGGATCAAAAAAATATTTTTCTCTCCCCGTTCACTGCCATGGGGGTCCACCGGAGGAGGAGGGACTTTGCCTCTCTATCCAGTATGCTGCGCTTCACCTTAGTGTGGGCCAGTGCATCCGTTTGGGTTTAGTTACTGAACTGAATATATTTTGAGTGTTTTTTAACCGATGTGGAAGCATGAACAAAATGAAAACAAAATAAATGAGTTTGTTCTTATTATACAGCGAATTACTGTATGTATTTGTGAATAGATCTTATAGCATGCACATTAGAAATGCAGTTAAACTGAATTTTCTCACTGGAAAGGCTGCACTTCACTAAATATATTAGTTTGTAAGAGTCGATTTCTAAAGATTTTTCCCCAGAACCCCTTGCTAGGCCTATTTCTATGGATGCATGCAAAACATCATCTTTGAAAATGTTAGATTCAGTGTACCATGCTGCGTTACAATTTTTCTGATTCGGGTTTCCGCACACATCATTGCAGTTTAATGAGAAAGTTGGTTTGTCTTCCTTATAAAACCGTGGAATGGAAAACTGGTAAATTTTTATTTATAAGGCCATTTTACACAAACTGCCTCCTTATTTATGTTCTCTACTGACTCCTAAAACTATCAGTAGCTGCAACCTTCGGTCACACAGACGAATTATGTACGTCATTCCTCAAATCCATACTGTTTTTGGTGAAAGTGATTTAAAAATGTTTGCACCCTCATCTTGGTGTGAGCTACAAAGTCACCTTAAACTATATTATTTTATTAGCATGGAAGATTACAAAAACAGGATTAAAGGTTATCTGACCACTGAATGTACATGTCCTATTACTAAACACTAATTCATTGTTTAATGCGATTTGCTGTTTTTCTTTTCAGTCTGTTATTTGTGAACCTTTTTATGCTGCTGTCTTGGCCAGGAATCCCTTCTAAAAGAGATTTTGAATCTCAATGGGAATATTCCTGGTAAAATAAAGGTAAAATAAAATAAAATAAATATGGTGCCCTTTATGAGTGCCCTTTTTAAAACTTATTGAACGTATTGAACAGTTCTCAGTGAGAAACGGGGTCACAGACACAGGAGCAAAGGTTACACTCCTGACTTGGATCTAGCTGAGTCAGCAGGACATCAGATCCGCATGTTCCCAAAACACCACCAGCTGCTTGCGGTGGAGCACACAGAGGGTTTGGCTTCCTGTTCATCATAGCTGCAGGAGCCTGGCAGTGCGTCCCACAATTATATCTCTAAAAGTGTGTATACACCCCAGGCCAGTTGGCATCAGTTATTTTAGTAATAGCCTTTACATTGACTAAACCTATCAATCTCCAAAATTATCACATTTCCTTTTATTTTTTATCCTAAGTTAATCTTGATGTAGTGAACTATAAAAAAATAACACATGGAATATGGTGGTCCATAATTCAGGGGAACATAGTGCTCCTACTGCAATTCTAAATAACACAGAGTATGGATTGACATCTGGTACTCATTAACAAATGGCCCTCAGTATATGAAACATAAATGAAAATAGTAAGCGAAGCGCATCTCCGGTCTGATCAATGATGAGACCCGCGGTGTGCTGAAGGTGTTCCTTGGGAACGTGACTGATGCAAATCAATAAGCCTCACCCCCTCCCAACCGCAGTAAGCCAACACAGTGGCATGAAATGTATGGTACATGAGTCAATAAGCAATTTGAGATTAGGCTTCATTGTTGTCCACACTGGGTAAAATATGCAGTAGACAGATTGAAAGGTAATGTTAGCTCACTTGTGTTACAGTTTGTCATGAATAAAATGTTTAAAAAAAGCTATTTGGCAGCATTACAGGCTTTGTTTTTACCATTCAAAAAGAGTGAAGGCAGCAACTCCCTTTACCACTATATTATTTTGTATGGAGCAGGGTATAAATCCAAACCTAAAGAGTCTTATTTAACAACATGCCTTACAATACATAATAATAATAATAAAGCAATGGCTCACTTAAATTGACACGCCATTTATTCTTTAGCTTATTTTACTATGACATTTTGTTATGAATGTACAGCATGACATATATTGTACATTTAACACAAGCATGTATTTGTTTGATTTATTTTATATTTCTATAGCTATTATAAGAAGGGAATTCCTTGTGGAAATTAATTGTTAACTATGACTACATTAGTGTGGGACTAAACAAAAACTAATCAAGAAAAAACAAAAGAAAAATGGCAGAACATACCACCAGCTGGGAGCAAGCATGACAAAAGTGAAATAAAGCTTTAAGAGCAAACACGTGGTGGTGTTTACTATTTGTATTAACGTGAGGCATTAATAGTTTTCACTCTCATGATCAGGGTCATCCATAGTACGGTAATTAAATTTGCTTGCATTTTTTTTTTTTACAAAATGGATGGATATTTGCTGCTCATTGTCAACAAAGAAGCACGCAAGAAGCAGCTGCGTATATCCGAGCACTACAGCATGTTGTCTTCTTTAGCAGGAAGTTTAAGTTTAGATGAACAGTATTTTGAGCAGATACTAAACCACACCCAAACTCAGTCACTGATGACTAAAAGATGGCAGACAAGAACATTGATATAGGATGATTCTTCAAAACCCTTTATTACTATCATTGACAAAAAACAACAACCTTGCCGCTATTTTCTGCATTGGCACTCAATATTGGCAATGGACATGAATTGGGATGTGCAGAATTGTCCAATATGGACGTAATTCCTTGGAATATTGGGCCAAAAGGTACCTTTTATTAGGTGTGCTTCTGGTTATTTCCATCTGGATATATGGAGCCCAGGTCCTCCTCAAAGAAGTGGTACAACAAAATAAATTGTTTGTCCATTTCCTCTAGAACAAAGACAAAAGTGTTCTCTGAAACAGGAAACAATCAGTGTTCTCCGAGATATTTTGTTGACGAGAACATCCACTCTGACCTCCTTTCCTAAGCGAGATTGTCGCTCTATAAACATCACCTGACTCCTTCCTTTGCTCCCAATGATGGGCTTTGTCACTTGAATGTATCTTGAATGTATGTTTCATTGGACAATTTTCAGTAACAGGAAGAATGGATGAGATGTGATCATGTCCACCCAGATTTAACAAGTACAAGTACAAGAAAGTAAAAGCCATCTTGTTTCCCCTGACTGTCACTTGTGCACATGCCCTCCTACATGCTGAACATTGTACATGTTCATGTGGTTGTGTTTTATTTATACCCTCCCCACATAGGATGTAAGCTCTAGTCGCACAACATGTACAAATGTGAAACTCTACCGGACCAATCTGGCCATATGAAGCTGTAGTCCATTTGCTGGTTCCATTCCATTAGTTCTATCACCCATACTGGAAAACCTTATCCCGCATCAACCTACTATGTATAATTTAATCACTGTTGTTGTCATTTCATGCATTTGTGTACTTGTAATGTGAAATACAATTAGAGAATCATTGGCATCAGCTTTGCATGTGAAGCCAGTGCACTTGACAGCTGGCTCTTCAGTGGCCTTTTCAATTAGCAACAGTAGAGCAAAACACAACAGCGTTTGAATTTGTTATTCTATTTGTTTTCTAATTAAGTTTTAATCAGTTAAAATAATAATTAAAAGGTGTTGTTTTCAGGTTAATTTTTTCATAGTTTTAATCATCATTCTGGTCAGTTACCACTGCAAACAAAGGTTGAACCACAAATACATCAGCAATGCAAAGGACTTTTTTGTAAAGATTTTTTGTCTTTGATTAGCTTTTAGTTTGACACTAAATTATAAAAAAATCTATTTAAAAAAAGTTCAGGTTTATTTTCATTGCATCTACATACATCTTCATACATACATACTGTATGCATAGAATCCCACAGTTAGACAAACACAACAACATTGCTTCTAGGTCGTGGTACACACACAGGCAGGTATAAAGAGTTTGGGACACAAATGCACCCTGAGAATGGATAAAACCAAAGTCAATCAATGCTAAAATACAGAACTGATAGCATAGATTGTTAAGGTTTTAGGATTTTGACAGCCAGGCAAAAGAAACCATTGCTCATCATGGCTGGGAATCCTGCGACCAGATGGCTGAAAACAAAGAGGCGGTGGGAAGAGTGAGAGAGGTCGTTGATGCAAAAGACGTCACAGAAAAATATCCTGAATGGAGGGCAGAAAGGTCTGCATTTTTGCTTTCCTCATTATGTGCTAGAGGGACTAACAATCAGCTCTAATATCTGACTGACCTCAGGGAGTTTTGAGAAAAATGTAACATAATTTAATGCACACCTCGAAATCTTAACACATGTATTACATTTCAGTGTCATCAACTGCATGGGAGACATTCCTGAATGGTTCCATCAAAATGGCAAGGCAAGTTTATTTGTAAAGCACATTTCATCCACAGAGGCAACTCAATTACTTTACATAATAAAATAACAAAAAACACAAAAACCTCACGGAATCTGCTTTTTAACAGAGTTGGGGCAGTTATTTGGATGTAAAAAACAACAACCAGTTAGTGCCCTTTGTTGAAGTCTTGTCTCCTGTAAAAACCCAAAAATACTGTTTAAAAGCACTTCTGACAAATCTCATTGTTGTGTTGCTTATCCAAGTCAGCCTTTTATTGCCTCATTGTGGTGCTCCAAGCCGTAATGGGCCCTTAGGCTAGAAGGCACAAAACACCCACTGGTAATTGTCTGCTGGTGAAAACTGTGAACTGCAGTTATAGTTGTAAGAGAGTAGAGTTTTTGCCTGTACGGCCACAAGAGGCAACTTTGAGCCCATTTTGGACTTTGCAAGCAACATGAAGAGATCGGTTTCTGTGACTGTTGGAGCTCAATTTCAGTTTTTGTCAGCAAGTGTGAAAGAGTTCACTACTTTATCACTTTTAGAATAAAAACAAATTATTGAGACTAGGTCTGTCAATCGATTAAAATATTTAATCACGGTTGTCCATAGTTAACTTGTGATTAATCACAAATTAATCACACATTTTTTATCTGTTCTAAATGTACTTTAAAATGGATATTTTTCAACATGGGAGCGGAATATTCTCCAGAATAACCTCATAGGTACTGTATGCTCAAAAACTACACTGATAGCAAAATATGGCCCAAATCACAGAATGTACACGCGTTAATCCCACGGCAAAAGAAATTGTGCCGTTAAAAGGAATTTGCGTTAACTCGTTATTATCATGTTCATTTTGACAGACCTAATTGAGACACATTAACACTTTAAAAATCATGTGTGTTCATTAATACATCTTCAGAGACAACAGGACTTCAGACGCAGCACATGGATTATAAAGATTTGACTGACTCAGAATTCCCCATTCATTTTCCTCTCACGTTATGTAGGAACTGGCACTGGCAACAAGCCGATTTTGCGTGACTGCATTCACAGCTGGGAACAAACTAAAAAGGATCAATGAGCCTGGCAACCTAAACCTCCCTCTACCTGACTAATACATTTCCATTTCGGAAACTACACAACAGGCTTGCAAATTGCATGAGCAAAAAAATAAGCCCCTGAATGAAATTCAAGGGTTCAGTGCAGCACTCGACTTGCTTCCCTTGTTGAAGAAACATACTCTGATGGGAAGGTGAAATAATGAGAAGTCGGATGCCTAAGAGGTACAACGTAATTGGGATAGGCATATTCAATCAAAACACACTTCTATTCAATTTCCACTCTAGCAGGCTTACCTCGCCTGTAATTTCCTTTGATTGGCACCGGTCGAAAAAGGTGGAGGCTGCAGACTATTTTTCCCTCATCAGGGATTGATGGTCAGTCTGCATCAGCATGAATATGATTAGCCGGATCACTTCAGTGACCTCTGAAAGTCCTTTCATGTTTGGACAAGATGTGACTGGCTAGAAATTACATGCGCTGCTATAGTGATGAGTATGAGTCAATCTGCACAAGATGATGTGAAACATTATACCTCCTCGGTCAATTTCTGTCTTTTATAGCTGCCAAAATCCATAGTTTGAAAATTGCATTTTGCAAAATATCCCATACAGTATGTGCGGTAGGGTTGGGAATCACCAGAGGCATCACGATACAATATAATCACGATACTTATGTCACGATGCGATTTTATTGTGATTTTAAACATATTGCAATATTCTGCCATATATATCCAACTTCAAATTTCTCCACTTTTTCAACATCTGTTTCATCTAAAAAGATACATTTCTCTATTTGTTCATCTCACTTCAATTTTATTGCTGCAAAATGGGATTGTCAAGCAGACAAACACATATAATAAAAGATCGATACTATGCTGTATTGATAATCTCCCCCGCCCCTAATGCCCATCATGAGCATCTGATGAGTAAGTTGGAACACATCTTGACACTTCAAATAGTCACTGTATGACCACCTAATGGCATCCAAAACAATAACAATGCAACCAATGCCTGATATTACAATAACATCAACTGAACATTAGAAACTTTACAGAGGCTGTATTGTATTAGGTTAGACTGAACAGAAGTTGCCATCCGACTACAAAAAGGCTTAAATAAGCCATATAAATGATTTATAATTACCTTTTGACCCTCTCCACATTAGTTGCATCTATTTAAGGACATTTTTATACAATACTGCTTTTGCTTTCTGTCTAGACATGACATCTGTCTAGACATTTGCCTTTCATCCAATCATCACTGATGGCCAACATTGCCTCAAGGACATAAAAGGGGAGGAAAAGGGTTTAGGGCTGGATAACAACACAACTACACCATTTTTTAAGACTTCAAAAAGATATAGAAATGTTAGGAAATGTGTGTCTGTACAGTATCCACAGGGGGTGTAAACACATTTGTTTTCTCATATAGATTCTTCACAATAAAAGTTCCCAGTTTTTTTGTTATTTAAAAGCTTTTATTACGAAACAACAAAATCAGGAAATGTTGGTTGTCATCAGCAGTAACTTAACACGACTCCTATAGGCTACAGCTGAAAGCGAACATGAAACACTAAAATAAAGCAGATAACTGGAAGTTCAAACAGAGACGCATGAGAGAAAATAAACAAACCACAGAGATTCAGTTAGAAGCTACACAAATACTTAGAGCTTTTAAATACGACTTTCTCTCTGGTCTCCAGCACAGACATAAGTTAGGTTGAGTCTCACAACATTTGAGGGGGAGAAAGGTGGGTCGTCACGGGTCGGCAAGATAATTTGTTTTTATTCTAAAATCGGCCTATCCTAGTGGACATCCTGTACTGTGAAATGCAGAACAACAATAAATGCACAGAAAAGCATTAGCAGTCAACCTCCATCTAAAGGACAAAAGGGAGAGGATACAAAAAGACAGATGCTTTGAAAAGCATACTAAAGGTTATCAACTATGTCCAACTGGAGCAACAATCACTTAAAAGAGAAGAGAGACTGCAAGACCACTTATCAGCTACTTATAATGTCATTATGGCATCCCTTCCAAGGTTTAATCACACCAACCACATCTTCATTCATATGACTCTGATACCTCTCACATTACTGCCATCAACGATGTCTCAAATCAACTTTATTTTGGGCTAATGTCAACGTTAATGTCTCAAACCTCTCAGACGTAAGTTAGAGGACTCATCAGAATCTTATTAACCTGGAGTCCCAGTCTCTGTCACAATAATCGTATATGGGATGTTTAAGGCCTATTGGCAGACATCCATTTAAAATGTAGGCAATAGCATTTAAAGAGCTTTTTTTGCATGTCCACTAAAGTTTCTCAGCTTGCACTCGTAACATTTCAATCAGAAGAGAGTTTGTTTGCAGATATGCAAAAAATATTTATTATACAACTGCATGATACAATGTACAAGTCTTTTGGAGATTAGACTCCATCAAATTAAGTAAATTTTTAAAGGGGTAGAGAATAGGAACATAACCCCCGATGGAGTCTAGACACTGGTGGCGGCGGAGAAGGAGACCTGAGACCAGACCGACGAGGCAACGGAGCGGTCAGCCGGGAGAAACATGATGACTGGAGGCGGCACGGGAGGTGGAGGGTTGAGCACTTTGCCTGTAACGACAGCTGACAGCACAGGGAGAACATATTTAAAGCAGAGCTGTAATGCTGTGATTGGCCCTTGAATTTTGTGGCCATGTCTGATTGGTTTAACTGAAAGTATCGCTTCTGCTGATTTGATTTAAGAAGAAATGGGGTTAATGACGTCTTCCTGAAAGAATTTACACTGAGCTTCATTTGTGTGGTCCAGGTAGCTTTGCATAAAAAATGCTTGTCATTCGCAAGGCTACTTTTACTTTTATACTTTAAGTAAATTTTCAAGCCTGTACTGTAAACTGTGGATGTGCCATGTGGGAGACAGGAGCAACACTGAGATTGCAATGATTAAGCTTTCAACAAGCCTTTCAACATAAGTCTTCTTATTGTGAAGTCAACGTGAGAAAGAGCGTCAGGAGAGATAATACCATTGTCTGACCAAAGTATTTAATTGAGCTTAAGCAATACCGGGTCACAGAAAACCTTTTATTAAACACAAGCACAGCCTCAAAGGGGGCTCCGTCTGCTAGCTTGTTTATATATAGAAGAGCACAGACGTCATTGCTGTCACTGCTGCCACATAACTTACACTCTTCACATCTCTAAATGCAGACTTTTAATTGGTTTTCTAAACTATTATAAGCCTATACAATTCCTTCTGTTCAAGAGGTTCTGCAAGCACTATTTAAAACATTTTTGAGAACTGTGGAGTTCAGCTTTTACACATTGCATTATTTTGGATATGCTTCATAGTAAACAAGTTAAAAAAAAAAAAGTCTTTGCAGCCTTCAGAGAATCATGTATGACTCAGTTCAGGTTAAGAGATCAAAGTATTTGGAATTTGGATATAACAAGTTTTCCCCACAACACCCATGATATTTCTATGTATTATGTTGAATTGTGACAGATGCTTGCACAGCTGACAGAAACTCAGAAGCACAAACTGAAATAACTTGTTGTTGCCCTAAAGTCGTCTGCAACATAACTGTTGTCTGTTGTGTGGTCACTTTACGCATTATATGGCAATGTTTGTTTTTAGATAAAAAAGAAACCTTCAAACTGAATATGTTAAGGGATTGAAGAAGGAATAGCCTACCAAGTCTGACATCTTTTTACAGAAATACAGCATTTAAAGGTGGTCATTGAGCTTCGTTTTTACAGACCATTCAATCCTTCAATTCATAAACAAAACCAATCAGTAACTAGAACTGCAAGCAGTTATGAACGGGGTCCAAGCCTTGTGCGCCAGTCCTATCCGGCGCGAGCCACCCCTGGCGATGCTGAGAGCCCGCGAAAACGGAGCACGCGAAAGGAAAACCCGAAGCGCCGCCGCGGCGAGACAAAAGTTGGTAAATTTGGCCGAGTGCGAGCTCCAAAGTTCGGAGTGAAATGCAATTGCAAATTTCCTCTTCGTTGCGTAAAAGCCCCAAACGCTTCTACTTCGGTTGTAACGCCCCCTAAAGGGCGATCGTCGCCAAATCTGGTGAAGAGCTGCAGAGTGGCATGGCGAACAATAATCTCACATTTTGTGATGAAAGCATTCACTGCTGCAGAGACATATCCATTGCAAATTACTCCCATTTAAATGCATTGACTCATTTGCCAAAAGGCCTCTACGTTAATTATAGCGCCCCCTAACGGCCGATTTTCACCAAATTTGGTGGGAAGCTGCAGAGTGCCATGACGAACAAAATACTCCCAGGGTTTGTGATGATAGCATTTAATGCTGCCGAGATATTTACATTGCAAAGTATTCCCATTCAAATGCATTGACTTATTTGCCGAAAAAGCCTCTACGTTAATTATAGCGCCCCCTAACGGCCGATTTTGACCAAATTTGGTGTGGAGGCTCAGAAGGGGATGTTGAAGAAGCGTACCTGGTTTCTTTCTGATAACTATTCATTTGGGCGAGATATGCCAAAGTTCGTGTTTTGTGGCTAGCTACAACAAATTAGTTTAGTTGTAAAGTGCGAACGGTGTAATGTAGCGAAATTGCTTTGATAACTTTTGGTCAGCTCCATAAACAGATGGTAACTACCAAGTTTCGTGCACATCGGTCGCATGGCCTAGGACGAGTACGAAAACTTTGTTTTGCGCATTGTGTGATTTTACGAAATAACTTCTTCGTGGAAATGGGATTACCCTGTATCATCAGATTCATATGGATTCAAGGAACAAGGAGATCTAAGAACTTCTCATCTGCAATGCAGACTGTGGGAGTTATACGTAAAAACATATTTAAATGCATTGACTTATTTGCCAAAACGTCTCTACGTTAATTATAGCGCCCCCTAAAGGCCGATTTTCACCAAATTTGGTGGGAAGCTGCAGAGTGGCATGACGAACAAAATACTCCCAGGGTTTGTGATGATAGCATTTAATGCTGCAGAGATATTTACATTGCAAAGTATTCCCATTCAAATGCATTGACTTATTTGCCGAAAAAGCCTCTATGTTAATTATAGCTCCCCCTAACGGCCGATTCTGACCAAATTTGGTATGGAGGCTAGGGATGGGATGTTGAAGAAGCCCACCAGGTTTAATTGTGATAACTATTAATTTGGCCAAGATATGCAAAAGTTCGTGTTTTGTGGCTAGCTAAAACGAATTAGTTTAGTTGTAAATTGCGAACGGTGTAATGTAGCGAAATTCCTTTGATAACTTTTGGTCAACTCCATAGCCAGATGGTATCTACCAAGTTTCGTGCGAATTGGTCCCATGGCCTAGGACGAGTACGAAAACATTTTTTTGTGCATTACACAATTTTGCGAAGAAAATTCTTAGTGCAAATGGGCAGGACCTATATCATCAGCTTCACATGGATACAAGGAACAAGTGGATGTATATATTTCCTGTCTGCGATGTAGCCTGTGGGAGTTATTGGCAAAAACACGTTTTACGTCATTGTAGCGCCACCTAGTGGTCCAATAATGTAATATTTGGTATGTCAGGTCCATGAACCATTGCACATCGACACTGTAAATTTTAAGTTGCTCACTTTAGTATAAGTGGTAGATCCAAACATGGGACCCATAGGCCACGCCCACTTTGACGAATCAGTACCCCACTGTAGGCCTGGCCTCAAGAGTGGGCCTAGATGGTATTCACCAAATTTTGTGAAAATCGGATGAGCCGTTCATGAGATATTAACTTTTGGTACTTTTGGCGCCTCCTATTGACCAAATTTTGTAAAATTAGTTTCTTACACTAAGAGGCTCATGTGAAACGAGAATCGAAAGATTTGTGATGATATCATTTATTTTGGCCGAGATATGGCAACGTTTGTGTCTTTATAGCTAGCTACACAAATTTGTTTGTGCGTAGTTTACGCAATTTTCATCTGAAAAAAGATCTTTTGATAACTTTTTGTCAGGTCGGTCTATAGATGCTTCTTACCAAGTTTTATGCAAATCGGTTGCACGGTCTCGGAGGAGTATAAAAAAGTAGGCTTACGATAAATCGCGATTTTTCACGGGAAAAAGTCGGGGCGGAAATGGGCGTGGCCTACATGACGAGATTCAGCTGGATGCAGGGAACGCATGGATATGTGTTTTTTTATTGTGCGATGTACGGTTCGGGAGTTATAAGGCCAAACGCGTTTTTTCTGCTATAGCGCCACCTATTGGTGAAAGTGGCTGAATTTTTTCGTCCGAGGTCCCTGCAGGGTTTTGGACCAGACCTGAAAACGGCAACTTCCCACCCCTTACGGTTTAGGCTGCAGTATCAGTTTTATCGGCGGAAGAAGAATAACTAGAACTGCAAGCAGTTATGAACGGGGTCCAAGCCTCGTGCGCCGGTGCCCCCTGGCGCGAGCCGCCCCCGGCGACGCCGAGAGCCCGCGAAAACGGAGCCCGCGAAAGGAGAACCCGAAGCGCCGCCGCGGCGAGGCGAAAGTCGGGAAATTTGACCGAGCGCAAGCTCCAAAGTCCGTAGCGAAACGCAATTGCCAATTTCCTCTTCGTTGCGTAAAAGGCCCAAACGCTTCTATTTCGATTGTAGCACCCCCTAAAGGGCGATCGTCGCCAAATCCGGTGGGGAGCCGCAGAGTGGCATGGCGAACAATACTCTCAAGTTTCGTTTTGATAGCATTTACTGCTGCAGAGATATTCACATTGCAAATTATTCCCATTTAAATGCATTGACTCATTTGCCAAAAGGCATCTACGTTAATTATAGCGCCCCCTAACGGCCGATTTTCACCAAATTTGGTGTGGAGGCTCAGAATGGGATGTTGAAGAAGACTACCAGGTTTCTTTCTGATTACTATTAATTTGGGAGAGATATGCCAAAGTTCGTGTTTTGTGGCTAGCTACAACAAATTAGTTTAGTTGTAAAGTGCGAACGGTGTAATGTAGCGAAATTCCTTTTATAACTTTTGGTCAGCTCCATACACCGATGGTATCTACCAAGTTTCGTGCACATCGGTCGCATGGCCTAGGACGAGTACGAAAACTTTGTTTTGCGCATTGTGTGATTTTACGAAATAACTTCTTCGTGGAAATGGGATTACCCTGTATCATCAGATTCATATGGATTCAAGGAACAAGGAGATCTAAGAACTTCTCATCTGCAATGCAAACTGTAGGAGTTATACGCAAAAACATATTTAAATGCATTGACTTATTTGCCAAAAGGTCTCTATGTTAATTATAGCGCCCCCTAACGGCCGATTTTCACCAAATTTGGTGGGAAGCTGCAGAGTGTCATGACGAACAAAATACTCCCAGGGTTTGTGATGATAGCATTTAATGCTGCAGAGATATTTACATTGCAAAGTATTCCCATTCAAATGTATTGACTTATTTGCCGAAAAAGCCTCTACGTTAATCATAGCGCCCCCTAACGGCCGATTTCGACCAGATTTGGTGTGGAGGCTAAGAAGGGGATGTTGAAGAAGCCTACCTGGTTGCTTTTTGATAACTATTAATTTGGGCGAGATATGCCAAAGTTCGTGTTTTGTGGCTAGCTACAACAAATTAGTTTAGTTGTAAAGTGCGAACGGTGTAATGTAGCAAAATTCCTTTGATAACTTTTAGTCAGCTCCATACACAGATGGTATCTACCAGGTTTTGTGCACATCGGTCGCATGGCCTAGGACGAGTACGAAAACTTTGTTTTGCGCATTGTGTGATTTTACGAAATAACTTCTTCGTGGAAATGGGATTACCCTGTATCATCAGATTCATATGGATTCAAGGAACAAGGATATCTAAGAACTTTTCATCTGCAATGCAGACTGTGGGAGTTATACGTAAAAACATATTTAAATGCATTGACTTATTTGCCAAAAGGTCTCTACGTTAATTATAGCGACCCCTAACGGCCGATTTTCACCAAATTTGGTGGGAAGCTGCAGAGTGGCATGACAAACAAAATACTTCCAGGGTTTGTGATGATAGCATTTAATGCTGCAGAGATATTTACAATGCAAATATTCCCATTCAAATGCATTGACTTATTTGCCGAAAAGCTTCTACGTCAATTATAGCGCCCCCCGATGGCCTATTTTCACCAAATTTGGTAGGGGGACTAGGGATGGGATGTTGAAGAAGCCCACCAGGTTTCATTCTGATAACTATTAATTTGGCCAAGATATGCTAAAGTTCGTGTTTTGTGGCTAGCTACAACAAATTAGTTTGGTTGTAAAGTGCGAACGGTGTAGTGTAGCGAAATTCCTTTGATAACTTTTGGTCAGCTCCATAGACAGATGGTATCTATCAAGTTTCGTGCACATCGGTTGTATGGCCTAGGACGAGTACGAAAACATTTTTTTTCGCACTACACGATTTTGCGAAAAAACTTTTTAGTATAAATGGACCTGTCCTATATCGTCAGATTCACGTCGATACAAGGAACAAGGTGATCTATAAATATTCGGTCTGCGATGTAGCCTTTCGGAGTTATATGCAAAAACACGTTTTACGTCATTGTAGCGCCACCTAGTGGTCCACGTATGTAATATTTGGTAGGTCTGGTCCATGAACCATTGCACATCGACATTGTAAATTTTAAGTTGCTCACTTTAGTGTAAGTCGTAGATCCAAACATGGGTCCCATAGGCCACGCCCACTTTGACGAATCAATACGCCACTGTAGGCCTTTCCTCAAGAGTTGGCCTAGATGGTACACACCAAATTTCGTGAAAATCGGTTGAGCTGTTCATGAGATATTAACTTTTGGTACTTTTGGCGCCCCCTATTGACCAAATTTTGTAAAATTAGTTTCCTACACTAAGAGGCTCATGTGAAAAAAGAATCTAAAGATTTGTGATGATATCATTAATTTTGGCCGAGATATGGCAACGTTTGTGTCTTCGTAGCTAGCTACACAAATTTGTTTGTGCGTAGTTTACGCAATTTTCATCCGAAAACAAATATTTTGATAACTTTTGTCAGGTCGGTCTACTGATGCTACAGACCAAGTTTCATGCAGATCCGTTGCACGGTCTAGGAGGAGTACGAAAAAGCAGGTTTACGATAAATCGCGATTTTTCACGCATAAAAGTCGGGGCGGAAATAGGCGTGGCCTATACCACGAGATTCAGCTGGATCCAAGGAACGCGTGGATATGTGTATTTTTAATGTGCGATGTACGGTTTGGGAGTTATAAGGCCAAACGCGTTTTTTCTGCTATAGCGCCACCTAGTGGTGAAAGTGGCTGAATTTTTTCGTCCGAGGTCCCTGCAGGGTTTTGGACCAGAACTGAAAACGGCAACCTCCCACCATTTACGGTTTAGGCTGCAGTATCAGTTTTAGAGGCGGAAGAAAAAGCGGAATAATAATAAGAAACCTTACAATTCCAATAGGGTTCCACAGCCCTGCTGTGCGAACGGCGTAGCTTCGCTACCGCCGATTCTCACAGCCTCGGGCTTGGACCCCTAATAAGAAACCTTACAATTCCAATAGGGTTCCACAGCCCTGCTGTGCGAACGGCGTAGCTTCGATACCGCCGATTCTCGCAGCCTCGGGCTTGGACCCCTAATAAACACGTCATCCCTTTGGAGGTAATGATGCATCAATCCATTAAGGTTTTGAGAATAGTGAATCAGTTGAGTCTGGGATATCGTCTGTAAAGTGCAGCAAATTAAACCAATTTTGTAGTGGCCCTTTTAATCCAATTGTAGGAGCC
Organism: Gymnocephalus cernua; assembly: GCA_023631565.1. NCBI lineage: Eukaryota > Metazoa > Chordata > Actinopteri > Perciformes > Percidae > Gymnocephalus > Gymnocephalus cernua. The sequence continues at coordinate 27,190,143 of CM042430.1, forward strand.
ACATCTTTCTCCTGTATGTTGTTAATGGTCTTATTTATATTATTCATCGATTATTATATGTTGCACTGCATTTGTAGGTGGTGGGCACGTTCACCGGGGATTGGGCAGAAGTGATAACATTGTATTTGTTTGCTTCACCTGTTCACCTGGGTTTGGGGCTTTGACAGAGAGGGGGTGAGCCAGGGAGAGAAGTAACTTTACATTTGTTAACTGCAGTACTAGTTGTATTTTATGTGTGGAGGAATAAATCATTGTAACTCGATCTTCAGAGCGTCACAGTGTGTTATTAATTTCTCTGTGTTTAGTCCCTCGCGGCAGCACTTTTTTGGACTGCTTACAGCTGCATTACCAATCATTGTAATTCCCAAAACAACAGAGCAATGACCTGCATCACTCCCCAACATTTTATCACAACCTGATCAGTGGGTTACCATGTTTGATGGATAGATATTGACTCTGCCCACCCAGTATCGCCACCAATTTCATCTTAAAAAACAACAAAAGAAAACACACAGGACTGGTGTCAGAGAATGCTGTCCAACCACGTTCTGAATGGCCACACTCGTAAGCTTCCTCCTGGCCGCATCTCACATCTGTCTCGATCTCTCCCCAAGAATTATGTCTTTTGCATTTGAGTTGTGTGGAGAATGATAAAAGACAGCTTGAGAGAGAAATTCAAACCCTGCCTTTCACACCTCTGATTCACATTGGATAATCTCTTTCGGAAAGTTACACAATAGCGCCCTTTAAGTGTGCATGCTGTATTGCTCTATATATGTAAGGGTTAATGCCCGACGAGGTGTCCATTGTCAGGTATTAATGGATGATGGCGAGGCGTGAACCGTCCGACGCGGTTGCCTCCGCCGAAGTCCATTAATACCTGACAATGGACACCTCGAAGGGCATTAACCCGCTTATACCATGGTCACTTGCCAAATAACATATTTTCAAAACTTTATTTCACATTTTAATTAGTTTTACAATCGAAATCTAAAGCTTTTACAAACAATAACTCTGTTTCCCTGGTTACGCCAGGCGGTTTGACTAATTCCTGGAACAATCATTCCCATCCATCAGGTTCTTATGCAATGCAAACGTTCACTCCTCAAGGAAATAGGAAGGACCGTAGATACGACATTGCCACCCTTAGCAACCGGAGATGTTTATAGTCCGCTCAGCTGATAAAACCCTTCAGCTCAGCTACGAGCCAGAAAGCTAACGCTATGCTAGCAAGATCCAAAGTCAATAACATTGTGCACAGTTGGCAATCGGTAAAAATAATTTGACAGTATGTTAAACAAGCAAGCTATCCAGCCATGTCATTGTCCCCAAAACAATATAACGACTTTTACGAACAATGTGATCCGTGATGTGTAACGTTACTGTTGGCCGCAGCAGCGCAGCCTGAAGTAGCGATCTGAACAGTGAACGGTATGTGAGTTGACGTTATTCTCTGTGAAACAAAGTCAGTCCAGAGGGGAAGTATAACTTACTTCTTGCAGCGTGTGTGTTAGCGCCATCCGGTGGTGTTCAGAGGACGAGTTGGAAATAACAGATCCACATTTCCCCTTTGATTTAAAGGTACAATATGTAAAATGTCTGCATTAAAATGTCTAAAAACGACCATACCTATGTTATATATATATTTTTTTGAGTTGTGTAGTTACACTCTCCCAAATGTTTCCACCAAACTTCAAACCCAGAGAAATCTGTTATTTTATTTTCAGACACAGCACGTTTCCTTTCCTTCCTAGTCGCCCGTCAGTGGCGTCATATAACCTTTCACCCTCTAGTTACCATCAAGGGGCCAGGCTTCTCTCCTCAGAGTGAAGAGTGAAGCCTCCTATGGCGCCATTTTGATGCTAATAAGCTATCACCCTCCGTTAGCATCCCATTCACTGCCATTCATTTTGGCGTCACTTTGACAGCCAATAACTTTAAAAGATTTCATTTGACCATCGTTTATTTCTAAAGAAACACGACAATGTATAAAAGGCTTCATTACCTTGTACCTCACGTTATGGCTCCGTAGCAGACGTTTTTATAAAAATAGGCTAACGATTGTGTCATAACCACGCGACTTACTGTCGCATAGTGGAGGAATTACCGTATAGTACAGGAGAAGCTCGCAGGCAGTTTCAACGTACATTAGCTGTTTAGTTTAATTGCTAATGTTAACTAGCATTTTAGTTAGCAATAATTAGCCTGTGCCTATGTTATCTCCTTACATATACCTATGCTTTCCGTCTCTGCAAGATTCGGAATGATTGAGATTTCTCTTGGCACAGCTACCAGAAGACTTACAACTTGCAGACACGTTGGTCACGTCACATCTACGGCGGGAAGCTCAGTTTGCATCTGCGCAGTAACGCTCGGCTATCACCGGAAAAGTGCTGGTAAGAGGCTTCACTTGTCTCTGTCAAAAACAGCGGGATCGCTGTGTCCATTTTATATACTGTCTATGAGTGAAGCCTCCTATGGCGCCATTTTGATGCTAATAAGCTATCACCCCCCGTTAGCATCCCATTCACTGCCATTCATTTTGGCGTCACTTTGACAGCCAATAACTTTATATCTGAAGCGTTTCAAGACTTCATTTGTCCCTCGTTTATTTCTAAAGAAACACGACAATGTATGAAAGGCTCCATTACCTTGTACCTCACGTTATGGCTCCGTAGCAGACGTTTTTATAAAAATAGGCTAACGATTGTGTCATAACAACGCGACTTACTGTCGCATAGTACAGGAATTACCGTATAGTACAAGAGAAGCTCGCAGGCAGTTTCGACGTACATTAGCTGTTTAGTTTAATTACTAATGTTTAAGTTAGCAATAATTAGCCTGTGCCTATGTTATCTCCTTACATATACCTACGCTCTCCGTCTCTGCAAGATTGGGAATGATTGAGATTTCTCTTGGCACAGCTATCAGAAGACTTACAACTTGCAGACACATTGGTCACGTCACATCTACGGCGGGAAGCTCAGTTTGCAGCTGCGCAGTACGCTCAACCATCACCGGAAGTGCTAGTAATAGACTTCACTTGTCTCCGTCAAAAACAGTGGAGTGACTGGGTCCATATTATATGAGAAAATTATCTTCGATCAATTGTCTAACTATCTTTCTTATAATAATTTATCTCAATGCCAGTCAGGTTTCAGGAAACACTTCTCACAACTGCTCTTTTCAAATTTACAAATGATATTTTTTTCTAGTTTTGACAACAATATATGTACTGGTGCTATCTTCTTAGATCTTACAAAAGCATTTGACTTAGTTGATCATTATCTGCTCCTGGATAAACTATATTCAATTGGCCTTTCCAATTCATCTCTTCTTTGGTTTAACTCATATCTCCATCATCGCCGCCAGTGTGTGTCCTTTGGGGGCAGTCAGTCGAATTTTGCAAGTGTAGATAAGGGCATACCTCAAGGTTCCTCGCTTGGCCCTTTGTTATTTTCCATTTTTATTAATGACCTGCCACTTTGCTGTTCAGGATGTGACATTCATCTTTATGCAGATGATACAGTTATATTTTGCTCCAAACCGAATATTAGAGATATAAATTATTCTTTACAACATGACTTTGACTCTGTACAGCAGTGTCTGTCATTTAATAAACTCCTCCTGAATAAATCAAATATCTTACTGTATGCTTTTCCAGAAGAAAGATAGAAATAAGCTTAATCTGCATTTTCTGGATTCTTCTCCTTTAGAGACAATCTAATCGTCTTTTCCTCGGTTCCGAAATGCTTTGTTAAGACATTTTCAGAATACTTGTCAATGTTTATAGCTCCTCAGATTTATCATTGACATGTGTCATGTTATTTATCTATGTAAATATGAATGTACTTATGTACATAAAAGTACATCTATGGTTATATGAATTATTGTGTTATGTGTAAAATGTTATCTCCATGTGATGTTTGTTTATTTCTACTAAACTGTACTGCTGCTCTATGCTGTTTGGACATGATCCTGAGGACACCCATGAAAACGAGATGATGCATCTCATGGGGTTTCATCCTCTAAGAAATGTTTATAAATAAATAAATAAATAAATATATAGGTCTATGGTTACCATAGACATATGCTAGTTACTCGTAACTTCCTTCAAAACACAGCACCCAGGTGATACGTTTGAGCGTAATTGTAAATCATACAATGTCACAGAAAAAAATACCCCTAACCATAATACTGCTTTTTCTGCCACACAGCCTCATTTTGTGATTGATAACATGCCACTTTGCAACACAGTTATACAGCAGATATCTTATTTATTGATACATATCAATATCGATCCAGTTTAACGTTACTACAATGTGTTGGTTGACAAGTAGCTAACTTAATGCTAGCTAGCTAATGCATTCAAACATTATAAGGTTACCACATCGTTCAACACGCTCATAAAGTTATTAGTAGCATGATTTTTTTCACCACGGATAAAAGCAGCGCTGGGCTAACCCATGAATGAGTTTACCAGTAATGTTAACGTTAGCTGTATAGATAAGATGACTAATCTAATGCTAATTAAGCCAGCTAGCACCCGGTCTGTCTGCCTGGGATAACAGCTGACAACACAGCCGGGACATGTAGCTAGCAATAGCCAGTTACCGTTAGCCCATAGCCAGCCAACAGACAGCCACCATTACAGCAATCCATACAGTATAAGTACTATACAGCACTTAACTCCGGTGCCGGGTGCTAACGACGCTAACGGCAGTTTAATGAAGCGTTGGGAAACAGACCATATCAGACCCAGACCCAGATCCGAGTCGCAACACCAGCCATCCATAGCTAATGCTAGCTAGCTAGTCTCCGTTAGCGCTAGCTACCGGTGTTCGTGCCGAAAATCTCCTCCCTGACGAATTTCTCACCCCTTCGCGTTTAGCTGTCTTTACAGTTAGCTAAATTAACCCGACAAGCACTAAAACGAATAGTTAAGATTAAAGAAAAGTGAAGGGGGAGATCGTTTCGGGCAGCTTGGAGATGTTCTAGAACATGCAGCTGCTGCTGCATATCGGCTGTCCTCGGCTCACCGTCCAGGCAATCCCCACCCACACCTGTCTCTCAGGCTCGTTGAGTAGCTAGCTAGCGTTACAACAAACCCCGTTCCACCCCGGTGTTGATACCATCCAAAAGGTGACAGTGACATATGAAATATATTGTGATAGTCACTGTGGTTTTAGCTGCTGGCTAACGTTAGCTTGCTGGCTCACTAGCTAGCTAGCTAACTGATCAGCCACCAATACAGATCGAATCAAGAAAAACGTAATTATGTTGGGGGAAATGCAGCTATGTTATTAGAATGACATGAATAAACGTAAAGTGAATACATTTGAATGGGTAAACTTGTACGTGAACAGATGCATTCTAACAACAATCCATTGTTTTGGTCGAGAGACCCCTAGCGGCAGAAAGTTACATATTGTACATTTAATGTAGCGCATTGGTTTAGAACAGTAAACAGACAGTTTCACCGGAACTCCTTTAGTAGGTGTCCTACATCACTTTTTTATGGACACCCAGCAGCCAATCAGAATCGAGTATTCACCCAGACCATGGTATAATCTATTTTTATGCACATATTGTGGTGTTTTTGGAAAATGGAAATTCTATTCTAATCACTTAATTATCCCGTTCTTATTATTTTCCCCTAGCACTGAAACTGCATCTGTAGGCTTTGCAGGTGTCCAATTTGTGGATGTTACATGTACATAATGAGGCACCGGGATCTTTGGAAAACGGTGTGTGGTAAATTAATGAGTTTTGCTGGCCAGTCAGCAGTTTGTGAATGTGCTATCACTGCAAATAAAATTGATTGAAACAAGCACTTAATACATTGCTTTCTTGTCCGAGGCACTCGCACGGGTCCAGTCCTGAGGATGCAGAGACAAAGAAATCAATTGGCCTGATGGAGAGCAGAGAGGAGGGACACAGAGAGAGAGAGACTGGGTGGGAGGAAGGAGCCAATCCAATCAGACCAGATGATGATTGCTTGTGTACTAATAAGATTGTTTAATATGAAGCACCACAGGAAATTGGTGAGCCAGTCAATATCCAATCTAATCAATATCAACATGCTCCACTAAACGCTCCATTTCTTAAAAAGCTGCGGGCTGTTGGTGCCAACTTTTATTAATAATAGTGGAGGAATACACGAACAATTCAACTCCAGTCCTAAAAATATGCACTGCTCACCTTTTGTTGACACACACAGCAACACTTCAGTGAAGTCAGTGAAATTAGTTTTAAATTAGAGACAGTTGCTGTGCTGTGACTTTGTTGTATGGATGTTCTGCTTATGAAGGTGAAGAGAGAGAGAACTAGATTTCGCTGGATTAGAATTGGCTCGATAGAAAACGCTGTGCCTCTAATTAAATTATTACATATAAATTTTAATTCAAGTAATTGTGTATGCCATTGTTAGTAAAGTGCTGCTAATTCAAGTGCAGCTAAATAAGCGTCTAGTTTATTTAATTGCTTTTATGAAGAAACAGCATCAGCACTACAAATAATCTCACTGCATCTCGGATACAGCAACTATTTATGGCCGCTACTGTGGTTCTAAGTGGCAAACAATGATTTCCTATTATTTATGATTTGATTAATGGTAACGTTTAACTAGCTTATTCAAAATAAAGAGTTAACCCCCTTCCCTGGACAGCCATTGTCCAATCATAAGATAGCAACTGTAACTAAGCACGTCAGGTCTGTCAAGCTTTGGATATCTGCACATGCAGAAGTGCCATGCAAGGAGCTGTAGTAAGACGGATAACTCCACATAGGTGGTGTCATATGGTCATTATCCAAGATAGTGTTAGCTACGTCAAACACATTCTTCATCCTAAAAGTCTTTTCTCCTGTAACAAGTGAAACATACTGTTTGAAAATACAAACAATACAATCTAACCATCAAGTCAAGTCAAATTGTCAAAGTCATTGTCAGATGTGCTATACGCGCATGGCATACGGCACAAATAAAATTTCAGTCTTCTCGGACCCACGGTGCAAAATGCAATAACATGACATAAACATAAACAATCAACTATCAACAAGACATACAATAAACAATCAACAATCAGAATCACAATCAAGAAACTTGAGTATTTACATGACGAAATAAAATAGGATAAATGAATAGTTTTTAAGATATTAAAATATTTTAACAGGTGAGGTAGAGCGGTGTAGTGCAATAAACAGGGGAAAAGTGAAATGTGCAGAGGAGGGAGTGAGGAGGGAGGGAGTGACGTTAGAGCAGGGAGGGAGTTGAGTCTCCTGACAGCCTGGTGGAAAAAAACTGTCTGTGAGCCTGCTGGATTTGGTCCGGAGACTGCACAGTCTCCTCCCTGATGGCAGCAGGCTGAAGAGGCTGTGAGATGGGTGGGTGGAGTCACCTGCAATCCTGGTTGCTTTGCTGGTGAGGCGGGTGTTATAGATGTCCGAAAGGGGGGGGAGAGAGACACCAATGATCTTCTCAGCTGCTCTCACTATACGCTGCAGAGTCTTGCAGCAGGACATGGTGCAGGCACCATACCACACAGTGTTGCAGCTTGTCAAGATGTTCTCAATGGTGCCTCTGTAGAAGGTGTGCATGATGGGGGATGGGGCTCCTGCTCTTCTCAGTTTGTGCAGAAAGTACAGGCGCTGTTGGGCTTTTTTGGCCAATGATGCCGTGTTGTGGCTCCAGGATAGGTCTTCAGAGATGTGCACACCCAGGAACTTAATGCTGCTTACCCTCTCCACTGCAGCGCCGTTGATGGTTAGTGTAGTATGCTGGGTGTGCACTCTCCTGAAGTCCACAACAATCTCCTTCGTTTTTTCCACGTTCAGGTGGAGCTTGTTGACCTTGCACCACGTGGCCAGCCTGCTCACCTGACTCCTGTAGTTGGTCTCATCATCGTTATTGGAACCCACCACAGTTGTGTCGTCCGCAAACTTAATAAAGAGGTTGGAGCTGAATGATGGTGTGCAGTCATGAGTCAGCAGAGTGAAGAGGAGGGGGGTCAGCACACATACTTGGGGGGCCCTGTGTTCAGTGTGATGGTGCTGGAGATGTTGCTGCCGACACGAACTGCCTGTGGTCTCCCTGTCAGGAAGTCCAACAGCCAGTTGAACAGGGAGGTGTTGAGCCCCAGCTGGTCTAGTTTGTGGATGAGCTGCTGGGGGATGGTTGTGTTGAATGAACAGTCGATGAACAGCATTCTGACGAAGGAGCCTTTAGTCTCCAGGTGGGTGAGGGCTAAGTGGAGGGCAGCGGAGATGGCGTCATCGTTCAAACGGTTAGACCGATATGCAAACTGGAAAGGGTCCAGGGCGGTAGGGAGGACATACTTGATGTGCTGCATGACTAGCCTCTCAAAGCACTTCATGAGGATAGGAGTGAGTGCGACCGGGCGGTAGTCATTGTAGCATTGTCTATTCCATCTGTTCCTCCCTCTCTCCCGTGGCCCTGTCATGGTCGCTCTCCTCCTCCTCGGCATCTCCCTGTCATGATGTTGTTTCTGCTTCTCTGTATAGCCAGCCACCTCTCCTCCTTCCTCTACTTCAGATAGCCTAATGCTGATGTTGAAGCAGCTACTACAGCCCCAAACATGTCAGACATGTTGGCACATTTTGAGGCATTCGCCTGTAGATTCTTAATCTTTTTCTCCCGTAATTTCTGTACACATCGCTTGCGCGTTGATGGTCGTTTGTCCATTTTAACGTGGATGCTAAACTTCCAGCATATTATAACTATTATTAGCTTGTGTCTCAGGGCCGGGAGTGGGGAAGGGTGTTCCTGGATTTGATTGGGTTAGGTCAGTGCCAATAAAGAATATTAACCAATGGGCCGCTGTCAGTTATCTCTGGGCCAGCGCGGCCCAAAAAAAATTAAAACAAAGGCCTATAAATTATATCAGCGATTCGGCCCAAAGTGCGTCGGCCCACCGGGAAAATGCCCGGTATGCCCGATGGCCAGTCCAGCCCTGTCATGAGCACTCTCTCTCCCTGGTAGCAACATTAATTGCATTCAATTCTCTGCCACTCTGCTCACTCTCTCCCTACTCTGCCTAACGAGTTCCACCTGGCTCCGCCCTGCTCTGCTCTTGTTACCTGGCCAGCTGCACTGCATTTCCCACTCACCATCCTCACCTTGCCTCACTCTGTTCTAATTACTCTGCCAGCTGAACTGCATTTCCCCACTAACCTCTCCCAGTATATCAAGCCCTGTTTTTCAGCCAAACCCTGTCAGATCATCTTCAAACCCGGACCTGTAACCTGCCTGTCTGCGCTCTGACTCCTGTTGGTGATACCTATCCTTTCTTGACTGCCTCCTTGTTCTACTGCCCCGTCTATTCCGACCTGCCTTCTGGACCTCGACTACTCTCCGATCTTCAGCCCCTCCGGTAACTCGATTCTGCCTTCTGTCTCTCACCACGATATTTGCCCAGCCCTGATCTGTACTTCTGCCTGCCATTCATATTGCTGTTGTGTGTGTGTTCCCCCAGTTCTCCGACCACCAGATGAGCGAGCCCAGACGCTTCACCACCCTCAGCCCGATACGCCGCTCCATCACTGGGGAACACACACACTAGCACTTGGACTGGACACCCCCGGACATTTGGTGACCCCCGGAGCACAGATACCCACAGGACCCTGAAAAACTCCAGTGTCCCAAGTACCCCTGACACCCCTGGTACTCCTCTTCCCGCCTGTAAACCTCCAATAAAGAACTCTGAATTTGAACTTGCGCTCTTGGGTCCTCTTCTGTTCGTGACAGAATGATCTGACCATCATGGACCCCGCGCACTCCCTGACCACGATGGAAGAAGAGCCAGAGATGACTGCCCTACAGCGACTGGAACGCTCTGAGGGAGACATAAATCGGATGGCTGGCGACATCGCTTCTCTTCTCCAGCTATTCATCCAGCAGCAACAACAGTTCCAACTGCAGCAACAACAGCTAGCCCAAGCCCTGCAACTACTCTCAAACCCGGCTACTCCACCTGCATCCCCCCCTGGTCCTTCTGTTCCTGTACCACCGACACTCCTTCATCCCTCCGCTGGAGGTCCCAATGCTGCAGGCCCGGCAGTGCTGCCACCAGATCCCCACGCTCCTGAACCAAAGATTGGGAACCCGGAACGTTTTGATGGCAACCAGAAGCAAGTAAGACCATTCTTGTGCAGCTGCCGAATCCAGTTTGCACTACAGCCCAGGACTTTCTCTACAGAGGGAGCCAAGGTGGGGTATGTCATCACACATCTCACCGGTCGAGCTCGGTTGTGGGGAACGGCGGAATTCGACCGGCAAACCCCAGCCTGTGCCTCCTTCAGTGCCTTTGAGGAGGAGATGTTAAAGGTCTTTGACCTAGGCTCGCCAACAGCCGAAGCGTCACAAGCTCTGCTCACCATCCGTCAGGGCAATCGGACAGTGGCAGACTTCTCCATTGACTTTCGTACCCTGGCCAGTCAAAGCTCGTTTAACCCAGAGGCACTGGTGCAAGCCTTCCTCCATAGCCTGGCGGACTATATCAAAGACGAGCTTGTTTCCCATGACCCGCCCTCAACGCTTGATGCCGCCATTGACCTTGCCGTCCGCATTGACCGCCGTATACAGACCCGGAGGAGGGAGAAGGGCCGTCTCAGTCAACCTGCCATCCGCACTCGGGTCGATACCGCCTCTGTCCAGCCCCTGCCTGTCAAGTCCCATAGCCAACTCAATCAGCCTGAGCCCATGGAGATCCGGGTGAGCTCAACAGACCTTCAGTCTCCCTCCATCCGAAAAACCCTGCTTCATCTCCGCCTTCAGCTTTCTGACAAGACTCATACATTGGCCGCCCTTGTGGATTCCGGAGCCGAAGCAAACATCATGGACCCTGAGCTTGCACAGCAACTGGGTGTGAACCATCATCAACTGACACAACCCATTCCTGCATGAGCCCTGGATGGGCATCATCTTGGCACTGTCACTCATATCTCCGCCCCTGTGACAATCCTGCTGTCAGGAAACCACCAGGAGTCCATCCAGTTTCACCTCCTACACTCACCTGGCCAACCACTCATTCTTGGATACCCGTGGCTCCGTCAGCACAACCCCCACATCGACTGGGAGACAGGAACAGTCCGTGAGTGGGGAAGGAGTTGTCACCAGACCTGTTTAAAGGGGGCCACCCTGCCCGTTCTCCGGGAAAGATCTAGCGCTACCCCCGACATATCCAATGTTCCGGCCTGTTACCACAGCCTGAAAGAGGTGTTCAACAAATCCAAGGCGACATCTCTACCCCCACACAGACCCTATGACTGCGCAATTGATCTCCTGCCTGGCACAGCACCTCCCAAGGGTCGTCTGTATTCTCTGTCAGCCCCGGAAAGAAAGGCCATGGAGGACTACATTAATGACTCTCTTGCCGCCGGGATAATTGGACCGTCATCTTCCCCCGCAGGAGCGGGATTCTTCTTTGTCGGCAAGAAGGACGGTTCTCTTCGTCCATGCATAGATTACCGGGGTCTGAACGACATCACGGTTAAGAATCGCTACCCACTGCCCTTACTTTCGTCTGCCTTCGAACTGCTGCAGGGAGCCACTGTATTCACAAAGCTGGACCTTCGCAATGCCTACCATCTGGTGCGGATGAGGGAGGGAGACGAATGGAAGACAGCATTCAACACACCAACCGGCCACTATGAATATCTCGTCATGCCCTTCGGCCTCACCAATGCCCCAGCAGTTTTTCAAGCCCTAGTGAATGATATCCTCAGGGACATGCTAAATACGTTCGTATTTGTGTACCTTGACGATATTTTAATATTCTCAAAGACTCTGTCAGAACACACGCACCACGTCCAGTTGGTCCTGCGCCGCCTGCTGGAGAACTCTCTTTTCGTGAAGGCAGAGAAGTGCGAGTTCCATGCCAAGACCGTTTCATTCCTGGGGTATGTGGTGACCGAGGGCAGCATTCAGATGGATCTCACGAAGGTGTCGGCTGTCACTTCCTGGCCAGTTCCTGAGTCTCGGAAAAAGTTGCAACAGTTCCTGGGCTTTGCCAACTTTTATAGGAGATTCATCAGAAACTATAGCACAGTGGCTGCACCCCTCACGGCGCTAACCAGCACTAAACAACCGTACCAATGGACATCAGCTGCTGATAAGGCCTTCAATATCCTCAAGACATGTTTCACTTCTGCTCCCATCCTCCAGATGCCAGATGCAGCAAGGCAGTTTGTGGTGGAGGTAGATGCTTCGGACGTGGGAGTGGGTGCAGTGCTTTCTCAAAGAGCAGCTGAGGATGGCAAGATGCACCCCTGTGCCTTCTACTCCCGTCGGCTAACCCCTGCCGAATGCAACTACGACATTGGGAACCGCGAGCTGTTGGCTGTCAAGCTCGCCCTTGAAGAATGGCGACACTGGTTAGAGGGGTCAAAGGAACCATTCGTAGTGTGGACAGACCACAAGAACCTGGAGTATATCCAAACAGCCAGGAGGCTGAACTCCCGTCAACAGCGGTGGTCTCTGTTCTTTACGCGCTTCAATTTCACGCTCTCCTACCGCTCGGGATCTCGCAACATCAAACCTGATGCTCTTTCCCGGATGTTTCAGAAGGACGAGACCACCGCCATGACAGCCCCCATTCTTCCCAGCCACTTTGTCGTAGCGGCCCTCACCTGGGAGATCGAGAAGCAGGTCATGGAGGCTCTTCGAGACCAGCCAGGCCCCAGCACCAGCGCCCCCAACCGTCTGTTTGTTCCAGCAAATCTCAGGTCACCTGTGATTCAGTGGGGGCACGAATCCCGTCTGGCCTGTCATCCCGGCATCACTCGCACCCTTCATCTGGTCCGCCAGCGGTTCTGGTGGCGGCGGATGAGACGGGATGTCCAAGAATTCATCCGAGCTTGTCCCACTTGTAACCGAAACAAGACCCCCAACCAGCCTCCTGCTGGGTTGCTGCAACCCCTACTCATACCCAAGAGGCCCTGGTCCCACGTTTCACTGGACTTTGTTACGGGCCTTCCGCCCTCTGACGGACACACAGTCATCCTTACCATTGTTGACCGCTTTAGTAAGATGACCCACTTCGTGCCCCTTCCCAAACTACCCTCTGCTAAGGAGACCGCCCAGGTGGTCCTGGAACATGTGTTTCGTATCCATGGCCTACCCCAGGATATAGTGTCAGACCGGGGCCCGCAATTCTCAGCAACCTTTTGGAAGGAGTTCTGTCATCTCCTTGGGGCCACCGCCAGCCTATCGTCTGGATTCCACCCGCAGTCAAACGGCCAGACTGAACGCATGAACCAGGAGCTGGAGAAGGCACTGAGGTGTGTGGCTTCCCAAAATCCCCGGGCCTGGGCTCAACACCTGCTCTGGGTGGAATATGCCCATAATTCACTCACCAGTTCCTCCACCGGGCTCTCCCCCTTTCAGTGTGTCTACGGGTATCAACCTCCACTGTTTGCCAGCCAGGAGGCGGATGCCACCTGTCCGTCTGCTCTTGCGTATGCCCGCCGCTGCCGCCGCACTTGGGCCCAGGCTCGCACTGTGCTCCTGAAGTCTGGAACCAGCTACGCCGTCGGTGCCAACCGACGGAGGACCCCAGCACCTACTTACCGGGTTGGTCAGAAGGTCTGGCTGTCTGCCCGGGATCTGCCGCTGCGGGTTGAATCACGAAAGCTGGCCCCTCGCTTCATTGGTCCTTTTCCTGTGCAGAAAGTCATCAGTCCAACGGCGGTTCGACTTCAGTTGCCCGCTTCCATGCGGGTCCATCCCACCTTCCACGTCTCCAAGGTCAAGCCGGTCCATGAAAGTCCCCTGGTCCCTGCAGCTCCGGCGCCACCTCCTCCGCGCCTCGTAGATGGCGGTCCTGTCTTCACCGTCCGGCGGCTGCTCCGCTCTAGGCGAAGGGGTAGGGGTCTCCAGTACCTCGTTGACTGGGAGGGATATGGTCCAGAGGAGAGGACCTGGATCCCGGCCAGGAGCATAGTGGACCGGACCCTTATCACTGACTTCCACCGACTACATCCTGATCAGCCTGCAATCCGTAGGGGCCGTCCAAGAGGGGTCCCTAGCCGTCCTGCCCGCCCTGCTTCCTGTCCTGTGCCTGACCCTGCTCCTGTCTCAGTGCCTGTCCTGTCTCCCGACCGTGACCCTCCAGCTCTTTCTGAGGATGAGGAGATTCACTCGGACCGCTCGGAGGAGTTCTGACCCGCCGCCTGCTCCCCTCCACCCTCCCGGCATGATGTTGTTCTTGGGACTTCTGGAGCCGTCCCTTGGAGGGGGGGTTCTGTCATGAGCACTCTCTCTCCCTGGTAGCAACATTAATTGCATTCAATTCTCTGCCACTCTGCTCACTCTCTCCCTACTCTGCCTAACGAGTTCCACCTGGCTCCGCCCTGCTCTGCTCTTGTTACCTGGCCAGCTGCACTGCATTTCCCACTCACCATCCTCACCTTGCCTCACTCTGTTCTAATTACTCTGCCAGCTGAACTGCATTTCCCCACTAACCTCTCCCAGTATATCAAGCCCTGTTTTTCAGCCAAACCCTGTCAGATCATCTTCAAACCCGGACCTGTAACCTGCCTGTCTGCGCTCTGACTCCTGTTGGTGATACCTATCCTTTCTTGACTGCCTCCTTGTTCTACTGCCCCGTCTATTCCGACCTGCCTTCTGGACCTCGACTACTCTCCGATCTTCAGCCCCTCCGGTAACTCGATTCTGCCTTCTGTCTCTCACCACGATATTTGCCCAGCCCTGATCTGTACTTCTGCCTGCCATTCATATTGCTGTTGTGTGTGTGTTCCCCCAGTTCTCCGACCACCAGATGAGCGAGCCCAGACGCTTCACCACCCTCAGCCCGATACGCCGCTCCATCACTGGGGAACACACACACTAGCACTTGGACTGGACACCCCCGGACATTTGGTGACCCCCGGAGCACAGATACCCACAGGACCCTGAAAAACTCCAGTGTCCCAAGTACCCCTGACACCCCTGGTACTCCTCTTCCCGCCTGTAAACCTCCAATAAAGAACTCTGAATTTGAACTTGCGCTCTTGGGTCCTCTTCTGTTCGTGACAAGCCCTGCTCTTCGGCATCTGCTGGATGTATGTCTGTGAATGTGGTTCTGCCGATGGCGAGCAGAAACTCACGGGAGTATGTGCGCCTTGGGTTTAATGGACGCGATGATGACGAACAGATACACGTAGCTACACAACACAAGAAACATAAAAACACAGATCTGCTGGGAGAGAGAGGAGCCGCTGCTTGTGTATGCACCACCATCTTATATACCATTGTCCTGCTTCTCCGAGTAAACCTACTACTCAACTACTACTGTTAGGATAATTAACTGACTCAGCATATTAGACGTACAGTAATACACACATCTGTGAGACAACATGTTTATGGCAATGGTAATGAACACAATCCTCAGTTTTGTATAATCTAAAACCAGATGATGATCAGGTGGGTCAAAATTTAGAGAAATTAAGCTAGCATATGTGAGAGTGCTTTATAGGGTACAGTCCTGTGTCATAAAAGGCAGATGTTCCACCCACTTCCACCCACTGTCTGTGTTCTGTACACGTACATTTGCACATGGACTCACGCATGGATGTGTACTGTATGTATAGTATATTTATATGTATATAACATAGCCTACATTTGAAAAAAACATTTGATATTTAAGCTTTAGTGCGTAACTTTTTGATATTAATGAACGTCCGTTCAAGCCATTGCCAAATGAGTTGCAACAAAGCTAATTTAGACTATTACCTCCACACAACTCTCTCTCTATTTCTCAATATAGCTATTTTTAGAAGATTGTGTCGTCCGGTGACTTTCCCGTGCAGAAATTCTAGTGAAGATAATTACCTCTTTTGAAGAGTCCATCAGAGAGAGGGGGGGCAGTGTAGGCTTGTATCATGTGGACGCGCTGACAGTTTTGTTGTCGTTACTTAGAATTCCTCATAGGAGCGGCAGAAACTACGAACTATAGCTTTAAAGAAATATAATTTGTTTGTAATGTTGTCCCTGAGAGTTTGCATTTAGAAGGTGTCACACCAAAGCATGCATGTGCTAAAGTACACACAGCATGTCATTGAAAGTGTGTTGTCCTGACATCAGAAGCCTGCAAAGTGGAGCATGTATAATCACATTTTCATCCTGTCTTTGTTTTATAATTACTTAGTGAAAGGTGGATTAGTATGAGATGCTGTCACTGGAGTCATTGGGGGCAGCACATATAGGCAGCCCATATCTTAAGTTGGGGGGTGCTGGGATATAACGACTGTTTTGTCTGCATTTCAGGAAACGTTCTGTACACATATTGTGACATTTTGTTTTAAAAATGAAAAAGATCTTACACATATAAGTGATTTGGCCTTACGTCAAGGGTCTGTGAAATTGTAGCTGTCTTGCTACTTGTACTTAAACTAATTGTGTGGACTTCCCAGAGGCTGTCAAAGTATTTGTTGAAGTACTTCATTCATTTTCTTTAGCATCTACCAAAATGCCACATAACTTAAATAGTATCTGTTCTAGTGAGGACCTCTGTCTTACCAAATTAGTATTTGATAATTATTATCTATTTATAAATGTGTCAACAAATTCTTGATATATTATTATTTCAGTTCAATAATGAGATTTCACAATCATTCAACTCACGATATTTAATCCCTGCTGTCGGTGGTTCATGAATACAGTATGCTGATCAGGTAAAACAGTATTATGGCAGATATTTCACCTGCCACGGGCTAGAGGTGATACTGTATGTCATTTGTTGCTTTGCACAATAATTTTAGAGCAAAATTCTTACATTTACACATAATACGAGAATACTGGTATTCCTGGGAATTTCCCATGAAAATATCATATTAGAATCTAATCAATAAAGGAATAAAGGATACTACTAGACTGTGTAATATTATTTTTTTTATTAAATTGATAAAAATGTATAAATATGCATATCTCTATCTGGTGGATACCCAAAAGGCCAGTTACAGCCTGTGTGTCTGCTAACCCTAATATACTGTATTGTATCCCTGTATGTATGTATATATACATGCAGTATGGATCAGAGTGGTGTATCCTCCCGGCAACAGAATACTTCACCCCGATAAGGCTTTCTGCTTCCATTTATGTGTTTTGTAAAAACGAAGCAGCCAGCTAGAAAATAAAACCCCTTTCCCTATTAACCAGATGGGTGCACAGCCGGTCGTTGAAGCTCTGAATTAAACCCTAAATTTTCAATTGTGTTTCAAAGCACACCCACTCCAGTCTCCATACCTACACAGGAAATAAAATTTATAAAACAGCAGCACAGCCGTCACACAGTAAACTTATAATTTTCCCAGCTGAGTTATCTTATTCCCTGTACACACCTATCCCTGTCACTGCAATATGTTCTCACTGGAGGAAACAATTACACAGGATTGCATTAGAAAGCTTGATGATAACTTTATACCCTAAACTGTAAGACCTGAGTGGTCCCATATATGAAGGCTACAGTAAAATATAATTTTACATTTAGTTTCATTTTTGTTTTTCTTGATTTATGGTTTACACAAATCCTTAAAAATGTAACGTAACCAACTTCTTACAAGCTTTCTCATCCCAAGGGATGCAACACACCAACTAAACACATATGCAATTGATGAAAATATAAATGTGTGCATTATGGAGGGCTAATCCAAAAACGGATTTAATCTCTGTTGAAATTATCTGTGGCCAAATCCTGCTACTGAAACCAAAGCAGGTGACCACTTCAACCCGTTTAGGCTCAACTGACTGTATTATGTTGCCACTGGGGAGACATAATCAGCTCTCACAGCATCTGTCTCACATGGATTAACAGAGTCAGTGTGGAAACCAGGAGCACTCTAATCAGGACCAGCCAACCTGGTAGTGGCACCATGGTGCTCTGCAAATACTGCAAAGAGGCTGATATTTTAAGCTTGAGGCAAATTCTCCAATTTAGCTGATAATATGGTAACATAAGTTATATTACATGTACTGTATATATGAGAACTAACTAAGGTTGACAAGCTATAATTAGTTTGATTAACAACATAAGTTGTGAATTGTTATAGCTCTTGGATTCAAAACACAATTTGAAAAGTGATCACAGCTCCACAGCTTGATCTACTGTGTATGGCTTTGCAAGTGTATATCTGTGTGTGTGTGTGTGTGTGTGTGTGTGTGTGTGTGTGTGTGTGTGTGTGTGTGTGTGTGTGTGTGTGTGTGTGTGTGTGTGTGTGTGTGTGTGTGTGTGTGTGTGTGTAAAATAGTTTCATAAGGGCATCTTGAGTGTGCTTATGCAAAAAATTTATAATTTACAGAAAATTTAAAAGATCAACACATCAGTTGCTGCTAATGTAACTATTGGGGCCATTACATGTTCCATTAAAATGGATTAAAATTAACTTAATTTTATTTTCAGGTTTCTCTTCCAATTTTACCCACAGCGCAGTATATCACCATGATGTATTGTTTAATTTTGATCATGGATGATAGTTGAAAAAGATTACCTGCATACTTTAGTATACTGTACATATTACTTACTAATTACATACTTTTTGGTGTCAATACTCTTCAGTATCAAGACAAAATGTTTTCTGTATTAACTGGTACTATGTATTTTGCAAAAGTCAGAATATGAAATGGTTTCCTGTACTGTGCCGCTGTTTTCTTGCCACCCAAGGCAACAATTACAGTAAATTCATTACTCCATAAAACCTATTATACTACCATTAAATGTCCATTATAAGATGGTGTTGTTGAAAGATAGGAGGTGTTTGCCGGCCCTCTGGGTATCAGTCACAGATGCTTAAGAGGCAGGCAATTAGATGACTTTAACATGTTAAATAGCTTTTATCCGATATGAATCAAATTAGTAAGTGATTTATTAATGTATTGCTTAAATTCGCCAATCCGTCTCTTGCTTAGTTGTCTCAGATCATGAAGATGATTTGCTAACCGGAAGCTTGACTTAATCCCTGACCTTAATATTGTTTTTAAATAGATATAGATTTAAACAACAGTACTTGTCATCAACATCATTGAAAAATGCAAAGAGACACAACAGAGAGAGAAAACAAGAGAGCTTGCGGGCAACAGAACCTGTTCACAATTTTCCTGCGTCCAACCTCATTATAGTGACAAATAAGCCTATCAACACATTACATTCAATGTCCCTGTACTAATTTTATCATGACATGCCAAGGGACTGGTTGATGATGAGATTAGGTTTATGTCTGTGTCTCCACCACCTGAAAGCATGCGCTGTTTGTCAACCCACCATTTAGTTCCCAAGTAATGCAGTTTGTTCTGAGTCAATCACCTGACTGTGGTGCTCCCCTGAGTGTCACACCACCTGACTGACAGAACAGATTATAATGGTCCTCTGTGGGAAGGTTTGCTGAACAAATGCCGCAAAATACCCCAAAGGATTGGATTGGAGGAAAGAAATTAGGCAATTTATTGTAGTTTTAAACCACTGATAGGCTGTTTTGGTTTATTTTTTATTTGGCTTTTGGAGACAGCAACGACAGTGCTGAACATGCTGCAGGATGCCTCAAGGAAAACCATTCTCATACCTAGCCAACATTATAGGCTGATTTCCAAAGACTCTCAAAACGATACATACGACCGTTCTATTTACTGCTGCACAGTGGTGGTTTAATCATGTGACCGTTCTATTTAACGTAGCGGGTGTAGTTTTAAACACGTGCAGTAGTAAACATAAAATGGAACGAGTAAGGTTTATGCAACAAAAATACTTAGGGTTAGTAAAACATCAGGTTGGCACGAGTCACATACAAATAATTAAATGATGATGTAACATGACGTCAGGGAAGTCATTGCGAGACTAAGGTCCGTAAAACTTAATTTCAAAATGACAGATTATTTTTGTTTTCACACGAGACATGAACCCTGGTCTGTTCTCCTCTAAAGATACGCGGCAGGTCTATTTTCACGCGAGCCGTGGGCCGTTCAGACAGCCGGGCAGGAAGTGAAACAGCGAACGTATCCAGTCAATTCACCCAAAGACAACCCCCAATATCTTTTATGTCTCCTTTACAACACCATGGACAATGAGAGATTCATCTTGGAGGTTGAAAAACATAATACGACATCACAGATCTCTTTTTTAAGAAACCGGAAAAGAGAAGGCATTGAGTTTAATTACAGGAGTGCTTACAGTGGAAGGTAGATACAAACGCACGATTGTTCTGTAGAGTACTGACAATTAAATTTGCAAGACGCTCCACTACAAAACCGGAACAAAGCCGGAACGCGGCACAGACATGCCCAGTGGAGAATCGGAGTTACACTTTGTCCCCTCATTTCCTTGTTTGCTCTAGCGATATTTACTACAGCCACGAGGTGAAGATTACTGCTTAGAGACGCTCTTGTGTTTCCTCGCCCAACCTCCCTCAAAACACCTGCTGATTGTTGACTCTGCTTGGGACCTATTCATGGTTGTCTCCATGGCAATCTGCTGTGTTAATGCTATGACATCCTGCGGACTAAGGCACCTTAGACTGGTTGCCTGGCAAAGTGACTCTCTCCAGGCCCCCCTCCACCCCAATACCCTCGTCCCACGCCTTTTGCAGCTTTTTTACCCACAGTCTGACAAGGGGTCTGTGACCAGCGCCTGCCCAGCCTGACAAGCGGGTGTCGGCTGCAGGTCCTAATGGCTTCTTGCCGTACTGGATTACCTCCACCCCCCTACCCCCCCCCCCCCCCCCCCCCCCCCCCCCCTGTTGCAAGTTATGATGTTGAGTCTTATTGTTGTGTCTACTTATGTTGTGTCTACTTATGCGCTTACAGAGGTTTTTTTTCCTGTTCCCAAAGTGTACTCTTAGGAGCATAGGTTGGGAGTCGCCCCCCCCTCCTTCCTCATGTCATGTTGTATTCTTCCTGTGTGTATTATCTTTTTTGTCCCCGGGTGCTGAGACTGGCTGCCCACTGCTCCCTTGAGAAGGAGGGATGGGTTAAATGCAGAGATGAATTTCGCTACATGTACGTGTATGTGTATGTGACAATAAAGTTGATTTGATTTGATTTGAGGTGTCGCTGCCTATCAAAAAACATAATTGTGGGTCGCTATAAGCTGCTTGCACACAACCCACATGGTCATTTTCTGCGTGAGGACGGACTGGGCTGCAGCAGAAATTGAGAGGCACGTTACACTTTAATTTGTCTGAATGATATTCAAATGATCTTCACCAATGATCAGTGGTAAAAAATAGTCATACCCGAAAACAACCACAGATGACCTAGGAGAGGATTGGTTTTTTTTCTGCCTTGTGCAGACTTGTGTACTGTAGATCTTGCATCTAAAAAAACACTTCTCTTCTACATTATCACCTCCTGTCTGGTGCTACATTTAGCTGTGAGCATGCCATGCTCTCTCTTCCATGCAATAACACATTTATCTTTCGTTCTTTTGTTTTGTCTCCGCTCATTCTGAGGAATGACACTTACCTTAAAAATTGCAGTGCCTGAGGCAGAGGGTAGAGTATTAGCTCTGTAGTATTAGCTCTGTAGTTTTCACTGCCTGTTTCACAAAGCTGGGCTCATTTGTCAAAAAGAGCATGGGGCCCTGCCCCAATGCCATTTGTCTTGTATTGATCACCTCTTGTCACATCTGCCTTTTCTTGAAGGTGATGGGCACTTTCTCTTTTCTTTCATGCTTAATGGATTTTTAAGAACTCTTTGAGAACACAATCTTTGAAGGGGGTTTCTTAAGGTAACCAATTACAGAGTTTGATCTTGCAATTCTTATCATGATCCAATAAATTTTACTGAACCACACATAAGGTTTAGTAAAAATAAATATATTAATTGTAAATCTATTAAACAGCTCATTCACATGTACTCAAGAATCCAGGTTAGTCGTAGAGTGTGTTTGCATGCACTGTAACCTGGTTAGCATAAATCAATGTATACATGGATCAGGTCACTAATCAGATTTTTTCCCATAACCCCAACCATATTCTACAAGCATAACCATATTAGAAATACAATATGGAGTTGCGCATTGCCAGACCTATCTCCACAGCATTGTGGAGTAAGGTCAGGCTAAACCACACATAATGGTGGCCTTGACTAGCTTGCGGCCACAGTTGTAGCCAACCTGTTCTCAACTCACTCCGAACTTGTAAAATATGGACGTTTGGACAGTGGCTGTCAGCGTCTTAAGCAACGAAAAAAGCGCTTTTCAGCATGTTTGGATAACGTACTAGGAAGAGCAACAGCTACACAGGGTTTAGCCAGTACTATGTAAGGCCAAAGTTCCGCATAGGGAGGTTGGTTGGGTTGGCGGATGGGTTAGAGTCAGGACTTTCACCCAGGAGACCGGGGTACGTGTCCCGCATATTTCCAAGTCGCTTTCTTCTTTAACCATCCCGTTATTCCCCCGTGTCACGGAAGCATAAGCCCACCCACGACTTTTTCCTAAACTCAACTGTCCCGTTCTTCCCGCGTGTCAAGGAAAGGTAAGCACACCTTTTCCTTAACATAACTGCGTCAAAAGGGACGGCAATAGTCCCAACCAAGCGTGTTTAGTTAAAGCGTGTTAAATGGCGCTAAAGGAGACTTTTAGAGTCAATAACAATGACAAAGGCACCTGACCAAGCATCCATATTTTACGAGATGGGAGTGAGAATGTGTTGTTGTAGCTCTATTTCCTTATGGGCAGGCCACATTTTCTGGGCAGCTGTGGGCGGTGGGCAAAGCAGGGAAAGGGAGAGATAACCTTTCCCCTCATGACGACATAAAGGGAAGATTCCAGATTGGCCCATCTGAGCTTTCATTTTCTCAAAGGTGGAGCAGGATACCCAGGGCTCGGTTTACACCTATCACCATTTCTACATCCAGCACGTCAGGCAATTATCCTGAAAATTTACATCAGTTTATCCAGATTGCTGATGCTGATTCCTGCCTTTTTCTTTGTGTGTGTGTGTCTGGGTTAAAGCAGACATATACATTTAATAAATAATCAAATATTCATCAGTTGAAATTGACTTATTTAAACTTCTAGAGGATACTTATTTTTTTCAGTTTTTGTCAGGGTGGAATTTTTAAATACAAGGATATATTGCTATGTGTTATCATCTCTCCTTTTACCGCTTTTATTTTCCTGTCTGAAGTCTTTTTCTAGCACATGCTTCCATGTAATTAGACAATTAGAAATCTGATTATACTGATACATGGCCAATAAAAATGGCTTTCTCCTGAAGAGATGCCTTGCCGGGAAATCAGGTTTCTCTAATCTCTTACCCCGATTACATTTAAGGAAGCGGCTTACTTAGAAAGCTAACCTTAACCCACTTACTTGAGTGCATGCCAATGTATTGATTGTGCAGTTGATTGGTATGCACCACCATCAAGTGCTGTATGATAGAAAACTGTGGAGTTTTAATCCATGAAACATTATGCAATAACCCATGGGATTACAATCTGTGTCATTTCACACATATTCTAGTGAGGTGCTGGCTCACAGGCAGACATCATAAAAAGAATGGGAAAACTCACTGGAGTAATGATTGTACTTCCTTCCCATATTTGTCTTGTCTCATATAACCTCCCACTAAAAGAACACACATTAATTCAGGAGGGAAGAGCATAAAAACAATTGGCATATTTGGCTAAGTGCCTTAATAACAAGCTCTTATTATCTAAAGATAACATACCATGAAGCGTAACTTGTGTCCACGGGAGAAAACTCGACAACACAAGCAATCTCGCCAGATTAGAAAACATGCCAACATCAAACTTTGGGGGGGAGTGTCAGTTGATATTGAAAATGCTTCAGTTGGGGTTTCACTGGCTGTGCAGCTGTAACACAGTGAGAAATAAAAATGAGTCAGGCTGAGATGTGGAGGAAATGCTGCTCATGTCAACGCCAGTATCACCGTCTGTCAGACAAATTCAGAACAAGATAACAATGACAGGTAAGCACTGGTATGACTTTTATGAAGTAGCATATACATAGAGTGTATTGTACACTATATATTGTCAATAACATCTATTCTTTTAATTTTAATATACTGTAGCATCATTTATATTGTGTATTACCAAACTGATGATGGTGTCTTTCTCTAAAAAGCTCAGGCATGGTAATTCTGTTCTGCCTGCCCGTTGTCCTTGTTTGCATCCTTATTTGTCTGCTGACCTTTAATCTCAATCTCCTCCCCCGGTTATTATGTTGTGTCATTAATCATGTTGTGTTTATCGTAATCAGAGGGGAAATGAGCAAGGAATGGCAGTGTGACAGTGGGTGATAAAAGCAGGATGAGAGGTTTGTGTTTGAAAGGCATCGACTATCCAGACAGCATGAGCGTTACCAACCAAAGTAAACACATAAAATGTTCCTTAATGCGGATGCATGTGTAGGTGCTCCCCAACGATTGCAGACACACCAAAACAGAGGCCATTAAAGGTTTATCAGAGGTTTGCAGTGGCTTGCCCAGAGCCGCTCACAAAGAGATGAATGATTTTGTGGCATTAACAGCATCTGCTTAAATGGCTTACTGAGCGCCCGCCTTTCTACCAGGATAATGGGAGGCAAGCCTAAGACAAATGTGCTCTTTACTGCAGTAAAGAGAAACCCAGCTGAATGAAACCTAAAGAGGCAGATTTCCTACTGGTGTTAGCATCAAGATGACATCCCCATGGTGATCCTGCATCACCACAGATTCTAGATAACCCCCTAGGTCAGAAACAATAAGGTGAGGACATGACCCCTATTAAATTCTTGCAACACATACGTGTAAGCAGCCCCCATTCCCACTCGCCTGTGTTCGTGCAGATGCTCCCCTCGCAACAGCTTAACGTTCTCGCCGAAGAGGGCTCAGTTTGCAAATGTCAGCACCAGCAGAGCTAAATCTCTCTAAATGTCCTGAAATGATTTACACAGAAGGTCGACAGCCACCAGCCACTACAGCTGTAATGACTATCAATACGGCCTTGGTCACATGGACCTGCAAATAATCCCTTACATTTGTTTTATCCAGCTGTACTACTGGATGGATCAAATGGGTGGCATTCAAACATTAGGAATAATCCACATATATGGTCGAGTATATAGTAGCTCAGTCCTTAGGGAGTTGGGTTGGTAACCGGAGGTGAGGATATGACCCGTACGGACCGAAGTATGAGGTGGACTGGTAGCTGGAGAGATGCCAGTTCACCTCCTGGGCACTGCCAAGGTGCTCTTGAGCAAGGCACTGAACCCTGCCCAAACTGCTCAGGGCTCCTGTTCTGCAGTCGCAGCCCATTCACTCTGACATCTCTCCATCCATTAGTGCATGTAAAGGACCTGAGCATGTGTGTGTGTGTGTGTGTGTGTGTGTGTGTGTGTGTGTGTGTGTGTGTGTGTGTGTGTGTGTGTGTGTGTGTGTGTGTGTGTGTGTGTGTGTGTGTGTTTTCAGGCCTGTGTGTAGTGTGTAATAACAACAGAGTGTAAATTATAATTTCCCCATTAGGGATCAATAAAGAGTATAAATTATTATTAAATTATTAATTAATTATTCACAGCACAGCAGGTAAACCTCTGCGCTAGCAAGCTAACATTGCACTCTGAAAGTGGCAAATTTAGACAAAATTTTGAATCTTGCAATAAGGCAGGCCTGTTTGTTTTTTCAGTAAATGATTGTAAAGATTTACAAAGAATACATTTATGGCATTTAATGTAACTGGGATGTTTTGGCACCGATTCGGGACCAATATGGACGAAGTGGGCTACAGTACACACAGCAATACACAGATTACATTTAACCATGTATCCAGTTAACTTAAATAGCTCACACTGCTATATTGTGTGAGCAGTTAACTTCATTTGATATTTAATGTGGCATTTTCTTTTGCATGCTAACATTTTCTAATTCACATTAAAAACAAATATAGCTGATGATGTAAATGTCATTAGTTCATGTTCATCACCACATGCTAAAGGGAAAGTCAGAAAATGACCAAAGTCAGTATGCTCCGTCCTCTTGAAACCAGGCTGAATGTATAATATTTCACAGCAATCCATCCAACAGTCTGGACCAAAGTGGTGGCCCGACCAATCGACAGACAGACCAGCATTGCCATCCATAGACCCACGCTGCTAGTGTAGCTTAAAATGTGGCAAATCTTGCCCTCATTTATGTCAATAAATACCAAAGTGTTGGTGTCTATAGCAATGCATCCACACCATCACAGCCCCTTGCATTTTGTGAGGCAGTTACTGCCAGTCTGAACGCAGCCGAATAAATTATGTGATTAACAGAAATTAGGATTTGAATAGGTCATATATCAAAACATCAAATTAGTGTTGAGTGGTCTTAATGGCGTGTGGACACTGGATTTCCATTCAGCCTGCTAAATGTTATAAATGTTCTCTCTGGAATCTTACATTTTAATTTTCTACAAAACAGCATACTGATACCAAACTGATTGCTTCAAAGATAATCCAGTTGTGAAATCAGGTATGCTAATTGACAAAGTGGGGTATAAAAGCCCTTATGGCATCGTATTGATACTTATCATCAGTTCATGTGATGCAGTAATTTACAGTATAAACCACAATTATGAGTTATTAGGTTAAAGGGGCAAAGCATCTGGCACTCCACACTCAGTTTCACACTCATTACCAGCTCATTAGGAGAGTGGTGTTGATTTAACTGAGCTTGCAGAAATATTGGATATAAAAATATCCTATCCTCATCCTAACTACTGCACACAGTTGATGCATTGAAATTAAGGGTCTAATTTTTAACATTTGCTAAAAGTAAGACTATTTTATTGCACTCAGAAACCTCAGAACTCAGATTACAGTTTTTTCATCTAACAATAACTACGCTATTATAGCAGATTTGATGTAGTGTAACTAGAAATACATTTTCAAAAATGGTCATGAATGTTTTTAGTCTTTCTGGACTCTAACAAGGGGGACAACCTCAAGACAAATGAAGTGCTGTGTGTATTTTCTAACCTTGGACTGATAATCCCCTCCCTGGGGTGCGCTATGACATTTTATGTTTTAGTGCATTTGAGTGAGTCAGCAAGGTTCGACTGCTCTGCGCTCACTACCACTCTCCATTACCATAATGATGACTCAGTCCTGTTCTCCACTACCTCATACTGTCCAATCCTGTATCAGTCCTCTGTTCTCATGCCCTATCCTCCCCTCCTCTCCTGTCTCTCCTTCCACTGTCCTGTCCTTTATCACCTTGTCCTGTCGTCTTTTATTCTTAGACTGCTCTGTCATGCCTTGTCCACTCCTCTCCTCTTCCCAGACCACTCCTGTTCCTGCAGTTATTCACTTTCTCAGTGTGCTGACACAACATCCCATAGAACTCTCTTAAAAATACTCATCCAGCTAGTGTCAAAATAGTGCCAGCATGGTTACTATGAGTAAATAAATAAATCAGATGGGACATTTTATTTGGGGATGTTTCCTGGCAGGGCTTAAGGTCTATTAGATAGCAGCATCTGATATTCTAAACCTGCCAGAGTGAAAGGATAATTTGTTCAAACGAAGGGCACAAAGGCAGGCTCAGCCTTCTGTGTACCATTGAGGTCACATCCAGTACTAAAGGAGGCAAATATGTAATGCCTTGCAATATGTTTGACTTGATAAATTAAAGAAGTACACCCACTTGTTTGTAGCTAACACAAGGCAAACCGATTGTTGTTTGAGTTAAATTTCACAAATCCACAATACCCTACCTGCCCAACATGACAACACTGAGAATTTAAAGGTAACGTGTGGAGTTTTTGACTAATAGTAGTGCTATAGAGCGATGATTTAACAAGTGGGTCCATTTTTAGTCATGATACTCTGTGTTTTCTGGATGTGTAAGTGGGTATTTGTTTAAAATCTTGATTAGCTGATTTATTTTTTAATGACTTATTTCTTTGATTTTGTTAAGGAGTCTGTCTCCTTCTTTGGTCAAAATTAAATAATGCAGCTTTAATTGCACAATCCAGCAGTAATAACTTCTACGCTGTTGAAACTAAATTCCTTAACAATGACTATTACACTATTACATAATTGTTGTATGCCGGTCTAATTTTGCTGACATTGAAGTAACCCGCTGGTTTAATTTAAGTGTGTGGCAGCAATTACAATACTGTGTCTGTATACAGATCTTTGATCTTACAGTCCAAAAGGATTGCCACAATATCAAAGAGAATTTTTACAGTGTCAGTCCTTAAAGTCATCAGCTAGAAATACCAAACTCTTACCCAATAACTGATGGTCTTGTTCAAAAGGAAAACACATTTGCCATGCAGCCCAGCTCCGAACCCCCCACTGTGAGGCTCCAGGTTTCATTTGATCATGGTCTCACCTGGCCCTCACCTATGATCAAAGCTTGGTGAGTCTTAACCTTCTTTTGGACTTCATCCTTACCGGGTCCTTACAAGTACACAAGGGACACATACATGTATGTAAAAGGGTCACACGCTGTTTGTCCTCAGTTTCATTTCAATCAGGAGAGACTTTGTTTGCAGATATGCAAAAGAAAAATATTTATTATACAACTGCATGGGAAAATGTATGAGTCTTTTGGAGATTAGACTCCATCAAATGTAAAGGGGTAGAGAATAGGAAACATATCCCCTGATGGAGTCTAGACACTGGTGACGGCGGAGAAGAGTCCGGGGACCAGACCGACGAAGCAACGGAATGGCCAGCCGGGAGAAACATGAAGACTGGAGGCGTCAGGGGAGGTGGAGGGTTGAGCGCTTTGCCTGTAACGAAAACTGAACAGCACAGGGAGAACATATTTAAGCAGAGCTGTAATGCTGTGATTGGTCCTTGCATTTCGTAGTCATGTCTGATTGGTTCAAGTGAAAGTATCTCTTCTAAACAGCTGATTTGATTTACGGAGAAAGAGTAATGATTGGGTTAGTGACGTCTTCCTGAAAGAATTTGCGCTGAGCTTCATTTGTCTTTATCCGATAAGCTTATCTATCTAAAACCTAATTTAGAAAGTGATGAATGTGTTATTTGTAAATACTGATTCAGGATTTTATGATTCAATTTATTACCCTGCTAAATACTCCAAAATGCAGATGTTCCACTCAGATGTTGTCATATTATGCAGCTTACAATGAAAAACAAGCCTCTTCAGATCACTCACTCATTACTGTGTCATTCAGGGTAACAGCCTGGCTCCTTGTACTTCACCATT
Source organism: Gymnocephalus cernua (assembly GCA_023631565.1). Taxonomy (NCBI): domain Eukaryota; kingdom Metazoa; phylum Chordata; class Actinopteri; order Perciformes; family Percidae; genus Gymnocephalus; species Gymnocephalus cernua. Next base: position 27,219,309 of record CM042430.1, read on the forward strand.
GAAGACTAGAGCTTCTCTTGATGAGCCTCTGTGGTGATTGTCCATCACCATTTCACCATTGGCCATTTGATCTAGTGGGCAATGACTGTCCCAGCCCCAGAATTCAAGGGAGATTTTGTGTGTGTGTGTGTGTGTGTGTGTGTGTGTGTGCGTGCCTGCCTGCCTGCCTGCCTGCGTGTGCATTTAGGAAGCTGTGTACCACTGCATACATTTGCGGCGATACAGATGCTCGCAGACAGTGTCACCAGAGCATCTGCCTGAACACTCCTCCATGCTCTGTGGTTCAATCAACAGCAGCAGGTTATTATAGCAAAAGGAGGAAAGCTAGCTCGTCTGTTTAGGCTTCAACGACTTCTCCACCTTCTTTCTTTTTAATTTAAGACTTGCCCTGTAACAAAACATTGGCATTTTGTGTGGTTGACAATCTTCTTTTTTCTCAGGGTGAATGCAATATTCTGAGCATATGATTCAAATAAATTGTAGTTCTATTGGATTTTGGATACGGCAAGAGTTTTATCTACCAGTTAGTTCCGCTGGTGGCTAACAGTATGGGGCTTAATGAAAACCCACGTGATTGGTCATAGTGTTATCCAATTGTGTGCATTGAGATTTTCAAATGCATGCTTGGTGCCGCCCCTCGAGTTGGGCAATTTTCATTACTCATTGCCAAACCCTTAATCTTTCGGATTTGGGTCTGGATTTCCAGGCTAGTTTTTTTGGCACAGTTCTGAAAAAAGATCCCTCGCCACTTGCACATGAATTTGCTTGCACTGCCAAGGTTTAACAACACAATACACACTGCACACCATACAAGAGGTTCCATCTTTATGGGAAAATGAGTAAAATGTGCTCAACGTTACCTCCACAATCATTTATCATCTTATATTAACAACAGCAGATGTACATTTCTCCTGGAGTGCCTGTGTTTTTTTTAATCCACAGTGATCCATTTCCATATAAACATGCTTAGAGCAGGAAATGCATTTTTGCCACATTTCACCCAATGAACAAGCAAATCCTTTCTCTGACTTTTATCTTAAAATGATTAAATGAACCATGCATGCTTCCCTCTGCATGGTGTAATTTAAATTTCCAACACTGTAGACATACGTCAAGCTGTCAAACTGTCTACATGTTAAATATAACCTTCAGAGGAAATATACTAAATTAGGATAGCTAGGAGAGATTACAGAACACTCAAGTGTGTCACCATTGGCTATTAAGGCTCAACTCAAAACATCAGTTGGTAAACAATGGGATGGACTATTGTGAGACGAATCAATGTTTCCGCCACAGGCTGCATGATAAACTACACGCGTAGGTTGGTGAACTTTAAAAAGGTCACTGTCAAAGCTCGTAATTGCGGCTAACAACACCAACAGATAAGATGCTAATGAAAGTGCTCTAGATGACCCTTTGCTGCATGTTCTGCATGCAAGAGTTCATTGATGCAGACAATGCAACAGAGGTTCAAGTCCAAGTCAGGGCAGAATCTAAATGAGAGACAGTCAATACCGAGAAAGAAAGAATCCTCTTCAAGACCACTTACTTACCTGTTCATAATTTAAGTGATGTGAGAGACAGGATATCTTACATATATACTATGTATCTACAGCACAGTAGGATTAATTAATTAAGCCATATTATTTACTTTAAGTATAACAATTTTACTTAAGTCACATTAAGCTGAAGTGCAACTTTACATTTTGGATGTTGAGTCTTGTTATTCTGGTGTTGTCTCACATTGCCGGTCCTTCCTCCACACCCCTCGGAGGAAGGTCTGGCTAGTCCGCACAGCATTCCAGGATAGGAGAAAAACATGCTCTGTTTTATTGGCATTTCTTTAAACCAATCACAATCATCTTAGGCAGCACTAAGCGCCGGACGCAAAAACGGTGTCTCTGCAAAATAGCCGCGTGAAGGAACTTGTTTTGGTGGAACGTGCTGTTTCAAAAGTTTTTTTAGTCGTGCAACAGAAAACTCCGATTGGACAGACAGTCTAGCTAGCTGTCTCGATTAACCCTGCAGAGATCTGAGGAGCAGTTAACCATAGTCGTCATGAATTGTTTAAAATGCCAACACATAGAAAGTGGAAGGTGAGGGACATCCGGCGGAACTTCCGGCGGCACTAGAGCAATCCCCTAAATTAATCGTCGACAATATAGACTTATGGACTGCAGATGGAAAATGTAACAGATAAAAAGCAACACAAGTGTCACTAAAAAAACTGACACGTTCACATTTTTTTAACTTATTACTTCCTGAAGAAGCCATAGTACAAAGTGCTTCCTGACATGTCTGTGTCTGTGGCCAAAATGAAAAAGATGCAGCCAGGCATATACCAGGCGACCAATGTGAGACCAATGTTAATGCCCATTTCAGATGGATTTTAAATGAATACTAATAGTTTTCTGAACAAGCACACTTCATCAATAGTTTTGTTTTGAGGGAGGAAGCTACTTTAGAAAACAAACATATAGTGCTGGACTCCGTCAAGACCAACTACAATATTTGGTAAGTCCAATGGCCGAGTCCGAAATACCAACGAGTCCAATACTAGTCCGAGACAATAGAAAAATGTCAGAACAGAGCTATTATTCACTCAGATGTATCTAGTGTAACAGGTAAAAGCATGTTAGCACAGTTAGATTTTAGTCTCGTTTTGAACAATTGTTTTCGTGAAGGATCCCAAGCTTTTGCCAATGCAGAACAGGGACTTAGAGATCTTAGAGTGCAAGAATGTTTGCGTGAAATCTGGGTGTTCACAAAGCTACAATACAAACTTCCGCTCACAAAATATTTTTCTCTGACGTTAGCTTGTCTATGACATTGTTTTAAGCTCTTAAGGATTCAGATGGCACAGCAGGAAATGTAAATGCACCCAGAAGATTTCTCCCTGTGTGACTTGGATTTTATTGTATTCACCATACTTCTTATTCATGTGTCATAACATATAAATGTCGGACTCCGTAGATTTTTTTGAAAAGCACTGAGGCGACGTTTCATTATTCTAAGCAAATAAGCCCAAAGTGTGTGAAGGAAATACATTCAATTCAATTATTACATTCAGTGCAGCAAATATATGGCACTTGCGTCATACAGAGAATAGCTAATAGTACTGTATTTCCATGTATTCTTTAATTTCTGTTTGGATGTGTGCCAAGTGGATCTTTCTTTGATTTCACATTCAAAATACTTGTAACAAAAGCACATCATTAGGGATGAAGGTTAATGTTTTTACATCTGATTCACTCAAAGACTATTGTATAATTATGTTTTGATATGCAGTTGATAAACTAAAGTACAGAACATGTTTTACAATTTGCATACAGATCATAAATACACATGAAGCAAGTGGGAGTCATTTGAAGGACTTGATGATTCCTCTCTGTCTCTCTGTGTCTCTCTCTTTCTCTCTCTGTCTCTCTCTTTCCCTCTCTCTCTATCTCTCTCTCCCTCTCTCTCTTTCTCTCTCTCTCTCTCTCTCTCTCTCTCTCTCTCTCTCGCTCTCTGTGTATGTGCTATGTGTGCGTGTATGTGTGTGTGTTACTGTTGCTGCTGTCATCCAGAGCTTCCAAGGTGAATCCAGATGGCTGGAAAAAGGATCAAATGCTCTTCCTGTCTCCTCTATGTGTTTTGCTGTGATATCAAATCAGTGTTTCTTTTATTGTTCCACTTTGTCAGACAGATTCCACAGCCTGACGGGTCTCTCAATTAAAACATACTCCACGCATTATGATAGCCATTCGTTATTGTATATTGTCACACTGTGTTGTTTAATATTGTGTGAGCATGTTGTTTGGACTAATTGTTTCTGTGGGAGTTGCACATAGGGTTACATTAAGCTGGGGGGGAACATAGGCCTACGCTCTCCTATTTGCGCTTACCCACTGCTAGTACCAGCTCGGCTCAGCTTGGCTCGGCTCGACTCACCCGCGGTGCCCCGTCCTCCTTTTTCCATTTCAGATTTAGCATCGCCTCATGCGTGAGGCGCGTGTGGCTGGTCGTCATAGTCGTTTTTGATTCTCAGCATGTGGCTGTTACCACAGCCAGAAGACACATTTAGTTTCAAAAGAAGCTGGAGGCAGCAAAAAAAAAAAAAAAAAACACTGCTGGCTAAACTATTTAAAAATGGCGGGTTTGTTCAGGACAGCCCTGTCTGTCGCTAGCAATGATGACGCAGTGATTAGTGATGATTCTCGGCAAAAACGGCATTTGTCAATTTTGCAAAATTTTATTTGCACATCTTTAACAACGTATATACTTTTACATTTTTCTTGGTCTTAATAATGCAAACAATGACTAAAACATTGTTTTCTTTGTAGCTGTAGAGAACATAGTCTCAAATGTCCTAAATTAATGTAAGAACTTGCAAACATCAGAACTTTCATGGGGTTTCCTTTTTCTGTCAATGATCAGTGACCTCAGTCTAGGTGGTGCTAATGCAAGTTAAAGCTTGTTGCTACCACCAATAATGTTTACATTTTTACTAAATGATACTATAACCTTAAGGCTAGATAGTTTGCGGCAGGTTGCCTCCAATCTTTGGTAGCTAACAACCCTGAAACCACAGAGCTCCCTCAAATAGGCTAACAAATCCCAATTTAAACTGGGAACCAAGCTGGAAATATGCCAAAATATATTGGCCTAACTATAGTAACCGTGCATGTCAAAGTGAGGACACAGGGGTTGTTTGATTGACTGTGCCTCCTAATTGACTGTCTATTTGACGAACAGCTCAGCGTGCAAAACTGGGCTTATCCAAGCGAACCACTCCCTTCATGAGATTTCTCATCAATGTCAAGCATGTGTAAAGTAACAAGACTTCACAAGCTGGTTGAATCAATTGAACTCAAATCCATCGAACTCAATCCACAGTGTTAGAACATGTTAATAAGAAATGGTTACATGTGAAAGGCCAGCTAAGTGGATACATTCTTTCGTCCTCAATGTCATGAAACTGTCTGACCCACCTCCCATTCTCATCTGCTTAGACATCCACAGTAATTCCACCCAATTTGCCTTTTCACTGCCCTCTCCTAAATGTGCCCCAAATTTGTAAATTGATTTGGAACCTTTTGGTTAGCTGCTTTTCATTATCAGCCTCGGCGGTTCACACTGCAAAGAGAAGCTGGCACATTATCTAAGCAAGTACCCACTCATAATGTCTCCCCCAGCCCTCTGCTGATCTGCTTATCAGCCACTGATAGCATGAGCTTGAATGGGCACCACTAATGTCAGTGCCTCCAATAATGCTCTTTTTCGAACAGTAACATTCGGGAATATGTTGCAGCACTAAATGAAGCATGTATGCATATGCCTTAAGGATTCAGATTTCAAATTTCATTCATTTTCATTGATTTCATTTGTATGCTGGGCCGTAAACAACAGCAAGAAGTCAGTGTTGTCGGTATTGGGTCAGTGTAATAAACCTGGCCCCGTTGCACAGTTGATTTAATTTGATCAGTGGGAGGCAAAAGCAGAGAATGGCAAATATCAATATGTGGTTTGTCACTCTTCCTTGTGTCAGTGTGCTCGTAACTGATACTGAACCAGCAGCAAGGAATATTACTTGAACATCACAGCCCTAAATAGACCTCTCTCATTATCAACATTATTACACTGTACTGTTGTTCTGTGACAGCGTGGTGTTTTTGGGATCCATGATGCGTCAAATTAAAGACTAGTTAAGTAGAATGTGATTTGATCAGTTATACTTATATCACGAATATGTACTTGTATAATATCTGAAGCTTTCTTACCTGAGATAAAATACTTTCTATTGAGGCCACAAATCTTTCTTGGTGGCTACATACAGTACGTCTGATAGAACTGCCAGTGTCATGTCTCTAATTGTAGTTGAGCAAACAAAATTCTGCTGCTTCCATCTGAACACAGTACCATATGGCAAGCATGACAACCAAGCAAGCAACTACAAGTCAACAGTCAGTAAGTGAGTGAGTAACGAATGATTAGCTAACCATTTGTTACTCATTCATTTAACAGTAGCTACCAGTCTGTTTACCAGTAACTAATCATTAGCTAACCATTCGTTACTCATTCCTCATTTGTTTCTCATTTGTTCCTAAATAACTACCTACATTGGTGTGTACCTTATTGTAAAGTGTTACACTTATATTTTCCAGGTATGAAATAAATACTATAAATTCCTCACATATCACAGCCTGCCTCCTATGTTAGATAGGACTCATTAAATGGGGATCACCCAGCTTATTCCTCTTCATTTGATTTACAATGGCCTATCTCTGTTTGTGGAATTTGCCTACATGATAGTGCTGTCAGATATAACCAAGATAAAGTGTTGGTGCTGTGTCGGTCATATCTAGTGATTCACTCTGTGTAATTATGGCTAAATCTTGTTTCCTCATATACCCAGCCACTGGTTGTATCCCCCTGTACCTTCTCTCGCTGTGTGCATACCATAATTTGGATTGGATGAGGAACTAATGAGAGATATGAGAAAACCTAAAAAACATGAATCATTTATTCAAGTCTAGGGTGACTTCACTTCCTCTGTGATCTCTGTGACTGTATTTTTCTTTTTATTGCTTGCTATTTTGAGAGCTGCTCTCACAGTTTCTGATTCCTGCTCGTTGCCTCTTATTGTTTGCTGTTTTTGGACTGATAACTTGTGCATGACCTACTGCTCTTCAGTAAATAAAAACTTTCCTTGTGTCCTGTGTCCCTCTCTGCGCCTTAGTCTTAGTTTGTGCTCAAACCGTTACAGAAACAGCAAACACACAGCGGTCTCCAGAGTCAAAGATTTGTTTTGACCCAACCATCCATCCATCTCACCCCTCTGTGTACTCCATCATAATTCCTATGGCTGCTTGAGGGATTTGTCACTTGAACATAAACATATGTCATTTTGAGGCACTTGCTTATAGGACTGCTGACGTCTTCTTGGGAGGACAGTTGAAATCTTGGAAGTGATGAAGCTCCAGGTCATTCTTGACTCATTCCACTTCATGGGGAGGAGTGTACTCGAAGCAAAAAATAAAGAGTAAAACATAGATTAATTTACCCTGACTGCAATTTCACAACTGCAGTTTGGATGTCCTGTGATGTGCACATAGCCTCTTGTACATTTGTACGTGCTTTGTTATTGAACTGATGAGTATGTTTTTAATATATGCCACTGTATTGAAGAGTAACCAACCTGCAAACCCAAATCTGTGGTGCCATCACTTGGCACCAAAGATCAGCCAATAAATAGATAGACCATTCTCGAACTGCTGTCAGCAGTAAATACCAGGGTGTTCACAGATTTGGGTTTGATGTTTATATATAACATTAACTCCTTGTCTGTGTGTCTGGATGTCTGCATGGTTTTCACATTCAAAAATGTTGAAATGCAAATTTCACAATGTTGATAAAATATACTACAAGGTTTACCTGCCATTCCTAAGTTAAAATGAGCATACATGTGGTGTAGACCTGCAGGAATCTAAACTTAAAGATACAGAATAACACACTCATCTGCTATGTATTCAGTTATACTGTTGAACATCAAAATGGAGCCTCACATATTACCATGGGGTTGAAAACTGCTTAGTGTCAAGAGTGTTGTCATGTGTAAATATTTTTAAAAACTCTGACTGGGTCTTGGCATGAGACAGGACCCAAGTCTGGGCCTCTAACTACAGTCTGCACTACCAACAGTCACCTGAGCTAAACAGTTCACATCTCCTGCATACGGTGGCCGACAGGGGCAAACGCCCTGCAACTTAAGAAAACACATGCAAATAGACAAAACACAAGCAAATTAAGAAAACAACTTCACTCATATGACAACACATGCGCAGCATTCAGCAAACGTGCTGCAAATACACACAACACAACCAAATACATAAACGCGCTGCAAATACACAAACGATGCAAAAAGGAAAGCACGGAAACGCCGAAAACAAATGCAACAGAAAAACGCTGCATCCAGATTACACAACGGAAGTTCTCCAGGTTTCTAGAAGGAGCATCGTTTGTATCGTTTGTGTATTTGCAGCGCGTTTATGTATTTGGTTGTGTTGTGTGTATTTGCAGCACGTTTGCTGAATGCTGCGCATGTGTTGTCAAATGAGTGAAGTTGTTTTCTTAATTTGTGTTTTGTCTATTTGCAAAAGTTGCAGGGCGTTTGCCCCTGTCGGCCACCGTACCTGCAAAACTCATTCCAAGGAACACAACTCTTCACACATGTCTCAAAACAGGCTCAGTGCAGCCAAACACTATGAACAACCCTCACTGAGATGACACACACTGTCACTCAGAACACTCTGAGAGTAAAAACACTAGTATCAAACACCAATACACAAATTACAAACTTTCTCATCTTTACAGTTTGAACAATTGAAATTACTTCACACTACTCAATAGTTTCTTTAAAGAAAATATATAGATTTTATGAAATATACCAATGTTTACATAAGGTAAACAAGAATGATTGAAAATCAGCAGTTTGCTTCAATATAGTATTTTGTATCTAGTAATTTATGGAATTACTGGAGAAAGAAAAACGACAGGTACATAACAGTAACAAAGAATAGTGTGACTAATCGTGCCTCTCTCCAGCATCATGCAGCAAGTTTTCTTCATCACATTGGATGTCTGCATCATCTCTACAACCCCAAATCAGAAAAAGTTGGGAGAGTATGAAAAACACAAATTAAAAAAGAAAGTAGTGATTTCTAAATGTACTTTGACTTGTATTTCATTGCAGACAATGTGAACACAAAATATTTCATGTTTTGTCTGGTCAACTTAATTTCATTTGTAAATATACATCCTTTCCTGTCATTCAGACCTGCAACACATTCCAAAAAAGGTTGGGACAGCAGCAATTAAGGGCTAGTAATCAGGTAAATTGGTTAAATAATGATGTGATTTGAAACAGGTGATGTCAACAGGTGTTTGATTTGGTACAAAAGCAGCATCCAAGAAAGGTCTAGTCCTTTAGGAGCAAAGATGGGCTGAGGATCGCCAGTTTGCCAACAAATACGTGAGAAAATTATTGAAATGCAATTAGTGCAATTAAGAGATTCAAGGAATGAGGAAGAATTTCAGTGCGTAAAGGACAAGGGCGAAAGCCTAAGCTAAACAACCGTGATCTCCGAGCCCTCAGGCGGCACTGCATCAAGAATCGTCATTCATCTATAAGCGATATCACCACATGGGCTCAGGACTACTTTGGCAAACCTTTGTCAAGTACCACAATACGTAGTTACAGCCACAAATGCCAGTACTGTGCCAAAAGGAAGCCCTATGTTAACAGTGTCCAGAAGCGCTGTCGACTTCTCTGGGCTTGGAGGCATCTGGGATGGACCATCACACAGTGGAAACGTGTACTGTGGTCAGATGAATCAGTATTTCAGATATTTTTTGGGAGAAATGGACGCTGTGTGCTCTGGACCAAAGAAGAAAAGGATCATCTAGACTGTTACCAGCAACAAGTCCAAAAGCCAGGGTCTGTCATGGTATGGGGTTGTGTCAGTGCCCTTGGCAAAGGTAACTTGCACTTCTGTGATGGCACCAGTAATGCTGAAAAGTACATAGAGATCTTGGAGCACAATATGCTGCCTTCAAGAAGACATCTTTTCCAGGGACGTCCATGCATATTTCAACAAGATAATACAAAACCACATTCTGCACACATTACAAAGTCCTGGCTGCGGAGGAAGAGGATACGGGTACTTGACTGGCCTGCCTGCAGTCCCGACCTGTCTCCAATAGAGAATGTGTGGCGCATTTTGAAGCGCAAAATGCGACAACGAAGACCCCGTACTGTTGCCCACCTTAAGACTTGTTTGCAGCAAGAATGGGACAAAATTACACCTGAAACACGTCATCACTTGGTGTCTTCAGTCCCTAAACGTCTTTTAAGTGTTGTGAAAAGGAATGGCAACATTACAAAGTGGTAAATGCTTTACTGTTCCAACTTTTTTTGAAATGTGTTGCAAGAACCAAAATAGGAATTTTGTTTTTTTGAACGAAAAACAATAAAAATCATGAGGAAAACATTAAATGATGTGCTGTTGTATTGTCTGCAATGAAATACAAGTCAAAGTACATTTAGAAATCATTACTTTCTTTTTTTATTTGTGTTTTCCATACTGTCCCAACGTTTTCTGATTTGGGGTTGTAAATACAAATGAATGTGGTGTTTCCATTGCTTTCACCTCCATTACTTTCTGAAAAACAATAAGAATGCAGAATATAGTGTTTTTCACTTTTTTTATAGCTGTGTATATAACCTCAGCCATCTTACCTGGACATTACCTTTTTTGGTGTTTGTGTACAAAAAAGGCTTTCTGAGCTTTCTCTATATAAATACTGTATATGTTCACTAACTAGTCTTAAACAAGACACCTGCTTAGGCTTTCAGCTGAAATTGCAATCAGCAGTGTTTGAAATGCACCAGACTGAAATCTATTCTGTTTTGAATGCGTGGTTAACAGTTCTGACAGCAGTGTATTAGCATTTGAACAAAGTGCTGTAAATCCACAGTGTTGTGCACGTTGTGGTTAAAATGATGGGATAAGTGTGTAGAGTTTTGAAAACTGCGTTCAAGCAATAAAAAACGTACTAGGGTTTGGTCCACATGAACTGCTGCTGTGCAGACTGTAGTTAGAGTTTAGCACTTGTGTCTCCAGTTGTGCCCACTGTCATTTAGCAATCGAAAAAAACTGTAACATTGTGGGGAGACTAGACTAATAATATGTTTTAGTTTTTACTAACTGTTAACTTTCATTGCTTCCAGAAAAAGACTGAAGCACTGACAGGAGTGATGGACAGGAGTTTGCCAGCACCAAGCTGTATTAACAGCTAGAATGACACTTTCATTAGATTAACATGAGGCTGTCTTAAATGGAGTGTCACGTCAGTATTTTGTGTGTGTGTGTGTGTGTGTGGGTGGGTGCGTGCATGCGTGCATGTGTGTGCCAGGGATGAGCTGGTATCAGCAGCTGTTTATGTAATAATATTGCGAGGTAATAATTTCAACTTTGGTCACTAAATAAATGTTATTTCTCGCTCAGGTTATCATTTCGACAATGTAATCCATTTTAAATTGCATTTCAAAGGTGCAGCTCTTCAGTTAGTCATTAGCTCTTTGTTTCTATGGAGTTCAGAGGCTACAATTCCATGACGGAAAGCTTAGGCTAACAGAACACAGCACAACAACAATACTGTGTTTTTTCTACCATTTTGCTCTCTAAATGCACATGAAGCATTTTATTGTTAAACACCAGTAATCCAGATCTCTCCGTTGGTGCACAGTAGGGTTTCAAAATGCTAAACTCAGTTAAACCAGAACCATGGGGTATTTCTCTGTCACCTCACCTTATGAAATGTCAAATGTGGTTATAACATAGTGAGTGGTGCATTACAAGATGTACCTGCTATTTAAATTTAAAAACGGCAATCATGCAGCGAAGTTCAATATTTACTTAACTATAAAGAACGTTAAGATGGAGGTTCTGCTTACACATTAGCATTGGATGTTTATCTGTATAGTATTATAAGTGTATTTAAGCTGCTAAACAACATATCTTAATACACACAAATCAACTAATGACCACAAACTGCACATTTCATCAGCCAAATAAATAATTAGCCCACGGGTAAACAGCCATGGTGTTCATCCATCCATAAATGTCGAGTTTTATCTATAAATGTGAGTATCCTCACCTCTCTAACAATTACCTTTAAATTGAAGCTGGCTGGGAGCTGATTAAAATCAAAAAAACCTACAGTATGTGAGCAGTAAGATGCCTTTTCACAGGAGATGCAGTTGAAAGTCAGTCTCTTGGATGAAGCTATTAGCATACCTGCTTCCTCTCTTGCTCTGCATCATACTCCCATCTCATCTCATCCAGAAATGGGCATGCAGTAAAAGATTTGTGCGCGCAGGGAGCAAATCTTTCCCTTTGTAAATTAAAGGAGACAGGCTTTCATTACACTGCGCTTAAAAATGTCCATCTCTCCAGACTGCACATCAAATTTAAATGAATTTAGAAAGCGTTTATTCCTAGACTTATTTTTGCACTTTATCATACTGATAGCATGCAAGGCTGACAGAGTTTGACCAGATTTTAAGAAGTGCTTTTTGCTCATAAAAGAACTACACAGCCACAGACTATTAATCTTGAGAGGTGTCTGGCGAGACGGTCAGAGTGTTGTTTTTTTCTGCTACACTGTTAACACCTCAGTCACTTTTGATTGAATATGTAGGAAATTGCTGCACGGGCCTCTTGAGCATTCAACAAAGAGGAAAATGCAAAAGGAATAGGTGAATATATGACCCCAACTCTTAATATGTCCAATGTAAAATTGGAAATACTCAGCTAATTTCATCCAGTGCATGACCTCTGCAATTTTGGGACTTTATTGGCTTTGATTTATCAAGGGTTTGATTTGGAGGCCATTATTCCTGCTGATCTGAGTCGTCTGCTGGCGTACAGCAGCCGGTTCGGAACTGTAGCATCATTTTATTTTCACTGTAATCTGCAAACTCTGCACACCTGACAGCCAATAAGCCCGGATAGACACATGACTACTGCTGATAAGCTACAACAGCTCCCCGACATCACCTGTGCTACAAAGAGATTTGTGAAATAGATTTTATAATTGTCATTCTGCTATGAGCCAGCCGTGACTTTGTGATGCATGCAGGTGTGCCAAAGTTGATTCTGTCAACCTTAATATTCATGGAAACACAGAGAAAAGTCACTGTCAAGACTGCAGCTATACGTTTGTAATAGATATTGAGGCAATTGCAAGGCAATCGCATAAACCGAATGTGTAATGACTCCATTATTTGATAGTGTGTTGCATCGTCCTAAAGAATGAACAATAAGTGTGTGTACATGCAAAGTGGATTAAGAATACAGGTTTTAGATCCTGGTAATTAATAAACAGTGTACAGAGTACACCATTGTTATGTAACAAAAATGATACGATCCATGCGTGTCTGTGTCACCGTTTCATTACAAAACATAATATGATTATAATCCCTGTGCCATTCATTACACATCAGATTACCTCATTCAAATGCTATTTTTATTAATATATACATTCTTATGAGAGGTTTAGCAGAAAGGAAAGAAAAGATAATAAAAAAAGGTGTTTTCTGTACAATGCATCAATATCTCAGCTCCCGCTGCTATATCTAACGCTCATGTTAAAGTGATTCCGCCTGGGAGCTTATCCAACCTATTTAAAGTGGGATTTAGCATGAAATGCACCATTGGTAATATTTGAGTGTCAATTGTCCATAAAATTAAGAATAAAATGAAATCCCTCTGTGTTGGTCTGATGTGGCTTATCTTTGAAACTTGGCTATTATAATCCAGATGACTGAAATTATGAAGCCCCCTCACATCCTGGGAAAAATACACAAGGCCTTGCCTATTTTACTGACATGAGAGTGCCACCTGCTGATCTGAAGCATGTCCAGCAGCCATCTGACATCTCTACTATATAATGGCTCATGTGTGTCAAAATAAAAACTCATCCAATCGTTTAATGGGTAAACAGCAGCTTCAGCTAATCTTGTTCTCTTCACAAAATAATAAACTTTTTTAATGTCTGTGTCCTCCTTTTATGTGCATTTTTTTAGTATGTACCTCTTTAAACATACATAGTCACTCAATACCCATCATCATATTCTCCACTGCCAAGAATGGAACAGCAGGTATTTAAAATAAAATAGTGATTTATAGTGAATGTCAATGTGCAGCTAATTGCATAAATATAGTTGTGTGTACTGTCTATCCCTGTGCCTGCTATTGTCTACTCCTGCTGGTAATATAAAAGATATACATAGTCTTTTGTTTTCATTGGGAAAAGAGGGCTGGTTGCTTGGCAACACAGCATGCATATATAGTTAAACAAAACATAACAATAATAATATTAATAATAATAATTAATAATAATAATAAACTTTTTCATCAAATTCAGTGATTTATCATAGTATTTCTTATGCGTCATAAAATGTGCCGCCACATACAGAAATTGGATATATACTGTATAATCCAATACAAGGTATCTATGTAATGCTGCTTAATTGATATCAGCTGTCAAATTGCACCTTTCACTGCAACTTGAAAAATGAGTATAGTATATTGATTTATGCTTCAAAGCAAAAATCACAATAGCTGATGAACCAGATACTCCCATTTATTAAAGTGACACTTAGCTGGGATTGTTCCTCCCAGGCTTGTATTAATGTGGGCTTTGGTTTATGATCTAATGGCTTGCCACTTTAATAGAAAAGGTCATTAATAATTTTATAGTATTTGCATTTTGCTTTGCTGTCATTTTGATATTGCCCCTCTGGTTATTCACTCTGTTTATGATACTAAGTAGCCCAACTCTGTCACAAGGGTGAAGAGCTCTCTTTTCACTGGTGATGTGTTACATTATTTGCCATCAGTGAGTGCATTTTCTTCTACCTCCAGCTGTTTCTCATGAAGCTATATTGAATGTAAGACAGAAACTTAGGTAACACTCACTTTGGGTCAAATACCAGACATAGTGTCAAACACGACTGTGTACTGATCAGCCTAACAACATTGTGTCATGCAACAAAAACATTATAAAGTATTGCTGCAACACCTTAACCCATCATGAAGCCGGGAACCAATTTAGATCTGTGTAGGAGGCTGAGAGCTGGAGCGGCAGTATGTGAGGCTTGATGTGAATGGGAATATTTGTTTAGTTACTTTTTTTGTTTCATATAAGAGTTGCAATAATTAACTTATGTGACATTTGTACCAGCCATTTGGTTTTCTAGATACATTACAGTACAAGGCCAGAACATCTGAGACTAAAAATAAACCATATCAAACATTCCACAATGGCTAGCTTATTAGCTGTAAAACGTACAGTTAATAAGCTAGCCATTTTGGACTGTCCAGTTCCCGTTCCCTTAAAGGAACTGTCAAGTACTGTCAAGAGGTCAAGACGGTTTAATATCGGTCACCAGCGGAAATTTGCGGGTTAAAGTATAAAATGAATTGTGCAAATTTACTTTGCCCCTGCCATAATTTAATGAACTAATTTGACTCTGAAATCACACTGTTTTAATTGCTGGTGTAAGCAGCAACCTGGCAACCTCACAATGATGACTCCAGGAAGTTACTGGGCCGGCCAGGAAATAACACCCCGTAAAACCACAACATGACATTTTTACACTTTTGTAACATACAAAAGTGTAAAAATGTCATGTGCTCATATTATGATTTTTGGCTTTTTCCCTTTCCTTTATTGTGTTATATATCTTTTTGTGCACGTTATAGGTTTACAAAGTGAAAAAGCCCAAAGTCCACCCCAAAGGGACTTACGATCTGCAACAGAAAACACTGTTCACAAACTGCTCCAAACAGCTCTGTTGTAGTCCAGCCTTTACTTCCGTGACAAACGTCTTTGTAACACAAACACACGTTATAATGCTTGCCTAGCTGCTAGCGTGGCACGTCCTCATACTCTGCTTCTGACTAGCTGGTAGTCCTTACCTAGGTACTGCGCATGTGCGACTCCCAACAAAGATGGAACAGAAGTGTAGGTAAAACAGAGAGCTCAACACACAGGGTGAAAGGAGGAGCTGCAGCAATGTGCAGTTCAACAAAAATATGGTGTTTTTTTAACTAAACTAACTAAACCTATTTTGATATAACCTCTAAATATAATTATTAAATGAGCATAATATGAGCACTTTAAACAAATAAGATATAACGCGTTAATTAATGAGATGTGAAAGGTACAGTACCTTTGGTGCATTATATTACTTTTGGACAGAGCCCGGCTACCTGTTTCTTACTGTTTCCAGTCTTTGTGCTAAGCTAAGCTAACCAGTTCCTGGTGGTAGATTCATATATATGTACACAATCTTCTGAACCAACTGTATGTGAGAAGGCCAACTGTTATGGTTTTGGGGTTTTTGTCTTATTTTGGTAGTCTGTTTTGTATTTAGTTCTGGTTCCTGTTTTATTTTGAATTCTGTTTCCTTCATGGTCTTGTCTAGTTTTACTTCCTGTCTTGTGTTTTTCCCGCCTGTCTGATTGTTCTGCCCCACCCTGATGTGTCTCACCTGTTGTATCACCTGTCCCTTGTTTGCTCGTTACCTCTTGTATTTAGTCTGTGTTTTCCCCTTGTACTTTGTCAGATCATTATACTGTTTTTGGTTTTGTGTTCCTGAGAGTTTCTGTTTGTGCTCCTGCTTTCGTATTTGTGCCCTGTCCGTGCTCCCGTTTTCTGATTCCCCGTTCTTTGGATTTTCTTCTTTTTGGATTCCTTTGGATTTTCTGTTGCACATTTTGGATACCTTTAGTTTTGATTTGTACTTTGCCTTTTAGTTAATAAAACCCATCTTTGGACACTCTCCTGCTTGCCAACCTCCTTTATCTCTGCATTTGGGTCCACTATTTCCTTCAAACCCTCAACACCAACAAGCATATTTCCCAAAATGAAAATAATTACATGACCTTAATTTCAAATGACCTGTTTACATATTGTACATGAGAATTTCCTGAATTCCATTTCTTGAATTGACTGTACTGGAAGTGAATGTACAGTAGCGTAAACATCTATTCTTCAGCATCTTGTTTTGGCATAAATGGAGCAAGGCAATCTCATGTGTAAACTGATTTAGACGGCAGCGAGTGTTAAAGTGTATAACCGTGATGCAATGTAGGTTACAGGAGAGGATGCTCAGGCTCCTGTTATGCACCTAATAGCTGCCAAGTGACTTAAAGGGAGGTACTAATTCAAGAGATTTATCACATGATGGATGGGAGCTGATGTGTTAAGAGACCTAGGAGGGCCCTAGACAGTAGTCATAAATCTTGGTTCATGCATGAAACCACAAATATATTTGCATCTCTCATTTCACCACATAAAATTAGCTGTAAAATCTGATGGAACAGACCAAAGCCCATTCCACGGATCACTTGAGGAGGGACAGACATTTTCAACCCAATTTCTGCAATCTAATTTGAGCACTGCTTTGGACTCTGAAGTGGAGCGGTAATATTGAAGCATTACTCACACGGAAAGTGTCTGATGGTGTCCTGGTCTGCATGTACAGAAACATGATGAGTAAATTACAGATATGGAGGTGCTGATGATGACGCTTTTTTTTCATTTCAGAGAGAGACTCAAATGTGTGTTTAATATTGATCTTTGTTCAGTCCACTTAATTTCGTTGTACTTTAAAATTATGTGTACTTTTACAAACATGTCTTCTTATTTATGAATTATTTGAAATTCCATTAAGCACAAAATTACACAATTTTATAATGCATTTTGAAACAGACGGGAACATTCTCCAACATGTATGCTTACCTAAAAGAAATGCTTAAAGATTGGCTAAAAGATTTAATTTCTGATACCTTTTGTGCATTTACAAACTGCTTTAGCATGATACGCAAACAGAAGCAACATTTGCATTGTCCTCAGCGTCATGGGAATGATCTCAGTGTCAGAGAGAAATATGTTTGACTTGTATGCCTGCAGTCAGATTCAAAGTACATTCAGAACTGGATTTTAAGGGTTGCAACATTTGGGAAATTAAGCTCTCATTTTAACAAGGAAATAAATAATTAAAGGTACTAGCAATTTTATAAGTTGCTGTTCAACACTGAGCAAAAGCAAACTACTGTTTTCAGAAAAGTACGTTATCTTCACAGTTCCTCCATTTTGCAGTCTGAAACCAAATTAAAAGTGGTAAAGTGATAACAAGACTCTTTTTTCCATATTGCTGTTAATGATTATAGCAAGAAAATGTGTGTGTGAATCAATCAATCAATCAAAATGTATTTATAAAGCACTTTAAAATCCAGAGAGGACACAAAGTGCTATACAGTAAAACAATAAATGAATACATAAAAGCCCTAAATACAAACTCACACGACCTACTGTATATAATACAAATAAGAAACAAAAACAAACCATACAATGAACAAATACGATCAATAGAACCAAACATGAATTGTCAATTTCAGTTTTCAAAGGCCAAAGAATAAAGGTGGGTTTTAAGAAGAGACTTAAAAATAGACAGTGAAGATGCCTGTTTAATGTGCAGAGGTAAATCGTTCCACAATTTAGGAGCTGCTACAGAAAAAGCACGGTCCCCTTTTAGCTTGCGCTTTGTTTTAGGCACAATTAGGAGCAGTTGATCGGCTGACCTGAGAGACCGGGTGGGTCTATAGGGGTGTAGCAGCTCAGAGATGTAAGGAGGAGCAAGGCCATTTTGGCATTTAAAAGCAATTAAAAGAATCTTTAAATGGATCCTTTGATGTATAGGCAGCCAGTGCAACAAAGATGAATACTAAATAATACATACATAGGCTACAAACATCATAACATGTATGTTTCAGACATATCTCTCCCAAACAGTCAGTTCAGAGAGATACTTCTCATTCTGTTTCCTTTTCATCCTGTCTTAACGTGGTACATGTTCAACTGCCCCTGTGTTAGAAGATGCTGTAAGAAGGCTGAGGAAAGATTTGACGGTTGAGTCAATTAGCAGTCGAGCTGACAAGGATGGGCAAGACTAGGAAACTGAAATTATAAAAATAATCCATGGAAAAGAAGATAAGAACGATAGAAAGCATTCACTCTACAGCATATGTCTCATATACATTTGTGTGAGGTATAATATAACAGTTAGCACATATAGGCTGAACATATGTACCCTGAATATTGGGCTCACATTAAGATAAATGTGCTATTTCAAATTTAAAATGTTATTCCTGGCCTTTGAAGGGGTATGTAATTGACACGGTAGGTGCACATGGGAAGCTGCAGTGTAAGGGGAAATAATTGTATGTCTCACTCATGTATAGTTACCCTACATGTCACTATAACACTCCATGAATATTTATGTTCCTCACTTTACAGTCCTCTCATTACTGTATGATCCAACAAACAGCTTTTTTATTCTCCTTATCCATCACTTATCTTTGTGTAAGTGTTGATGTTTTCTGTTAAATAGCATGTCAACAAAACACGCCCTGTTCATTTGTCTTATAGGCAAACTCATAAAACACTACAGAAAATTAACACCTGGCTGGTAAACTGTTGGATAATGAATGTTACACCTGCTTTTCATTTTTCATGCTGTTCTTTAAGTCTATAGATGTTAATTACTTTGGCCTTCATCTGGATTCACCTCACTGTAGCATGCTGCTTTGGGCATCTGAGGGGCAGATTTGAGAAACTATGCAATTATGTTAGCATAAAGTTTTGCAAGTACTCACTGTAGTTAACTGAGGGCGTAGGGAGTGTGGTGGAATGCTATAAGCCAGATCATTTGAGATATAAATAAAATGGACTTGATCATTTATTTTTGTTTATCTTATTGCTGGTGTTCCCCAAGTTTCATTATGATTCATTGTATGACTGACAGCATGATGCGGGCTGAGAAGTGATCTGGTTTCTATATTTGGAAATGTATCCAAAATGAGTGTTATTTATGCAAAAACATCCCAGAGTGTGTGAAAACATCTCAAGTTGTCTATGTTTGAGAAGATGAGTCACTCAAAAAATTAAAAGAAAGACGCAAAAAAAAAATGCCCACACTGGGTTACAATAAAGGGCTTCAACTCTTGAATAACTGTTGCCACAGCAACCATTCTGGTCCCTTGAAAGAAGGGGACTATGTATAAAAATGGGTGTAATTCCTAAACCCTTCCTCCAATTTTGATGTATTTTTGTTTCATTTTGATGCCCTCAAAATAAAGCTGAAAGTCTGCACCACAATTCCATCTCAATGACTCACATTTCAAATCCAGTGTGTTAGCGCACAGGGCTAAAATTATGAAAATTGTGTCACTGTCAAAATATTTCCGGACCTAACTATATTTATTTGTCCTTGAAGATGCATTATAAATATTTTGTTATATTAGGCTTAACATTGAATTAGTAAGTTATGGAATTTTGTACAAAAGGACTGTAACGTTGGAAGATACCCTCCTGATTATCAAAATGATAGTACTGCCAAAAGCAGTAATAGCTTCAGTTTAACTATTGAATGCATTTTTGCATAGAATGAGGACAGTGGATTTTGTCCCCAATCTGTTCCATTAGCTCTTTTCATTGCTAGTATGGACAAGAGGAACAATTACAGCGACTCTTGAAATGTATATGGGCATGCATGAGTATTGTTGTGAGACATACTCAAAAAAATGTGAACCTATGCTTTTCTTTTTTTTTAAGATTTTTTTTATGGGCATTAAATTTCAGGTAAATGACAGGACAGCTCAGACATGAAAGGGGAGAGAGAGGGGGAAGACACGCAGGAAAACCGTCACAGGTCGGACTTAAACCCTAGACCTTCTGCATTGAAGGTACAAACCTCTACATGTGTGCCCGCTCTACCAACTTAGCTAACCGGCCACAACCTATGCTTTAATTAAAATGTTCATTCATTCATTCATTCATTCATTCACATTCATACGTGGTTCCAACTATTGAGATAACAACATAATTGGATTATACCGACTGTAACAGTCTATGGATTGGACCAATACTTTTTAAGAGGACTTTTGAACGTTCGTGCTTTTATTTTGAAGGTCCTCAGTCAGATAGTGACGTCACAGGGTCGATGAAAACAAGGATCTAATGTGTTCCGTATTTCACTTAGCATCTTTGAGCCTAACTGGTATGACTTGTCTGACAGAGTTTTTCACCTTTTGTTAACGTGGGTTGTCTTCTTGTAATGGCAATTACTCTGTGTGTTGTCTTTATACTTGTTGCTTCTATTCACGACTGTGGTGAGTAACCGTCTGCCAAAATGTTTGTCAGCATAATTTATATAGTAATTATAATAACGTCAACATTGTCAACATTAAACTGCAACGTTAAGTCTTTAACGTTATATTGTAATTTTAATTAGTCTACACTCTCTATAGTAGGCCTAGCTATGTTTCATTGCATTTTATATAAACACCAAGGAAATAATAAAAATGTATTTGTGTGTGTGTAGATTGCGACCTGCGCTTTGCCTCCTACTATGGAGATCACATGGTGCTGCAGAAGTCTCCAGAGAGTGCTGTAGTGTGGGGCTACGGCCCTGAGGGTGCACTGGTGACCCTCTACTTGTCAGGACCAGTCAAACAGAAAACCTCACCGGTCACTGTGACCAAAGGTGAGTGTGTAACAAACTGCTTCCAGTGCACAATTTCTGTCAAGTGAGACGTTTATGCTGACAACCACAGGCTACTGAATAGGTCAAACTGAGTGATCCTGACAGGGACAGGTGGCAGAGACTCCATTTCTGAATCACAGCTTTTGTTGTGTAACCACTAAGACAGTTAGGGTTTGGCCTGAATAGAGTTTAAGTTACGGAATCAGTTCCTCAACCGTTTTTGTGTCATGGTTCCTGGTGCAAAAGCATGTGATGCAGGGTGAATGTCAGCTGTAGGAAGGGAAAGAGAGAATGCAGATGAACCAGCTTTTACAGCAAAGGCCCAGGTGTGCCTAATCAGCTGACAATCCTCCTGCGTTTCCCATACAGTTGGGCAATGTCCCCTAAGTTGGCAGTTGACGATGTTTACAATAAAACACCGTGATGGACTCGGGGAGGGAGGAGGGTAGGCCTACTTTTTTTTCATGGCTAAATATTTTTTTCTAACCGTTAACAAAATCAATCAGACATGCATTTAAATGCCCTCTGTAAATACAGTAGACAGTATTACATGGCTATGCTGCCTGCTAGGGGCAGTAAATTACAACTTGACCTACTTTCACTTACTGTCCGTGCTCTGCATAACAACAGTACAGCGGAACGTTTGCCTTTATCAGAGCAACAGTAGTAACCTAATATACCAGCATTAAGATTAAACTACATTTCCGGTTGTATTTGCACTAATGCATTCAATGAACAGAAACATAACTCATGGAGCGCACATGAACAGATGCGCAATTTTAGCGCACACAAAATAGCATGCTTAGCAACAGTAGGCTAATTAACGAGGGTACATTCATACGCCGATACGCACAATACTATGCACTATACACTGCAAGTATTGTACATTATCACCCAAAGATATTGAATCAACTTAGCTGAGCGAATTCATCAAGCATAGGAGTGAGTGTGTGTGTGTGTGTGTGTGTGTGTGTGTGTGTGTGTGTGTGTGTGTGTGTGTGTGTGTGTGTGTGTGTGTGTGTGTGTGTGTGTGTGTGTGTGTGTGTGTGTGTGTGTGTGTGTGTAAGTCAATGCTGTGTGCAAGATGCTGAAATAGCCTACGGCAGGAGAGAGATAGAGACCTAAATGTATTTACATCTTCTTAAAACCTGCTAAACCATGTTTAAGCGACCTTTTATCAATGTATTGGTCAGTGCTACCCAATCGTAGCACACTGTACTGGTCCGATGTACTGGCTCGTTCAAGATGAACTGCACCTCGCCTATAAACGAGAGCAGGCGGCAGCAGCAGGGGCCGGTGTTACGGTTTAACGAGAGACCATGTTGACTGGCGACCGTCAGCCAAATGCGTCTGTTGTTGTCGTAGTGACGGCAGCTGTTGAAAACGGGAAGAGAATACGTAGCTGTCCGCGTGAATGCCTTTTTGTTAAGTTGTCATCAAAATGATAAAACAACGACGTTTACGTTACCTCTCTGATTTGTCTGAGGAAACTTGTCAGTCGCGTTTTGAATGTGGCTGTTTAGGAAAACAGGAAGACAGCGGTGTTCTTCCTGTTATAATGTCTATAATACGTTTATTTAACACATCTATTCGTCTTCAGAGCTTGTTTAAGTAAACACATGTCACGTAGAAAAGTATTTAGCACTTTTTAAAAGTAGAAGATAAATGAATAAACAACTTGGATTCGAACTCGTACCATTGTGGGGGAAAAAAATGAAACTCAGGAGAATAACGCGATGTGCCTCCTGTTTTAAAGATACGATCTAAGAGATATTTTAATGCTATACTTAACCATCATTTACTGTACAGCCTGTGGCGCACTGAGTTGGTCAGCTGTCTCTTGCTTTTTCCCCACAACGACACAAGTTTGAATCCCGTGAAATCATGTTTATTTATTTATTATTTGGTTTATCAGAAATGGACTTTTGCGTTTCAAGTTTAATGTAATGTGCTAACGTGGACAAAAATACAAGACATGTGCATGTTGTGTGAATCCAACAAAATACAGACAATTTCTGAGCAAGAGCAACTGGTCACAGGTTGATCTGGCCGCCTCCTGGTTTTAAGAGACTCTGTGTGACGTTTGAGTTCATATCATGCCATGCCCACCACTTATTAATGCGATGTGATGGCGCATCGCGTTATTCTCCTGAGTCTCATATTTTTTCCCACAATGGTACGAGTTCGAATCCAAGTTGTTTATTAATTTATTTTCTACTTTTATAAAGTGATAAATACTTTTCTACGTGACATGTGTTTACTTAAACAAGCTCTATAGACGAATAGATGTGTTAAATAAACGTATTATAGACATTATAACAGGAAGAACACCGCTGTCTTCCTGTTTTCCTAAACAACAGCCACATTCAAAACGCGACTGACAAGTTTCCTCAGACAAATCAGAGAGGTAACGTAAACGTCGTTGTTTTATCATTTTGATGACAACTTAACAAAAATGCATTCACGCGGACAGCTACGTATTCTCTTCCCGTTTTCAACAGCTGCCGTCACTACGACAACAACAGACGCATTTGGCTGACGGTCGCCAGTTAACATGGTCTCTCGTTAAACCGTAACACCGGTGACAAAAGGGCGCGGTTAAATCGGACAGGTTACAGCCGTTTCCAGCAGCCTGCAGTCTCGGACCTAACAGGATGTGAGTTCCTGTTTATAAACAGGAACTCACATCCTGTTAGGTCCGATTTACTAAAATGTTTTCAGACCCATATCAGCTTGTACACAGTCTCCAGTTGTGACTTTTAAGACAGAGTAGCTGTTAACATGCTCAACCTGCGATCTGTTGCTAAATGTTTGGGTCCGCCTTGGTCTTGCAGTTGGTGGAAAGCAACTGCTCTTCCTGCGTCTCAAACCTGCAGCCACCTTGATCTCATGAGGTTATCATTGTCCACCTGTGCATGATGTCAGAGCAAGGCGGGATGAAGTCAGACACAAATATATCCAATATTTGTATGTAACAAGTATGCAAATACAAAATAAAAAAAAAATCTATCCGGCATGCATTGGGCGGCGACTGCGCAGTCCTGGTTCATCTCAAATGAGTCAAATGTATTGTATGTAGTTTTTTTTTAGGAATTTAGACATTCTCCAAGATGGCACTGAGATTGATTTCCGGGTCACAGGCAGGTGGAGAGAGGAAATGAAGCACAATAAAGAAATTTGAAGAGCCAATTGACTGTTTTTACAGGTATGTGGCGAGTCACTCTTGAACCTGTCGAAGCAGGTGGTCCCTACAATGTGACAGCAGTCACTCAGAACTACACAGCCACTCTGACAGATGTGCTGTTTGGAGATATTTGGCTGTGTGGAGGGCAGAGCAACATGTGGTTTAAAACATCTGAGGTAGGCCCAGCCAGGTGAACACCTGTCTTGTCTTTCTCATGAGCCCATTTGCGTTCATATAAATGTGCTGTTTGTAGGACTGAATTTAGAAACAAAACCCTTTCACTTACAGGATGTTACCACAAAATATATTAAATAAATATTAGATCTACAATATACAATGATGATTATCATTGTATATACAATATACAATACAATGATGATTATAATAAATATATATATATATATATAAATATATATATTTTAAATTGGCTTTATTTCTGGTTTGGTGCAACAGAATTGCTGTAATAGTCTGAAAGGTTGCACGAATACATGAGTGACATGAAGCATTCAAGAACTTTTAATTTGACATGTATTTATGCATTTACCATATTCATATTTTATTGTTCAATAAACTTTCTTTTATTTATTCATTCTCCCAATAGATTTTCAATGCTTCAGAGGAGCTGGCCCTCGCACCGAAGTTTCCCCATGTGAGGACTTTTATGGCATCCTTGAAAATGAGTGAAACTGAGCTGACTGATTTAATTCAAGTGGAACTTCCCTGGTCTGTGCCACCAGGAAGTAAGTCGAGGATTTATTTATTCATAGAATTGTTTAAAGATGTGTTTGCAGCTAAAGGTTTAGGTTTGCAATGCAACTGAGCCAGTTCTAAATGCTGTGTAATAGAAACATGCATTATATTGTTTATGTTCTTATATCCAAGCTAGGGTTTTGTTATGGTTACAGCACAGGGGCCAGTATGGTACTGTATAATGTAGTCACATTTGATGATTATGATATGTTTGTTTATGTGCGTGCATACTACTACCTACTTGCCTTCTGTGAGTAACGGTCTGATTAACAGGCAGATGTATTTCCAGATTTGACAGAGTTCTCTGCAGTGTGCTGGCTTTTTGGACGTTACTTGTATAAGACGCTGCAGTACCCCATAGGACTGGTGGAGTCCTGTTGGGGAGGCACACCTGTCGAAGTCTGGTCATCTTCAAGAGCACTGCAGCAGTGTGGACTCAGTTCTAAAGAGAATCCTTCAGAGAATTCTGTCCTGTGGAATTCAATGATCCACCCGCTGCTCAACATGACCATCAAAGGTGCCATCTGGTACCAAGGTAAGACGATCTGCTCAAAGGTGTGAGATTTTCAGAACAGCCACATATATAGCATGCATCTCTAAGCCTTGTCACTTTCAGGTGAGGCAAATGCAGACTATCATCAAGAGAAGTACAGCTGTTCTTTCCCCGCTATGATTGATGACTGGAGGATGGCGTTTCACCAGGGCTCGGGGGGGCAGACCGCTCATGACTTCCCCTTTGGATTTGTCCAGGTATGTTATTATTAGTTTTTAATTTGCACAATAGAAACAAGTGCAGATAACAAGAGATTTGAAAATGTAACGGTCAAAATAACGCAGGTCTCAGTGAACTTTTTGAAAACACTATGTAGAATTAGAAAATGTATGACCATGGAAAGTTTTAGCAAACATCATTTGCAGTATTGTAGATCTAATTCAGGATTTCTTTGTACTTGCAGCTGTCCACCAACGAAAAAGGCTCCACTAGTGACGCCTTTCCAAACATCCGCTGGCACCAGACCGCAGACTACGGCTTTGCCCCAAATGCCCGGATGCAGAAAACCTTCATGGCCGTGGCTTTGGATTTACCCGATGCAACCTCACCTCTTGGCACGTAAGGATTGTTTATATGTACTCCTACCATATGAAATCTGCACAACACCGAGGAGCATTACAGTGTGCTTATATAGCCATTTGTTAATACTTAATGTGTGATTAACAAATGGTGCTATGGAACTGTGCAAATCCTTTGCATAGATTATATCAACAATTCTTACATAAACAATTCTTACAGAATTCCATGTAAAACTAACTTTAAATTTGATAGATGTTGTGCCAAAAGTCAGTGCTTTTTTTCTTATAACTTCAAGAGGTTTGACCTTTTGGACTATATTTCTCAAACAAATGCTGCTGCAAGAGTTTTAATTGGGGCAAAGAGCTCAAATTCCACCTGTTCAAATATTTCTGCTCTGTCTTCCATTTATTCCATGGCAATCCCCCACCAATCGATCCCAAAACGTCCCAGTTAGATAGGAAATGCCGTGAACATATTCTTTGTAAATCTTTATTCATTCACAGAAAAAAAACAAGCAGGCCTGACTTGTTGCACAATCCAAATTTTCTTGAAAACGTGCCATTTTTAGTGTAGCTTGCTAGGTCTAAGTTTTTTTGTTTCTCGAAGAGAACAGAGTTATGTTCCGGGCCGGCGATTAACCTGAAAAATGAAATGTCCTTGATCCAGACTACAAATGATGTTACTTGCCATTGTATTTATCCAGTGATGAGTACTGTATTGACTTTCAACCTCCCTATATGGTCTTGCCAACTGGTTCATCCATGCTGTTTGTTAAAATGAGTAAGTGATATTTTTTTTGTTTCAGGATCCATCCCCGAGACAAGCAGGACGTAGCCTACAGACTGACATTGGGAGCAAGGGCAGTGGCTTATAATGAGAAGGACGTGTCCTTTCTTGGACCTTTCCCTGACACAATCCTGGTCACTCAAATGTATGTCAACGTTACTTACGACCAGAAAGTCTCTGTCACACCATCTAATGACACCTTTGAGGTAAGGCTGGCAGCAGTACAGTCGGTGTATGCAATGTCCCATATTCACCTGCTGGCTTCGTTAGCAATGCTAACACAAAATCGCTATCAAATAACCATCAGATATAGTTGTTTGATTTGATAATTTCTTGAACAAACTGAATTCTTGCAAATAAACTCCAATCAGTGATTTTACTATTTTTTTTTTCCTTTTATCAAGATCTGTTGCTCAGAGACTCACAGTCCATGTGGGCCTAAGTCCCGCTGGGTTCCAGCTCCCATCATGCAGCAGGGTCCGACCAGTGTCCAGTTATCTGCTCGTTTGTGTGAGCTTACTGATGAAGTAGCTGCCCTCCGATATGCATGGAGAGACTGGCCCTGTGACTTTAAAGCCTGTCCAATCTACAGCAGCAGTGGGATTTTACCTGCGCCTCCTTTTACTATCAACCGCTATCCAACCAAAGGAAACCAGGAACTGTAAGAAGACAACGTGATGAAAAACGTGCCTTTTTGTTTCTTTAGCTCAAACTTGGCTGATTGGACAGCTATAAAAGCCACATTTACCAGATTGTTCAATGAAGTGTAACAAGACAATTGATGACACTGGAAAATTGATTACAGTAGATTGTTACTGAGGGAGACAAATTTAGCTAATATTTTTTTAGTTTTTACAGATATCGTATAATGCATTTGAGAAAGCATGATTTTTTTTTTGTCAGTGACTGTCAGTTTGTTTTGATTTCTTCCTTGTTTGGATTGGTTTAAAGGTGCTCTGAGCGATGTTGGGCGACGTTACTTCTTGTTGAACTTGTTGTTCAAAGTATTTTCAAACAAAACGAGGCTAGCACGCCCTTCTCTCCTCATCCCCTCCTTTCCGTGCTTCCGCGCACTAACGCCCCACCCCCAAATCCTTCTTGTCGGTTATTGGCTGGAACACTGTTTGTGTATTTCGTGGTGCAGATTGGCACAATTTGTTTTTGTTGGCGTTTGTGGAGCCTGGGCTGTCTACAGTGACCGCATTTGTTTTTTTTGTTTTTTTACAGTGTGTTCTGGGGACAAGCACCTCGCGGATAGTGAGGAGATGTTTGCTGTATGTGACAAAAAAATGTTGTAGCCTAAAAAACGCGTGGCATCGCTTAGAGCACCTTTAAGAGCAGACAATCATCGCCTCAAAGTGGGACAGATCGCATGATTTGCAACACAAAGTACTGTCTGCAAGCTTATTTTAACATTTATTTAACCTCCTTTTTACCAGAGTGATCAGACAGCAAAATGTTAGTGTCTCACCAGAATAGAGAACAATGCCACTAGACTAATGCTATGTAATTTTGGAAAGTTTGGCCATTCTACCAGCGGGACACATCATTTTATTGATTTCTTTTTTCCCTTTTCAAATGGAGATTATCAGTCAGTCTTGTAAAACACTGAAAGTGTCTGGAAATATATGCTGTCAAAACCACTGCTTGACTGTGTGTAGACAAATGTTTTTTTGAACAAAATTGCTGGATTTTGAAGTTTACAACACACGAGTCCTTATAACTGCATAATTTGCACAAATAAATGGCATGTCAACAACTAAGTTTGTGTGTGTACATTCAAAGCAAATTATTTTACTTCAAAGTAAAACACTGAAATAAAATGATTGATTAATCAAACACGATCTACTAGGGATGGGCAATATTATCGATATTATATCTATCAGATATGAGACTGGATATCGTCTTAGACTTTGGATACCATAATATTGTGATATGACACAAGTGTTATCTGTCCCTGGTTTTAATGGCTGGATTACAGTAAAGTGATGTTTTTTTTAACTTACCAGACTGTTCTAGCTTTTCTATGATTTGCCTTTACCCACTTAGTTATTATATACACACTGATGATGATTATTTATCAAAAATCTCATTGTGTAAATATTTTTTGTAAGCACCAATTGTCAACCCTACAATATCGCCGCAATATCATTATCGAGGTACTTGGTCAACAATATCATGATATTAGATTTTTTCCATATTGCCCAGCTCTACGATCTACTGTTTCAACTGGGGAAAAAAAGGTTCACTGCAACTTTAAGTAGGGTACCAAATGAAATATAGCATGTATGTTTATATACATTCACAATACAGAGGTGTTGGGGTTATGTTGCTATTGTCACGTTAAGCACAAAGCTAACTCTCCAGCCACATCCAGTACATTAGCATCAACTATGCTAGCATATATCCCCAGTAAAGCTGTCTGGGACTTGCTAGAAGATGACATGCAACAAATAACATAGGCTTAACTCAAGTAACTGTATGCCTTTGTTTACTGAATTACTGAACCAGGAAAGAAAAGGGGGAAACCCATTGTAGGCTTTGTAAACAAGAATGGAAGTTCACAAGGATTGTTGGACCTTGTGCTTTCAGAATCAGGAGCTGAAATATTTGGTAGTGGGCTTCATGGTGGGGGACGTCAGGTGGTGTTGATGAGAGGAGCTAGGGGACTGCGGTGCCTGTCCTGAGGAAAGACAGAAGATTCACTTGTCAATTCTGTCAAGCAGTCATATCCGCATTAGAAAATACAAGAGATGACAAAACTAGAAGGACTGTAATATTTTTGGTAAGGGTGCTCCGATCGATCGGCCACCGATCGGTATCGGCCGATAATGGCTTTAAATAGTTTGATCGGTGGTCTCCATAAAGGCCGATCAGATAGTCCGATCAGATGACGCACTACCACGGATGTATTAGGAGCGCACTACTCCTGAGAACATTTTCAAAATGGCGGCGTCCCTACATTCAGCGGTCTGGCAGTTCTACAAGGTGTCTGAACGGTGGCAGAACAGCAGTTGGCCCGCGGCCGGCCGCAGAACGAAGACACTAGGAAGACGGCTACTGCTTTTAAAAGCGTCTGCCACCGGTGGTGCTCCGGCAAACGTGTTTGTGATTACACCATTCTGACGCTTCTACTGCCTCTGGAGCACCGCTGGTGGTCCGCCGACTCATTGCTATCTGGGAAAAAGACAATACATTAGCGATTAGCAACGTGTGTACCGAGGAAATACCACGAGGCGGAAAGCTCCAGAGACATTTCAACACCACCAACCTCATCAGACATTTGAAGGTTAGTCACAGAAAGGAGGATGAGGAGTTTTCAAAGTTAGCTAACGCTAAGGCAGAGCGGAGTCGTGTAGCTAGCAGCTCCGGCACCGCTCAAACAGCTGTTTCGCCGTGTGTGTGTGTGTGTGTGTGTGTGTGTGTGTGTGTGTGTGTGTGTGTGTGTGTGTGTGTGTCGGTGTGTGTGTGTGTGTCGGTGTGACTGACTGTGTGTGTGTGTGTGTGTGTGTGTGTGTGTGTGTGTGTGTGTGTGTGTCGGTGTGTGTGTGTGTGTCGGTGTGACTGACTGTGTGTGTCTGTGTGTGCTGAAGAAATGTGCAGTGATTGAAAAAAACAAAACAAAAAAAAAAATAGGCTCCAATACATAACTAAAGTGTGTGGCAAAATTTCCCAAAACTCCCTGATTGACTTAAACTCTCTATATGAGATAAGGACTCTGAAGAAAGCCCAGTCAGTCCTGGCTGATATAACCCCCCCCCCCTCTGAACAGCGACAAGATGTTACCGTCTGGCCGCAGATTCTGTCTGCCAAAATGCAGGACAAACAGACATAAAAACTCTTTTGTTCCTGCTACTATAGGCTTTGTAAATAAGTCATTGCGAGATGTGTATGTCTGTGTAGTTTGTATTTATTTTGTCTATTATTGATGGGGTTTGTTTTCTGTATAGTCTATGTGTTGTTTATGTTGCATTCTATTGCTGCACAACGAATTGCCCCTCGGGGATAATAAAGACTCCTTGAACCTTGAACCTTGAAAGGACATTTTTTAGATTTTGAGCTAGGACAGAAAGCCAAACAGTTACTGATACATTCTCTAAACATGTGTGACTGTTATGTAATGGCGTAATTTTCAGTTCATAAAAGTGATCGGTGATCGGTATCGGCCGATACGCCTTCCAGCAATCGGTGATCGGCCCCAAAAATCCTGATCGGAGCACCCTTAATTTTTGGCATTACTGCTTGTCCTGTCAATGTAAACAGGCATAACAAAACATGAGGTAATCTACAGCCAAGTTACAAATATCTGCAATTTAGAAAAACGATATTTAGGCAACCTGTTATATGCTCCGTCTTGATGTTCTCATCATAGCCCTGGTGTCTCTGGTAAGCCTCAAAGTTGACTGAGGCATCGTCCTCTGATAGGCTGTGAGGAACCTGGCCATCACCAGGGCGACACACGTCAAAACGTATCCATCGGTAGCTAAATACACAGAGAAAAAAAAGACATCAAACATGAAAACAAATCTCATTCCTTTCTGATGTTCTGAATGTTGAAAAAGTGCATGTTGTGTATTGAATTTACTTGCTGCATTTGCGTGCTCCAGGACAACTCTGGATGAGATTCTGGATGGTGGGGTGTGAGAAGCCAAAGAAGTCAGCTCCTGATGGCACAATGGGCACCACGGACTTGGAACTAAGAAAAGGACATGTTGAAATAGTTCAGAATTATATTAAAATGTTTCAAGATAAAGTTTACTTTGCTTTCTGGAGATATTTGTCTTGGACATATGGTGGACTTTTTCTAGACTTAACCTCAATCCACCACAATTTAACCACTTTGGTACCTGACGGACGCGATGGCCTTCAGTAGATTGGAGTGGCACGTCAGGGCTGAGGAGGCCACGATGGCATTCTGAGGATCTTCTTCAGGCACAATCTCAAACTGTGAGGGACAATATTGGATCGCATGTGTCAATAAAATATTTTATTTTATTCATACTATTTCAAACTGAACCAACCAAACAATTGAATGTGTGTGTGTGTGTGTGTGTATACCTGTGGACCTGCTCCCATATCCTTGATTTGGCAGGTGTAGAGGCACTGCTGGTCAGGGTTTTTCATGCTGGCAAAGACTCGGGTGCTGCAGAAGCCCACCGGGTAGATGGCACACTCATCATGGAACAACATTCTGTCTGTGATTATCTGGAGAGCAGGCAAAAGTTTGCATTGGGAATGGTTTGTGTCAGATTTTATAGAGGTTGTTATAGACTTAATATTTAGCGCTGCGAGCTCGAGGGTGCTGGGATCAGCGCATGCAAAACAGCGTGGATGCACGTTCCTTGAATTTAGCTGAATCTTGTTATATGGGCCAAAACCATTTCCACCTACTTTTGCGAACTCTACCTAGGCTGTGAGTCTGATCTGCACGGTAATTTGCGTGTAGACGCGGTGAACCCTTATGACCAAAAGTTATTAAAAGAATTTTGCTAGGTTGCAGTCAAAACCGGAAGTCATGCGTATCTTGCCAACAACTACTCCGATTAACACGAAACTCAACATAGTAGTTCCCCACGCTCTACTCAGGCCCTGTTTACACATAAATGGTTATTTTGAAAAACTGATACATTTCCCTTTGTTTGTGCCCTTCGTTTACACGCAAACGGAGAATTTGCCTCTAAAAACGTGACTTTCTAAAAACTCCGGCCAGAGTGGAGATTTGTGAAATCTTCCTTTGCACGTTTGCATGTAAACTGAGACAAACGGAGGTTTAGGCAGCCGAGGAAGTGAGGAAGAGAAGAGAGAGGAAGTGATTTGTTGCTATTTTCGGGATTCTGATTGGCTAACGTGGGCTTGAGCTTCTCGTTACACTGCCACCTACAGGTTTGGCATGCTCTTGACGGCATTGACGGCATATATACACGGGTATGTGTAAACGAACACTTTTCTGAAAACACACAGCTATGCATGATGTTATTTTTGAAACCGGAGAGGTTGAAATGTCCGTTTATGAAAATAGCCGCCCACGTGTCATAGTCTGAGGCTGTGTACAAAATGTGATGTCAATCCACCACTAGGTGGAACTATTTCACATGACCTGTAGCATATCTTGGCAATAATTACTCCTATTAACACAAAACTCGACTCGCCATATAGTTCCCCATGTTCCACTGAGTCCTTGCGATCGGCCACCATGTGGTGCTGTTTCTAAAACATTTTGAGGAGGCAATAGGTGGCGCTTTTGTTGCAAAATCATAAAATATGTGAGTAGAGCCAGCCATGTATTTTCCATTTCCTTCCGCTTTCTTTGTGTTGGAATTCTAAATTTGGTGGATTTATGAGGACTATTGTAGACTGCTCCTCAGATCTCTGCAGGGTAAATTGAGACAGCTAGCTAGACTATCTGTCCAATCTGAGTTTTCTCTCGCAAGACAGGGGCTCTGCAGAGTTCAGCACCGCCTATGACGATTCTGATTGGTTTAAAGAACTGCCATTAAACCAGAGTACGTTTTACTCCCATCCCCGAATGCCATGTGCAGTAGCCAAACTCTCCTTCAACGCGCTTTGGAGGAGGGTATGGCAAAGCGAGACTAGCCAGACACTGACCTCTCCCAGGCTGTAGACCGTTAAACCTCCCAGTACGATGGGAAAAACGGGACGACCAGATGAGTCCAAAGGGATGGGCTGCACCAGTTTCCGAGACCCATCTGCTAGCTTTCTCTTCTTAGACATCTTCTTTGGAACTGAAGAAACATAAGACAAGAAAATAATGGGCCAACTGTCTTGAAAGGTGATTGTAAACCATTCAAATCACATCAATGCATGCATTAACACTTGACCATAGCACTCACGTTCCTCCTTTCCATTTTCCCTGCCTCGCTCTTTCCTTTCTTTCTTGGGTTTTTTAAGAAGTCCCTCTTCCCCTGTTGAAACCACTGATGCCAGGTTATGCCCCCCAGACAGGCCTGAAACCCCTGCAGGACCTGCGGTTAATGCCGCAGGCGGCACAGGTGGATGGGAGCTTGAGCTGGGTGTTGGCAGTATGTCCCCCTCTGACAAAGACTGGTACTGCAACATTGACTTCAGTAAAAACCTGGACATGAAAATGAATACAAATGTGACTTAATGCTTTGTTTTTCAAAGGTGACATGATGTGAAAAAATATGCAAAAAATAGCACAATTATGAAGCCACACTTTTTACAATCACAACAGCACATCCACCATGTACAAGAGTAAAAAACTGGATAAAGTGAGACGAATAAGAAGGTCCTTGCTGAACACCCACAGTTTTAGGACGTTAAACATGACCACTCACCTCCGCTCCTCCTTTGCTCTCAGAAATTTCTCTTCTAAGTGGGCAACTTCATCACAGAGAGCTGCATTCTCCTGTGGGTAAAACAGTAGAACAACGAGAATTAAAGAGCTGTGTATCTAAACTGGTCCTGATAGGAATTTCAATTCTATAAAAAAGAAAAGAAAAAACTGTTCTCACCAAAAACAGTTAAAAGATTCTAACAATATCATACCAAAAAATGCATGATGTGAAAGAAAACGTAAAATTGTAGCTTTTCAAGAGTCAATAGTTTACTCACAAATATCATGGCGCTGGCAGCTTTGCGCAGCCTAAGGTACTTGAGTCGGTACTTTTCATTCTGCTTTTTTCGTGGACCTCTCTTCATCTTGGTCCTATGCTCTGAGGAGCTGGTGGGGGATGGGAAGGTGGGCGCCGAGGCAACTGAGCCAGAATTGGAGATGGTGTTCTGCTGCGGAGAGCCGAGGAAAGACTGGGCGGTGAAAGCCTGCAGGGCCTGCTGCCTCTCCTCATCAGTCTGCGAGGAAACAGAGGGAAGGAGGAAGACCGAGATTTGTTCATGTGCAGCAGGAGTACATGAGGCTAATGCTTGTGTGGCCTTCAGGGTGAGGGATGAAAATACAGACAAAAATGTAAACGAAAATAACACTGATGGGAGCTTACACATAGACTGCTGTATGACAAACGATGAAAGTTACTGAAAACAAAATGTGCACAAGATCTTCAAATAAACTTAAATAAAGATATTATTTCTACTCTCAGAGCTCCTCCGGGAGGATTTCCCTCTTATATCCCTTTTTACACTGAAAAACAGTTGCCAGGTGTGGGTTAGTCCAACTGAGTTGTCCAGCATGGCCCCAAGATCCTGCTGCTGACTAACATTTAACACAGGTCTGACACAGCTCAGCTTTGGGGCTCAGCTTCTATGGTGTAAGCATTTGTCCTATGGTAGTTAAATAATTATTAAGGGCTTATTAGTACTGTAGGTATAATTAAAAATTAGGAGTGACTTCTAGCCAACTCTACTTTGAAAGTCTGCTCTCCTGGATCATGCAGATGAACAAACATTACTCCTCATGTATAAGGTTAACTAAGAAGATAAATAGCACATAAGACATCCTACATGACACTTGTTTATCAGATTGCCGGATAGCATTAAATCTCCACTGCAAAATGGGGCAGCAGCATTGGAGCCAGCAACACGAACTGACTGAACAAACTGATCAGGAAGGCCGGCTCTGTTATTGGCTGCAAACAGGACACTTTGGAAGCTGTGGTGGAGAGGAGGTCACTGAACAAACAGTTATTTATCATGGATATCCCCGACCACCCTCTCCACCCAACACTGGTCCAACAGAGGAGCACCTTCTCTAAGAGGCTCCGACAGCTTCGATGTCGCACGGGCCGCTACAGGAAATCATTCCTACCACAGGCAATTCAACTTTTTAACACTTCCATCACTGAGTGTGAGATAAGACTCATATACATCACAACTGCACTGAATGCACCTTGCACAATAGGTTTATCTACATCTAGTGAATCAGTTGTACTTTTTTGTTCCCAAGTTGTATATATTTTAAATATTTGTTCATGTAGTCTATTCTATTATTATTTCCTGTATATTGTATCCTATTATTTAATGTATATTCTGTATGTGTGCTTTGTGTCTGATATTTTGCTGCTGCAACACCGTAATTTCCCATTTTTTGGGATCAATTCTGTCTGTCTGTCTATCAAAAGCCCTGTATGTACCCATGTTATTTCCAATATAAATACATTGTGTCTATATGATATGTGATATGATGATATGAATTATACCAGGCCATGATGTGTATCAAACTACAGTTCAAGTACAAGATCTTTAACGCCTCAGTATTTATCCATGACCAAGAGTCTGGCATAAAAGGTCAAATGCATTTTCAGTATCCCGATATATATTCGGGTTTTGTGTGAAATTGGCATTAGTGTCACATTTAACTCACCAGCAGTGCAAAGACTCCGTTTCTGTTCTCAATCCTCTTGAATCTCCTGCTGCCTTTTTGTGTCTGAAACATAATGTGAGACTGAGGCCAATGCACGGGGGCGGAAAAGCCAAATTTGATTCCCCAAAGCTGGGGCTCATTGTAGATGAATTCCACCATTATTAGATACAGCAGGTTCAAGGCTTCTGCATCTGAGCACAGAACATCTTTTGCTCTAATAACAGTGCAGAAATGTCTGCCTCTTTTTAAAGTTGTAAAATAAGGCCAAAGAAGCAGGATGGAAAAACATGGAGAAAGAAAAATATGAAAAAGGAAACACTGTAACAGAAATACAGATGATGCATGTACTGTATCAACTGACACAGCTGTTCAATGGAGGTGCAAGTTATTATACTCAACAGCAGAGGATGCTGTCAGACTGCGTCTTAAACATCCTCCTTACCTCTCGGTACATGACAGCCTCCAGACTGGATTTTGCACTGCCAAGGAGAGAACAACATAAGCAGAGTCTAAACGTAGACCCAGGAACAAGTTTGCGGTCTACTCAAGGAATTAATGATTCATGGTTTGGCTTAACATGTGAGCACATGGGCAATAAGATGTGTAGTAAATTGAGAGGATTGCTGTACTTGGATTGAACAAGTCCCCTGTCGATGATTCTCTGTTTAATCTCCTTTATGTGCATAGGACGTCCAGCTTCTTCCAAGACAATCTACATGAGAGAATAGGGGACACAAAGAAAAACGCTTACCAAAAAATCTCACACCAGCTGATTGTGTTATTAAACACCAAACTGAAATATGATAAATAAATGCACGGCAGATACCTGTGCAGCATCGAGCCATGTGAGGTTTGGCTTCTCTGCAATTTCACTGGGTGGTTCGCTACAAATAGAAAAAGTTCAGTTTCATCCAGTGTAACATTATTTAATTTATTGGCACATCGAAAATCATTACTTATGAAGGAACATCATTTTAGAGCACATATTCATCCATATTTTAGTAAATAATGAAACTGCACCACTGAACTTAGCATGTGGGCAACTACAAATTGTCCACCCATGGGAGGCACTGCGTATATAATTTGAACTCAACATGCATCGTAGGATTGCTCGTTATCAAATGTGAAAAAAGAAAAAAAAACTAAAATGATAGTCCAGAATCGTAAAGCACTGCTAAGAAAGGGGACAGTTGGTATTAAATCATAGAATATGATTGAATTCCCTGTGAGCACAGACCTACACGGATGGGATGCTCTTCTCCTCTCTGTAGCAATCCCACTCGGCTATCTAAATGTACTCTTGCAGAGTATAAGCAGCGAGTATACACTGGACGTTTCTAAAGTATGACATGTTTTAAAAATCACATTCTTTTCCAACAACCTCTCCAGAGTCTCAGCGGTCCCAGATAGACTTGCAATGCTGTCCAGAGCAGGAAACAGAGAGTAGTTCCCCTGTTCATCAGCCTCCATCTCAGATTCAAAAGTGTTGAGAGAATCCATAGGAGACGGGGACCTGAAGACAGAAGGAACATTAACAATACATTAATGATCTCTTACTGTCTATAATGGTATACCTCTCATACATTCAGCTAGAATAACATTAGCAGCATTGTGGCTGTAACGTTAAGCAAGAGAGAGAACACACACACACACACACACACACACACACACACACACACACACACACACACACACACACACACACACACACACACACCTCAATATTCTGTGATAGTGTAGCTAAGAGTTGCTCACAGCTGCCAATGCCGTCATATACAAGAGTAAATAACGGTTAGATAGAAGCAAACACACACACACACACCTCAGTGAAACCGCAGCAAGCCCACTTCGTTCAGTTCGTGCTCCGGTTTGTTTGTTACCGTCATCCGTGTGTCAACCGGAACCTCCAGTCGTCTTCATCGCGTTGTTTACATACAGAGTGGCTAAACAACACTAGGGTTACCATCTTAACAGCACCCTCTGTCGTAATAAAACGACACTATGGAGCTGTTTACAGAAAAACATTTCAGTAATGTGGTTCAAAACGCGAGAAAAAAAGAAATGCACGTCGATAGAGGAACTAAAGCCAGTGGCTCACATCGGACCTTATTCCGTAGAGCATTTCTACCGGATATCCGGTTTCGTTTGTTTTGAAGCTTTTTAAAAATAAATGATGTTACATAGTTAGAAAAGTGATAAAATGCCAGTTTAACATTTGTAATTATAGTCGATTTTGAGTTTGTGACTTGATGTTCAGATTAAATTATTTCAAAGTATGTGGTTGTGTAACCTTTTTTGTGAAAAAAAAGAAGTTCAAGTTTGGTGTTGGAAAAGACTAAAAAATTGTGCCTCACACCGTGGGAAATTTGAGAGAGAGTGGAAAATGTTCTGCTTTTAATCACACAAAGTTTACAGAAGTTGATGCTCTTTCTCACTGTTATCTCGCTTTTGGTAGTTACCAAGGGGGCAAGCCTGCCTCCTCAGAGTGAAGCCTCCTATGGCGCCATTTTGATGCTAACAAACCATCACCCCCGTTAGCATCCCATTGACTGCCATTCATTTTGGCATCACTTTAATCAGTCCTTCACTGACCAATCAGCATTCATTAGCAAAGTGCTAGCGTGGTATGGGCAACAACGACTCAACCTGTAAGAAATCGAAAGGGCATAAGTACTCGTTCATTCAACTTTCGACCTATAATCCATGTTGAACTTGCAAAAACTACAATCAAATCTGAGATTTCTCAACGACAATCAGGCGAAAGAGACAAATTTAGCCGTCTAGCTCCATAGAGTCTCATTCATTTTGCAATGGACCGTGATCACCCCCCAGTGAAACTCTGGTGGAACTGCAACCAAAGTAGGTACAATGGGGCTGAATGGGGAGTGGAACGGCTTTCCGTAGACGGGTTTTGCATATACCTACGCTCTCCGTCTCTGCAAGATTGGGAATGATTGAGATTTCTATTGGCACAGCTACCAGAAGACTTACAACGTTCAGACACGTCGCTCACGTCACATCTACGGCGGCAAGCTCAGTTTGCAGCTGCGTAGTAATGCAACCATCACCAGAAAAGTGCTTCTAATAGACTTCACTGGTCTCCGTCCAGAGCAACGGGATATGTTGGTCCATTTTATATACTGTCTTTGGTAGTTACTAGTATTATTATTATTCTCTATCTAGGTATTGGTGTTTTACCAATTATTTCTTTTACCAATACTACACAATACACAGTTGAAGGACACTATTCTGCTCAGGACCTCACTGTGAACAGTGTTCAGTGGAACTGCTTTCTACTGAGGTGATTGTCCATATGGTTCTTATCTGGAGCATGGGGACACATTGTGTCTGGAAATAGATGTTGCTATAGGGCTGTGAAGATGACATACAATTCCATTCACCTCCATTGTATTGGGGTGGAAGCAGTTCCCTGATGTGAAACCAAATGAAATGAAACCAAAACAATTTTCATGTCTGGATACCATAAGACCATACCATAAGGGATCTTCAACAGAAGGTCCGGGGCCCCTAGGGGGTCCTCAGAGTCAATGCAGGTGGGCCTCCAAATTATTGTTAATTTTGGAAGTTTTTTCAAAAATATAAAAAGTCTTAACATGAATCTTACATATTATATAAATCCCCACTGATGATAGGCATACTGGCCTATAAGTAAGGTAGCCACTAAGGCCATCCACATACAGTTAATTCTAAGGATTCACTGTGCCACATGTATGTTTTAACATTAAAACATGATTTATAAAATCATGCCAACAATTATTAGGCTATTTTAATAGCTTAGTATTCTATGTTAAAAAAAAGTGTGTAAAGGCTTGCCCTACATGTTATAGTAGGCCCAGTTTAATATGCAACTCAATTTACACAATATATGTAGTAGGGGGTCCCTGATGCATCTCTCTTTAAGTTGAGGTGTCCTTGGCTTAAAAAAAGTTGAAGACCCCTGCCATAAGAGGTAAGGCAGAAAATATGTTTTGTCGTATTTTGGTGAACCAACCCCTTTAAAGCTTTCCTATTCTTGCTGATTGTATCTTCTGCATATGATCCCTTCCTTGGTTTGTTTTGTGCCTCAACCAGGATCCTAAGACTTAAAAATCCTTTCATTGTTCATGAAAACAGTAATGACTCAGCTCTCTTATATTGGATCTCCTCTCATGTGGCTACATTTGCAATAAACAAGCCATGTGGTCCTAATTCTAAAATTGCAGCATCCATGCAAAAGACAGGAATATTTCACAACATAACAGTTTAGCCATGATCAAGAACAACTAATGGCCTAAATTGTTTGCTAATTACCCAAGTGTATCCAAATATGAATAAAAGTTGGGTCCTGTTCTGGCCAAAGGGGGACAGTGAATTTACAGGGAGCTCTTTATTTGTAACCCTGGGATGTGTTCAGAGCACAATTTTTAATCCCTTAATTCAGGGTTCTTCAATGTTTTTTAAGACAATGACCCATCAACTTAAAGAGAGATGCATCAGGGACCCCCTACTACATATATTGTGTAAATTGAGTTGCATATTAAACTGGACCTATACAATAACATGTAGGGCAGCCCAAAGCCTTTACACACAACTTTTGTTTAACATGGAATACTAAGCTATTAAAATAGCCTAATAATTGTTGGCATGATTTTATAAATCATCTTTTAACGTTAAAACATGCATGTGGCACAGTGAATCCTTAGGATTAACTGTCTGTGGATGGCCTTAGTGGCTACCTTACCTATAGGCCAGTATGCCTATCATCAGTGGGGATTTATATAATATGTTAGATTCATGTCAAGACTTTTTAATTTTTGAAAAAACTTCCAAAATTAACAATAATTTGGAGGCCCACCTGCATTGACTCTGAGGACCCCCTAGGGGCCCCGGACCCCCTGTTGAAGATCCCTGACCTAAACTAACCATCCCCTGGCAATAGCTTCCTACTGCGTGATGGACAAACATGAGATAGTGGTAACAATCTTCTCATCTAACTCTCAGCAAGAAAGCAAATAAGCGAAACAGAATTATGCAAAATTATGCAAATATTTATGCAGAATATTTCCTCCATTACTGCACCAGGTCATTGTCCTTTGGTGAAACTGTTGGAGCAATTATAGGTGCTACACAGGGCTAAACAGCCCAGCAGCACTATACAAAAATTAGCAAGAGTCATCTTGTTGAAATGTTTAAAATGCCTTTTCCCCATCCACTCTTCTCTTATAAAGGCAGCCTTGCCAGCCTGAGGTACGTATTGTTCTGATATAAGCTGAATAAGAACAAGCAGTGTCCCCTCATGCATTCCAGTAAGTGTTAAGACAAGCCCCTGTTCCAGAGGGGGGAGCGAGTAAATAGTGGCCCCTCTGATAACAGTGGGAGTAGATGACGTGATCAGTTTAACTTCACTCATGCAACATCTGTGAAGCAGTTTGATTGTGTTTTTTTTCTGTCAGCTCAGTGTTTTCTTTTGATGAGATGCTTTCATGCACCTCTTAAACTGTGTCATCCCACCTTTACCCTCTGATTGTATTTTTGTCACAACTAGGCCAGAGTATTTGAGTAAATATACTGTTAGTCTCGCTTCGCCAGACCATCCTTTGTTAGTTGTTTTAGTTGTGCGTGAGAAAACTCAGATTGGACAGATAATCTAGCTAGCTGTCTCAATTTACCATGCAGAGATCAGTTTTATTAGACACATTTTGTTTATACATATTCAGATTTACAACACAGTCAGTTACGTTAGCAATAACATCATGTTGTCATGAGGTTTTATTCAGTAGTATATGTACAGTTGGTACATTTTGCAAGCATCTCTGAGGACAAACTTCCAAGAAATAAAGTTGACAATATTTGAAAAATGACACACTTTGCATTTGATATTCACATCAGTACTGTATGTCCTTATAAGATGTATGAATGCCATTGTAGGCTACCCAAGAGGGACGTCAGACATTTAATTTACGTACAGGTACACACATGCCCCAAAATTCTGAACCATAATAATTCGGTCAAATACATGATGTTACATACTTATTATTTCAGTTTCACAACTATGACAGTTCTTCTGAACTATATGAAGGATGTATTCTCAGTAACTTTCCTATCACTGTATCGA
Organism: Gymnocephalus cernua; assembly: GCA_023631565.1. Lineage (NCBI taxonomy): Eukaryota > Metazoa > Chordata > Actinopteri > Perciformes > Percidae > Gymnocephalus > Gymnocephalus cernua. The sequence continues at coordinate 27,261,671 of CM042430.1, forward strand.
CTGTATAAACATATAAGCCAAGAGTTCGCTGAAATTATACAGTATTCACCACCCGGTTTTGTTTGAAGTGATGCAGGTAGGATTTTGTCCCACTGAAGAGGAAGGTGCTACCTGTCGACAGAACATCATACAAAAAGTGTGTTATCTCCTATCCTGTTTCAAAACAAATGAGATAAAATGTGAACAACAAATTTTAGCTGTAAAGATAAGATTTCTACTTGAGTGGCACATTGTTCTAAAACTGAGGCAAGTGTTTTTTCAGTATAAAAGTGTGTCCAGTGCGGTTACACCCCACCCGTCTACAACCTAAACACGGTAAAAACAAAAAATTACAACTTCTATTTCAGTTGTGTTCTATTTGTATCCTGCTGCTCATGTCCTCGTTATACACAGTTCATGACCATAAACTGTGACTTTTTCTCTTTTTTGTTTACTAAGGCAGCATCGACCCTTCTAGGGATTCCAGGACAGTCTGTTTGGATGAGTCTTCTCCTATGCTCATCATACTCATCATTTTAGTGTGGGAATGTCATTATGGTCATCTATAGTGTTGCTCAACCAATTCAATTTATTTAGTTATTTTTCCATACTGGAATTAAGTTGCTGTTTGGCTAATGAGAGTGTTTGCTGATTACAATTTCAGCTATAGTGTAAACTTCCTTCTGGTCAAAAGGGCGAGTATGTTAGTAGTCATACAAACTGAGGTAGGTACTGCCTTTGAATGGGCGTTATAGTGAAGATGATAATGTATTCATTAATTCATTTTGATGGGCAAGTTTTTCTGTTGACTTTTTGTGTCAAAATATAAAATCAAAACTGAGAATCATGTTCAATGTGAAGCAAGTTGGCATCAAACAAGGTACCTGTAATAAACCTCTCCTATGAAGAAGGAATACACTGCAGCGTCAACCTGCCTGACTCCGGAGGAGAAACCATACTCATGGATGGAGACTTTTCATCTTAAGCTGTTGAACCACCCAGTACTTATGATCTGGAAAAAGACAGCCGTGTCACTGCATTTTTGGACACTATGAAAAAAACGACAACATACCACAAGCGCTGCCAAACTCAATGAGCCTCTTGTATGAACTGCAACACTTAAGTTGCACAAGGCTGTAATTTGGGCTCAACTCCTCCCCCCCACTGGAAATCCAGCAATGTCATACTGGCAAGGCCTAAGTGATGCTTTGCAGACTGCCCATTACTCTGCCAGTGAATAGGTGCGCCACGCCTTTGGAAGGGATGTCATAAGCAGCATCAATGTAAGAACTGATGCTGATGAGTAAATATGTGCTGCTGTGGCTCCCTCTTAGGCGATTCCAATAAGTTGTCTGTGCTGTTCTCATCCACATATACCTCGGTTGAAACAATAAGCAGAATCAGTTGCAGCTTAAGAGCTCTTTTGCAATCATAATATAAAACATTTTTGACTTACAGTATGTTGTAACTGTTTTTAAAGAAAACAATCTCATTTCCAATCAAAACTGCAGCAAAAGATAGGTTGGTGTCACACTTTTCGGGGGCTAGTTGTGTTTCCACTTTTCTTGTGGATTTTCCTAATAAAAATGGAATGCATTAAATGTGACATTGTACATTATGTTGCACTTTTCTCTCATCATTGTATTTCCATTTTGTGCAAACAATCACCTTGTATTTTTAATTTGCTCCTCACCATACAGCGTTTGGATCCCACATCATCTTTGGATAGAGAGTATTGTGAACTGCTGTGATACCTGTAATTTGGGTTTATGATAGCAGAGGGGGTCTTTTGAGTGAGTCAAACCCAGTGAGTGGCTGTGCTCATGACCTGCAACAGCAAACAGGCTGTAACCTGAAATACAGAAACAGACAAGTCCTGTTAGTCCATTTGGCAGGTTAAAATAACACAGAACCACAGTGAAAACAGTTACTGCCATCTATGGGTTTCAAACTTTCAGGAATGTTGCACTTTTGGCCACACCCCATTGATGACGTCACAGCAGAAGTTTTCTATCAGCTGTTAAAGGCACGTGCAACACCTACTGTGACACTGTGGCCCTATCCACACGGAAACGTATTTCGATGCAAACGCACATCTTTTGCATCGTTTGGGCCGATTGTCCACACGAATCCTGTAAACGCACTGCCCGTAAACGCACTTTTTTCAAACCTGGTCCCAGGGTGAATAAAAAAAAAGCCGGCTCACGTTTGGCTTCGTGTGTACGGCGAAACCGCATACGTGCGTATCGATGATGTCATCCCCACACACCTCAGCCTGACAGCTCCGCCTTCAACCCAGCTGACGGCTCTAACAGGGACGCAATGCTGTTTATAAAGTGGAAGCATAGATATATCATATACACTATGAAGTGGAAGTAGAGAATTTATCAACTAACTAATCTGTCTGCTCATCAACTCCTTGAACGGATTATAGTAACTTTTAGCACGGCTTATTGTAGAAAGGCTACTGCAAGAAAAATGTGTAGCTAGATTATCAAAAAGACATCGGATCATTCATGTTTGTTTGACTGCCGATGTTAGCTAGCAGAGCTAGCGTTAGCGCTAGCAGTAACAGCGCCGCCTACAGGCCTGGCATATGAAGTACCGTGTTGAGTCATTTACAGATGGATTCATGTGGACGTGAATTTTCTTGAATCCAGTGAAGACGGATGCGTTTTCATCCTAACGTCTTCGTCTGGATGGGGCCAGTGTAAGGTTTCAACTCACAGAGTAGTGCAACAGCTGTTTGCTGCCAATTTTGGTTCAGAATCGACATTGTTGAAATAAATATTCAGATCCTATAATCAAGTTAAAAGTGCAAGTACTAAAATCTAAAATAAAGTCTTGCTTTCATGATTTGTAGTAAAAGTATTGTCAGCGAAATGTAACCTACCTATAGTATCAAAGTAAAAGTACTAATTATGCAGAAAATTGATAGTTATATGATTACATATTGCATAATTATTATGTATCCATTAATGTGAACATTAATTAAATATTGTATAAAAATGATATGATTAAGTTGATTTTTGCTTGTATAATCTTAAGTTGTAATGTAGCTAAGACTGTGATATAGTAGCGTAAAAAAGTACACTATTATGTAGTATAGTAAGTAGCATAACATGGACATTCTAAAATAAAGAACAAATACCTTAAAATTGTACTTAAATACAGTACTTGAGTAAATGCACGTCACATTTCCCCACTGTGGATTTTTTTTAAGGTGTTACAATTAACTCAAAGTATTGATCAATACAAAGCTTTGTTTTGACAGTGTGCATATACTACTATTCTGATTCTTAGCTTCTATAGGATAATCGTTTGTGTTTCATCCTGACAAACCTTGACTCCCCGCCGTCCATGTTTCATCCTCCATCAAAGTGCACGTCTCCTCCCATCCCCTCTCCTGGCTGAAAGGCAAGAACCTGCACATCAAAGGGAAAGAAATCTCCATGAGCTGCAGAACAGAAAAGGCACTTATTCACGCAATGAATTAGACAGGACTTAAACATGTAATAAGCTGTGTTTCTATTTCTTTTGTGGCATTATTATTAACCATAATTGGCAACTCTGTTTTAAGTGCTTAACCAACATAATTATTCTTCAGAAGTGATTTTCAGATTTACTTCTGCGGGAGAGGGAGACGACTATTTCAGCTTTGCCATGGTTGACTTTGATGAACCTCAGTAGTGCTGCATCACTCCATATCCTCAGGGCTGAACAAAAGGACTTTGCCACATCCTCTCTCTTCATGCCAGCAGTATATTTGGCAATGCTGCAGTGCCAAAGACAGACACACACACAAGACAGTGTGAGCAACAAGTTTCACAGCTGTAACTCCCGTAACATGTCATATAAATAAAACAATCTACAAGCAAATGCCCATTTTACAATATTACAGTAATCAGTAAAAACAAAACATCTCAGATGTATGTGATGGTGTGGTTCTTCCATTTAGGCGTTTTGGGGTAAAAGGGGGCGACCTATCTCTCTCAGACTAAAGAAGTTTTGCATTTCTCTGATCTTTTCCTCCATGGTTGACGCAGACCGGATCCTTCTCCCCGACTCTCTGCCTCTGGGGTTCAGGTTGTAAAACCTCTTGAGGTAGCCCTGTTGTTAAGAAGAGTTCAGGTCTGGAGGCTTAGATCTCAGTTTGTATGATGAGATATCTGCAAATGGTGTTTTATAATATTTAATCTACAGTATTGATGTTGTCTATGTTTGATGTGAGGTTAAAGGTGGCTTTTTTCAGATGCACATATAAAGACAAACAGAAAAGGGATTGTTAATTATTCATACAAATACTCTCCCTCTAAACAAAAACTTATAAATTGTGTTGCCATCAGAGCAAATTTCTCAGCGATGTTATGTTTTTAATTTGCTAGTTCATTTCATGAAGGACACAGACGAGGTGAATCCTGGTAAAAGTAAGGATTGTCCCTCATTGACCCTACTAACAGCATATCAATTGCAAAGAGATATGGATATGGAATTTTGAGATAAATGAGAAGGGATGAGCAAAAGCTGCAATTTAGAGCCAGAAGTATGCCTCATATTTAATTTTTTCTCTGTCCATCACTTAGCGTTGAGATTATATACAGCCTATATGTTATGTATATAGGCTATTATAACAGAACAAAACAAATCAAATATTACCTTTTGAAATAAAAGCACAGTAATAAAACATTGTTTGTTCCAGTTTGCAGTAGTTTTTCATAAACGTTTCTACAGTTACAGTGACTATGTTTCAGGCAGTCGTCCACCCACACACAACGCAGCCAGCTCCACATCCTCAGGCCTCGGCCACTGATCCTGATCGACGGGTAGAGTCCACAAGACTGCCGCTAACATCAGAGAACCTAAAACATGTATCCACAGCCAGAACAACTCCATGTTTAAAATGCACATGTCCACCAGGCTTCACATTTTATATGGATTATCTGGGATGTTGGGCAATCACATTTCACAAAAGCACAAATAGTTACAGCTGGGTCTTCCGGACCGAGTTTTCTGGAGATTTTTGTGGTTAAAACCTTCCAATGAGACGTCTATAGGGCTTTCAATCTGTTATAAGGGAAAGACATGTGTGTACAGTGTGTTTTGTCGTACAGAAACCAGAAGCCAAGAGTGTAATTTGTGAATTCTGTAGATTGTACTCAGTCAGGTCAAAAGCTGCAGGCATTAGTGAGGCAAACCTAAATTACATTCATCACGTCTGTATATCAGTCTCCACCACAGTGACATGCAGATTTGATGAAAAGATTTTTACACTAAACAAATCATAAAACCTGATGCTGGGAGCGTTTTACTGTGGGATACAGATACAAAAAACACACATGTATTATCAGGTTGGAACTGTAATTATTTTATTTTAAAAGAAATTAATGAATAATAACAATTCACTCAAAATTGAAGAAGCACAAAATTGTTTTTCTTTTTCTTGTTGTTTTAATTTAATCAAGGTTTTCAGGTAATGTTCATGGATTTACAGTATTTCAACATCCAAGCCAGGAATTAGCTTTCTCAACTCCGACAACATGTTTCTGGGTGTAGTCGTATTTGTAGACTTGTGGTCCAACAAAGAAGTAGATGAAACCTGAGATGAGAAAAGAAACAGATGTTAAAGATGCAAACACAGTGATTCACATATTTAACCTCTATCATGCTGTGTTGTCTGGAATGTTTTTGTTGTTTTTTGTCGTTGATGATGATGACAATGATGATGATGATGATGATGATGATGATGATGATGATGATGATGATGATGATGATGATGATGAGCTTTGTGAACTTAAATATCCACTTTTGCTCACAATTGAAAGGGCAGTTTATCAAATAAAGGCATTTAAAGTAGTAAAGTGGGCAAAGTATAAGTTTTAAATCATAGAGGGGAACCACATGCTCAGTAAAAATGTCCCTACACTCGGCTGATGTTTCATGTAAATTAGCATTCCTATGCTACTAATAACAATACACATTGCAAAAGCCCCCTGAAGCTACAGGCAGAAGTATACTACCTCCTAACTCTATACACTTTCCTTTCAGAGCATCGCCCTGTTTTCCTATACTGTTCAGTCTTGTATAAAGTACTTGAAAGCAATACTTGAGTAATAGTACAAGTATCTTACCAGAAAATGACTCCTTTCAGAATATTACTTGAGTAAAAGTCTTAGATTATCTGATATTTACTGTACTGAAAGCTTTAGTGCGTAACTTTTTGATATTAATAAACGTCTGTTACATTCAAGCCATTGCCAAATGAGTTGCTACAAAGCTAATTAAGACTATCAGCTCCACACAACTCTCTCTGTATTTCGCAGAATGGTTATGTTCAGAAGATTTTGTCGTCTGGTGACTTTGCCGCGCACAAACTCGAGTGAAGATAATTACCTCTTCTTCATGTTTTTTTAATCCTCCGTGTCCTCCTTGGCTACTAGCAACTGCATTGAGGAGGGGTCTTGTCGTTACTTAGAATTCCTTAATGGGGGTGACAGAAACTATGCACTATAGCTTTAAGTATCAAAAGTAATTTTTTGATATTAAATGTACTTAAGTATTAGAAGTAAAAATAAAAGTAAAAAAAAACTTGATTATGAACTTTATGGCCAAAGGTGTGTAACATTAATCTTCATCACCACTATCGTTGGGGTGGTCATCGTCTGTTACCATGGCGGCAGAGCCTGCACCAGATGCTTCCATGACACTATCAGTCATTATGCTTCCTCCTCTTCTTCTTTACTTTTGGCTAAAGTTTTTAGTTTTTTTTTATATTTGCCGCTTGGCAACAAACAGGCATTAGGTCACCAACTGGAATGGAGCGTGCATTATCTTGGCAATTTAGGAGCAATGATTCACCAAACCTGCTTTTTTCCAGTGTAACATGTTTCTTCTGATTTTATTTTGTAGTAACGAGTAACTAAGATGCTTAGGAGAAATGTAGTGGAGTAAAAGTATACATTTTATTTAGGAAATATTGTGGAGTAAAAGCAAAAGATTCCAGAAATATAAATAACAAAATTCTACTTAAGTACAGTAGTGAAGTATTTGTACTTCGTTACATTACAACACTGATATTGTTGACATGTATATTATGCTTGTTGTGGAACATTTTTAGATTTGACTGAACAAACATTTCAAACATACAGTTCAGTGGGTAATAATAATTACTGTGGCTCACCCTCTTTATAAACAGCTGCATTTATTGTTGTGTTGACTCCAGGGAAGTCCTCGCTGATGTACTTTGGGTAACCAAAATCCATAACCCTTCGGTTTTCATTGTAACTGAAACAGACACGATATAAGTGTTTGTCAGAAGTCATGACTCATGGTCATCTGTTTCCCTTGATCACATCATCAAAGTACAAATTGAACCCTTTGCTCTCTGTGTGAGGTCCTAATCAGTCGGAGTCAACTTTTTGAATGTCCCTACCTACCTTTGTGATTTGTCTTGATTATGCCACTACACTTTCATTAAATATATGCAATTTTTGCAGTATTATATTTAGGTTAAAAAAGTGTGGCTTTTGCTAATGCATGATATTGGAGTCAGATTTTCTGTCCTCATGACGAAAACTAAAATCTACAGTGCAAAACATTAGTATTCTTCTAACTGCAGTGCACGACTTAAACTGTTCAAATAACCTCAAACGATCAAAATAAGCAAAGTAAAATGTTCTTTGCGTGAGAAAATGAATGACCTTTAAGTAAGTGCAATTGCTATCATGGCTAATTCCAATTTGAGTCAAAAGTCTATAATTGTTATGATTGATCCAGTTATTGGATTCATGTTGTTCATTTGTCGCTTTACCTCCAGTAAATGTCATGCATAAAGAAAAGGGTGCGTCCTGTTTTCACTACGTGCACTGCCGCATCAACGTCCTGGACCCAGGCTGGAAATCCAAAGTGGCTGAGTAGTCGAGGCTTGCCCTTCACAACAGAGCCTTTCACTGTCCAGAACATGGATTCTGTCAAAACAAAAGGAGAAACATCTGTGTTTTTCTTTTTCATTTCATCTTCTTTTCATTTTTATGTCAGAGGGCTTTCACTAATTTGGTGATTGTCAAAATTGTGACATAATATAATCTATTATGAATGTTGAATGTTTGTGAATGTAGAGTTCTGGGATGATTAATAGTTGGATTGTGTATAGAAATTGGGATTAAATGTAATTATAAGGAGGCGGTGAGACCAAGGAACATTATGTTGCAGTTTGCAGCACTGAATTAAGACAGTTACCATGAATGATGTAAGCAGTGGATCTGCGAGGCACCCAGAAGGCTGCATCAATGCAGGTCTCAATCTTGGGCATAAAGTTGGTTATGGGACCTTCTTTGATGTCATAGTGCTCATTATGTTTAATCCAGAGGTATCTTGTGGGAAAAAACATTGCCAGTTAGGTCAAAACATTCATGATTATAATAAAGATTATAAGAAAAGAAATGACATATCCATCATGCAAAGCCTTATACTGTACATGTACCAATACCATTGCATTGCAAGAAGAATATTACATTCAGTTTGCATTGAATGGTAAATGATAACACTTTTACATGTTCAACCATCAGATCCTAAAATCAATCTACAATATGAGACTCATTTAGAGATACAAAGGATGACTTTTGACCTTTTTTGGAAATATATCTTAATATGAATAAGTGTTTTAAATTAAAGAATAAAAGAAAGAAAAATCATCAACATACCTTTCTTTAAAAAAAAAGGTGGCATCCCCAAACGTGGACACAGCGTCAAAGGTCAGGTCTGAAGCACATTTGTCCCGCATGATCAGAGGGAACAGCGACCCTGACAGCCAGGGGTTGTTCTGAGAGCTCCAGCTGAACCTCGAAAAGAAATTTGGACCTCTGACTGGACCTAACACACATAAGCACACACTTAAAGACCAGGTTCCACTTCAATAATAACAATAAAAACACTCAAATTTAACTATATTCCAACAAATGTTACTGTACTTCCATTACAATAAATTCTTTATCTTAAATAAATAGAAATTGTTTACTGTAAAGTGCGTTGATGTTTGCTACATCTTCTATGGATAACAGGTTGGCTGAACTGGAGGATTTGTAGGTTGGGTACATCAGTGACTCTCGGTTTCTAGAGTGCTTTAGGCCCAAAGCATGGCCAAATTCATGTGCAGCTACAACAAACAGATTGAAACCTGCAATAACACAAATAATATGCATCCAAATGATATTTGATTTGTTGGCTTTCTATTAAATCCCTTCAGCATCATTGTGAAGTGCCAGTGTGATTTAGTTCTGCACCTGTCCCTCCTGCTGTCCAGTGTTCATCGTCATCAAAGTGCGTGTCCCCTCCAGCGCCGAGCCCTGGACCGAAAGCATGCGCCAATGTGCCTCTGGGTCCATCAAATGGATAAAAGTCACCATGTTCTTCATAATGCAATCCAGGCCAAACAGGAAATAGAAACCACAGAGAACACAATTTTATTTCATGCCACAAGAAAATGACAGGCCTCTGTTCACATTGTCTAGATAAGTCTGTTAAATTCAGCAGTCAGTGCATGATGACACTGCCTTGCTTATTGCTTATGCTTGTGTGAAGCAAAAAGACCAACGCACCGTTGGTCACAAACTCCACCATGATGTCAGCGTTGCGGGTGTGTGACCTGACAAATGTCAGACTGCTGGCTCTGGCCCAAATGCTGAACGCTGACTCAACCAGAGAGTCCACAGTGTTGCGAGGCAAATCTCTGGTGTACCTGCCAATGCTGCCACATCAATGTTGTTCATGAACATGAGGATCAAGACAGTGTTCCCTAAAAACACGTCTTATTAATATGATTCAAAATTATTGATAGCAATGTTATCCCAACTTGTGATACTTTTTAAAGAATAATAGCTAAGTTCATAGATGACACGTACTAAATATATGGTTATACAGCCTTTGACGATGGCTGCCTGTCTTAGTTTCTCTTTATTCTTGCATCTATTCTGTATGTAATCCAGCAGGCGTGACTCAAACAGAAATAGCAAAGAAATGGCTTAGGACGTTCCAGACAGTGTTACATAAGTTCAAGCATATATAGTGAACTTGGCACTTGTACAAGCCCACAATAACTCACAGAGGCAGGACTTCCAAACCCAAAAATGTGTTAACCACAATGATTTATGACAGCTCCCTAATTGCTGCCAAAGGTTTTATTGCCTGCTGCATTAAAATGTTTCCCACGTATTAGCGAGGTTTGCATTTTTAGGGACAACTAGACTATTATATTTTTGACAGGTTCAGTCTGGGTCCGACATGCTTATGTCTTTCATCTACAGATATGTCTTTCAGACTGTAATTCTATTCCACTTTTAAAGTAAAAACAGATTGGTAGCATCTTGATCATTAAACATCATTACAGACCACTTAGATACCTGTAGGTGATGACATTCTTGTTCCATCGTGTCCCCTGGATGTGGCTGTACTCCTCCACATCTGGCACGCCACATCGAGGGCTCCTCATCATCTCCAGGGTGACTGAGTCCAGCATGCCTGTTGCATTGAGCCCAAAGAATATCTGCATATCTTTCACCTTGGACGTAAAGGAGGGGCTGCTCCGCTTTATGCGCACCATAGGGTCGTTTTGCAGGTTGTAGTACTGCTGGAGGTATTCCTATGAGAAGATTCGATGCCCAAATCAGATATTATGTTGCAGTGAAGAGCCAGGGAATTAACTTACCTTTGTGGATCTTGTTTTTTTTTTTTTTTGCAGAATGTATTATAGTAGATTACACATTATTGTCATACTTGGCTGCATCCATCACATTGTTTATAACTTCTATATAAAGATATAAATCTGCGCCCTTGGTTCATCAAATTTACAGCATCAAATGTCAATTAGACCATTTATGATTACAATTACAAATAAATACAATTCAAATCATTCAAAACTGAATAAAGACTTTGCAAGCAACATTGTTAACTGATTTCCATGCAGAATGTCTTTCGCAACAATTCTTTCCACAGAAAGACAATAATACATTCATGAAAGGAAATTAGGGAGAGAGAAAAAAGAGGATGTAAGACAAATCTGCTAAAGCATGCAATGTAACCGATACAAGAACTCCGAGGGCAGTGCAATTACTCACCTCCATCCCCCACCCGCACAAAAACAAAAGAAATAAAAAACATTATCTCAACATCCAACAAATATAGGCGAGAATGGATCCTTGCAATTTCCTTCCTTCAAAAGAAATACCTTCAAATTGGCATGTTTTTGGCATTGTACAAGATAGTAAGTCCCATCCAGTCTAATATCATGTAGCTCATGCAATTATGCACTTACTGTGGCCAGCTTCAAGTCAACCTGTGGTTCTGTAGAAGGAGAGCTCTCTCTCTCCGGCATAAGTGTGGGCGCCATAAGACATGGACCAGGCATAAGTAAGACTAAGACACACCAAGAAAGCAGCATGACATGCATTTCACAGACTTAACACTACATGGATTTTAGTGGCCTAGTTCAAAAACATGGAGAATGAAGTTCTGGTTAGAAAAAGAGAAAGCCTTTTAAATGGTTATTGTGACTCATACCATTTGCAAATCCAAGGGAAGCCTCAGACAGTACTATGGAATTAGGGAGGGGTTTGCAGAAAGCCAAGGACAGCAAAACAAGAAAAGAAAGAAATTACATTTGAACAGTTTTGGTCACGTGAGATGATTGCTCAGGGGTGCCGGACTGGGGAGAAAAAGGGGACTGAGTACCCAGGGCCCTCATGTGAGGAGGGCCCAAAAATATGCTAGAATGAATAGCTGTGGAAGCGGGGAGGGGCCCATAGAAAATACCTTTCTACAGGGCCCAGAATTTTGTGCTACACCCCTGTGTTTGCTCCAATCATGATCTAAATGGCTAACGTATTCAATGTTTGGTTTCAATTTCAACATCTTATTCAAATCCGATGAAAATTTAGACTAAAATTGATAGTAATTGAAGTGATGTGAATAAGTTAGAGACACAAAACACACATTGGGAGTGGTAGAGTGCAGTGTGCTGACTCACAGATACCAATCAATCCCAAACAAGTGATGAGGCAACACACAGCACAGACAAGGATTTTTTCTGCAGTCATTGCTTTAACTATGAGTATGTTTGGCATAAACATGTTTATATTTCCACCCTCAAAATCAAAGCAGCTCTGATATTGAGTAAAGTATTTCCTCAGTGGATCTCCTGTAGGGCAACCTCAACTAAACGCCCTCCAGACCCGACTGATGCAACACAATGAGCTGGGTGGTACTACTCAGTCCCACGCATTCTGCAAGAGCTCCCGAAATAGCCAAATCAAGCCAATTCTTTACCCGTTTTAGCAGCAAATACCTCTAAGACCATTCAATGAGAGAGTTCGCTGAAGGGGAGCTGAAATTGCAGGGATGGATTTAAGGCCTTCGAAAAAAAGAAATGGCCACCAGCCAGGCCGCCTAGACTGGCAAGGGTGGTGCCGTGGTACGTTCAGGGTACAATTATGGTTGATTGGTCATTGTGGAGCTTTATGGGACCAACAGCATTCCTCTGCAGGGCAACATGACTTTTCCAGAATACAACACACTCTTTCACAAAAAGACTTAAAGAATTTGTGTCGCTTTGGTTTTATGGTCTGAGTACAGGCGAGTTAATGAAGTCAATTTAAGCAGGAGTGATGACTGAGAGTATAGTTTGGAGCTGCAAGGTTACAAGCTGGGGGAGACCGCTGTGGTAATTAAAGCAGGCGAAACATCTCTGTTTTGCAACATACCCTTTCACACTGACAAGGGACCAGAGATGTTACACAGAAGCTGAGATGTTTAATATTTGTCTCGGAAAGTATCTTTTTTGGTCTCTAATAATAAGTAGCTACTACTTTATGCAGTATTAAAGACACTGTATATCATCATAGTACAAAAAGGACTAAATCCCAGAGGTATACTGTAGGCTACTTTTTGTCAGATCTCCTAATGACTTCATATCATAGTTTTTTTGATTTCTGTTTTATTTCTTTTTTTGTATTTGTATGTATTAGGGTCTGCGGGATTTCCTGTCAAAAGCACCTAATGTATGGTGCAGCTTGATAGATGGAACTATTTACTGAGTTAATGGCTGTCATTGGTCCTAATTTATCACAGACTATCAACCTTTATTTTGACAGGAGGTCATACTGAGACCAATACGTTTGTATTGCGGTTTTTGTTTTAAAATAGCATATTGTGCCACAATGAGAAATAGACACTCTGAAACAAAACTGAAACAAATGATGGTGCCTTAAAGCCAATATGTGTATAATTTGAAAATATCTGAATTTGGCTCCCCATAGTGGTAGTTTAAAATAAGTCACTGTGGCACAGTACAATGTACAAAGCACAGTGCATCCTCCCTACACATCCAAACTGAGATGAATGGGTGAAGCAATACCTAGATTACACTAATTTCACTGGGATTATTTTTCTCCAAAAAAAAAGAACGTATGATAATAAATTAAAAGAATCTATAATAACATACATTTTCTATTCATAGTAGCTTTAAAAACATGTTTGATGTAGCAATACACTTGCAAAATAGTAACATAATAACACACTCGGTAATGACTACATAATAATGTTTGGCTCCTCTAAAAGCTTTTACAATCTGTAGCTGGAGGCCGACATGTTAGTGTACATGAGGTCATTGCACAATCTGTGGCAAAGCAAACAACTAAATGCTAACCAGCATTTAGTTGATGATGGAGCAAATCTGAGATCAAAGTTATTTGTGCTGTATTTATTTAAATTTTGCATTTCAGCATAAGGTTGTGGGGCATGATAAGAGGTGGCATGGGACCGGCTCCCCCTCCAAAACAGTCTCTGCTGCCCTCCTGTGGTATCTCTTCATCACGTGTAGTTTCTAAATTCCACTGAGTGGTTCTGACCTTACACCATAGCAGTCACTGTGGTTTGAATCTTTGCAGTTGCTCTGCATTTTAATTTAGTGTAGTTTAGTGTGTTTTGCGGACTTGCAATGTGCAAAGATAAAATTGCAGTTTCAATATTGTACTGTATCATTTATGATACATCTTCGCATCTGTGTAATCAAAATCCTCTCTTTACTGTAAGCTGTAGCTGATTCATATTGTGGCTCACTGACCATGCTCTGTCATTATATTATGTTGCAATTATTTGGCAGACGCTTTTCTCCAAAGAGGCTTACAATAAATGTTCCATACTTTTGATAGCAATAATGCTATCGTGGTTGTGTAATTGTGTGATAAATTCAAGTGACAATGTCTGTATAATAAACTTAAATTATTTTTCCTTAGTCTGTTGCCAATAAGTGTGTTGATACAGTATGATAAGCTGTGTTTGTTGCCTCATTTGGGGATGCCAGTAGCTGGAGAGGTGCCAGTTCACCTCCTAGGCTCTGACAAGGTGCTCTTGAGCAAGGCACCGAACCCCCAACTGCTCGGGGCGCCTGTCCATTAACAGCTGCAGCCCCCTCACTCTGACATCTCTCCATTAGTGCATGAATAGGTACTGAGCATGTGTGTGTATTGTGTATTCTAACAACAGAGTGAAAACATTGTAATTTCCCTTGCAGGATTAATAAAGTATAAATTATTATTAGTATTATTAGTATTATTATTATTATTACAGGAAACATTGAGCCACATTGTACTGCGTCGTAAATTAAAGGCTAACATGTGAGAAAACCAATTAACCAACAAACATTACCTACGTATTCAGGAGAGACGCATACAATTCTTACAAAAGAGGCAGCCTTTATAGTTATGTCCAAACTTTCTGACCACAAAACAGTTGAATGTTTTAGTATAGGCTACTGCTGCTTTTTTCCAGAGAAAAGGGCCTAGTAATAAAGCCTACCTCTGAATCACCTGAATGTGTAACTCGTTCAAGTAACCTCATTGTACTGGTTCACAAAATTAAAATTGTCAAAAGAAAAAAATAATACACAAACAGATCCTTAAAGTACGGAAGCCGAGAACGGCCATGGATTTCTTTCTTTTTTTATGCACTGTTATCTCGGGGTAACGACTTATTAATTCGTTATCTCGATATAACAAAGTTTGTTTTCCCGAGAATTTTTTTTTGTTTTCTCGAGTTTTTTTTTTGTTTATGGATTTTTTTGTTGTTGCCTAAGACACCCTTCCATTTAAACCGGGGAATGGGGCTCCATAAGCCGTTTCTCCCTTCTCTTCTCCGGTCAAATACTCGGGAAAAATCCCACTAAAACAGCCTTCAATTTAACCCGGAGAAGAGGAGGGAGAAACGGCAGACCTCTATCCGCTCATGGAGCTCCTTCCTCGGGTTAAATGGAAGGGTGTCGTGGTGGGATTTTTCCCGAGCATTTGACCGGAGACGAGGAGGGAGAAACGGCAGATTTCTATCCACTTATGGAGCCCATTCCCCGGTTTAAATGGAAGGGTATCTTAGGCAAAAAAAAAACATCCATAAAAAAAACATCTCGAGAAAACAAAAAAAGATCTAAAAGATAACGAATTAATAAGTCGTTATTACGAGATAACAGTGCATAAAAAAAGAAAGAAATCAATGGCTGTTCTCGGCTTCCGTATTAAAGTGCTTCTCCTGTAGGACTTTTATTGTGAAAGTCATTTGAAGCAGCTAAAGGCACAAAACAAACATTCAGTTAGTCAATTGCCAGACCGATCTCCACAGCGCTAAAAGAGTCCGGTTCGTTCAGACTCATTTTCTGAATAAAGTGGAAGGCAACTGATTCATACGTCATTTACGTCATAAAAAGTTTATTTCACAGACATGATGAGGTCCACTCCTACTCAGTTGCAAAAGCAGAGGGCTAGTCCATCCCACTAATTCCAGGTATAAGATGACAAATGTGGAGGTTGATTGACGTGTAGCTAAGAGTAGGAGAGTCCAATACCACTTGTTATATAGAGCAGTTTTTTCCTTGGCGCCCCCCTACTTATGTCTAAGAAAAGCTGTAAGTTCTGCTCGTAAGTGGTAAATTATAATTTTAGGAAATAATTTTCAGATTTTGGTAACAAGAATATAATTCAGCGCACCATAGAGTGTGTCGTTTGTGGCTCACAGGTGTGAGTCTTCAGACCTGCCACTACAATATAGGTCATACAACACCATATTTCTCTTTTGAATACAAAGAGTGGGCCACAACACAGATCTGTAGTGAATATATGTTTCCATATTTGTCTGTGCGTGTTTGTCGGTGAGTTTCAAAATAACAGCAAAAATCCCCCTAACTGCTAACTTCCCCTGGCATGAGTCAGGAGCACTATGTTAACCACCTTCTCAGCAATGATGTTTCTCTAAACATATTTGTCTCCACAGGATGCGGAAGTGTTTGAACACAATATTTGTTATGCATTACACATGATGTCACTAATTGGATGCAGATGAGCATTTCACCAATGATCAATCGCCATGCCACCACCTGTTTGTAATCTGTACTTCTTAATGCAGTACTTCTTAGGTTTGGGTTTTCTCTGGCAAGGCAACAGCTTCATACCTACAGTACCTTGACTGCAACACGACGTACAGTCTCATACTTAGCAAAGCATTGTCATTACCAGACATTTTCCAAAAGTATGTTGATAATTACTACAATTGTAACACAAGCAGTCACATTCTTCTGTTTGACGTCTCCTTATTGTTGTCAGTGCAGCAATTTAAGTTAACTCTACAAAAGAGGGCTTTTGTATCCAAATATGAATTGATCACACAGTAAACAATGTTGATTTTATTTAGGAGAATATAAACGTTTTCAAAATGTACAATTCTAGTGGTCATTACCAGCCTTTTCTGTTAAAGTTAAGGAATTCCACTGTTGTCTCACACAGACACTGATGTAGTAGACACAGTAATAGGCAGCATATCTTGCCTTGACTCCAGAGACGTGTTGCAGGTATCTATTGTCTGGAACAATACTCTCAAGGTCTTTTATAGCCCAGAATCAGTTTGAACATCATCGCTACTGCAATGGCAAACAGAAATTGATGGAAATTCGTTTTGCAGGTATCTTGTCATAAATGACAATTTTCGACCTGATGATGGCAACAAATGAAAAGTTTGGGGTTCACCAAAGTCATTAGGATTCATCCTCTAGGCACCATGAACGTCTGCACAAACGTCCTTCTGATAGTTGAGATATTTCAGTCTGGACCAAAGTGGTGGACCGACCTAGACGGACATTGCCATCCCTAGAGCCACTAGCATGGCTAAACATATCAAAAATTGAAACGTTGTATTTTGATTAAATAGCTTTCTTATCTTGTATTTTGTACTTTGTGCTTCTATTTAAGTAATTGTGTTGTGTGAAGTGATTCTTCAGAATTGTATATTACTGTGTTTGTTGTAGATCACCAAGGTTTCTATGCTGTGATCAAACCTATTGTTGACTACAGTTCCCCATTAATGAGAAAACTAGGATCATTAACGTATTCAATCATTTTGTCATTTATGCTCTGAGTAATCCTGGTAACTGTGAATCACTAAAGGGTAACATGGGAAACACCTAAATTAGGAAGAGCTCATGTCAATTATTACCAGACAAACACATGAAGAACATGCACTTTTAATTACATACAGAATATGTGTTTGTCTCATGGTTTGTCAGTATGACAGAGCTAACATTATGTTTAATGCATTTATGTAAAACATAATATCATAAGGGACATACAGTATATATTTAAATGTCATGCTTTCATCATCTCTTTCTTTATTTTGACGTGTTAGTCACGTATCCTAAAACGTCTTCACCTAAAATAACAAGACACAGAATGACTATCATGAGACCAGCAGCAGCATGAAATAATTCCAAAAAATCCCTATTTTTTTCATAGTAAGACATTTATGTATTTCAAACATAGAGGGATTAACTACTGATATGACATCCCTATTAAGGAAAAGTCTATAAGTATATATAAGTATATCTGCCAAAAAGGGTTATCCCGTCTAAATCTAAAGCCATGTTATGCTTTTTTTTTTTTGTTTTAATGAAATTGTTAAAAGTGCATCATTTTTGCCTCATCGACATTTCCAGAGGATCTATTGGCAATCTTCTTAAGTCACTGCAATTTTAGAAATGGGAAATGCTTTACGAAAGCCTTTTAGTTGGATTCAAAGCAGTACACTCAAACCACAGTGACTGCAGTTTTACAGATACAAGCACATTCCTTTCAAAGGAGGAAGTCAGTGGCTAGGTGCTTTTACATGAATCACTGGGACCCTTTGAAAAAACAGTGGACCCAAAATACTATAAATACCGTTCAGAGCTTCTTGACCCCAATGACTGGTTTGGACAACACAGAGACAACAACAATGATATCTTTACTGCTGCTGGCGCTGGTCGCTCACTCCTTTGCTCTGCCTCTGGCATCTGAGGACAAAGACAACCAGCTTTTAGCAGAGGTAAGATCTGAGCTATCTAATTCAGATGTAATTTGGTCTTGTATTCTTGCTTCAAGTGGCTTTTTTTCTCATAATCAAAGAAAAAAGACTTCACACCGTCTTGAGCGGAGTAATCTACGCCTATTTGTTCATACCATTATGAATGACATCCGGCATGTGTTCTCTTTCAATAAACAGAAATACCTCCGTCAGTTCTACGGGTTTCCAACTGGACTCCAAGGGAAACAGAAATCATCGGGTGCCTTTCAGACCAAGGTCAAGGAGATGCAGAAATTCTTCAAACTCAAGGTGACAAAATCTGGAAAGTAGGCTAGTTATTGATCTTGTTGGTTATGTAAATGAGCAGCTGCTTTTGTAAATATTTTTAAATTTGATGTCTTCATTTGGGTAGGTTTAATTTGTAGTTAAGAGAGATGAAAATAATGATTTAAAAATGAAATTAGCATATTATTGGTGGTCCACCTTCATGTTTTTAAGATCTTTCAATGTGATATTTGCTTGAGGAGTGATATTTTTCCTGAACCTCATTGGTTGGTTGGTTGGTTTTGACGGTGCTGCTCTTGTGCAACGGGGGAGTGTGGATAATATTTTGGTTTACAATAAAACTGTTATTTTTTGTGGAAAAGAAGTTGAATTGGATTGAGTTGAGTTACCTTTATTGTCATTACAACAACCTTTGTTAGGGTCTTGCCTTGTTGAGTTCATAGTCCAAGACAGACGGGACACAATGGAAATAAGTTTTGCAACTTTCTTGTGTTATCCTCGACAGTTTTGATAAATGTACAATGTCACTGTGTTGGCATCTTGTTATGCATTTATTTTATTTTTTTACTGTCTAATAAATCAATCAAAAAAAAGACAGCATTCAACACAGCATACACATGAAACTATATTGTATAAATATAGGTCACAGTTTTACAATGTAAGCCTTGAATAGCCTAAATATTATTAAAATAAACTAAATACCACTAATAAGTTCCAAAGAAATCCATTTGGTAAAAACAAAATGTACATTAAACAGTTTTAAAATGAAAAAATTCTACAGTACTTTGGCAACACATATTTTCTTTCCACCTCTCCCGCCTCTGAAGGTGACTGGGAATCTGGACGACAACACTTTGGAGGTGATGAAACAGGCCAGATGTGGCGTCCCTGATGTTGGGGAGTACAATCACTTCCCCCGTCACCTCAAATGGCAAAACAACAATGTCACATTCAGGTATGCACTAAAATGATATGACTCAAATGTATTTTTACAAAGACTTGAACTATTCAGAGAGTGAACACCAGTATTCACTAATTCCCATTGTTGTCCGTCCCATGATGTTCCAGGATAGTGAATTATACACCAGATCTGAAGAAGTCTGATGTAGACAGAGCCATCCGCAATGCGCTGAACGTTTGGTCTGATGTCACCCCCCTGATCTTTAAGAAGCTGTACAAAGGCATTGCTGACATTATGATCAGTTTTGGAGAAAAAGGTCATTCTGACATACTGTATATCCTCTGAATACAAAAATACTTACTGATACTGACTGATTTTTCTGCACTGGACCTGCTAATCGAATGTTCTAAAGAATAGACATTATATTAGTGCGCATTCTGCTCAACATACTGTATTTAAACATTGTCTCTATTCTGTAGAGCATGGAGATTACAACCCTTTTGATGGGCCTAATGGATTGCTGGCTCATGCCTACCCACCCGGCCAAGGTATCGGAGGAGACACTCACTTTGATGAGGATGAAAATTGGACAAAAGATTCATCAGGTAAGAGTTATGCACAAATGTACAACATAAGCCCCTAAACTGTATCCTATAATGATTAATACTAAGCATCTCTTCTTTTCAGCTTACAACCTGTTTCTAGTGGCGGCCCATGAGTTGGGCCACGCCCTCGGTATGTCCCACTCGGCAGACGCCGGCGCCCTGATGTACCCCATCTACTCATACACTACAGGCTACCCGCTGGCTGTGGATGACATTAAAGGCATTCAAGCTCTCTACGGTGGGAAAATGCATGATCTGTGTTTAGATTCAAAACTAATTCTAAACTCAACAACTTAAATTCAAGTCAAATCATAATTGATATTGTGCTTTTTATAGCATTAGACTTATTTATGCACGGAAATATGTGAACTATGCGTTGATGCCAGATGTTCAATCACAGGCCCAAACCCAAACTCAAGAAAGGTGAAGCCAAAGCCTGATGCACCAAACAAATGTGACCCCATGTTAAGTTTTGACGCTGTTACCGAGCTCAGAGGGGAAACCATCATCTTCAAAGACAGGTACAGTAGGAGATGCTAATACAGTACATACACTCTAGATCATCATGGACTAATGGACGCATAACCTATAACCACTAGCATGCATGTAAAATGATGTGATTACTCTGTGACCCAAACAATTACTCTACATTAAGATTTGCATATTGTCTATATTATTTCAACACGCCACACTCTGTTGCAGATTCTACTGGCGTCTTCATCCTCAGATGCCGGAGCCTGAGCAAACACTAATCAAGTCCACGTGGCCCACCATCCCCAACAATGTGGACGCAGCATACGAGAATCCAGAGAAGGATCTTGTTATCATATTTAAAGGTGGGTTATTCATACTTATTTATTGCTATTATATTTTTTTAATTAGATAATAGATATGGTATGTAACTCTGTGTTTCAACAGGGATCCAGATGTGGGCTTTGAATGGATATAACCTTGTGAATGGTTACCCAAAGTACATACACAAACTTGGTCTCCCCAAGAAAATAAGAAAAATAGATGCAGCCGTGCACATTGGAGACACCGGGAAAACTCTGCTCTTTACTGATGAGAACTATTGGAGGTATGTGGTGATGAGTATCACATGTCCCAGTTGTAGTAATGTTTAAAGTATTTAAATCTGCACAGCACAATTCTTCTGTCATTCTTGCCACATGTAATTCTGTATTTCATCAACACTTTTTTGCATTTATTCGTCACATACAGCTATGATGAAGCAGCAGGCACCATGGACAGCGGCTACCCACGAACCATTGAGGACGATTTTCCTGGGATGGATGACGAGGTCGACGCAGCTACTTATCGCTATGGTATTATGAAGCCTCAATTATCACATTTTCAATATAGTTAAAGCATGCAAAAGTATAATTTTTTTCCAGCACTACCACTACACTGTTTTTCTTAAATTATATCCCACTCTGTTTTCCTTCAGGATTCTTGTATTTCTTCCATGAACACATGCAGTACGAGTACAGTTACAACTCAAGGAAGGTCATTCGCATCATGTGGACCAACTCCATTCTCAACTGCTGATGAGGTGGTCTGCAAACGACAGTGATGGCATAAAAATACATGTTGCTGCATCACGGCACCCAACACATCTTCACAATAAACAAAATACACAAATGTTAAAAATGGAAAATAGGAAGACGCAGTTCATTGAATGAGCAGGGGAATGGAGACATGCAGGGTTGACCTGTTTCAGTTAAAGTTTATTTTTTACTAGTGCTGGACACCTGTAGGTCATAAAGTATAATATGTCAGAAATAGAACGCTGGAAAATTCCTCAGATATATTTCTTCAGATTATTGCTATTTATTTTACAACTTTATATTTGTACTACAAGTGTCTCTTTGGACAGCAAGATCCTTAGCAGGTTAAGTTTCTTGTCAGTGACGGTTTAGCTGTTTTGTAAGCTCACGTGTTTAACTAACAGTATTTCAACAGAGTGCAGCAGTTTAATATTTTCTTGTTTGTTTTTAGATTTTTGTAAATTGTGTGAATTACAATAAAAGCAGAGAAATTAAAGCTATGTCTCTTACGTTGAAGTACTGAAGAGCTGAACGTGAAGTAATGTTGTATTATTTAATGACATTTTGAGGGAGTTCCAACATACAAAATTGCATAAAAAGTAATATCCTCAGCACTGCATATTGAGCATGCACTGATTGGCATATGTCAATTTCCTTGTCAGTATTTTCAAAATCTTTTGAAATGGTTGAAATGTGTTAAATAAAATATAAGTAAACTAAGTCAATTAGTGTGGCCTTTGATCAGGACAAATGAAACTGTCTGTGTACCGTACAAACATATTTTAATTCAAACCTCATTATACTTTTTTACAAGTCATTTGCTTGTGTGGAAAGTCAGATGGGACACATAATCTTAAAGAAACTGGACTCGTTCTGCCACTCAAAGGCTGCATGGTTGCATATAACACACTGCTGTAATAAACTTCAGTCAGACTGAAGACTTCCTACATGAAGCCCTCATGCAAACTATTAGATAGTATAACCTTGCAGGGTGTTATTGGCTAGAAAAAAAGAAGAAAAATACATGATATTACAGACCAGCAATGTACTGATCACATTGGGAATTGTAGGTATGATTATATATTTAAGGTATAAATATTCAACAAGCTCCTCACACAAGAGTTGCATTCGTAGCTTTGCAAAAAAAAAAAACATTCTTCAACTCAGTGAGACACTGAATGTACTAGTATGGGATTTACATACTACTGCAATATAGGTAGGCTTGTGGCCTAGTAATGCCACCACCTAGTTCCTCCCTTTCAGGGAAGCTCCACCTTCTGCCTCTGTCCGGGAATTCTGTAGCACCCAGGTAACCCCCCCCCACCCCTGTATGTCTGGCTCCTGTAAAAGATGAGGGGTAAACATTTTTGCCTCTTTTCTTTCCCTTCTAGCATCCCTAGCACTGTTGGTATTAACATCTTGTTTTCATGTATCATTGCTTGAGTTTTTGTTCTATTGTATTTAATAAAAAAAAAAAAAATCACTGTTAAATTACCCCTTCAGTCAAAATAAAAAAAACGTATCTTGTGGGGAACTTATGGCAATATTTAATTATTTGGTGGATTTAAACACCCCCATTACTTGCCTTGGTTACCCTACCATGACACACTGGGCAACAAGTCCTCCAAACCACATGATGATATAGGTTGTTTATCAGTCATGCACATGTAGTTCCCAATCTTTTCCACTAGAGAGCACTCCTATCAAAAGTTCTAGTGTATAAAGGTCCTTCTAAAACCAGAGTCCTGACAGTTTTGAGACACAAATAAGTATTATCCAAAATATATGGACCATTGTGGCAATATTCCACTGCTGAGTTGTCAGGTCTCTACACCAAGTGTCTCAATCCATTCCTGAGTTTGGAGAAAACAGAATTAGTGTATGCTTCATTAGGGCAACAAATGTTGGGAAAAATCTTTGGCTGTGGCCATATTAAATCTGAGCATGCCTTGATTCAAACAGACTAAGCACTAATCCTATTGATAAAGGCCCATTACACACAGTATCTTCATCCTACAGCATACTATAACCTAAAGCCAATTATCTGAACTGAAGGTTTAGGAACATGTGAGATGTTTTATGACAATTAAGAATTTGTGTACTGTGAGCAGCCCAGCTTGAGCCAAGCAGCATTATCCACAGGCCCAATCATGTGGATGTAATTACAGTGCAGTGAAGCAGTCACTTCATTTGCTCATTTCCGAAGTATTGCGTGGTGTAGACTGGGTCACCGCTTCACAAATTCTGTGTTCATCACCGATGTTGGCTTTGAGAGTCTATAAGATGGTTTATCTGAAAGTAATGCATCTTTTACATAAGCCTTTTTTTCAATCAAATGAAGATTATCATGTCATTTGCATTTATCTGAAATGATACTTCCCTTCAGCTTGTCACTTAAAGTGTCCATGTGTTTTGAATAGAAATTGTCATTTTGCAGTGGGCAATGCAAAACGAGGAGAGAAACACAACAAAGGAAACATTAAAACAAGAGAACTCATTGTGCTTGACAAAGAGCATGGACTGAGGGAGGCTCAGTAACCAGCTGACTCCAGGCCTGTACTGAAAATGGCCAAAAATCCTCCTTTTTACTGCAACTTTATCTTGATGTTTATGATGTTTAGAGATGCATATTTGTGGCCAGGGAGAAAGCAGATCCAGTTTAACAAAGATAGAAGAAGCACTGACAGTGTAAGATTTAAAGCGTTCTCTAATGTATGTTTATTTCAGTGAGAGGATCACTTTAGTCTCCTATACTTGGATGTGTTTTCACTCTTCTGGGAAAGTTAACAAGGCAATCTCTAATCTCTAAATATTTACTACTGACATGCTCTCACTCCTTGGTGGTTTGCAGAAATTGAGCAACTTTTGGTATTGACTTAACTTCAGGCATTTATAGAGCAGTGGAACTGAGAAACATCAAAAACGTAAGTCACTTTTATCCCCATGTGGATTTAAAGGTCATGTAAGTGTTCTTTTTTTCACCACCTCATTCCAGTCACAGTTGGGCACCTCTCCCTGTTCCTGACCCATGTCAAAAATAACCCTATCCGACTCGTTCAACTAGTTCAAGATGCAGCGTTGAGGATTTGAACTGGAGCCAAATGAAAAGATCATGAACTCTGAATTTTAATATCTCTCCATTGGTTATACATTAGGTGGTGAAGTGATGATGGGTTTACTGATGTTCAAAGTACAGTCATGCAATGCCCTGTGAGTGGAAGATTTAGATCTTGCAGCCCTTCTGATCAGACAAGGTGGGTGCGGTTTACCCATCCAACAGATTCTCACCCACATTGTGTAAAATACGGACGCTTGGTCAGGTGTCTTTGGCGTTATTATTGACGCTAAAAGTCTCCTTTAGCGGCATATCTAAACGCGCTTGTTCGGGATTATTGGCATCACTTATGACGCAGTTAGGTTAAGGAAAAGGTCGTGGGTGGGCTTAAGTTTCCATGACACGCGGGAAGAACGGGACGGTTGGATTTAGGAAAAGAAGAACGGACGGTTGAGTTTAGGAAAAGAAGAACGGGACGGTTGGGTTCAGGAAAACAATAATGGGACGGTTGGGTTTAGTAAAAGAAGAATCCCCGGTCTCCTGGGTAAAAGTCCTGTGTTGTTTGACCCATCCACCACCCCAACCAACCTCCCTATACAGATTTTCGGCCTTTCATACTACTCACAACCGTAGTCGCTCTTGGTGCATCTTCAAACCCTGCGTAGCTGCTGCTCTCCCTGGTGTGTTCTACAAACACGCTTTTTGCGTCGCTTCTGATACTGATAGCCACTGTCCAAACGTTCGTATTTTACGAGTTTGGAGTGAGGACGGGTTGACCCATCAGTGCTCCTAGACTAGAATAATTATTTTTCAAATGTTTCCTTCAATTTTATGGGGACATTTCATGTTACTTATTTATTTGGATCTATTTAAGGACTATATCACTTTAGAGTTAATACAAATGTAGAGCAAGGACAGAGACAGTTGCAAGAGGTCAATGAAAATGGCATTGGCTGAGAATAGAAAAAAAAGGAGAAAAAAAAGGTGGTGTCCTTTGAGAAAACCTTCACACAGTCCAGCCCAGCAGCTCCTGATGGAAACCAGATGGAGGAGAATGACGAAGAGGGCAGCAGCCTCAGGATATATCCCTTTTCCTCCTCATACCAACAATATGAGAAGTGTGATGCAATCCTGCTACTCCCACACTAAGCTGATTATTCCAAGTTTGAGCAAGCCATATGGTTTGAGGGACTTGTGAAATGTCAAAGAAAGCTTTTTTTATTAGAACAACTTTTATTCATATCTTTTAAAGGAGCATGCCGACTTGTTGGGACTTTAGCTTATTCACCGTATCCCCCAGAGAATATAGTTCCCAGTATGTATACGGTTAGAAGATGGCTGTGTCTCAAGTGACGTTGTTTTTTGTACACGCTGTGACTATACAAATCACAACATGTAAATAGGAAAATGTTGGCGTTATTTTGTCACTTATTGGGAGCAATAGGCTAGTTGGAGCCTCCCGGATCTGTACTAAACTAGGCTAGGGTGCGCCAGACAGAGTTACGACATGCACAGAGATGAGAAGGGTATGTATCGACTTATCTAACTCTGGGAGATACGATGAAAAAGATAAAGTCCCAATAAGTCGCTGTGTTCCTTTAAACCGATGAAGTGGCAAACTAACATAGAGATACACATTTTACAACATGCATGTCAGAGTGCAGGACAGGGTGTTGTTGCTCAGCTTTAGTTGAACAGTGCTGATGACATCGGCAAATATTATCCTTCTGGGGGTATCTGTTAATTTTCTGTTGCCTTCTGAGTACTGTTGGCCTTCTTGTCTTGTCGGGCTGTTGTTATTCTTCCTTTTCCATGAATAGAAAAACTGAAGTGTTTGAAAAGCAGCCAGTGCTTTACTGAAAGGGACGCAGTCTATGTTTCTTCCTCTTACGTAGCTGCTGGAATATGTAGAAAGTCAGGCTCTGTTCTGTGTTGACCCATAAGTATATAAAGCTGACCAGATATGACCCAGCAGCAGATACAGCTGTGTCGTAAAAGTGACCAGTAAATCCAGAAAAAGAGTTAATGTCTTTGACGTGACAGCAGATCTCGCAGCATGCTTTTATGATTACTTGCTGTAATTATAAAATAACATGCAACATTAGATTAAAACCAATATTGGTGTTTTGGGAAGAAGCGCAGGAAAGGCTTTCATTAAGAACACTGAGTCTCTATATTGTATAAACATGAATAATGTACAGTATTTTAAGTTTTTCCCTGAAACTCAATATAAAACATTTTGAAATAGTAGTTAGTAGTAGTTGGTCAACATACTTTGTAGTTAAATATTTCAAATTTTATAGTGCAAAAAGCAAAAGCTGTTGCACTTTGTAAGGGGTCCAGCCACACTGTACATTATATCAGTTTTAAAATTGCAACTGGAATGCTTAACACTTTTGTATTCACTATTTTATCAATGAGGATGTTAAATAAAACTGCTTACTAACAATACTTTGACCAGGAGCACATAGAGTGTTTCCATGTCAAAGTATCATTTTGTATGACTGAGCTTCTTGTCTTTACTGTGTGTAAGAAAACACAGTGTAAGCCAAGTCGTCAGTGAGAGAAACACGATCCAGGGTTTGTCAAGCAAGTTATGCTTTTCTCACACACCTAATGTTACACGCCGTAGATATATACCAGATAACCTAAGACCTCCTTTTAGGAACAAGGTGGAGTTTGTGTTGTATATGGTGGTATGACACCAGAGCTGTATGAAGGGAAATAATACACCACCTTCGTTTGCAACATAAACCTGTTCCATGGGCTATTAACATGGGGACCAGTCACACTGTCTCAGATATTTAGGAGAGATTATGTTTAACAATCTGGCTGAGTAAGACTCACATGGGCATTTTGATGCGTGGCCTACATCAGCCACATTTTAGAATTGCTTGATCTTAAGTGAATTTGCCACCATCTCTTGCGCAAAAAGACATTATATCTAAATAAAAAATATAAATACAAAAATATCTGAACTTAAGTTAGGCTCAAGATAAAAGCCAGAATACTTTTGTAATGTGAATATACCAGCAAACAATTGTTATTTCCCCTACACTTTACAAAACATGACCTCAGGTTCCAGCGAGGGAACAGATGTCGAACGCAGACTTGTGAACAGCTGATGTAACTGTTATAATATCTGTGTGAGGACCTCTGTTTGCATACTAGAAGAATCAGCATTATACAGTGTCCACTATACAGCACTACAGACCATGAGCTAGTCCTCCACTTGCTGAGTCATGTTACAGTCTTTAAAATAGATGGGTCAATCTAAAGAGATCTTTATTCTTCCTAAAAAGTGTTACCTTTTTTGCTAATACAAGGTTTTTAAGCCACAGCAGCATTTTTGGAAATCAATGGTGGATTACGACCCTAAAACAAAGCAGTGTTTGTTGGCATCCCGTTGTAACAGGTTACACATCTTTAGGTTGTGACAAAGAGAGAGACAAAACGTTTGTTTGAGTGATTCTGTTTGCATTTAAAGAAAAGTGTAACAGAACTTATTCTTTCTCTGCTTTCCTTATCATTGTCCAATCCCTAGGCGGGTCCCAAAACCCTAGGTTTGTTCATACTGCCTCAAATGTGGCATCACGTTATTACACAGACATCAAATTCAATAATGTGCATGGACCCTTCAACAGACTCAGTGGCTCTTTAGAAAAGCACACAAATCTTTGTGGTCTGTGACAAGTTGAGCTGATCTTTTGTTTTGAAAAACAAAACCTCTGTGCTGAGCTGCAGTACGCTGACACAGTGCCTTGGTGCCTATTGTCACGGCAGCACGACAAGCCAGAGGGCATTCAGAGCATTAATACGTCAATATCACTGCTGTCAGATGAAAAATGTGTTACAACGCCTCTGGAAATCCGTAAGTTAAGAAAACACTTATTCGCTCTTACAGTCACTTCAGAAACCTTCTTATAAAACGCCTCAGAGCAGTATGGGCTTATTGTTGAAGCAAAGTGAATTAGCTGCTTGGATAGCTTGATCCTCCAGAGGATCTATCCGGGGAAGGTCAAATTACATTTGTTTGATAGTTGTTCAAGCAAGATCAGAGCACTTAGTAAAGACACCCTGGTTCTGCTTGCCTGAAATAATTATACACAGTTCAAAGCTTCCCTCTGCTTTGAAGTAATTACATCTTAGAGCAGTACCACTGCCGAGAAGTGAGTGATTACCTTTTGATTTCTGTCGCTCACATGTCCCACACTGCCATTATGTAAACAGCATGCATAATCTAAATCCTCTTTCTGCTATTGGCGTGCTTTGAAAAACAACACAAGAAAAGCAGGTAGCTAATGTCACTTTTTATTCAGTAAAAGCTGAGGCAATAATTAAATCTTGTTTAATCTTGTTCAAACTTGCACAAATGTGAATTGCTGTTTGTTTGGTAGCGATTACACTACATGTGCAAATACAGTTTTTTCAGACTTCAGATGGCATGGCTCTCTCTCTCAAGGCCTGTATTGACCCTGTGTCAACTTTATCCACCTGAAAAGGGTATGTTGTTCTCCTGATTACGGCCCCTCTTCCTATGACTGTACTGTATTTATGTGATGACATTACTTTAAACCACAAGATGTCATGAGGATATCAAACACAGTTTCTAGTCATTGCTCTGTGGGTGTATTTGAACACGTCTGTTGTTTTACTTTCATGAGAAATGAACTTCCTGCCAGAGTAGGGTCAACAGTTAGACGAGCACATTACAATTAAATGCCATTGCAGGGGTTTTCAGTGTCTATTGATTCCAGCTCTGAGAGAAACATCATCTAGTTCATCTCCACTAGCTGTAAAACATCATTAGAGGTACTCTCACAAATCGTCTTTCATGACGTTGTGGTTTTTTCTCCAAACAGAGCAGTAGACCCATCATTTTTGTCACCTAGCTAGCCTGTAATGTATCATGCCGTTTGCACATGAACACATTTGCACTGCTTTTCCAACACATCTTTCCATGTCCCAGACTAGACAGAGAGACATTGGTAGGAGCAAACTAAGTAGACATGGAAGTAAATAGACATGTGAGCTGGTCTGATTCAGCGTACCGGTAGCTTTCCGATTGAGTTCCCGTCCACTGAAATTTCATATTTCAAAACCGGACTTTATGTTCAGACATGAAAAGCTACAATCACTGGACCAAAGTGGGAAAGAAATCCCCCACTTTTGATTTGTAACCTGATTTGTTGTGCCGTTGCATTCACTGAATGTCTTTGCAATTTTATTGCAGTTGTTGTAGTGAGCGTTTATTTCAGCGCTACTGAATGTTGCTGGGACAGTTTTTTGATGGATAGCTGGTTCCTTGGGTGTCATGCCAGCGCTTCAGGAGATGGACAACAACGCACACACATTTGGAAATGTTTTCTGCAATTGGGTCAGTCCATTAAGGGCTTCCAGGCAGCCTCCAACGAACTTGCATTCAAACACACATAAGCATAAATAGACTCAAGTACAAGACAATTGGAGAGGTTTTGGCTACTAAAGATCCTCTATATTCGTATGCTCAATGTTCAGGATGTAACATGTACATCACAGCTGTGGTGCAATCTGTGAAAACCCTTAATTTGGCTGTTTCTGGTTTGTTTAAAAGATGTGTCACAGAAAGAAGGCCATAATGTGTTCTCTGTCTCACCGGACTAAACCACATGATTTTTAAGCTGCCATGACTAAAACCCGTCTTTCTCTCTCTCTCTTTCTCCTTTCTCTTCTCGTCTGCTTCCCAGTCACCTCCTTGGCAGGTTACCAGCCCAAGTGCAGCATAGTATTCTGCCAAACCCTGGCATGTCTGCCCACTTTAGTGTTTTTTAAGGACCATTCAAGACCACAAGTGTGTGTATGTGTCTGTGTATCCAGACACTTTTAAGCAAATAAAGCAAAAACGTTTTATACACAACATGTTGCTGAGCTGTAAAAAGTGATCTTGTACTGAGCGACACACCCTTCTATGAGTCAGTCACAGATCACACACTGCTTTGAAAAACAGCATCTCTAACAAAATGTTAAATACTGTCAACACTAATACTGTAAATACTGCATGTGTTTGTGCTCCTTCGCTGACACACCTAAGAATTGTTTTTTTACGCTTTTACGTCACACAGGACAAACAGCAGTCATCAAACAACAAGTGTGAGGAGTCAATTAATTACCCATATGATTTATATAAAGTTATATACAATTTAGTTACATACATACATACATACATACAAATATAAACTTCTACACCAAGACCAGGCTCATCTGAATTTGAATTTAAAGCCTTCATAGTAACAAATGCCAGGTCAACCAGTTAGTCTGACACACCAGGTCGGAAATCGACACAACTCTACTGCGCAATTGCTTAAACTGACTGTGTGGGTCACAATTTCAGGCAAATGGAGAATTGGAGTAGGTAATTTCTGATCGGCTGGCAGAAAACATTCAAAAACCCTAATGTGCAATCTTGAGGCTGATCATCCTCTTAGGTCCACAGAAATACCACAGGAATGCCAAGGTGACTTAATTGCCTTGTATATGAAAGTTGTCATATTTCAGTGTCTTGTTCAACTGGAGATTGATTTAACAGCAGGTCAAAATAAACCCCTGGTCAACGTGGTCACGGTTTGTTTACTTTTGTAACTCACAGATCATTGAGCACCATGTCAAAGGGTGCATTGACCTCATTTGCAAAAGTTGTACACCAAACTTGTGTCATTTTGAAGGTAGATTGCCCAAACATAATGGACACGATGTCAGGTTTGTACTCAAGTAATTAAATGGCCATTTTGTTGGTGTTATGAGATATCTTTGTCCTCAACAGTTACACATGTTACTGGTTACTGTAAGTTTCCCACCCATACCCTGCTGAATAAAAGAATTCTGGGTTTGGGAGACACATATGCCATGTCTGTATGGTAAAGCTGGTAAACCTGTAACTTAGTTTAGCATTAAGACTGGAAGCAGGGGGGGGGGGGGGAGCATAAAAACAACAGGTTGTGGTTATATGGACACAATGACAAGACTCCAGGAAGCTGTCCTCCCATACAACCACAACCATTGTTTTTACACACATATTATACATACATTTGTTTTATTTATTTAAAAGAGGTTTGGACAGAGTCAGGCTAGCTGTTTCCCTGTTTCCAGTCTTTGTGCTAAGCTTAGCTAAGCTAAACTAACCAAATTTCCCTTCAGGGACAATAAAGTATATCATATCATAGCATAGCATAACCAGCTGCTGGCTGTAGCTTCACATTGAACAAACAAACATGAGAATCTTCTCATCTAACTCTCGGTTAGAAAACGAATAAGTACATTACCCAACATGTCTAACTACCCCTTTAATAGTTTCAATAAAGCATCACATTCAAAGTCAAACAAAACATCTTAGTGGTCAACAGTTGTAAAATATTCTTCAGTGTGGATATTATGAGCAATGCACATAAGGTGTATTGTACTTAATGAAATGTAGGCCATGTTTCATGTGCATTATTTAAAAAAAAAAAAAACACATTGCAACTGGAATAAATGCAAATAGCCCTTACTATGGTCCCACTGTAAATGAAGTACATAATGTGCGAATATTACTTCTTTTTTTTTAAAGTTTTGGTTTGATTCAGTAATGGTTTGTCTACCAGTCAAGGCTTCATGTTAAGATGTAAAATAAATGTATATGTACTATGTAGAATGCTGTACATTTTGCCATTGTTTTTCTAAAAGGTACAGCATTTATGATATTTCTGTGCTCAGAGCATATGAAGGATACTTTAAACCTTTAAGACATATTCCAAAGGCTCACCTTGGAACAGAGGTAACTGGGTGAAAGGAACACACAAAAAAAAGAGTTTTGCATATCAAAGCAGATAAGGCACAGCTCTGGCATCAGAATTGTAAGGGCCAGGGTATGGTCTATCAGAACTTAGTTGTACGATGGTTATTTGGCTATGCTGGAAATTAAAAGTGTTAATAGTTATATTCGACGTAGAAAAGGTGTAGGGAGAGGGGTTTTTCGGAAGCCATTCAACCATCCGACAAGCACTTCTGATGGAGTACACTGGCTCCTTAAAGAGTGGTCCATTTCTACAGTCACTGTTTCACAGCACGATGCCCTCCACATTACAGTTCAGCACCTCGTTGTGTTGGACCTGACCCAGCTGCCGGTGAAACTGACCCTGTTTCTGGGTCCTCCAGCAGTGGATGCTTTGTCCCAGTGTAATACTCTTAATACTGGGCAGGTGGGTCAGCATGTTATTTGGCAAGGACACTACACCAGAGTCTGACAAATTCAGCTCTTGCAGGGAGTCTAGTCCGCTGAAAACCACAGGGCTCAGAGTCTTGAGCTTGGGGTTGTTTGAGAGATCCAGAACTTGCAGGTTCTGGAGGCCCTTAAAGCTGTACGGCTCGATCTCCTGAAGCTCATGGAGGCCACTGATGGATAAATAACCCAGATCTTTCAGCTGAGCAAAATCTCCCTCCTTGATCTGTGTGATGGGGTTACCATCCAGATTGAGGTACCTCAGAGGAAGTCCTGCCAGCCTCGGTATGCTCAACAGCCGGTTTGCTGACAGATTTAAGCTTTGAATGTGTAACACTCTGCCATGCGAAGTCGTGGAGACTGACACAAGCTTGTTATGAGACAGATCCACGCTGACAGGTTGACCATTAATTTTAGTGGCGAACACATCCATGTCGAACTCTTGGAAGCTATTGTAGCTGAGGTCAACTTCAGCCAGAGGGAGGCTGGAGAAGCAGCTCGGGGAGAGGCTCTCCAGGTTGTTGTGGCTCAGATCCAGAGACTCCAGGTAACGCAGCTTGGACAAAGCATTGGGTGTTACCTGAAAATGTGAAGGCAAGGAAGAGATGAACAGAGAGAAAAATAAGACAACATTTTAAAAAATTAAGCAGTGGGAAGGGAATATTTTGTTGAATTGAAGATAGGTTGAAATAAATATACTAGGGCTGTCAAATGATTAAAATGTTTAATCAAATTAATCAGAATTTTCAGTGGATTAATCATGATTAATCACTATTTGCAATTTCACCTGAATCCTAACCATTTTTTTCTGAAATGCATACCAAAAGATACTAGTGCTGTCAAGCAATTAAAATATTTAATCGCATTAATGTCATAGTTAATTACTCTATTAATCGCAATTAATCGCACATTTGACTGTTTTTTATTGAAAACAACATTGTCATATACGTTATGTTCAATTTCACACTAACATTCACACTTTGATCTAATAATCTGTCACATAATGTAACGCTGTTACCTCGATGTTCCATTGCAAGTAGTACTGCAGATAGTCCTGCAGATAGTACTACAGGTAGTACTGCCTCATTTGTTTGTTTCTCTCACTGACTGTAGAGTCACTACTCGCTCGCTCTGAAGATAATCGCCGTCACGAGCCTACAAGCTACGCGGCTAGCAAGCTAAAACCGGCCGAGGCTTGTGTCTGTTTTGTTTGCGGTCTGCGAAATTACAAGACCCGCCCTTCAATCACTACTATTGGCCAGGCGTCGAAGGTAACGTAACTCCATTTGTTCAGGTCCTATCCCCTGACCAATCCACTATCCTCACCACTCGCGGTGAAATGCCTAAACCAAACCAATCAGCTGCTTCGTAGGGCGGGACATGGTGTGGCCATAGACAGTTAAAGAAGTGGACTAACAGATCCCGTTGCTCTCTCTATGCGTTACTCGTGCGTTAAAAAAATTATCGGCATTAAAATGGGTTTGCGTTAACGCCGTTAATAACGCGTTAAACTGACAGCCCTAAAATATACAGAATGAGATTTGATTTTTAAATATCTACGTATAAAAAACACCTCACTTCTCTGCCCTCTGAGAACTTTTAAATATTTCTAATGACTCGTCGTGCACTACAACATAAACAAACTTATCCAATCAAACGTAATTTGGGGTGACAAGACAACCTTTTACTTTATATTATCAAAGAAATCTCACTTGACCGTAATAGCATAGGCCTGAGCTGCGTATGTTTAAATATGAGTTAGCAGCCTTTGTTTACATTTACAAAATTGCGCAGTTATGATCTCATTTATTAATTTTTCATGATAACATAATTGTAATGTTTATCTGTAAAATCCTAAAACATGAACATAACAACACATCATATAATAACACATAATAACACATCCAGCAGTTAAGAAACAACATTATCATTCATTTTGAGTCAACAAATGTAAAAAACTCTGTTTTGGTCTCCACCAACTCCTGAGAAAAATGCCTGGTTTTAGGTGCCAAGTCCTCCACTATTGAGCTGCTAGCTGTGTCTGTTTGCCATTTGGTGCTGGGTAATTATATTCAGTTGGGTTTTACAGTTTATTTTCCCTGAAAACAGCCAATGTTATACTTTTGATTGGCCAACATTAGCCACAAGTTGTGACCAAATATGTAACACTGTAGCACAAAAACCCCATGTGAGTGTGTTGAATTAATCATGGACATATTGTACTGTTTATACATTTTAACTTGTATGAATAAGAATGTGTAACTTTTTTTTCATTCAAAATGTTGCCTGACCTTATTCTAGACCAAAAGGTCTATACTTGAGCTACTCTAACGACTGACCTTTGTTATAAGGTTGCTGCTGAGGTCCAAGCTTATGAGGGTGGTGTAGCCTGGACCAGCTAACATGGTGTCACTGAGCGGGCCCATGGCGTTGGAGGACAGGTCTAGGTG
Organism: Gymnocephalus cernua; assembly: GCA_023631565.1. Taxonomy (NCBI): domain Eukaryota; kingdom Metazoa; phylum Chordata; class Actinopteri; order Perciformes; family Percidae; genus Gymnocephalus; species Gymnocephalus cernua. The sequence continues at coordinate 27,297,089 of CM042430.1, forward strand.
GGCAGTGTCCAGTGGGATGGGGATGGGCATGGTGGTGGCGGGTCCCAACCCTCGGCAGTCCACCCTGGTCAGGCTGAAGCTGTCAAACAGGCCAAAGCTTTCCACCTCACAGCGACAACCATGGTGGCAGTTCTTGACAGCGTTGGACTGGACTGAGGTCAGCAGCGACAGGCCAAGCCACAGAAGTAGTGCCATTATGCTCTGGAGAGAGTACAAACTAATTATTTACATTTGAAACCTTTTTAACATGCAACTCCTATTGAGGTCAGAAAAGTTTTCTATTCAACAATGATTAAATCAGCCTTCAAGCGATCACGGTCTGAGAAAAATGCACAACCTCAATCACCAGATTAGATTACACCTAGTGCTGGGCGGTATACCGGTTCACACCAAATACCGAATATACCGCTATACCGGTGTATTTGATTACACAATGTTCAGAACGCTACACTGCGCCGCGCGACACGGTTTCAGACGGACCCTTTTCAATGTAACACGCATGGTGCGACTGGAGGCGTGGTGAGGGTAAAGAGTAGTGCTCTGATGTCACACAGAGCCATAGAGCGAGTGAAGATGGATAGAATAGACATTGAAAGTTCCGAAATCGAAGCTGCAGAACTAGTAAAACATCATGACACAAAAGAACTTGTGCCAAAAAGAGGAGCCGTGTCTGTTGTTACCTGTCGTGCTAACTGTAGTTGTCGTGCTAACGTTACTCTGCCGTGCTAACGTTAGACCTGTCACCTCAAGCATGCAGCGGAGCAACATAATGAACAAAATAACAATCCACCTACGGCCCCACTACAAACCGTCGAGAAAGACGGGTCAGAGCAATGATTAAAACACTGGATTTAAGATGTCTTGCCTTACCGAAATACTTCCGACAAACCACAAACGTTATTCAAACCCCAGAAGGAAGCTGAAAGCGGAGCTGCGTTCAGTCGCCCACTTTTCTACAACAGCCTAACGTTACCTGTGGTCAGGGTAGTGTTTAAACAGCAATCTATTATCTATACTATTTAAAATAGCAAACTTTTGTTTTGAAAAGGAAGCATGTTAAAGTTGTTAGTATGTGTATTTAATTTAAGTTTATTTTACTACTTTGTATTTTGCACAATAAAAAAATTATTTAGATTCTGTAACTGTTGTTTCATGCATTCTCCTTCATATAACGTTATTGTATAATGTTGTGGAGCCAAGCAGACATTGAAACGTTTCTTTTAATATTCTGAGTTAAGTACTGAATACTGACAGTAGAATACGCCATTATAAACATATATAAAGACCCAGTCAAGCAAAAGAAAGAAAATACCGTGATATACTGTGAAACCGCCAGAATCTTAAAAAAAAATACCGCGATACAATTTTTTTGTCATACCGCCCAGCACTGATTACACCTTGTTCAAACTCTTTCACAGAACAACTTGTTTGCAGTTTTAGAAATTAGAGAAGCTGTTCCTGCTCAAATGACATCTTCAAGGTATTTGTTAAACTTTGTGAAAATACTTTAAGCTTTTATTCAGTGCAACTTGAGTAGACCCAATTTCCCTCCCTCTTGGCTTCCCAACGGGTGTGACCTAATTTCTTTGATCAAAGAGTTTATTTGCACTTTCTTAGTTTACTCCCTAGAATGAGTATGTTGTAGGTTGTAAAAATGAATGACTGTAAATCAAGGCCCTTAAAATATCTCTATCCTATCTTGAAATAAGGAAAAATGAGTGCTGAGGGCATCCTCTGAGCCTCAGAGCATTAAGAGAAAGAAAAAAAACTTCTAAGTCTGATAGCCTACTTATACTGCCATATAGTCTAATACTGTAATCACACTGCATCTTAAACAATAACATATGGGAAAGCTAATTTGAAGTATAAGATTAATTTAAAAATCAGAAGAAGCGAGTAAAATGCGCATATATAATAAGTGAATAAAAATGTCCGTCCACTACAAAGATTTTATTTCAAACCAGAGAAGAACCTATCATATCTTTTTTTTATGTGTTCCAGTAGCTGTTGCTGTTGTCCGCCTATGTGTAAATGAGAGCTGAATAGAGCTCACACAGTTCAACTTAAGCAACATGTACTGCGCACACAACACTGAAATAAGTGTGAAAATTGGACAGAGGTTAAGTGTTGTGTAACAGGAAAAATGAACAGTCATGGTCAAGTGGCCTGGGCATGACACAGCAAAGCATGTGTTAAAGATACAATCCAGAGTTTTACAGTGTATGTTTCTGAATGCAATAAACAGGACATTACTGAGCACTTTTGTTCAAAATTCACCAAAAATGCTCAAAACTTAAAAAGGAAAGGGAGAGTAACTATTTTCTCATGAGCAAACCCAGCCTCTCTAAGAAATACATGGTGGTATGTTCTTGCAAGAAAAAGTAAAATAATAATACTCTCTAATCCTTCAACTGACATCTGTTTTAAATTCTGACTTTTTGGGGGGTATGCAGTGAAAACGTACTAAGGGACTAAGGTTACGGCTGTTATTGGGTATATCTAACAGGGGTTACGTTTATTTATCTTGGCTTATGTAAGAGGATGAGGTTACTCTACAGTACATAGCTGCATAGTACGTTTGGGTCAGCATAGGCTGATTACCATGGCTCAAAGTCTATTTAGACAGAGCTGATAACCTCTGTGCAGTGTTTCTTTTGTTTTGACCCCTGACCTCTCTGACTACTACTGGCTGCTTGTAACGCTGAGAGTTCATAATGTTACTGAATAATTTCTGTCTAGTGACTCACATACTCAGTGACCTGCATTTGTAATTTCATAAGTACACAGGGTTCTCTGTTTACTGCCATGTATTTTGAATCCTTATAATTATTATTTCCTTCTAAAGCATAAAGGGTGTAACTTTAAATTGTGGAAGCTTTTGTAATCTTGTAATACAGTTCACTCTACGAATACAACAAATAATAACAAGTAAGTATGTTAAGGATAGTATCTGATGTTTTCATGATTGTGTGTAGCCCATGTGCGTGTGTTCCGATTGAAGATCTGAGTCCCTCCAGCCGCAAGATTTGACTAAACAGGAATGGGCGAGTTTAATGACTATTAAATTGAGCGGAGTACACACATTTCTGGTTGAGCTCTTTACAAGGTAAATAATCCACCGATGGAACAACAAGCAACAAGTGAAAGGACAGAAGTGAAAACATGATTCATGACTTCTCTATCAATGCATGATGTGGCATGCATAGTTTTTTGGAAATGCACAGTTTCTATAGTGGCTGCTAAACTTTTATTTTGTGTGTATCACATTATTACCTACCATAAAAAAAATGATAATTAGGTCCTTCTCCGCCCTCTCTGTAAATATAAGTTTTTTTCACCTCAAGCAAACTACAGGCATCAAAGAGATCAGCCACAAAGAAGCCATATGCAGACTAAACATGGGGGAACTGCCAGTAAAACCAAGTGCTTATACATGTTTTCTACCACACTGGTCTTCAGCAGCTCGTCACCTCTGTGTGGTTTTGTAGCCACATTCATCGGTCCCTCCTTCCTTTCCTGCATCCTTTGCTCCATCTGTTGCTTCAGCACCAGGTGTTCCCCTCCACCTCTCACCAATAAATCTCAACTAACAGCAAACTGCTGCTGGCCCTGCCTTCAAATCAGACACATTCTAACTACTGCAATTACTCAAAGGCAACGGCAATTAGAGCTGTGAACCCCCCGAGTGGACAATTGGCAAAGGCCTGTGAAATTACACCTCAACACCTTCTCACTTTCAGAAACACCTTTTCTTTTTTAATCCTGTGATCCTGCTGTCTGGTAATCAAAAACTGCACATTTAAAGCTAAAGACAGAATGAACATACCAAAAATATGTTCTCACATTCAACAGATTTCTTTGCATCTATGTCAAACATCATTAATTTGTTCATCATCCAGTGCTGTGATTCATGTCATTGAGACCGCTCTGTTCTAATTGAATCTTCAAGTTGAAAGCTGAAAACTGTGTAATTAAAATATGGATGCCATACTTATCTTTTTTAAGCCAAATTAATGCACAGTGAGTCTAAATTAAATTGATGGTACTCAAGTGCTTTAAAACAATTAGGCAGCACTGGGACGCATACTATTACATTAATAAACACATTCACAAGCAAGGAGACTGCTCAAATTCATCAAAGTAACTTACCAGAGGAGGACAAAATGGCCAAAACCTTCCAGTCTATGTTTACTAAAGTACTGTTTTGAGTTACTTATACTTTATGTGAGTATTTTAAATTTATGCTATGTTAAACTTCTATTCTACTAAATTTCAGGGACATATTGTTCTTTTTAATCCAGTACATGTATCTGATGGCTTTAGTTAGAACGTTTTTTTTGTAGATTAATAGTTTACATAAACAATCTATGATAACAAATATGATGGATTGTAAACTACCCAAGAGTATTTAAAAGTACACTACAACATGACAGATAACAATCCATCAGTAATAATAATTCAATAATATAACATAATATGCAGACATATAACAAAGACAGGGGCCACTCTACTGCATACACTTTTAAAAGTTAAAGCTGTAATATGAAATATTTTCATTTAAATAAATACATGTTAAGTCACTATCTATCCCTTAAGGAGATAACACAATGGAGATTGAGCCTATGGCCCACTGATGAAAGTATATTGCAATATCTGCAGTGTTACGAACTGGGTTTGTGGCGTAGCATCTCCCAGAAATAATGCAGTTTCCTGCATTGTGTACACACACAAAATAATAAAACAAAATTTGAAAACTTGAAACTCATGTATCAACAAAACTCCAGTCCACAGAAATAATATGAGATTCATTTTTTTCTATTGCTATTTCTATGCTTCAGACTGCTAAACTCTGAGCATAATTCCATTGTTTTCACTTAGACATACATTCTTAATAAACCAGGACTGCTATCCCTCCACTTTACCTACATGTTGCTGTTCGTATTTACTAATATTTTGATAAATATTTCATATATTTTACTTTTTCCCATTGCAGTATTTACTTCAGCAAAATACTTATTCAACCCAAGTACAACCAGCACCTATCCTATATATAGGCCTATGCCAGTTTCTCATTGTCATCACTGTTTCCAGCAGCTTTTCCCCTCAGATCATAAAAGTCGGACCAATTGTGACAAATGTGTCACGGCCTTCTCTGCATTACCACGGTGAACCACTTCCATGCCCAGGGAAGTTAACAGAGTAGGCGGGTATATGTACTCACTGGATGGGCACCTCCGAAGATCAAATTTCTTGCAGTCGTACGTGGCAAACAACGGAGAGAGCTGATGACTCCACTGCAGCTTTTTCGGATAAAATACCAAAACAAATATCACAGGTGTAATGTTTTCTGTAGGCTACCACCTCTAACGTCAACCCCGCCCCTTTTAGCTGTCAATCAAAGTTTCACATGTCACCTCTGCGGGCATCATTCACATAAGTTTGCACACTCCATAAAGTTGTTTTCTCCTCTTAATAAAATGCGGTAATGACACACGAGAGTCTGGTCAGTTCAGACGGGACACCAGGGGCGGTTGAGCCAAACGTGAAATCCGATCTGACCACAGCTCTGTCCGCTGGTCTGCTGCCTTTCTGTGTCGGAAACTATTTGACGATGGTTTAACAGACACTTTCTGACGAACAGAAACTGAGTAACTTTAGCTAGAAGAATAAAAAACGGTCCTACTTTCAGAACTTCTCGTCAGCCTATGTTCCGAGCAACTTACTTTGGTGTCTTTCATCCAGACAATCAGCTTTTTGGCCGCTTTTCACTTCACCGCTCCCATTTTCCAGACCCCCGCAGCGCTCCCGTGTCCCGGTGGTTAGTCTGCCTGCTGGTCTACATGAGCTCTGCGGATCCTTCTGCGTGTCTGCTCCGCCACAATAAACTGTCAGTAGCTGGAAACATTGGGTCACACTCGTCTGTTCTCATCCCATAAAGTCTTGCCTTGCCTTGCCTTGCCTGCCTGGTCTTCGGCTCGTTTTACCACAACGTCAAGCCCTCCAGCGTACAAAATAAGAGCATTTCCTGTCTCTACTTTCCAAAACAAATGCTTAAAATGCAACTTGGTTACGGTTTTACTTTTTTGTTTTGGCGAATGTTTGCGATAAATAGTCTATGTTGTGTTTTAGGTCAGTTAGGGTTTTCATTGTTGGCTACTGTTGTTGCCATGGTGCTTTTAATGCAGGTCAGGATGCGGAATGAATCACTTGAGGTGTGTCTCAAATCGCGCACTTCCCTTAGTACACTACGTACTTACTTAAAGTAAGCTAAAGTAGGTTAACGTTAACGTTAGCCTAGCTAAAATGTCCTACAGCTTTACATCACGTGTAAGTTAAATATTTGTTTCTCTATTAATTGTAGGCACTCACATACAAACAGAAACTGTTAAAATATTGTCTCATATGAAGGCAATATTTCTGGACGCTTTTATTTTTGAAGGCCAACACGTGTAACTTCCGGTCTCGGACTACTGTTAGGTAGTTTTGACGGTGCTGGTGCTCACTCTAGTGGAGACGCCACAAACAAACCCACATGAAAAGGGAAGCTTAAACAGCGTTGCGCAACAAGGCGGCGGTTTGTTTCATTTGGCACGAAGGTCACATTTTGATGAAACTGATTAAAAAGATGTGAAAGGAAACACAGGCTTTTCCTGTTGCTGCCTACTCAGCATAGCATAGGCCTATCTGTCCTTGTCCTCCAGCCTACAAAATTGAGCATATAGGCTGTGTAGCATAGGAGCCTAGGAAACATTTCAAAGACTGCAGGTTTATGTAAAGTAATTTGACAATATATCCATATAGTTTCAGTCAGTTAGTCAGTAACAGGTCATTATAATATAATGAGTAAAACTAGTTCAGAAATTCAGAAAATCATTTCCAAACTCTATTCTAGACAGGACTATCTGGAGAGTCAAAGACAACCTATAACAGGACAATGTATGCATAATGCATTTATTGTCACAGGCCAGCAAATCTGTGGAGACATTCAGCTACACCCTGTTACATGAGATATTGTAACAAGTTCTAAAGGGCCAGAAACACATAGGTCAAGTGTGAGGAATTATGGTGAACATCTGTTGCTGCTCACGTAACACTGAGGGGCCTCTGCTTTTCATCTGCACCCTCAGCCATATCTTTCCTCATGAGAGCATGACAGCAGACACCCAGTGCAGTATTACATAGGCCTACAAATTCACTCAAACTTGCACTCTCAAGCATACATGCATAGTTTCGCCAAAATATAAAAGAAAGAAAGATGATTGTGACATGATTGTGTTCTCTCAAGTAAAAATACATGTCATAAGCTATGATAGAAAGGGGAACCCATTTTAACTATATAATTTGGTGTTACACATGTAGCTATTTGTATACACACATAAACACACACCTCTTGCATGTTGTAGTGTCTTGGATTCTTCAAGACTAAAGATAAGATAGAGGCGGAGGCAGACAGAGAGCAGGGCACAGTATCAGTAAAAGAAAAGAACCTCAGAACCTGTGAAAGAAAAACAATAAATTATTATTATAAATTATCTTGAATATCCTGACCAAATTAAACATGCATTATCATGTAGTATACACACAATAGCATATCACTTCCATTCAATTCTTTCAGAACTTTACTTATTTTTTTTTTCCTTTAGTTTTTATTGTCGCTTTAGTCACAGCACACTGATCCCATCATGTGTTGATTAAGCTAAAGTGAAATGAGTGTCAATAGTGAAGTACTGTTTTGCAGCAAGTTCATCTTTAAAATAATGACCATATAAGAGACGTTTTCTGCTTAAGAAAGTTTCAAAAAATGTCCCCGATCATTTTAGCTCTTCTTAACTGATTTGTGCTCCTGTGTTAAGGAAGAGTGTTATGGACAATATCCCTATTTAATCTAGGTTAAAAGGAGGGGTTATTCAATTTTTTGGGGCATCCATAGAGGTAAATTTTAAGATTATATATATAGAGATCTGCTACCTTCATCCCACTGCAAAATAAGCTACAGTAAGACCTTTCCACTAGATGGAGCCAGAACTAAATACATCCTCAAATAGATGTCTGCAGTGCAGAGTGAAATAAAGCAATTGAGAGAAACAAAATCACTTTTAAACACAGCAGAGCTTTCGTTAAAAGTAGCAGAAGATTAAAAAAAAAACTGTTGGCAGACACAAGAGGTTAGCGCAGGTGCCATATTATCTTAGTTAATAGCATCATAACATTCATATTATTTATGACTTGCACAGTAGTTGTGACCACCAAGTATTTTGGTTAGCTCTTCACAAACATTGATGTACATTATACTCAAGATAGGCCTGAGATAATACACTATCTATATTATTCTTACTACTAGTATAATGTCACTGCTACTACATTGCATATATCTGTACATGTTGTTCATACATTGTTCATATTACATAGCCATATTTATTCTGCTATAACACTGCAATATATTTCTTGTCCTGCCTATGCACCACCTGCTTATACTTTGTATATCATTGCACTTTTCTGCTTTTTTGCACTTCTGGTTAGACGCAAACTGCATTTTGTTGTCTCTGTACTTGTACTCTGGACAATGACAATAAAGTTGAATCTAATCTAATCTAAAGTCTATCTGAGCCCAAATTACTTGTATTCACATTTGTGTTGAAAACTGCCTTGCTGTAAGCATACTCTCCCTGATTAAAAATAATAGTCACTTAATTAATTGAATAGAATCAATATTATCTTATTTTGTCAGCAAAAGGACTGATCCCATATACATCTTATTACTGGTTAAACCTTCTCTTTATTTATTTTAGCATTAGGAACATTTAAGATTGGACTATTAAGGGGACTTCAATTTAATATACGCAAAGTGTGAGTGACTTAACAATATTAATATGAAGCCCTTTTGTTCCCTGGAGTCTTTATTTACCTTAAACTTGAGTTTTCCCCCCTCATATCCTCATTTACACTATTTTAGCAGACCAAGGACATGGTAAATCATCTATCTCTTTTTTTACCCACACTGTGTTTCCCATCATCCTTGTTCCACACAAAGACTGTTAATATAAACTTAATTATAAACTTTCTTATAATTCAAAAAGTTAAATAGGGAGGTAATTATAACCAATAATATGACACAATTCTCTCTCTATACAGTGTGGAACCATAGACTGTAAATAAACTTAGCACAAAAAGTAAGGACATTTGTGTTTGGTAGATTATTTCTCTGTGGTAACAATGCTTTTTGGCAATACATCTTGTACCATTGGAAAGCCTGTTTAGTTAAAAAAAAAATGGTGCCCCATTTGTAAGGAACATGCATAGTGGGATGAGCAGCAGCGCTGAGTATGTGGGTTGCGGCCATGAAAAATTTGTCAAATCTTCTCTGCCATTACCAAACAATTGTCGGCAACACGTGCACTGGAACCTGAACATGTGGAGGAATGTTATGTTCAGTGATGAGTCCAGATTCTGCCTACGGCAGTTGGATCATAGGGTCAAAGTGTGGAGAAGACGTGGAGAACGCTATGCTGATTGCTGCACCGATAGAGTAACACCTTTTGGTGGAGGCAGTGTGATGGTGTGGGACGGCATCTCCCTCGCTGGAAAAATGAGGCTTGTCATCAATGCAGAGAGATATAGAGATGAGATTCTGCAACCAGTGGCAATCCCATATCTCCACAGTCTGGGACCGAACTCCTATCCTCCAAGATGACAACACTCGCCCCCACAGGACGGGGTTTATCAGAGACTACCTCCAGAATGTGGGAGTGGAGAGGATGGAACGGCCTGCCAGCAGTCCTGACCTCAACCCCATTAAACACTTGTGGGATCAGCTTGGGTGTGCTGTTCGTGCCAGAGTGACCAACATAACCACGTTGGCTGACTTGCGACAAATGCTGGTTGAAGAATGGGATGCCATCCCACAACAGTGTGTGACCTAGCCTGGTTGACACCAGACCCTTCTCAGTTGTAACTGAGAGTGGGTCTGGGCAAGCTTCATTCACAGCGTATTTCCAAACGGGAGTCACCAACCTATGCTGCTCAAATGCCTCTGGGCGCAATTGGATAGTCCTTCAACCAATCAGACCAACGATCCGGGTGTTGCAGCAGCGACAGCGGCATCAACGGGTTGCTGCGCAAAATGTTGAATGTAAACAAGAAGCTGCTTGCCAATGAATAAATTGTTAAATTGCCAAATTGTTCATGGGCGCAAGCCACATACTCAGCACTGCTGCTCATCCCACAAATGCATGTTCCTTGTAAATGGAGCACCATTTGAAAGGGAACTAAACAGGCTTTCCAACGCTATAAGATTTATTGCCAAAAAGCATTGCTACCACAGAGAAATAATCTACCAAACACACATGTTCTTACCTTTTGTGCTAAGTTTATTTACAGTCTATGGTTCCACACTGTATAGTGAGAGAATTGTGTCATATTATTGGTTATAATTACCTCCCTATTTAACTTTTTGAATGATAAGAAAAGATAACACTTTATTGTCCATAGGCATGGAAATTTGTATTGCAATACAAGCTCCAACAATTATTTAGTTTGTCTTAATATCTTTTTTATTTATTTTTTTTAATATATTTTTTTGCTTGTGTAGACAAATGTTTCCTTCCACGGTGTTTAATACAAAGCATGGAGCTGGCCTCAGGAGCGGCATTATATGTGTTGTGTTCACTGCTCACTGGGTGGACGGAGCGCTGAGTCGTCATTTCTGTCCCCTATTGCTGGATGCAGGATAGCAGTGTCAAGGTGTTACGTTTAAGAGGCTAATCAGCTTATGTGGGATATAGGTCAACAAAGGTGAAATCACTTTCCAGCTCAATGTGCACGATATAATGTACAGAAATATTCCTGCAACATGTCTATATGTTTATTCACTGGCTTGTTGTCTTTAGTAGTCAGAATTCATTTCTGAAGGGAATGTCATGTCCTCAAAACACACACACACACACACACACACACACACACACACACACACACACACACACAGTTAGAGAATGAGACAGGAAGAAGGGGGAAGGAGAGAGAAGGGTAGGATGAGTGTGTGTGTCTCTCTCACACACACGCACACACACACACGCACATTGATAAGGGAGGGAGGCACCTAAACTCAGTTTATCTTCAGGCATACTGTATTGTTTCTGGGACATAGCATAATGATGATATGCTAATGATCTGATGAATTAATTAAAGTATTTTTCTCCTCAATGATAGCTTTTCTATAATAAACAATACTTACTCATTACCACTGCATAGTATATGGTTCTGTTAATTCATCCATCCAGCCCATATTTTGGCTTTAACACTGCCATCCGGGGTTGATGTTGTGGCAACCAGCTTTGACTCATTTGCCAGGCAAGGCTTCACCTGGTGAAATCTAAAAAGACTGACGCAGGCAAAACAAGCAGCAGGACTCAGGGAACCCACAGGGAGAGCCCTTCGTTATCTTTAATTACCACCACTCCACCGGGGTCCAAATTCATTTACTGTGGAACCTGCTGTACTGCTGGCATATTAGGCCAATTAAAGCATGGTTGAGATGTCTTCGTGCAATATGGCTGAGGTGTCTCCATGGCAAGACCCCACTCTGCACATCAGGAAATGTTTGTTTACTAAAAAAATCATTTCTATATGCATGTGGAGGTCTAGGCAGTGGGAGCAATTTTGTAATTTTATGAATAATAATTAAATATATATATATCATCATGATTGATTTGTGACTTCCAGGGGAGAGGCCTGGTTGTCTCACCAGCCTGCATGATAACAAGGCTTTTAGAGTAGACCAAGGCCTGTTTTCAATCCTCTTATTTTGTGCCTCACTGAAAAGGGATTAGAGGGTAACACTTACGTTTTGGCCCCGGGTCACTTTGGAGGGATTTGATTGAATGTGCCTGTAGCGGACACTGGCATCCTATATTGATACATCAAACACTCTTCCAATTTTAAATATCACATTTTTGGGGAAGGGTGCTCATTTTTGCAGCAGATTTTATTTTGATTTTAAATATGTGATCTATTTAGTTTTTTGAAGATACATAAAGAAGAAAGGAACCCCAGGGGCAGAGGTGATTTTCTTTGTCCTTCTTCAGATATGCTTCCAGTGAACAGAAGTGTTTGTGGAAAACGCACAGGAGTCTTCAGAGGCGCTTACTGCGGGACCTAAGTAGCTCTCCAGGGTGCTGAAGTTGTCTCCAAACGCGACAGACGCAGCGTTCATTTTCTGCCTGTCACTTTCAGCCCATAATCCGAACACAATGACTTGGCTGTGTCTTCACCGGAGCGACACCGTGGATCCTCGGGTGTCTAAGTAAGGTTTTGGGATGGTTAGGTGACGGTTTATGTGGATACAGAAAAGGAGATCTGAGAGGACACCTGTAAGATTGTCTCATTGTCACCCTGAAGCTGTCCTAATGGCTCCAAATAAATGGTAAGTAATTTGTTTACATTCAGCCATGTACGACTTACAATAGCCATTTATTTTAAAACGAGAAATTATCAATACTTTTATCTTTGTACGTTTTACAGGTGTCACTGGTCTAATTGATAATTCATTAGTGAACACAAATATTTACTATCTTTGACACCCTGGAAGGACAATGCAACATATTCATCCAAATTTCAGAGGGGCGCTATGGGAGTCTAACCATCCATGTATGCCAATAATTAAAAGCAGACCAACTTTAACGACACTGCCCTTTTATAACTTTCTGTTATGGGTCCTCCTCGGAGTGTTGACGTTCCCTTGTTGTGTCCGCTGTTTAATATTCAAAGTGGGGGTTCTGGGGCCTTGGAATTGCGACCCTGTACCCTACAGGGCCCTGCCTGCTGCAGCTGCCAGGCTCGCTGTAAACAGGATAAATGGAGACCTAAATCTGGATCTGGGACTGAAAATGGACTTTATCATCCTCCAGGAGCCTTGCGAAACGTCCAGAGCCCTCACTGCGTTTATCTACTATGAGCAGATGGCGGATGCATTCGTGGGCCCATCCAACCCGGGATACTGTACTGCAGCTTCTCTGCTGGCCAAGAATTGGGACAAAGCCATCTTCTCTTACAGCTGTGTTAACTATGAGCTGGACCAGCTCATAGGATACCCGACTTTTGCCAGGACAGTGCCGGTTCCCACAGAGGTGTTGTTCACCGTGTTTAAACACTTCAGGTGGGCCAGTGTTGTAGTGGTCTCATCCAATGAGGACATTTGGAGGGATACTGCTGTGAGAGTTGCGACTGCTCTCAGAGAGAAGGGGCTTCCTGTTGGCCTGGTTACATCTATTGGTATGACTGAGACGGAGGTGGAGAGAACGCTGAGGAAGATCCAGGCTGCAGGAAACATCCGTGGTGAGTCTGTGTTGCTGACATACACGAACTAGCTACATTACAGTGATTACGTGTACGATTATTATATGTCCTGCATTAAAGTGATACCAGAGGAGATAATCACAAAGTACAATAATATCATAATGAATCTATCATTACATTATTGTAAGTAGTGGATTTGAAGATGATAAAACACCTGTAATATACAAACATGGGGAGCAGACAAGGGTGTATACATCACAGGTGAACAACTTGCAGAACTGTAAAATATCAAACCATCACCTGTCCTGATTTGCTCTACCAGGATTTTCTCACATCCAAGCGGCACACATCCTCTTTAGTAGGCTATAGGCTTATCACTGCACCATCTGACCAGGAAGCCATTTTGACATTGCATATTTCACCTTGCCGTTAAGGTGAACTAGGGTAGCAATGTAACTTGTTTGTTTTAAACATAATCAATTCTATTTTTTGTGCCTTTACTAGAGCACAGAGGGGAAAGGAGAAAGATTAAATTACAGGGCACATCAATTTCTCATTGTTGACTACTTCATAATCAATTTAGTTTCAGACAGCTATAGCTGGCATACTGTTGAACTGAATAAGATGATATTAAATGTGACCACATGATAATGCTTTGTCATTTCAGAAGCATCTGTCAATTTGGAGTAAAGTTAAAGCATTAGTTTTTAAGTTTTAATAATTGTACATATTTTTTAATCATTGGCGTTTATTTTATTTTAATCTATTGACTTTTATTTATCACATTTTATTGTTTTTCTGTTTGTAATTTTTTGTTTTGCAAACATTTATTTATTGTTTTTTATTTTATTTTTATTTTTGTCTGCATTGTTTCAATTTTGCTATGTGAAACACTGTGCGCTGTGTGTTTATATGAAAGCTGCTATATAAATAAATTTGAGTTGAGTTGTCCAAGGATCAAAGTACTGCAACTAAGTACAATTACCCCTGCAACTCAATTAAGTAGGTTTGTTGTTAACTTTTGGAATAAATTACAGTCACTTCACTTGAAGAGGACATTATCGTACTCTTCCCAATGCTGCATTTGTCCAATTGTCACATACTGACACATTACATCATTATAACACTGAGTTCAGTCATGGTATCACTCTAAATATTTGAGCAAAACCTCGCTGTGTTTTTCCTTGTCTGCATCAGTCATCATCATGTGCATGCACTCAATCCTGGTTGGAGGGGAGAAGCAGGCCACTTTTCTTCTCAAAGCACAGAACATGGGCCTGACTTCGGGGAAGTATGTGTTCGTGCCCTATGACACCCTCCACTACAGCGTGCCCTACACCAACGTCTCCTACTTCCCTCTGCAAAACAACAGCAGGCTGAGGGAGGCCTATGATGCTGTGCTCACAATCACTATGGCCTCTGAGCCTTTGTCCTTCAACGAGGCGTTCGCTGCCGCCCAGAGGAGTGAGGAAATGACGCAAGACGTGCAGCCAGAACAGGTAGAAACCAAGTCTGTCTTAAAACTTGCGCATATGCACATTGAAAAACTTATTGGCTGCTGTAATTGTCCATACTGACCGTAAAGTGATCACACATCATGTCTTTTCTTGTGCCCCTTGTAGGTTAACCCACTATTTGGGACCATCTATGACAGCATCTACCTGCTGGCCAAGTCCATCCACAATGCCAGGAGAGGAGGCATGCCACTGTCAGGCTCAAACCTAGCGTACTTCACAAGGAACACAACCTTCACTGGCTTCAACCAGAAGATCAAGGTAGACACTAGTGGGAGTGTTAAGACCAATTACATCATCCTGGACTCTGACAACAGGGGGAGCCAGCTGTACCAGACCCATTTAGTGGATCTAATGTCTGGAGTGCTTAGTTTTGCTGGGAGGTCCATTAATTTTCCGGGAGGATCTCCGCCACCGTCTGATTCCAGCTGCTGGTTTGACAAGAATGCCATCTGCACCGGAGGTAAGAGGCTTAGCTTTGGCAGTGGTGGAATAGTAGTAGTAGTTTATAAAAATAAAAAAAATTTAAACGGCCTACAAGTACAGTTGAAATGATTAGCCAATTAAACACTTGACAGAACTGTATGAAAATGTGATCATTTTTCTGCATTGAGTAGTACATTTTACTTGTAATACTTTAAGTACATTTCCCTGATGATACTTAAATACTTTTACTTAAGTAACATTTTCAATGCAGGACTTTTAACTTGTAAGAGAGTATTTTTACAATGTGGTATTAGTACTTTTACTTAAGTAAAAGATCTGAATGCATGTGTGAATATTCATATTCATATAGTGTGTAAATATATTTGTGCACATAGATACTGTATGTATGGATGTGTTGTCTGAAGTCTTCACAGTTTTATGGCATGTTCTCCATACATTTTTCAATTCCCATGTCATTGTTACCTGTCATCCTCAGGTGTGGAGGTCACCTACATCATAGTGGTGTTTGCTGTCATCTTCACTCTGGCTATAGGAGGGCTCATTATAAGTCTTTTTATCAGGTACAGCCTGTAAATACAAACCGATTATATTCTCTATCAAACACATTAACCCTTGTGTTTCTGTCCTGTACTTTGCCTCTCTGTCTTTCCCACCAATTTTAAAGCAACACTATGTAACTTTTAGCTGCAGCTGTAGTTCCAATGAGAACTACAACTTGTCAGGTAGCGCAAGTTGTAGTTCCAATGGGACAACCTGTAGGGCTAAAAGTTACATAGTGTTGCTTTAAATAGAGGGATTTTTGTATCAGAGAAGGTGCATTCAGACACTCTATGGTGTGATGTGCACAATAATGGATGTTCCATGTAAATGCTTGAGAATGAGAAAGGAAGATTGAGGAAAAAGTCCCTCAAAGCATGAGTCAGCACACTCTCTGGAGTAAAGAGAATCATATTTAAACAAAAGAAAGCAATGAGTCAAAGTAACCTTTACTTTAAAGGCACTTTAAGCCTGCACATTAAACAATACTATTGAAATCATATGAATGCATTTTCCAAAAGTAGATACTTGATTACTGATATCAAAAATCCTGACCCTTATTTCATATTTTCCCATCTACATTATGTTAACAGGAGACTAGAAGTAGTTCTCATATAAGGACAAGCTTTTCTTGGTTATCATCTTACTTTGCTCCAAAGATGATCTTCGAGATAGTTTTAGGAAACCTACTGCCATTGGTTGAACTGATTTTCTTATCTATTTCTAAATGTCATTGGCAGGAGGAGACTCCAACAAATCCAGCTGGTCAAAGGTCCCAATCGAATCCTCCTGACTTTAGAGGATCTCACTTTTATCAATCCGCAGCTCAGCAAAAAGGTAAGCAGCATGTAGCATTACTGTATTTCAGTCATCAACATGAAAGACACATTGAATTTTAGTTCAGAATATGAGAAATTGTGAAAATTGACTAAATGAAATGTTTTTGAATGAAACTCATTTCAATGAAATCATCCCGTGGTGTTTGATGTCCCACAGAAAATTACTTTAGAAGATCTGAGTGAATCCAAGAGCGCTCTAGAGGAGAAATCTCTAAACTGCTCGCACTCTGTGAACAGCATGCAGACTGCAACTCATGAGACCACTAATGTAGCTGTGTACGAGGTAAGGAACATTGTAAGAGTCATTGCACCTGCTGCTTCAGCCTGTATGTGTTCGCAGTATTTCAAAAAGCAGTAAGTATATAAGTGAGGAAGGGAGGGAAGGGTGTCCTTGTCTGTGCTCTCAACTCTGATGGTACATATTCAACATAAACAATACATTTTCTTGTAATATCTTCCACAAAGTGTCAACACATTTTTTCACAATATTGGTTTGAATGTGTCCATAAACTGTATGTACTGTAACAACATGGCCTCTCTTCCAGGGTGACTGGGTGTGGCTAAAGAAGTTTGAGGAGGGACAGTTCAAAGAAGTGAAGCAGAGCACCACCAAGATTTTCAGAAAGGTAGAGCAACATGACTTGACCTGTAAAAAGACACTGTCAAAAGCTAACTACAACTACTTTAGATTATAATGGTATCCTTGTATGGCATCAATGTGGTATAATATTTTATCAATGTGTCTATCTGATTTCTCAGATGAAAGACCTGAGAAACGAGAATGTGAACCCGTTTCTTGGCTTCTTTTTGGACTGCTCCATGTTTGCGGTGGTGATGGAGCACTGCTCACGGGGCAGTCTACAAGACCTGCTGAGGAACGAGGACGTCAAATTAGACTGGATGTTCAAGTCCTCGCTTGTGCTCGACCTCATCAAGGTATAAACGCTGATGTACTGAATATGCACAATATTACCTGAATTAACCAGTGGGTGTTACCAACATTCCTGTTGGCCTGTATTTCCTGTATGATTAACTACACTGTTGAACATACTGTATTGTGCTTCCAGGGTATGAAATACCTTCACCACAGAGAATTCCCCCACGGCAGACTAAAATCTCGTAACTGTGTGGTAGACGGGCGTTTTGTCCTCAAGATAACTGACTATGGCTTCAATGAGCTGCTGGAGTCTCAGAAAGCTCCTACAGAAGAACCTCCACCTGAAGGTACCTTCTGCTCTGGAAAAACAATCATTAGTTTTTTAAGTGTGGTGTTAAGATGAGGTTAAAGGGTTTTAACTTGTGCACAGTATTGTGCACACACACACACACACACACACACACACACACACACACACACACACACACACACACACACACACACACACACACACACACACAAAACACACACAAAGACATACATGCAGTTGTTAATTTGTTGTATCATGTTGCCAACCAATCTTTTCTCTTTTTTAGATTTATTTTGGACAGCTCCAGAGTTCTTAAGAGACCTTGCGAACTCACGTAAAGGCACCTACAAGGGAGATGTGTACAGCTTTGCCATCATTCTTCAAGAGGTGGTGGTCAGAGGGTCACCATACTGCATGCTGGGTCTACCGCCCAAGGGTGCGTATGTATCCATCAGGGAAGAGAAGTTGTAGATAAAGAGAAGCAGATACATTTCATAGGGATTTATTTTTAAAGTTTGAGACAACTGAGATGTTGATTTCAGGAACCAATATTCACTACATTTTTATTTAAAACTCCTCCGTCTCCTTACCAGAGATCATCCGTAAGGTGAAGAAGCCTCCTCCGATGTGCCGCCCCAATGTGGCCCCGGACCAGGCTCCTCTGGAGTGTATCCAGCTGATGAAGCAGTGCTGGTGCGAAATGCCTGAACGCAGACCAACATTTGAAGAAATCTTTGACAGGGTAGGCTACATTTTTGGAGACACCAATGTGGCCTTATTGTCTCCAACCTTAAAGTTGTTAACCCACAAAAATAAACCACTTTAAAGAACATTATACATATTGTTTTAACGTGAATCTGTGTTTTTTTTAATTAATAGTTTAAGATAATCAACAAGGGTAAGAAGACTAACATCATTGACTCCATGCTGAGGATGCTGGAGCAGTACAGCTCCAACCTGGAGGACCTCATCAGAGAGAGAACAGAGGAGCTGGAGTTGGAAAAACAGAGAACAGAAAAACTATTGTCAGAGATGCTACCACCGTGAGTTTGTAACACACACACACACACACACACACACACACACACACACACACACACACACAAAACATTTAGTTAAAAAATAATGCCTGACCATCTGGTTCTGTAACGTTTAAGTTCTGTAGCTGAGGCCCTGAAGACCGGTGCCACAGTGCAGCCAGAGTACTTTGACCAGGTGACAATCTACTTCAGTGACATTGTAGGTTTCACTACCATCTCCTCGCTCAGTGATCCCATCGAGGTGGTCGACCTTCTCAATGACCTCTACTCTCTGTTTGACGCCGTGCTCAGTAACCACGATGTGTACAAGGTCAGAGAACATGCTCAATGTTGAGAAGTGTCATCAATAATGTAAGATGCCACTGAATTATAACATGTTATTTAACAGTATGTGTCTTACACACACAGTACACATAGACACACGCTGATGTGCCAATATCCAAATAAATATGTTGACATTATTTAGGTGGAGACCATTGGTGATGCTTACATGGTGGCATCGGGTCTGCCAAAGAGAAACGGCAACAAGCACGCGGCTGAGATCGCCAACATGTCTCTGAACATTCTCAGCTCAGTAGGAACCTTCCATATGCGGCACATGCCAGACGTGCCCGTCAGGATACGCATAGGAATCCACTCAGGTGAGACGGTACAAAGTCTCCTTTACACTGTTTACATTATTAACTTTCTGCTCCAGTTGAGCAGGTGCACAGCTCTTTGCAGATTGAAATATGTATTCTGCCACAGTGAATATGAGCGTGACTGTGGAGCTTATGTCAACTGTATGTTTTGTCTGCATTATTTACATCTGTTGTCTAATAATGGTCCAGCACGGATGAGACATTCTCAAATATCAGCTCTACTGACAAACACAACAAAGACAGTGTTTTTAGGCTGCAACAGCTGTCTTCAAGAGGTGATCACACCTATCTTTCCTGTATCAGTGATTTTATTTTAACATTTGTATGAAAAGTTGTACTTTTACTGCCAAAGACAGCGCTGATGCATGCTGGCAAAGATTGTGGTTACTAAGTTTTGTGACAACAGGAATCAATATAAACAGATGACAAAACAACAAAGTTATAGGCATAGCCTTGGTATTAAATTGGGCTTCACAATGTTTTTAGTCTCACTCATGTTGTTGAATCCACCTCTAACTGGACAAATTGTTCAACACTGCAGACAACGGGTCAATTACTGTCTCTGATGCAGTCCCATACATCGGATCTATTCATCATTCTTGTTGTTGTATTTTCAGGGCCCTGTGTTGCTGGGGTGGTAGGTCTGACTATGCCTCGGTACTGCCTTTTTGGAGACACAGTCAACACTGCCTCTCGTATGGAATCCACTGGGCTGCGTGAGTTTCCTGTACACATACCCGCCATATTTTATTGTGTTGTATTGATGAGGTTTTTTTTGGTCTAATGCATTCTTCTCTGCTGTTTGTCCCTCAGCTTATAGAATCCATGTAAATATGACCACTGTGAAGATCCTCCATTCTCTTAATGAGGGTTATAAAATAGATGTCAGAGGCAAGACAGAGCTGAAGGTAACATAACAGTCTACAATAATTTTACCTCATTATTTGGTAATGACACAAATATTTTAGAGGAGATAGTCTCAGGTTCTATGAATCCAATCCTTTGTTTTTTTCAGGGTAAAGGTATTGAAGAGACATACTGGCTTGTAGGGAAAACAAACTTTACAAAGCCTTTGCCAAAACCGCCAGAGATCAAACCAGGGTAAGAGCTTCAAATTGCTGTTACTCCTTGTATCTTTTTATGGCTGAATCCTAAAAAAAGAAATAATCACCTGTTCTCATAGTCCAGTTTGCATATTTGTTTTAAGGAATTTTACATTTCATTGGTGTTATCACAACACATTCTGTAACTGTCTCCTGCTGTGATACACTTGCAACTTACTCGCGCAAATCTGTCTGAATGTTACTTTAGGGAAGACAATCACGGGCTAAACCCTGAGGATATAGCTGCGTACAGGAGAAAGAAAGCTGAAAAAAAGGCTTGACCTTCTTTGTCCAAATACAGGAGGTAGAGACCTGCATGCCGGTGTTGTGTTGTGGATTTGTCACTGTGGTTGTCAGTTCGATGTCTGTGGATGTGACCAAATGAAACCTCTGAGTCTGACCTCTCTCATTGATTCCTGAAATGTGATCTACTAGTCTCATTAATCTCTTGATCTTATCACCTTCTACATCTTAAGCAGATTGGGGAAAGCCCTCTTTTATTGTGGCTGGCTGGGCACATTTTCATAATTAATTCATTTATTTTACATGTTTTAGGCAGCATTTGTTGTGCTTTTTGCCTGCTTAAAGGCATGATTTAATGGTGTCTCCATTTCTTTGACTCCCAGAGCTCTACTTAAAAAACAAATGTCTATGTAAAATAATCCACCCTCTTTTTCACTAGGGACAACTGGCAGGAGATGGTGACAGAAGAGATCAAGACACTTTTTCGCAAGGCCAACAGGCAGGTGGACAAGAAGATGTGAATGAGAGGAAGAGAAGGAACTATGTGAAAGGAACAATACCAGAGGAGAAGAAAAGGACACATCCAGAGGAAGACAGAGAACACCACCCAGCTTCTCACTTTGGCTAAATGCAGACTTGTTTAAGAGGATTGCCCATCGACTGGCTAATCTGCCAGCAGCCAGCGCAGCAGTACACCACTGTGCTAATGTAATGAGAGTTGTCGCATTACCTTGCCTACATACCTGCTGCCAGCAGCGCAGGGAAGGTGAACCGCGCCTCAATAAAGGAGGCACTCACCGGCCACTAAGTGGTCACCTATATTTCAAGGCAACCAGAGGTTCACCCATCAGAAGATTCAACGCCCCAAATGCCTATTTCAAAATGAAATGTTATATTTTTTTTCTGGTGATGATGTCTGTTTTTAGTTTGCCATGAAAGCTCATGATAGAGTTGGGAGTAAGGATGTTACTTAGCTATGGCTGAATATTATATGTCATTAGCCCTCTGAAGTCAGAGGCAAAGGCTGCTATTGTGTATAATTATCAAAAGAGAGAAAGAGGCATTTGCCACTTTAATTTCTACTCTAGAATGACTAGGAAGAGTCTGTCAGGTTCACCCGTTTGCCACAAAAAATGTTTTTGAGATGTCACCTTTTCTTCTTACTAATGAAAGGGTGGTAGCACTTGGAGAGTCAAGACAATGCAACAAAAACTATTTTCCTTTTCTGTTATAGTCAATACAGTTTTAAGGTTCTTTAGTGAAACGTGTTGCTGTTTCCGAAGTGCTCAGTGATGCATTAATTCCACTATTCATCATAAAAATGATTTGTGAGGCAATCTTTCCTACCTTTCAGCATTTTAAAATCTTGTTTCTTTTCCATCACCACAAGTTTACAAGCTGTCTTTAGCGTGTCAATATGAGAGCAGAATCTCTGCGTTGATGCTCACATGGAAATTGCATTTATTTCACAAACCAATTAACTTTGTGATGTCAAAGTACACAAATCCATAAAGTTTATTTTTGAGATCAGGAGAGCACAATGTTAAACTCATCTGGAAGTGTTAAAGCTGGTTTCCCCAACAGCTGACGTTGCACTATACTAACCAACACGTCCTCCATGCATGAGAGCTGAAGAGCCCCATCCAGTGTTCAAATATATTATATATTATATTTTCTGAGGAGCATTGAATGGATTTTATTTATCAACAGAGTGCTTTTGAGTAAAAAATTATAAGCAACATGTTCACTGCAATTTATTTAAAAAAAAAAAAAGCATATAGGCATTAGGGAATACCTGAGGGCACAAACTAAATATAATCTCAAACTAAATAGATAATAATATTTAAATGTGTTATGTGATAGAAATGTATTGTTATATTGTTTTGACCTAAACCCCAAATATGACATCTCCAATCCCCTGCATCTTATCATCTGAATGTTGACTATAGGAGCATCTTAATTCATTCTAGGTGTGCAAAACAGCAGAGTCAGTCAGAAATATGTATATTGTGTTATATATATATATATATATATATATATATATATATATATACATATACATATATATGTTATATGTGTTCTATATTATTGCTGCAATGCATAAGGTGTATGTAAATATGGCATAATTAAGTAATTAAATAATTAATTTGTAACACCTTCATTGTTTGCCGTTCCTTACAGTGTAAGCAGTCCTTTTCCTCCTTGCAACCAGAGGGTGGCGCTACAGCTCTTACAGAGAAATCCTTAAGGCATTTATTTCTCACAAATGCGATTGCATCATTTTGTAAGAGAGAAGTATTCGAGATAAGCTTTTCTTGACATATTTATGTGATGAGATTGTGACAGTACGTGAAAACAAAAGTCTTAAGAAAATGCTTTGGCTGTATGAAGTTCACCTCTAAAACTACAGATTTAGATTGTTTTGTCAATCTGTTGCATTGCAACTACACCTTTGTATTTGCTGTGCTGGAATTGCAGAAGATTCCCAATCACCATGAGAACCCTGCACTCCAGTTTTTGCACTGCAAGTCTGCTTTTCCTCTGTTTGAGATGTCCCAACAAAGAGCGTACTGACATTATTGTTTATGCTAGTGGTGGTAAGGGAAATGAACCACAACATAGTCTGGATAGTTGTCTATGGCAGATTAGCAATAACCCCTACATTCCAGACCTCCAGCCGACTGGAAAGATTGTTTTCCTATCCTTTCGAGATGTTAATAGCGAGCTCACATTCCTCTGTGCAACACTTCAAAAGACTGTCAACTGTGCTTGTATGTTATTCAGACATGATTTGCAAAAAAAATGAAACACACATGCAAAGATCCTCTTAGTTATTTTTATTGAAAAATCAACACATTATTACATAATCACACAATTCCAACAGCTTCCTTGTGGAAACTACCTACAGCAAAAAAAATGGCACAGCATGGTTGGCAAATGAATTAGGCACCACACTTCCGCCACCTTTCCTCTGCACACATTCAGCTCGAGCAGGGGAACAATTCAGTGCAGACTGGAGGCAAAATTTGAAAACACCGAGAGCATGGATGATAGAAGTGAGACAGAGCTGCAAAACAAACGTGCAAAGATCTTTTTTTACTTTAAACATTAAAGATGATGCAAGAAAATGCACACGGATTTTCGAAAAAGAATGTGTAAGGAAAACGTACTTAATATAAGCATGTTGTCTGCCGTTTGTTTATCTCAAAGAAGAAAATGATTCAATGCAAAGCGGCTAAAGGGTGAGACATAACACTTTTATAGAATGTTCCCTGGGAATGTTTATTGTACCTATATAGTAATAGTAAGCTTAGGTACTCAGTCCACAGTTTGCCTATTGGAATGTGCTCATGAGGTAACAGTCAGAGACACCCAACACAATTCACAACATTAACATTATAGCTCATCACGCATCTTGTCTCCTTTGGGTCTAACTACTCTGCCGATGTACAGGATGGAGTTGGTCTTGTTGTCCTTCACTAGGAAAATGAAGGGGTGATCTGCGTAGAAAAGTGTGGGGTTCCTCAGCTTGTCGCTGCCGTAGATGCTGGTGTCGAACGGGTTTCCAGCCGTGTCCAGCTCCAAGGCTGACGCGTGGAAGACATTGGACAGGTAGAGGTCCTTCTTTCCAGAGATGTTGGACAAGTCAGCCTTTGCTTTGTCAACGGCCTCGGTCAGGCCGAGCTCAGCCAGATGTTTCTAGAAAAGACGGAGAATTGCTCAATTCAAAGAGTTGTTGATTGATTTTTAGAGGTCTATAAGTTAACTTTATTGTTATAATCGGCCCATCAATTTGCCACCATTTACCTGCAGGTTGTGACTGGCTTCCAATGCAATTTTGGGGAGGGCAATGGCCACAGCCTTTTTCTCCAGCTTGCTGATCCAAGTGTCCACCTGCTTCCTGGTAAGAAGTTTCTCCAGGCGTTCCAGGGGCTCCAGGTGGTAGGTCATGATAAGGATCATAGAGGCCTGCTTCTGGCCCAGAGGCATGTCCAGCACAAATAATTTGTTTTCTTTGTCCTCGTAGAAGTCATACAGACCTGCAAAGAGCAGACAAATTGGAGATCTTGCTTGCAGCTTTGAAAACGTAATAAGAAAAAGTCAAAAGTAGAGGCAATGGAGAAACTCACCTGTACGATGCATCATGGAAATTCCAATGGTGAATGAGCGGCTTACCAGGAAAGTACGTGTGTCCACCATTTCAGCACTGAATTTCTCATCCCAGTGAGCTGTGGGACAAAACACATTGGACTCGGTTACACATGTGCCCAATCATTTGACATCTCCGTGTGTTATTACAATGAGAAATGAAAAAAATAAAATAAAAGACACTATTTTATACTCACGCTTGAAAAACATAGCGTTGACAATCATGGCTCCATCTGGGTTCTGCACATCCTTGGTGACCTCAGGCAGCTTGCCATTTGTGGACTTGGCTGCCCACTCGTTGATGGAGTTGACTGCACTCCTCTTGTCTCTGAAATTTATTTTTGAATGGTCGTAGTTGTAGTGCTTCTTGCTGTTTTTCACAAAATCATCAGCAAAGGAGACTGAGCTGGGGCCGTAGAGGCGGTTGTTGATCTTCCAAGTAGTGTTGCGTGTCTTGGCATCGCTCACCTGGGAAAGAGCAACGTATAAACGGTGACAAATGCGCAATGAATACTGAGGGTCAAGTTTGACTTTGGGTCCACTTCTAATTCTAAGATATCATATACAGTATTGTATATGGTTGTACTTACCTCAGAGAGCAGCTCCGACAGGCCTGCATGCAGATGCTCATCCCTCAGTTTTTCAGCACTGAGGACGGTTTTGACCTGCGAGGCAGTGGAGGCCTTGCCACCAAGAGCCACCATGCCCAGAGAGGAAGCCACCACCACAGGAGAGATGAGGATGTTTTCAGTGTCTTTCTCTTTCGCCATGTTGTGGTAGAGGCTGAATCACAATCACAAGAAAAAGTATTTGCTTGTGTTTTGAGCAAGAAAAATGTAACCAAGAGTGCTTATGCAAAACCAAATGCACCATTATACACTTCAATATGATTGCAGTAATATATAGATGTCAGACCTGAAGGCCAGATTTGCGCTGTTATCAGCCAGCGTGGTGGCATGGCTGCTCAGCTTTTTGTCCTCTGCAGAGGCCACGACGGCCAGCAGACAAAGAGCTAAAACGTTAGTCATCCGCATCCTGTCTGTCTCGAAAAGCAGCTGTCACAGCCTGTGCAAAAGGAACAAAAGACAAAGATAGGGTTAACATCTCTTAATCTGGGTTGGTTTCCTTAAATATTATTAATGTGTTTTGAGTTTGAGAAGGAAGACACACGTCTCCTCAGAGTGAGTTTGTGGAGAAAAAAAGATTCACAAGTGTTTTGATTTGATACAGTTATATATCTCAGAAACAAAATGCCAGGACACAGACTATATGATTCAGATGTGGAGCTTTTAGTGGCAGGGCAGGGTTGGCTCAGCCCACACAGAGAACGCCTCCAGATTCTCGCCACGTCAGCAGCAACTGAGGCTTAGCTGTACAGCTAGAGCTGCAGTCCACCCAGAGTGAAGCTCTGTGCTGACTTGACACTGGAATAGGATGCCTCTCTGTTCTCTACATGTATTGTGATCAATGCAAACTGTTGCACATCTGCGCTTTGACGACTTGAATGACTCCTTTTTAAGCCAGAAGAAGTCAGGATCAGAAATCAGTGCCTTTCACTGTAAAGACCTGCAGTGCAGTTGTACATGTTCTCTGTAGCAGCGCTCTGAGACATCTTTTGTCTCGGAGAAAGGGCATGTGCCTGCAGGCTATGTCTAACTCATCCCATCACTTGTTCAAACAAAGATCCAAATGCAAACGGATGTAATTAACCCACTGCAGCGGCAACTTTCTAATCCACCTCCACAATTCTGAGTGCAGATATACGTTGTCTACATCTCTGTTATTTGCATTTTTTGTGATACAGTAGAATTGACTTCACATCATGTTCGGATACCTTGAGATGTTTTCATGTCTGCCATTTTCATTCTGAAAGACAAGAGGTGTATGTAGTAATCTATATAGAGCAGACAGTAAAACAGCATACAGGCTCTGGTGGAGACATTCTGTGTTGTCTAATTTCTTCATTTTATATCCTAGTTTCCAACCTTTTAGACTAAAACATTTAAGATAAAGTTATGTTATTATACAAGTTAGTCATCACTTCCCCTCAATCAGACACATAAATGTTTTCCATTGTCTCTTTTTGACCCAGATAATAACTTTCATCCAGTCAGCTGTGCCACAAACAAGCAGCACCTATTTCTCGAGGACAGATTTGAACTTCTCTTCATCAAGTAGTGATGGATTTTAGTTTAAAAAAAGACAGATTGGGTTCATATACACTACTTTCCTTCATTTCATTGCACCTAATGCATTTAGATAGACTGCAACAAAGTGCATGCAAGACACAAACAGCTTTAGTAACATCATGCTGGGATAAGTTTTGAAAACGTTAAGCTATGCCAAAGATTAATTTATTTTCTCACAAAAGATAAACTATAATATTCTGTGTGCAGGTCAAACAGCCTGAGAGGGAGATGAGATTTAGAGAGTATGGGTTAAAATGGGTTAAAATGTGGAAAATGATGCACTGTATCTTTAAACCATAAATAAAGCACCAAGTTCTCACTATGCATTCCTCCCTGAAAGAAAAGATGGTTATCTTCTAATCCTTACCTTGCGCAGGATTTGCAGGGTTTCTCCTCTCGGTTGTGTCCTGTGGAAAGTATAACTGTGACAAACTCTCCTGCTCTTTATATCGCTCTTGAGAGAACTTTCTAGAAGGGGGAATGGGATATTCAGATGAGGGTGTATATTGTTCCTCAGGAAGCTGGGAGCTGGGACGTCCCCCTTGAAGCCACAGGCTGGAATGAAAGGAGTTGGATAAAGTTACCTCCTCAACACTGGTCAGGGCTCAGCTTTGAAACTTTTCCTCCTGTGGCTGCAGACAGGAACCCAGAGAAAATCTGATTCTGGGTCAGACTTAGCTGCTTGTGAACAGAAATACCCCTTAGCCTCTAGGGTCTAACGCTGCTTGCTGACTCAATCTCTAACACTAGTTTCATCACATGTAAAAGATTGTGTTTTAATATGAACTGAATTATTCTTGTGCATTAAAATATGTTTTTGTTTTTGCAGTTGTAAATGTGAGTCTGTGAGCCTCTATGGGGCACCACTCTTCTGCAATCTCAGCAGGCAAGACCGTGAACGGGCACATTCTTTGCAAATGTTCACAGAAGAAAAGCAGATATTTTATGTAGGCTATTTTAACTTTGTTACACAGATGTATAATTCCATATGGAAATTTCCAGAACTTTAAAAGTTTCACTCAGTAGTATTCATTCTTAGAAGATCTCCAGCCCCTCCCCCACCATCACAGTGCCACGTCTGTCCACCACAGCTGCTGATTGCAGGGTGCTGGGAGCATTAGGGTGTTGAGGAGGAGCACTCGTCGTAAAACTGCCGTGTCCTCACCAGAACAAACTAAACAGAATAAGTTAAATACTTGTGTAAAGGGTCGGACATACTTTCCACATTCTGTGTAATGCTGTTCAGTCTTTATTTACTCACAGCTTATTAATGTCTGCCTTGTCATATCAAAGTGAAATGTTTTCCTCTGTAAAATCTGTGTAAACAGTTTACAGAAATCAATGACACATTTGCCCCAGTCATATCCACTATAGAAAGACAGAGACATTTTATAGATAAACGATCACTCTGCTTCACATACAGTATCGATCATGCTGTCTGACACAAAGTATTTTCCAACCAGAGGAATTCCATCCATCTTTATCCCCCAATTCTCCCAAACCCCACTCTTTTGCATCCCTCTGCAAATTGTCCTGACATTCCAACTGATGAGTGGCTTGTATTCTTTTAGTGACATGTTGGGGCAGGCATCCAGAAAGTTCTATGAGAGTTTGAGGGAGGGAAAAAAATGTCCTCCTCATATCCTCACTCCACAACCCTCTTGTCTAAGTTCAAATATTACATTATTCACATTTTGGTGACAGTGAATCCACCTAACAAATTCTACTTAAAAGAATTGACACAAGAGTAGGATTGCAGCCCCTTTCCTCCCCTCAGGGGGTGTTTGTCATGCGGCAGAAGCCCTGGAGTTAACAGTTTACACTGAAATTCCTCAGCATGAGCAGAGTGAGGGTGACTTCTAGGTCTTTCTATACAAACAAAACGGCTCCTAAGGTGTTGGAAGGGTCATCCAGGATGGAGGGCGAGTGTTACCTCTTAATGTTGTTCCACTCACAGTACCTCTTTTATAATGTCTAAATGTATACTGCATATGTGTCTGTGTGAGCATAAAGAATCTTTCAGCACTTAATAGCAGTAATAACAGACCTCAGAGGGTGGAGCGACTCTCCTCAGCACCAGTCATAGTCAGTTGCATCATCACTTGTGTCTTTTTTTAAAAGAGCAATCAGTAAGGTTTTCGCTTGCTGGTTATCAGTTCATTTTCAGTCTATACATTTTGATTTCAATCATAAACCATGTATATGGTTGACAGAATACCAACATTTGCACAAACAGGATCATCCATAATTAAGAAGTATAATTGGGGAAGGTTAGGTAATCATGAAAGTCTTAGCTTTTTATCAAGTTATACAGTACATACTGTAAGCAATGGATGGCAAAAAAAAAATCTAATTTAAACAGTTGCTCATGCAGTTGCATTGTAGTTAAAGTTGGGGGTTGTGAACAAACAAAGGAGTCACTCTCCTGTTTTACCATCTGTTTAAGTCCTTTAATCAAAAAGACTAACAGGATTTTAGCAGCCAGTTGCAACTGTTATCTGTTATCTCTTCCTGACGGATCAGTGTTTGTTTTCCTCTCTAATAAACTTTCCAGATGGGGTATTGTTATTTCCTAGACTCTCCCCAGGTGTATTGGAGATAGTTTCCAAAGTGTAGATACTATGCATCTCTCAGCATTGGTTGTAATCATGTCATTCTGGCACACTGAGGAAATGACCCACTTCACTGAAGGAAGCGGAGCACAGCTGCCAAGAGGACCATGACGCAAGACCTGAGAAATGTTTCAGCTTTGCTGAATGATGTAACTTTCTTAGGTTTAGTGTGTGTGACTGCAGCGAGCTGCTGGATCATATACAGTTTGTAGTGCACTGTCAATCTAAACCAGACTCACATTAGATGCCAGTAAAGACCCTTACTGGAAGGCAATGTTTGATGTTGAGATATTCTTAATGCTTTTTTGTTATGAACTGGATAGTTAAGACCACTTGCTCTTTCAACAAAACAGACCGACTCCAGTAGTCAAAATGAAAGTCATGGATTTGAAGACATGGACTTTGTAGCAACTGCATAACAAACCTGTATTTCCTTTTCAATTTTAACAATATTGTACACTCATATACATTTCACTTTTTTGGAGATTTATTGCAAAACAGTATTATCATCGTACATCTGTTGCTAAACAGGTAAGTTCATTAATAATAGATTAAGTGACTCTAACATTGATGCCCATCTGTTTGATTTAAAATGTATTCAACATATCAAATGAATTACTTTTTTGGGCAAATTAATATTCCATCAAAATTACCAAGCTAGCCATGTAGACCAAGTTTAAAATCTTCATTGAATGAAAGTACAAAAGATATAATTCTGAAAAAACATCAACAGAACTTTTTTTTGTCAGTTTTGCAGAGTAACAGTCTATTTCAGTCTAAGTTCATGATGGCAGGGCAGCTCCACTCAGGTGAATCGTTTTTAACGGATTAAATACTGACCGAACATGCCCCCTGCTGGGAAAAGTTTGAAAGCTTCCTCCAAAGCCATTAAAGTTTTCTTTAATTACATTCATAATTGAGGTCATTCAAGTTTGTACTCTTTCTTTTCCTCTTGAGATGTTATTAATGTAACTTTTCTTGGTGGACTTGTGTTATATCTTCCGTTATCTACATAACTATGTGCTTGAGAAAAAAAGCAATAAGAAGATTTTTTTTTGCACAGAAACTAAAGATACACACAAACCCTAAGGATCTTAGGATATAAACTCTGAATGTCAACAGAATTAAAAGAACCAGTGGAAACCATTTTTAATGGTTTGCCAGACACTGTACTGTAGATATTTTGTTTTATTTGCTACTGCATTGTATTATGGACAAACAACCACTAGATGGGGTGCAAAGAAACCAAATAAAGTGCACCCCCTTGGCCAGAGAAGGTATCTGTTGATAGTCAATAAGAGAAGTTCTAGTCACAGTAACTTCCACTTTCTGTTCCGGGCCCACTGACACATGTCTCTGTTTTCATATTTCCAGTGTGGCAAAATTTAACAAAATTGTACTCAAAATACACAAAAACAAGTTCAGTGAAAGTGGGACGGCTCCTTCCTGACATCAGCATTTGTCTCTGGCTTCTATGGGATAGCTGTCACATATATTGAGTAGATATTTGAGTAGATGTCTTTAATTTGACAGATATAGAGAATTATGTTAAGTCAATGCTGTTTCAGATCCCCCTCAGACTTTAGAATTTAGAATTTTTTAGAAAGCCTTAGAATAAATCGTAACTTGGTGTGAAATTCCAGCAGACCTTCAAAGTCATAACAAGTTGCTGAATTGGCATTTCGACGATACAGTCCACGAGTGCCTGCCTTGGTATTCTCATTGTTCCATTTTTGTTCCCCCTCTCTCTGCACCAGTCACGTTCTGTGCCCTTTCAAACAGTAACAGTCACAAACTCTTCATCCTGCTGTAACACCACCTGCAGAGGAGACCTCTACCAGCCGTCCTATCCTTCCTGCCTGTGGATTCTGGTTGGCATTTTAAAATAGGTGAATATCATAACAAAGCGCAGCAGCTGGAGCTGCTGACTTAACGCCTACCTGTGGAGAGAGAAGCAGGGAAGCCCAACTCTGCCACATCAAACAGAGATATGCCACAGGAAATCATCTCTAAAGAGGATCATTTCCCTAGCTTCCCCACGTGGAGAGATAGATGCTCATGGAGAGACACTGTCAAAGTGTGTGTGTCTGTTTCAAGTGCTTGCATGGATGTGAAGGTGAAGACATAATCTCAAACTCTGATTATTTGGTTTGAAGTAATGTTAAATGGAACAAGTATTAAGTGGTAGTAGTTGAAGTGCTGTTTGATCTGAATATAGTCTTATGCAACGCATCTTAAGAAAGCACACAAACCTACATAAACTCTTCATTTCCATCACACTGATGCTAATTTATCTAGCAACAGCACTGCACTGACTGTTTCCTTGGTGATAAATCTGATCTGTTACTCATTTTAACCACACATCCTCCTCCACTTGACATAGAAATGTTCAGGCTAACCACTTAAATGCAACCGATCTGAAAATGGTTGAACGCTTCAAACACTGTACCAACTGATAAGTCATTTCACACGCCTGAGACCAGCTGACTACCTGCCATGTCTAGGACGATCAACACAGTCTGAATAAGTTTCACGTCCAGTATTTATTGTCTCTCGTAAATACTGGAATTTGTCGATGTAGCTTTGGTGCAGAGAAACACAACAGCAACTCACATAGTTATCCTACATGATACATAATAACCTGATGACACAACGATAACGGGAACATGAGAAATAAACAGTTAACTAAACATATCACCGCATAATAAATTCCCTTTAATGTGTGCAGTTGACGGAGTGGGCTGTGGACCACTCTACTAGGTTTCTAGCTTTTGGGTAATGATCTCTGATGTCATGGTCCCCAGGAAAAACTGTTCAAACTAGAGTCATTGTAATTAAACAATCTCATGTTATGTTGCCAGCTGCCACTTTTGGACAGCACAGCACTGTCTGGATTTCCAATTTAACAAGGAATTACATTTAATCTATGCAGTCAGTGTGTTTCTTGATGTTTTCAGCATGATAAAGTGCAGTTAAGATGTGGTTAAATTTAGTGTTTTATATCAGTATTGATAACAAAACAAAAATCGTTTTGTGAGGCAAACATTTTATTTGATAAATTTCCTGAAAATCATTCCCACAACTGACATCATCCTGTGGAACAGTGGCACTATAAAATACAGATAGGACAAATTAGGATGAATATAAGCCATGTGTCACAGTGTGTCTCAATTGGTTGAGTATGAGGTACTCCTGTCCTGCCATGTTGTCTCTGATAATGACTGCAGAAGGTGTTCTTGTGACAAAAATCAATGAATCAGTTTTGTTTAATCAGTCATCTGGTATGTGTCAATAGCGAAGGTGACAAAGTCTAAACCTGAAAA
Organism: Gymnocephalus cernua; assembly: GCA_023631565.1. NCBI lineage: Eukaryota > Metazoa > Chordata > Actinopteri > Perciformes > Percidae > Gymnocephalus > Gymnocephalus cernua. Next base: position 27,330,203 of record CM042430.1, read on the forward strand.
AAACATTTGAGTGTGGAGGGGCTGTGACCTTTTGGTGGTTTGATTGTTTAATTTCCTATTTGCCTGATGAATGAGCCTTATTTGAAAATTAGACCTCACCCTTTGTTAAAGTGGACACTGGTCACCGAATTTAAGGATATTAATACATGCAATGCAAATGAGTAATCTGACTAAAAACAAAAACCCTTAATTTTTTCGAGCAAATAAATAATCTGAAAAACAGAACTGATAAAATATATTGGTTTGATAGAAGTAGAACTGCTCTGTTTGGTGTGTATATGAAACACTCCAACTCCAAGCAGTCATTGCCGTTCATGACCTTTAATCTTTGTAATGTGTCAACAAGCAAAGCTGCATTTCCTTGATAAAATGACTTTTTTGGCTTAAATTATATTTGCACGTTGTTGCGTTCAAGTCACATCGGAAGTTTTGATCACGCACGATCAGTCGACTAGGGAAACACGATGATAGTTGGTTTCGATTTCTCTAACCATATGGTGTTAACTGATAAGAAATTATAACAATAACATTGAAAGCCTCATAAACATCATGTAATGTAGCCTAAATGTTGGCAATTCCACTAAATTAAAACGGCGTCAACGGGTTTAGGGTATAGCAACGAGACAGTAAATCGAACGACGGTTACTTTCGCTGTGACCTGAACGCGCAGTAAAGTCAGCTCGGTGACGCTCTCTCACTGTACACGGGGGCTGGGAATAAAAAAGACCGACACACACTCCTCCCACCATTCATTCAGTGAGCTACATTGAGTTACCCTGCCAGCTTATGCATCGTTGCCTACACGGAGACGAGAAGGCACGCTTTATCTACAGATGGGACGAAAAAACACAGAGGACGGAGTAACTGAAAATAACTAGACCAAACTGACACCGTCCGTAGGCTACTCACCCTGCTCCTTTCTCCTTTGTTTTCGAAGTGAAACTTCGTCTCTGTCAGCATTTACGTTACCGACCACCCACCTCTCACACGTTACCTTTGACAAGGGTTGTTCCCGTTTGACTCTCGGGGGAGGCATTTCACTGGAGAGAAAGAAAAAGAAAAGCCTCAACTTTACCGTGTGCCGCAAAGCTAACTCTGAAATCAAAGAAAAGTGGTAGCAGACCTCAGACAGGTGAGTGTGTAACGGTATTTAGTTTGAGGTGTTTGTTTGTTAGCTAGTTTTATATTAACACATGTAACGTGTGACTGTTTGTTTTATTCCTTCAGAACATTTTTTGCTGTTACATAGCCTTCCTCATTACTATATGTTAAAACATGGCAATGAGAGTTTTTACCATGGTAACACTAGCTAACATTACTGTAACGTGCCTACAATTAATACAAGCTAACACGCCTCAACATTATTAGAGTTTAGAGGGTTTTTTTTTCTCGTCCTATTTTGGCATTCTCACTTATGCCTATTTAGTAGCTAACGTTGTGTGTTTTTACCATGGACTGTCACTGTATAGGGTTTTACTACCCATCACAGTACTTATACACTGCTCGCTGGTGGTTTCATGTGCACCCAAAGACATGGGACACGCCTATTATGTTGTATCCTATGAAAGCTAGGGTTTACCTTTTGGTGAAAGTATGGATTGATTCACCCACCTGAGTCAGTTTATGTCTACTACAAACAATTGAATGCATGTGTAGCGGCAAAATGCAAGTAAAGCTACAGAGGCTTAATGTTGACTCCTTCATTCATATACACAGTATGCATTTGTGTTTACTCATGCACACCGCTCTTCCCACTTACTTGCATAATTCATGACGCCATTAATTTTCTTTTGTCATTTGGTTGTTACTGGTATGATGGTAGTTCAAGAATTATTTCATAATGTCTTGTGCAGAGCATAGGCTTAACCTACTTTTATTATGTTATGTAGCACTTCATCAGAGATAGTTTCATCTAGTAATCTAGCAAACATGTAGGACTTTCATCATTTTAAAACTGGCCATTGGGAAGGACCCATTTGGTACATCATCTTACCGTCTGATCCTTTTTGACTGTGTTACCACTTCCCTATCAGTCACTTCTTAACTCCAGTAAAAACAGCTAACACTCATTTGCTTTTGGTAAAGCTGTCAATTAACAGATGACATGTATTTGAATCCTCTAAGCATGCCAATAATTACTTTTTAAAGGGATAAGGACCTTCTTGGTTTCAATATGCAGATGACTCGGGACGTGTCAAGACTTTAAAAGTGTCTATGCGAGGTTGTTTCATTTTTTTATTGCTCTTTTACACCATCTAAACGGATTGAAGGGCTTTGGAGTGGACATTCAGATTGCTCCAGTTTTAGCTAAGAGACTTTGACAACATGATCCGTTGATAGACATGTTGGGGTTACCTGCAAAAACTGTGACATAACATACATTTCTACAGTTCTTCAAAAGTGCTTGGATTTGAGTGGGATAGGGTTAGATAAGGTGTGGCAACCATGCTGAAAAGTGCTTTAAACATCACCCTAGAAATGTTATTTAGATGAATAGCCTAAGTGGAAAATAGAGGGAGATGTAATAGGTCAGAACAGGGAGGAATGTGGTGCTGTGCAGTAATCCACTTACTGGTTACGGATTCTTTTAAACACCGTTTTGTAGATGCATCGTAGATCTTTTAGACCATTCATTTTATTTAAAGCTAGTTTCATGCATGTTGCTGCTGATTGTGCTGCTGATTAGACATGTAGAGTTACACTGTGTAGATAGTAGCTGACCCTATTGTCCGTTTGAGTTGAGTATTGATTGTCCCAGACATTCTGCTTCGCCCGAGGGAGTGCGAACGAGTCTGACTTGTAAAAAATCACCTGTTGTTACAATTGAGTGCCCTGTAGCAGTGAGGTGAGGTCCAGTCCTCTCTGTCTCTGTCTCTCTTTCTCTCACTAACACACATGCACTCATCTTCTGTGCCTGTCCGGTAAGGATAATGAACCTTTACCAAGAGCTGGCACGCTCTGAAAGTGCTTGCTATTAATTTGTAGCACCCACATCAAATAAAAATGTGATTTCCACGTGGTTCTACTGGCTGAAGCAAAAGCAAACTTTTAATGCAAAAGTAATGGGTAACTAAATTGGATTTAAATATTGTTTGAATATTGAAAATCATGGAAAGTCAACAGCCTTGACTTAGTCAAGGACTATAATTTCCACAGTACTGTACGTCACACTGCTACTTTACTGCAACCTATTTTCCTCTCTGCAAAACATTTATCGCCATCTTTGAACAGGGTTAATATAACCGTTATGGAGCATGGTTTGGAGTGTGTGAGTTATAGGAGTGTTAAAGGTGTCATGGAAATGTAGATTAATATGAAATGCTTGGTCTGGTCGGTGACATACAGTCACATAATGGAGCCTTGCGTCACCATGTCTAAATAAAAGCTTACTCAACACCTGACTGATTATAATCAAACACAGGGTGAAGATGTGTGATTGGCTACTTCTTTCAGTCTGCAGTTTTTAATCTGTGAAAGACCATGGTGGTGGGGGGGGGGGGGGGGGGGCTCGTATGTTCGGCATGTAACTGATATGATACAGAGTTACTTTCAGCGCAACGGTTCCTGAGATGGTCTTTTACACTGTAGTACAGAATTGTAAGTTTAAACAAGGGTTTGCTCACATTTACAGAGTACAGACACAACTTGTCTGTGCCACTTCCCGACAGCAAAAGTAGAATAGTTGGAATATTTGTAATATTATTTTCATTTTGCAAAGCATTATTTCCACCCTGCTCCGAGAAGGTTGGAGCCCTGCTGTTCCCAAACAAGTAGTCCTACCCCTCTGTGCCAAACATGTTTGATATTTGCAATGCATAGCAGATCCTGTCAAATGGACAAGTTCAGCAGTGCAATCTGCGTTAGCAGGACACTACACAAAGCACTGTGGTTTCAAATAGGAGCCCACAATAAAAGTTAAAGAAAATTTAGAAAACTTGAGCAGTTTCTCTGCCTCACCTTATTGGTGCAGGTAACATTCCCAAGGCTAATTGCTATTAATTTAACCCTCATAGGAACCTTTATACAATCTATGATGGGAACAAAGGAGTCTTTGGTCCGCTGTCTTTGCTAGTTTGCAACTTGAGCTCTCTTCAAAGTCCACGGCTCAGACAAACTGGGAGGTGCACAGTTATTTTGGCAAAGCTGAGGCTCTGTTTTTTTAAAAAAAAGGTTAAAATACCTACTTGACTAGATAACACGTCTGCTTGTTTTTCTTTCATTCTTGGAAATGTTCCCACCAAAAATGTTCTTTTGTGAGAAGTGTTTTAAGGTTGATCTAATCCTCTTTACTGGAGAAAGAAAATTGATTTTTAGGTTATTTAACATTCTGAGTTATTTCAGACATATACTGTACTTGTATTTACTATGTATATAGTTGTGTTGCCTTTATGTAATCATCCCTGTAATATAATTTAAAGAAGCCAAACATTTATATAAGGAGAAAGCTCAGTTTCACTCTCAGAAAGCCAAGTTCACCATAGTGGCACCTGCTTGTCTGGCCCTGCCTCCCGGGCTCAGGCAGCAGTCACAGTAGAGGACAGAACTCGGTGTGATGTCAACACACAGATGGCTGTGAAGAGCCCTCATGTAGACTTACAGATGGCACCTTGATAAAACATACTAGTCCACCCACAACAGTCAGACTGAGTAGGCCGGAGTGAACTGGGCCAATGGAGTTGTCCATTTACCACACACAGTACAACAATGGTTCCCATCATGTCTCTGCATGCCACGGATGTCTTTGTCAGCTGTTTGCTTTCCAGGCCACAGTATCAGCACTATCACCTATGATACAGAACCAATCCCAGAATGCTTTCTCTCAACCCAAACAGGCAGACAGGCCAGGAGGGCTCCAGACGTATACCTTTCTGCCATTGCTTTATATTTATTCAAGCCTCACAGCAGAAAGCAGGGAACATCGGGTCACAGCAAATTAATTTAGGAAGCATTGCTCCAGGTTGAAACGGTGACGTATGAGTAGTTCTGCCCTACGGCATTATGATACAATAATGTGTGCAATAAAGTGGCATACACCCAGTTTTTATCCCATCTAAAGAGTACAGTCACTGATTTCACTGATTACTATAACTTCGCAGCACGAAGAACTGATTTGAATCACCTGAAAATCGGACTGCTCTCTGCCTCCATTGAAACATACTCATCTCTATTGTTGAAAGCAATTCTCCGCAATTGATTGCTACAGTGATTTTGACTGGTCAGGGGCCCCACAGCCCCCCTCTCTGTTGACTGGCATTTTATGACAAAAGCAGCTGTGAAAGCAGAAACATTTGTTGAATGATATACTGTAGGTTCAACTCTATGGGGGGACTGTTAAAAAGTAATTGGAGCCTTTGTTGAAAAGCATTTTAAGTAGGCTGAAGAGCTATGACAAGTGGTTGTTGTAGGTTTAGTGTGTTGCTCTTACACTCTTTCACACAATATGCATTTTGTAGATATGTAAAATGGACCATTAACTTTTACAGGATCAGTAAAAATATCTGCCTACGTTTTTCTCTGTCATTACTTAATTCATGGACCTTTTTATGAACAGTTTGGTGAATTAACAATTATATGCTTGCTTGGATAGCTGGAACAGGCTGAAGCTGCTAATATGCCAGGTGAGCTAGGCATGGAAGCTCCAAGCTTTGTTATCTTTCATAATCAAAGCTTTAATAATCAGACAGAAGGAACATCAAATCCAGATCCAGATGGAACTGTGATTATAAGGCTGTTTTAAAAAAAGAAACCTCTTCATATAAGGCTTGAATAGAAGATCCAGATGTCGTACACCTGCTGCTAATTATAACACCAACACTAAAGTTGGTTTGACAAAAGAGGCAAAGTTCCCATCTTGTAACCCCGCTCCCCCCCCCCAAAGCACCCTCTATCCCCCTGCCCTTTCGTCCTGGCTGTCTTTCTCTCCCAGACATACCAAATACAGACGAGACGTCAGACACTTTGGTCCAGACTGAAATCAGGTTTATGACTAAATATCTTCACTATACTAATTACATTCCCATTAGCCTCAGCTGTACTGTGTTTAGTGCTAATGTTAGCATGCTAATATGCTGAACTAAGATGCTGAGTAAACATTACATCAGTTTAGCATCAGTTAGGGATGTTAATGATTAACCCGTTCAACTGTTAACCGACAATTATAATTTTGACTGATTATCACTTAAACAGTTAAAAGCAATATTATTAAAACAAGTGTTTTGCATGTTAAAGAAAAATAGGCTATACAATATATTTCTTAACTGCTAGTTAACATATTAGTGCTAACCTTGAATTAAGAAGTTGTGTTTTAAGCTCTTTTTCCTGCTATGTCTGTGGCTTCCTGTGGGACGGTGCTCACAGCGGAGAGCTACCTGACACATGCCACTGTATTGATGAGGACTAGTGGGTTAAATCGGCCGTCCTACACACAGAGTATGCCAGGCAGACACACAGTTGACAACCTCGTTGGTGGGTGGCTGCGGTGGAGACAGGCTCTGACATGTACGGTCCGGCTCCGGACAGCTGCAGACTTGTGTCGGACACACAAGCGGTTCTAGGAAAGTGGCTGCATATGTAGGTTAGCAAGGGTCAGCTATCGGTCATAAAAAGAAAAATCTAATTTAGCATCCCTAATTAACATGATAACATTGCTGATAGTAGCATATAGCTTCAAGGGCTTATGTTAAGTACAAAGACAGTATATAAAATGGACCCAGTGACTCCGCTGTTTTTGACAGAGACAAGTGAAGTCTCTTACCAGCATTTTTCCGGTGATGGTTGAGCGTTACTGCGCAGCTGCAAACTGAGCTTCCCACCGTAGATGTGACGTGAGCAACGTGTCTGAACGTTGTAAGTCTTCTGGGAGCTGTGCCAAGAGAAATCTCAATCATTCCCAATCTTGCAGAGACGGAGAGCGTAGGTATATGTAAGGAGATAACATAGGCACAGGCTAATTATTAGTAATTAAACTCAACAGCTAATGTAAGTCGAAACTGCCTGCGAGCTTCTCCTGTACTATACGGTAATTCCTCTACTATGCGACAGTAAGTCGCGTGGTTATGACACAATCGTTAGCCTATTTTTATAAAAACGTCTGCTACGGAGCCATAACGTGAGGTACAAGGTAATGAAGCCTTGTGTACATTGTCGTGTTTCTTTAGAAATAAACAATGGACAAATGAAGTCTTTAAACGCTTCAGATGTAAAGTTATTGGCTGTCAAAGTGACGCCAAAATGAATGGCAGTCAATGGAATGCTAACGGGGGGTGATGGATAGGGTTAGCATAAAATGGCGGCTTCGCTCTGAGGAGAGAAGCCTGCCCCCCTCCTCAAAGAGATGCTAGCATGGCTGTAGAACCAAATTTTGCCAAGTGACACCAGAAAATGTAGCTTTAATTTATGGATTCTTGTCAGAGCTGAAAAGGTCTGTGGGCAGCATTGGCACAGATATTCGGCTCTGGTCTTCCCATACACACATCAGTCTTACTAGTTCTTCATAGCCTGGCACTCTTCTTTGTGGGATCCACCTCCTGTCCTGAGTGCTTCCCTTGACTTGTTCTTCCAGACATTCAAAATCACAGGCTGTACTAAAGTTGATGAGGAAAGTGTGGTGCAAATATAAATTAAGCTGACAAGAGTCTGTGTTGTCCAGTTTTTAAGGTGATAATTATTCAAACCCACACCATCGCCTAAACAGTGGCATGGTGGATCAGAGGTTAGCACTGTCACCTTGCAGCAGGAATCTGTGCCCTTGCTTAGCTAAACCCCTACAAAGTTGACTTAGACATTTTTTTTCTGAATTTGGGACATTTTTTTTCTTTCCACCTCTTCACCAAAACATGTGTCGAGGGGGGGTCCCCTTACGGCATATTCCAAAACACAGGAATTCTCCCACCTTTGGCCTTGATATCCTAATAGAAGTTGCTAACACTTTAGATTCCTATTTCATGGTACATTGGGAGAGGCCTAAGAAAGACACAGCATTTGCAGTACCCAAAACAACAAAATCAATAATGACCGACCGACCTCTCCGTCAAGAAGGCTCCGCAAAGCTCCTAATATGACTTTATTGTTCACTGTATCCACATTGCTTTGTCACGCACTGTCCCTGCAGCATCAAGCCAGCTCACTTCTCTATCAAATTACCTTTGACCACACACCAAACCTTGCTTTAGTTCATAAAGGAGGCTTAAGGTGAATCCCACTCCTATAGAGATTACGTTTTACCTTTTCAGATGAAAAATGAGAGCAATATCTCCACATATCGCATGACCTACTTATACCTCCTGCGGTTTTGTCCACAGTGAAATGAGTGGGTGGATTTCTTTCTCTTCTCCCATCATTTATTTCATTTTGTTTTGCTCTAATAATGAAAATAAGTGACAGTAATGGCACTTCCTCTTCCGGCTGTCAATGTTCTAATTTGAAGAGGCTGATGGGAGTGTGATTAGAATAATTTTTCCTCAGATTATCTTTGACCCATATTTTTCAGATTGATGAGCTGTCACTTTGATGAACAAAGTGTCAGATTGTCTGGATGTACCATACTCCTCCTACCAGCTTTACTATATTTTGTTGCTGGTTGCTCTTTGCTGCAGTGAGCTATATACTGTATATCCCTTACCCTTATGTTATCTGTTTATTAGTTATATTAATATGTTGTGTTTTCTAAAGCTTTCTTAATGCCACAGAGAAAATATTTACTCAAGATTGTTGGTATAAATAAATAAATAAATGTCAGTTTCACCACTGATTTCCACCAACTGCGGAACGAACGGCTGCGGAACGGCTCCGCTGCGTGTCGTCTCCGTGCTCCGCCGTCTGTCAATACCCACTGGATCTGGATTTGTTGCAGAACGGCTGCGGCCATGACTGACAGCTGTAGTCACGAGGACCCACTAGAGTGAATTCTTGCGAATTCACATACATACATACATACATACATACATACATCAGTTTGTTTCCATCCAGAGGAGTAGAGGGGAAACAACTCTGTTTTTCAAGGTGTAGTGAAGGCAAATATGATCTGCCGTGAGCACAGTGTATTTTATTTTGAAACTTCCTGCAGAGCTCTCCGACGTCTGGCAAAAATAGAAGCTCTGCGTATCTACTCCAGAGGGCTGCGGACCACCGCAGCTGTGCCGGACTCGGGACGCAGCCGTTACGCAGTTGGTGGAAATACACAAATTGACTTTAAACCGAGAGAGAGAGACTCCCTCTCCCTCCCTCAGGTCTTGCATGCTTTGAAATGACATTCATTCTCACAAATATTCTTAAGGAACTGTCAATGAATATTCTCAAGGTTTACCAAGCTGGCTTCAAAGAAGTAGTGCTTATGTCATCTGTTAAAAGATGCACGTTACACCACAGCCATAGCCACATGCATGAGAGGACGTAACAGTTTATCTGCAAATCACCTTTTTTTTATTTTGCCCCAGCTGGATCAGAGTATTTTAATATTGATTATCTGCCAATACTGCAATATTTACATAGATAAATAAGACATCTTCACATGTATATGCCAGTTCATTCTCAATTTGTCAAATCCAGCTAACCATTTGTAGTTGAATCTGGAAAAGCCTACTCAAAAAGAAATCCCCCTTGCAACGTTCAACAGACATCAACCTTTCCTAACATCAAAGCAGCCTGCTTGTTATGCGGATGCACTTTATTCTGCATTGTCAGTGCTTATTGACTTGCCTTTTGCTTACCTCCAGCTACCTAATCAGTATCCCCTGCCTTCATCTTCCAATAGTGTGTGAATTAATCATAACACCTTCCTGTGTGCACCCTTGGTGGCGCTAACGAAGTGGAATCAATAGCGGTGATTGATTCTACCAGATCGAGATCATTTGTGTCCCAAAACTATGAAGACGTGCCAGATGCATAGTACAAATAAAACTTTGCTTAGATGGAGATGTTTGAGCAGGCTTTGAGTAGGCCTAATTTTTTTTTTTCCTGCTCAGTTTCACTCTCACCTAATGGACCAATGACTTAAAGATGATGTTTTTATCACTAATCAGCTTCCCTCTTATGTGCAATAATTCACTAACTGGCACAGCTGACTGGACAGTTTGAGAGTGGTTTGTGGTGGTACTTAATGTCAGAAGCTGTGGGCTACAGGCTGTGTCCATTTAATTCTTGGCCTTCCAGCTTCCACCACACTAACTAATGGGAGTGATTTTATATTAGGGTTTGGTTAGAATTATGTTGATAACTTGTGTTGAGCTGATACTATTTATGGTTGCACTCTGGATTAATTTAACAGAATTATTTAGTGACCGTAGTTTCCCCTTGCTTTACCTGAACAGTTGAAGGACTTTTATTTTGTACACACAATGTACGCCTGGCCAGTTAGAACACGTCTCCAGATTTCCTGAGTATCCCAGGAAACTCACCTGGATTTATCACATCATGTAAAAAGGAATTAAAAAAAATAAATAAAAAAAAGCAGCGGGAAGCGTATCCTGCATTAGTGTATGTCTATCTTTTATTATTTAAAATTTTAAATCTTTTTTTTAGATTATTTGATCAGAGATTTGCGGTGTAATACAGTGAACAAGGCGCCCTTGTCACATGATTCATACTTTTAAGTTAAACGTTTTTTTTTCATTTCCTTTACGTGGATATACAATTTCCCATACTGTTAGCAACTGATGCAATACAATAAACCAATGGCCAATTTATAAAAGCCTGTACGTTTGCTGAAACATTGTGATTTGTTTAGCTCAAACAGAAGAAGAGGTGAGTAACGTGAGCTAGCGGTACAGAGAGCATTGCTTAGAAGGCAAAGGATTTTTCATCACTTATACTAATTTCATTACCAGACCTATCTCCACCACGCTGTGGAGTAAGGTCTGGGTACACCACACACACATTCTTGCATTTCTTTAAACCAATCACACACAGAACTCTGCTCCGGACGCAGCAGCGATGCCTCTGCAAAATAGTTTTGGGAAGGAACTTGTTTTGGTGGAACATTTGCACCCTGCAAAAGAAAACGCCACATAACATATTATGTGGGTTTTTTCAAAGTGTTCTCTACTCCCACAATACAGTAACGTGAGCCATTTGAAATTGTTGGATACGTGGTTATCACTGTGTGTACTTTGTCTAAAGCAATCCCCACCAGTTAGTCCCAAAACGTCCCAGTTAGATAGTAAATGCTGTATACATATTCCTTGTAAATCTCTAAAATCATTCACCTAAGAACCAAGCAGGCCTGCCTGTTTGCCTAATCAACATTTTCTTCAAAACTTGCCATTTTAGCGTGTAGCTTGCCAGCTCGAAGGTTTTTGTTGTTTCCCGTAGTGAAGGGATTTTGATATTGGCAACACAGAGAGCGAACACCCTGGATTAATTTTAAATGTTGCCAAGACTGTATATTTTCTACAGAGAGAGCACTCGACTGTCAGTGCTAAGCCACCTTTTAACAGCTCTGATGTAATGACTCTCTCATTGCTTGTTATAAAGGGCTTTATCACCCATGTGTCACTAATCAACTCTCTCACAGGCATCTTCTGATGCCCCATGGTTTAGCCAAGTCTCCATGATGCTTTGTTGCTTGGTATCCATTGCACATCTCAATAAGCAATTCAGATCATTCAAACATGACAGGGATCGGGAAAAGAATAAGTGGACGAATAGATTCCCTAATCTACTCCTGGCTGATATTTGTATTGTGTTTATGATATTTTTTTTATTTATTTTTTTTAATGTAAAGATTTGCTCAAGTGACTGTCAGTGTCACCAAGGTGTCTAATTTTGCCTGCAAAAGTAAGTTGGTAAAGTAAGTTTTTGGCCTTTGCACCCAAATTATACGGATTCCAATTGTTACCTTTGACAATAAGTGGTTTTCACAATCCATTCTGAGTGATCCGATCACAAGTGGACAGCTCTAACTATGTTAGTTCATTGGTTCCCAAAGTGGGCAAGCAAAGGCGCTGAAAGTAGGGGGATAGGAAGTAGGGATTGCATACACACACACACACACACACACACACATGCTTTACGCCCCCTGGCCCAATTTGGTGCTGAGCTGGTGTGATCCCATCACAAGATGGTCCCTAGTGTTACAGTAATTTCCTTTTTGACATTTTTGTGAAAACACTGATCGGACACATTTTGGAGAAGGATGAACTGAAACTGCAGCTGCTTACTAGATATTGTATTATTGGGGAAAGTAAAATAGTCCTCTCTGAGAATGTCATTAAGTAAACATTACAAGCTTCGTAGCATAAGGAAAGCTGGTAGTACTGTCATTTTGTCCACTCTCTGTACATAAGTGGTGTTTTGAGTGATGTTGCCCTGGTTATGAAAGCATGATTTGCCTCTTTTTTTGGTGAACTACTCCTTCTTTTTTTTTCTTTTTTTTTTCTTTTTTTTCTTCTTTTTTTTAAAGGAGCTTGTCTTTGTCATAAGTGGGTTGGCCTTCGATCCCGTAGTTCTGGGCTGCTTGGCCTCTTAGTTCCCTGGTCAGGAGAAGACAAAGTTTTCTGCTGGGAAACTGCTGAAGCATTTCCTCCCCTGCAGACTGTTTTCCCTCGCTGTGCCTTTGATTGGAGGAAATGAGGCAGCAGAAAATGGGATGACAACAGCCGTTTAAGAGTTTTCATACAACCCTTATATCTTCTCATTCAGACAACACATGCCTGTTAGAAAAGGTACGTCTCCTGTGGGTAAAATCTTTGATCACTTGTTGGTTTCACCTGTTAAATCTATTTCAGTCACAATGTGGCAATGCTTCTGACGGGATCTAAAAAGGTGTTTAAAGGGTTAGCAAAGCTGATGTATTCAATAGACGTTTTGACGTGAAACTAAGAACAAGGAAGGCGGTCTTTTCTTATTTATTGCTCAGTCGTCTCAGCTTGTATGGCTCTGTTGTTGTGTCTGTGACACAGTGAGTCAATTGTGACAGTCCCGCGTTGTGGTCATACTTCTGCACCTATGGTCTGAGGTGTCACATTCATGTTGGCAAAATATGACAGTGCAAGTGCAGACTCTTGGATGCATATAATTTCTTTCTGAGAAGTGCAGAACATTACTGCTCGTGCTGTATTTAACTTTGCTTTGCCAATTTATTGCAGTTTATTTAAGATTGAAATGTCTCTACTTGGTCATTTAGCTAATGAGTTTCTGGTAAGACACGCTGATAAAGGGATTTATTGCAGTGCTTTTCCTTCGGTCTTTATACAGCTCGGATGAGGGTTGGGGCATATTAACTACAAAGTAAAAAATGGATGAGCCTACTATCTCAGGGTGACATCTGTGGCCTCAGTGGTGCTCTGCCATAATTATGATAATATTCCACATCAAATAGTTGTAATTAAAGGGCTGTTTGATGTTGTGTGTGTGTGTGTGTTCTTAGTGGATAAAAGTGGCTGTGACACTGGCATGAATGTAAGCTTTAAGAGGTAAACATGATGCGACATTAACCGCATGAGCCACTTCGCCGTAACAGCATGGAGGCATTGCTGCGGATAGAGGTTTGAACATTATTATTTTTGTCAACAAGTGACAACATGATGTGCAGAAAGGGGTTGTTACTTTGCCTTGATGAACACACCAGTGGAGCTTTACTAGTGGAGTCAGCTGCACGATTGTGTCTTACAGTCTTGGTTGGCATGCCCAGACACATATCCATATTGCATTTTGTTTATTATGTTAGCAGCTGTTGATTATACGCAACCATCACTGAAGTTCAGGCCTGCCAATATTTATATTAAATCATTTAGGGCCTAATCCAATTGACATGTCATGTGGTATTTGTGTGTACATGATACAGGACAAACCTATTATTAGAAAAACTTTAATGGTAATGTGTTTATTATAATTGCCATTGTTCTCTGAATTATATTTACTAATGCCTATATACTGAATGAATGAAAAATGGAAACAATTGTTTATTTTTTATTATTTCTTTTGAGATCCTTACCACTAATTGGGCAAAACATTTAAAGTTTGACCTGAAAGTAGGAGTAAAGTAGGTTTATAGTAATCAGATGCAACGACATTAGCTAAATCGAAAGGGTTTGTCCTCTGGTTAGCTGATTTGTTGTTGTTGTTTTTTTTAAAGGTAGTGCATTGCAAGACAAATCGATACATCACTAAGTCTGTATCAGGTGAAGGAAACACAATTGGGTGAGAATGGCATGGGTCCTATACTGTATATACAGTACCTTTTTCAGTCCATTTAAATTAATATGTGACAGAGTACTAGAGTCGTAGCCTTTCAAACACACACACGTACACAAATATAAAATAACTATATAGCAACACTCAGGAAAACTCCAAGGCGCACTCTTTAGAAAAATCAAAAAGCCTTTATTGTTATGGCTTGGTCATCTTAAACCTTTAAAAAAAACTCTTGACAGGTTTCGGCATACAAGCCTTAATCAGGGAGTCAACCTAAATAACTATAAACTGGCAAAAGGCTGAACTGACAGGACTAAAATATATTTAGTGAACAAAGGCTACATCTGTCCCTTGTGTTAAATCAAATCAGTGAAGTGAATGACCAAAATTATTCTCTTGATACATCATTTACATTTTTTGACATTTCTTGTCATGAACAAACATGTCAGACTAGTGGAATGTTCACCTGTTGTGTTTTTAACTGCTTGACTCTCAGACAGAGCAACTGCTGACACCATTCCTGCTGCTAGCAGGGTTCGTGACTCAAAATGATGTGCTTACAAAGCTGTGATCTCCATCTATCCGACAGGCATGATTTTTTCGGAAGAAGCATCAGAAAAGCATAAATGCTATGCTAGTAGTCAGTTCCTGATCTGATCTAGCTCTAAATCCCTGGTTGCCTGCATGACAGCTTGATGAGGATACAGTAGTACAGACTCCAAGCAAGATAAGGTGATTATTGATAAGACATTGGCTCATGTGGATTAAAGTGTAACCCCTAAGGCACAGAGAGCATTGCCTGTCAAGACCCTTGTGTTCCTGCTGGGGTGGGCCAGGTTCATTATACCCTCGGGTCAGGCACGCCCTCCTCAGCAGTTTTACTAATAACAGGAAACCTGGCCACTGCAGCAGATGCTAATGATCAGCTGTCCAGAGCCTGAGACAGCCTGATTACAGCAGGAAGAGTGTAGTTAACATGCAGAAATGCACAAAAACATCAGATGTGACTTAGCCATATGCTAGCTGTGCTTCACAAACTGCGAGGAAATATGAATATTCCCAGTTAAAATACTCAGGAAAACGTTTGTATGTTTGTATGCCATTTTTATCTTGTTTGTTTGACTCAAATCAGCAGAGAGATTCTATTAATTATGCATGGTTTAATTATGCTTTTGATATCAGGCAGCACAACAGGCTCAATCATGCACCTGGAGAGTGAGGTAAACTTGCGATAACAGCCATCACTGCTCTAATGCCATTATTGTTATTCGAGATGAGTCTCAGTGCTGAATCAGCAGCAGCATAATGGGAGGACTGAGTTGTAACTGTGATTATTCACAGCCAACACAGCCTGGTACTTCTACCATGGTCCCTAACGCAGCATTAGATGGGCATGAAAGGGGTGCTGGGTCTTTTCTAAAGTATCATGGTGCTCTGCTGCACCTCCATATTGGGAGGGGTGTAATGGGGCTGTTTGGGTTCACCACATTTAGTTGCCATGTTGACCATTTAAAGCTGTACAAATCAGCATGCATCAATTTTTATACTGTAAGTTGAAGGGTTTTCCCAAATTGTCACTGTTACATTACATCCTTGTTACACCTGTTTACATTTTCTTCGCCTGGCCTTTTTCTAGGCCTGACATTAAAAGGGAGAGATGGGGCCTGCATGCTGTCTTGTGACCCAGATATGTAGTGACTGTATTCATGGACACTGTAATTGAATGTGATGTTCAATAGATGGTGGGCTCACCAAGCCCTTTTCAATTTAATGAAATTTATTTTCTTGATCACATTGATGAAAGCTCCTGGCAGTCTCAGTTGTCATTGGAAACGGGAGCTGGGAAGAAAATGTCTTAATTTTAGGCTTGGCTTTGTATCAAAGCATTGTGCTCTTCAGGCCAGCATGTGTTTTCTATCAAAGCGCCAGACATGCTACTCCAGTTACAGTTTGTTCCATGAATTTTGTTTTTGTTTGTTTTTTGGTCTCAACATTTTGTAATCATATTGTTTTCATCGGCATTAATGCTAAGTGTTTTTTTTTTTTTCCTTTCTTTCAGGACACTCCGTAGTCAGTGGGATGTTAGAGCTCTGGAAGCAGGACTGACTGAAGGAGCATGGTGAAACACCAACCCCTCCAGGTCTATGAGCGCCAGCTGTGTTTGTCATGTATCACTGGGATCTACGGTTGCCGCTGGAAACGCTATCAGCGTTCCCATGATGACACCACCAAGGTGAGAGGGGGAAGAAAACCCCTTTTTGTAGGTGAACTACACCATTCAGAATTGCTGTACATCTGGCTGTCAGTCATTTATATAAAAAAATACAGAACGTACACACATATTGCATACAGTGCAAGATGCAGTACTGAATGTGTATGGTGTTCAATAGCTAAAAGACAAGTCATTGAGGCGTTGCAAGTATTTCACATCTTACAGATGTTTAGTTTTACATTTGTGGGTTTTTACCTTTCCTCTTTTTTTTTTTTTTAAATAAAAACACGAAAAAAGAAAAGAATAAAACATTTCATGGTTTGACGCTCGGGCACATGGAATTGTTAAAACAACAAAGTTAGCAAAGCGGTAGGAAATAGATTTGAGGCTGTCCTTGTTGTCACTTGTCATTGATTATGTCACAATATAATTATAAGCTGTATACACACTCACATGTGCACATGTTTATTACGTCGGTTGGCAGTGAATAAGACATGATGATGTTGTTCTCTGTGAAATGTATCATTTCAATTATAACTGTTGTGTCCTGGAAGACTTTTAAGCGTTTAAATAACATTCCATTGTACAAATGTGGATTTCTATAAATTTGAATAAGACGTTACAGTTTTTCTCCTGTTTTCTACATATTCAAGTGACCTACCGCCTACATTTTGACAAAAACCTGTGTATACTAAATTATGGCATTCCTCTTCTTGATTTTCGGCTGCTGAATTTAAAAGGCATTGTTGCAGCTGTTGCAATAATGTGAGTCTTTTCGCAGATCTGAATTACAAGATGGCTGTGTAGGAGGTTGAAAATGATCGTAAGATATTTCTTACTGAATATACTACAGAGGGAAATAAAACTCATGGATCTGTCTGTGTTTGGCATCTATAGCTGTGTGCTCTTGCACCTCATAGTCCCCAGATACCTTTGTCTCTCAACATTAATTTACAGCGAACAATTATCTTTGACCAAATATGTCCTTGCTGGCTTATCCCCCATTCAGTAACCTTGAGCTTTCCACATAGAGGTTAATTTGACATTACAATACTCCACTGTTTCTGAATCACGGTCTGTCATCTCCTACATTCTGCACAACATTAGTTTAATCAGATTTTGTTATAAATATTTTCCATCAATTTTTATTTATTTTTTGTATTTTTTTTGCTGTACGTGTTTTTTGTGTAGAGCCACAAGCCTGGCAGTTGTTTAGTGCATCCGTATAGCAGTCACATTTCATAGTCTGGAAAGACTATGGCAGACAATGAAAGGTTGTTATTAGAATTGTATATTTGGCATAGAAATTATTTTTAAGCATTGAAATATAAGCCTATAAATGGTCACATTCTTAGATGTGCCATAATAATCCCAATCAATATTTCATAATTTTTTTTAACAATTTAAAGCTAAACTTTCTTGATAAAATCTTAAGGCAAAGTGTGCACCCAGACCAGTCACATGTAACTCTCAACCAAAAACATACTGCATTGCTTTTTTTTAGTATTAGGCACATGTCAGTAGAAGTATTACAGCCTACACATGATGAGCATTGTCTTGACCTTTCCCTTTTATCTGTATTCAATATATAGAAAGGACACACAGGTTACTTTGCTGCAACAAACTCAAACACACAACCGCACATAGCCATGTGTACACTCGCATGCACTCAGACACTAGGTTAAACCTAGGGCACAGACAATAGACTGATGTCACTCAGCACACAGATGCCGAAGAAAATATGTGTAAACCTACATTAGTTGTGTAAACAAACAGACCAAAAACATGTGGTGGTTATGTTTTGATCTCCTGGATCATGTAAAAAGCATTGCAGAACTAAATAAAGAGATATAGATTATTATTTCCCCCTCCTGTTTGCAGGAAACTGGACACCATGTAGCTCTGTTTCCTGTTGCAAGCAGTTGTCTTTCAGTCCAACTAATAGAATAGTATAGTACAGTGCAGAGTCAGCGTTCTTTGTTCATGGTGCTCATCCTTTAATTTGACCATGTGGT
Source organism: Gymnocephalus cernua (assembly GCA_023631565.1). Lineage (NCBI taxonomy): Eukaryota > Metazoa > Chordata > Actinopteri > Perciformes > Percidae > Gymnocephalus > Gymnocephalus cernua. The sequence goes on from CM042430.1 coordinate 27,348,560, forward strand.
GGTGGCTAGCACTTATCTTGACCCCAGTGTAAGAAACACACATGCACTCACACATGCACTCTGCAGGCTGCACTCCATTTCTGTTCAGTTGATTCAAGAAGTGGATATTTTCCCCTCAACATTCTTTTAATTTGTTTAAATAATGAGTGATTGAGCCAAAATGATGTGTTCTAGAATAATTGTAAATATAGACTACTAAGAGTGCAGCTTTGTTTTAGTGCTGTCAATTGTAAATTGTAATTTGCCCTTTGGGGATCAATAAAGAGTATAAATTAAATTATTATAAAATAACTATGAAAAATAGGGGAATAGCTGTGTAATCTGCTATTTGTTTATCCGTACTTATTTGAGTGTCTACTAGAAACAGAGAGCTGTCCTTTCCATTGTGGGTGCTTTCTAGCATAGGTCAAAGTGATGTCATATAGGACTGCATCTTTAACGATCCCAGTAAACAAATGGTGACCAATCAAGGGCAGGTATCAGCTACATGTAACTGGACCTGAGCGAATCACAGAAGCGTGAGAACTGAAAATCTCACGATGAAACAACTGTAGACTCATTCATAATCTACAAGTGGATCATGCAATTTCTCCCCTTTTTCATCTTTGTACTGTAATGGGGCCATTCAGGTTGACTGGCTGTCCTTGTGAAGTTGCCTCAGTCTGTGTTCAAGGTGCTTTGTAGGAAGACAGCCCACGTCATGCAGTGCAAGCTGATCTGGCCTCTCAGTAATAATTGAAAGTATTTCCATTTAGCCAGTCTTTACCATTCAGTCAAACAAAGGCTTCAAAAATAGAGGCAAAGCTGCTCTGCCTTCATTTGCCTGTGATCGTGTGGTCTTTATTATCCCTGGCCTTTGAAATATTGGACAAATAAGACAACTGAGTTACCTAGAACAAGCAGTTACACTGATGGCGACTCCACAATGTGGCATTTGCTTTGGATAGCAACAGTTAAAATATAATATATGCAAAATGCAAATCAATTTAAAACAACTGTTGTAGTGATGTTGATCATACAATCGTTCCCTTTTTCTTGCATCCCTGTCTTTTTTTTTTTGTATGATTTCAGTGTTTAGACCGGTGACTTGCATTCATTTCTAAAGGACATTTCAGCTGGTTTTCTGCATTGTGTGCTTGCATGATCACATACTTGTCCCTTGGTCCCTCTTGCTTTCAGACTGAAAGGTTATAGACTTCAATAAATCAGATGTGAGGTGACTCAATGATTAGGCTGTGGGATAGTTTGAGATGTGTTTCATGTAGAACATGGCAATAGTTAATAGGGATTTTGGCTTGTCAAGAGGCTATTATGTGTATTATATGCATTTTACTTAAGAAGTAGTAGGAGTAGGTAGGTGGGACATCCATCTGCTGTATCAGTGTGTCTTAAAAAGCAAAGAGGGTATTTGTCCTGGATCATATTCTTCCGCTAGACCCCCCCCCCCCCCCCCCCCCCCCCCCCCCCCCCCCCCCCCTCCCTGTCATAACTCCCATCTTCTCCAGGGCATCTGTCATCTTTATTCCTCTGTAATATTTGAAATCACATTCGGTACTAAATATGATAGTCTTGCAGGGTGAAGTTTTCATTGAGATTTGTTGTGCTTTTTAACATTTAAATCAATAGTGTTAATGGGGAAACATTTGTCTTTTCACTGATGACTTATCCAAATAGCCCGGCATGTATAGGATGATAAAGCCACCGTATTATTTGCTTATTTAATGGTTTATTTGATTTACTTTAATTTGTAGGATGTGACTTAAATTCAAAGATGCTTCATAAACTGTTCAACAAATATATTCATAACACATTTTATTAACACATTCCTATAGGGGTGTGCAAAAAAATTCAAGCTCTACCGATTCTAAATCTATTCATATTTAAAACATTTTTATTTTTTTAAATGAATCGAATTCACACTGACGCCTGGGCACTCTTGCTATAATCAAAAGAAGAGAGAGTGCAGCGGAAGTAGTTTAGTCGGCAATGGCAAACCTCGCAGAAAGAATTATTCAACCTGCTTCATTGAAGGCGAGAGTTTGGGCACATTTCGGCTTTTATAACCTCGAGGGGAAGACGGAACTTGATAGGAATCGTGCTATATGCAGGCTTTGCAAAGCGAAGGTTAAGTATTTTGGAAACACCACAAACTTGAACTCGCATGGTACGCCATCACCCAGAGATTAACATTAAAGACGTGGACGAACAACAACCTAGTACCTAACATGCCAGTCAACCAATGCACTCTTTCAATGCACAGAGTACCGTTTCATATTTTATATTTAAGTGGTCAAATAAAATCAATCAATCAATCAATCAATCAATCAATCAATCTCTGAATGAAAAGCTCTTTTTATTTAACAGTTTTATTTTATACTTGAATTAAATGTATTTGAAAGATGGCCAAAGCTTGGCACTTTGCAGTTTTTAGTTGCAAACAGTTTTATTTTTTGTATGAAGACCTATAAAGTAGTATCAAACTACATTTAATTTGTCTTTCTTTTCTTTTAAATTGTGTGTCTACTGCAATCAGATGGGAAACGTAACTACATGTACGTACAGTGAATCGTTTTTTTTTAATCGAGAATCATTTTTGAATCGAATTGTGAGCCTAAAAATCAGTATTGAATCGTGACATTTTCTGAATCGTGCACCCCTACATTCCTATGTTTTGTGTACCTCACTTGAGCTAAAACAATTAGTTGCCTAATCGATAAGTCGATTGACGGAAAAGTACCAACTATTACTCGATTACTTATTGAGTCCTCTTCTAGGCCTATTTTTAGCTTCTGATAGCTTCTATGTTGAGAGAATTTGCTTTTTGTCTTATATGATTGTAAAATTTTAAAGGTTTTGGTCGGACAAGACATTTGAAGACATCAATTTGGGTTTTAGGAAATTGCAGATTAATGCAGATTAATCAATAATGAATGTATGTACTGTAATTGAAAATAATGAATTAGTCATTGATGTCTTTTTAGTAATAGATTATTTGGCAGTATCAATGTAAATGTAATAAATATGCGGTGATGTGTCAGGTGATGCAGCCAGTCACTGAAGCAGTATACACTCACATGTTCCAGCTGTTGAAACCAAGGCCTTAAAGGGTATAAGGGGTTCATATAATAATTTTATTCTTAGGAATAGGAGTCATTTATTTGATATTTTACACTAGAGCCTCTAGTTTTAGGACAGTCACTTTAATGTGTAACACACTGCGGAAGAGTCAAAGCAGCTGTTACTAAGGGACTGAAAGCAACTATGTTGAATCTGAAATATCCATCTGTTAACGCCTTAGTGCTCTGATGCTGAACAACATATTTACCTTATCTGCCGTAATTAGAAAATCCCCAAGCTACGTCCTGGTGTGTGCTTATTTAACCCTGTGATGAATACAATAAGTGACTTGTGCCATTTTGTCTGGTTTGTGGTCTACCTTTTTTAAAGAAGAAATCCCATTAAATGCATAACATATGTGGAATGTGTAGACTGATATTTCAATGACGTGAAGATTGTGGACCCTCTGACTGGCTGGTACTGCCAGTCCTCATGAGTTCATTTTAGAGCCAGAGTGTTGGTCTTGCACAAGAGGTAAACAACAACAAGAACGGTTTAAAAAAAGAAAAGGTTTAAAGGGGGGGGGGGGGGGGGGGGAGAAGCAATGCTGGGTATTAGGCCTCAGTATTAGAAGTTTAGAAAGGAATTTATCACAGATCTATTTTTTTTTTTTTTATTATTATTTTTTTGCAGTTACCAGGACCACGATCATATGTTAGCATGCACTTGTGTGCATTGCTCTGGTGGTATGGCTGCATTATAAAGCGGTGTGAAATGCCAGGGACTTATCTGGATATGCTCAGGAATGTGACAACAGACTGAGATGTTAAATCCGGTGAAGATAGAGGTATGTGAGGCCGTGCCTGTGCCTCACAGGGAAAGAAGCAACGTTGGCGAAAGAATAACATGTTTTGAAAAACATGAAATGTTTTTTTTTTTTTTTTTTCTGCTTTATTGGAGCTGAAAATATCTCTCTTACATTTACGTGAGTTTTTAAGTTTATTCACGCACACCAACATGTTGGTGTTTATTTGTATCCGTCTGTACCTTTTGATGGCAAATTGATTCTGGACCATCTCACATTTTCTCTTCAGTGTTGGCATGTTAGATTGCAGCATACTGAGTCAAGCTGTCACACTATCATACAAATCATTATGTTGGCTATCAGTATATACTTTATAATATACATAATGTACCTTATATGAGATATGACAAGCATATCACATTGAGTAAATAGCTTAACAAATTGAAATGGATAATAAACTAGTTAATAATAATAATAATAATAATAATAAATACATCTGATTTACATCTTCTCAGATTATTATTATGCTTCTACAGATAGTTTCAACATCTCTTAGTAAATTGCCAATACATTAGCTACTATTTATCTTACTTCTGATGACTAATCTTGTCGTGTAGTCAATGTACTGTAACCCATGAGTTTGTAATTCCCAGTTATATCGCAGCCAGAAGCACATAATCAGCAGAGCACCAAAAGTGTTCAGAAAGTTGTCTTGTTATATCGGTGTTGGGAACATTTCAGTGCGTCACTGTAAATGGGGACGCAGTGTATAGAAAGTTGTCCTTTGATAACGGTGCCGGTAACATTCATTGTGTCGCTGTAAATAGTGACGCTCTGTACATGATTCATGTAGTCCTTCTGCATGAAGTAACCAGCACAGACCCAAACATGCTGAATTCTTTTTTCCTGTCAGCTCATACTGTAGCTTCACAAAAGAATGCTCTGGTATAAATGTGTGCAGTTATGTTTATACTAGTAATCCACATGCTTGCCTGTTTATAGGCTGCCAGGCTGTGGCTTTCTCTGTGTAGCCTATGTGTGCTGTTAGGGGTCAGAGTTAAGCACAGATAGTAGCTGTAGCTTGCATTCTTAGCTTTAATTTACACACATACGTGGCAATACACAACTTGACTTGTGTATCTGTAGAATGATTAGTTTTTGTGTGTGTGACTATTTATTTTCTATCACTTCTCAAGAACATCGCATCTTGGCATCATAGTTGGTCCTATCGGTGGACTTGCAAATCAGATATGAATCAAAGTATTTAGAATTGCCATCATTTGCTTAGTAAAAATATTCATACATCATGTGTATGTGTTTTCTTACGCGTATCTGAGTAAGCAAGTATGCACATGTTGTCCGTGCATGTATAACCTGTGCTGTGCAGCAGCTGCTGAGCATGAATAATAACCGTCCTTTGGAGATGACACTATATTGTAACCTACATCCCGTTTGACATATTGAAGCATTTTTAGAGGGATAATGGAAGGCGCACAGATTGTTCAGTCATGTTTGTGTTATCATTAGTGAGTACTCTTAGGGCAAATACATATCAGAGAAATCACTGCTACCATTATAGAATACATTACTTAATACTATATGCCTCATTTGCCTGTTTTCAATCTGATTGGGATTGTCCCTAAGGACCACATTAAAAGCGCCAGAAAGTCTACACAAAAATGCTAAGTATTTAGAAGTCAGTTTATTACATTTAATAGAGCTAATAATAGACCTGATGCTGGGCAGTGTTAGACTCATTATCCACATGTGGAAAGCAACGGACCGTAAAACACTATGTTGGAACTGTGATCTCGCAATGTGAGAAAATATGTTAAATTGTTTGATGGTGATGGCGCAACAAGAAAAGTTGTGATATATCCTAGTTAAGAAGGCCTCCCACAATTATGTGAGACATTTTAAACTTCACAAGATTACTGCTGTAAACTGATTTTAAAAATCCAATAAGCCTATTTGAATAAATACATTACTGGCTGCTTTGATCGTAATCCACTGTACTGGACTTGCTGTGGGCCACTAAAAGGCAAGATAAATACAAATTAGAGGCAGAAAGCCACTGAGGGAGGTGGAAAGGTAAAATCGTGTTGGCTGTTATTGCAATGCTGCTCTCGTGTCCTGCACTGCGGTGGTTCTGAACAGATGGCGCCTGTAAAATGACTTTATACACACCTTTTTAATTTCCGACAACATTCTTTGCTGCTGCTTTCTAAACAAAGGCCAAAGTTGTCGACTCTCTCCACACCTGCTTTTCCCAGATGTTAAATCACTGATGTGATTTCCTCTGACACTGTGGTGAGTCAGCAATGATACATCAGTGTCACTCTATTCTTAGAGTTTTTGAGTTTTTCGCAGATCCTCAACATCACTTTGCACAAGCAAAACAATGCTGCAATCCCAAAATAAAAAAGGATAAACACTATTTGACTCGTAAGCGCCTAAAAAGGCTTGTACGTCTTAGCTACAGGGTCCTTGATGGTTTTGAAAAGTTTTTTAATAATTTATATTTCAGCAGTTACATTTTTTTGGAATAACTTTTTAATTACAGCTTTTGATTTTTTTTTCTTCTTTTTTATTGATTTAAAGTTAATTCAATATATCTGAATCTTCAGAGAAGAACTTGTCTTTTATGATTTCTCCAAGGGGCGACTGGCATAACACTAGTCAGAATAATTATTAGAACAAAGCACAAGTGACTATTGGCACACACTGCTCTTCAAACACTTCCAGAGATTGTGGTGTTCATTGCGGTGTCAGTCTGTCCATGGGGTGTTGTGCCTGGATAAAATGCCAGCCATGCAGAATGGTAATGTGATGTCACCAGGGCAGGCCAAGTCATGTCAGGCTAGACGAGCTCTGCTGCTGAGTTGGCTGGCAAACAGGAAGAGGACATTTTCAGTAAATGAGAATGTTTTTCTTCACTACACTTGTTTTAGTTTTAAAACACTGTCTCAGCTAATGATTTGTTGTGCAGAACATAAATAGTCGAATTTAACAAAATCAGTACAACCTTAGGTAAAACATAGAAAATGTCCACTTCTTAAGAACAAAGAGCTAATGAGGTGCACTGTATGCTGGTTGCATTTGGATGTGGGTTTTATAATGTGCATGAAGTAATTAAATTTATAAGAAATGGTGATGGAGCAGAAAAGATAAGACGCTTGCATACATTAATTCCCACAAGGGATATATAATTGCCATATTCAAGCCAATATAGTAGTGTGAGTCACAGTATAGTAGATAACAAAATCCCATATTTAGCATCAGATCTCAGAAATATGCCTATGATGGATTCAGTTTATGACGTGATCCAATAATTTAAAAAGACCTCAGTGTATGTAATGTACTGACCACACCATCACAGCTCGCTCAGAGGCGTCTCAGGTCACTTCCATCATAATCCTTTAGAGGAGGGGGAGGGAAGTGAAGGGGGGGTGAACAAGGTGGGGTGTTCCAGGTGTTTTCAGGTAGTCATTAAGGACCATGGGACCCAGGGGTGCTGCTTTCTCATCAATCAGCAGAGTTTTCTGTCACACATACGGATCCGCCTCTTACAGAGACCATGGTAACCTTTTTGAAACTGGGAGTGATTGGTTGTGTTCTTTGTTATAAGACATATCTAATGTGTGTGTGTGTGGAGTTAAACATTTGACCTTTTTAATCATAAATAATAATAATAATAAAAAAAAAAAAATATATAAAAAAAAAGCTGAAGAGTCAAACCATATTTATTTTATTTGCTTAAGAGAATAATGGCAGTGCAAAAAAGGGTGGGGTTTTTTTTGTTTTTGTTTTTTTTTAAGAAAGACTGATTTTACTTTTTAAGGTCATTCCCTGCAGTGCAGCCAAACGTATCTGGTGCCCATATTATCCAATGTAAGAAAACCTTCCTGCATAATAAAGTTTGAAATTTCCTTCAGAAGCCATGTCCAAATATGAGAGGGGATTGAATCAGCATTCCTTTGGGCTTGTTTCCCTTTTTTGTACAACTGATCTCTGTTATGCTACAAAACCTTGCCCAGAAATTAAATAATACATCTTTATACCGTCATGGTTTCCACTTATGTCTGACCACAGGTCTGAATGTTGAAATGTGAGAAAGCTCTTTAAACAAGCTCGAGGTCTAAACATGACCTTCAAATGCTGCACTGAAATAATTTCAAGCAGTGGATTTTGATTGTATCATGATTCAATGTGTTTTTGAAAAGCTTTTAGATTAGTCCATAAAGTAAACTTACTGAGAATGAGACCAGATATAAACCGGTCAGGCAGACTGTCTTACCTGTGTGTCGCATCAGCTGGCCGAGGCGATAATAATCTGATCCTCGGCACACACACAACAATGGTGCATTCAAGCTGATCTGCTAAGGTTGCTGAACTGAGTGTCTGTATCTTGACACTACAGTACACACAATGCCCAACATACATGTGGTTTTTCAAGGACATTTAGACCGCAACTAAATATGGATTTGCGTGTGTGCGTGAAGTAAAGCCTAGGGGTTTGTTACTTACTGTCTGAATCTAAAGATGTTGTCCATTTAAGATTTGCCATAGTTTGACAGTGCATAGCAGATGAGGACAGTAATAAGTCTTTTTGATTCCTTGATGATGAGCAAAGTGTATATGGTAATACTCTCTCTAAAGATCAGCAGCCAGGATGACACCATGTGCTCCACGTAGTTAAGTTTGTAGAGAGTGTACTGCTATATTGAGCTCTGCTGCTCTCTGAAGATCTATTGGAGAAGTTGAAGTTGTGCTTGTCAAGCCGAATTATACAAATTAATTCCACAGTCAGTCAGCATAATAGCTTTCTGTCCATAACAGCAGATTTAAATAACTATCTTTTTTACCTTGGTTTTGGCACCATTCAGTTGTGGTGCTTCTTTTTGTCAATTCTAATTAGTCATAGGGGATCCACAAAAAAAATAATTGTGTTTATTTATGTGTGTGCAGTGGGAGCTGCTGTGGTCCCTCATCCTTCTTTTTACCTTCTGTCTGCTGCTGGTCTGGTTCTACTTCTGGTGGGAGGCACATAACGACTACAATGAGTTCAACTGGTGAGTACACAGCCAAGCGGCGTGCTCCTGTGTGTTGTCGGGTCAAACTGGAGCCAGACGCCTGTCACCATATTGTTTTGGCTGTAAATAAATTCTATCTATGCCTGTCGGCTTGTTGATTTTTTTTAAATCGTCAATTTAATCCATCCTCTGCCTTAATCTGAGCAAAAACCACCCGGCCCTCCACAGATTACGCCATTACATAACAGAGATGGCTTGCCCAACATTTTCTAAACTGTAAATGACTCCGCCTCGTGCCGCTTTTATTTGACCACAAGTATTATTATATAAGATGGACAAAGTTTCAGCATCCTTCAAAATGTGGATCAGGCAGCTCTCAAGACATTATTTCCCCAAATTCTTTTTGTAATGAAAAGAAAATGTTTGTCCGGCATGTTCTTGTACATGCTATAACACAAAATTATTAAAATGGCTGTCTCATATTGTCACTTGCCCCAACTACCTTTCCCATCCCCCTCTCCTCCTGCTCTTAGTAACCTCTACAATGTCACCTTTTCCTCTTATCCTCGTCTGTTGCCTTCCATTGCCTCTTTTCACATTCCTTTCCCAATGTAGGTTGTGATAGCCCAGTCCCCTTTTCCTTCTCTCATTTATCCCTTAGTTATTTTTCTCATGTACCTTGTAATAGGTCTTTTTTCAACATCTTCTGCTGTGTTCCTCACCCCAGTCCACTTGTATCAGCAATCTCTCCAGTGTTTATTTATCTCTGGATGTCAGTTATGGTGGGCAGACATTTGCCATTCCTTTGTAATAGGAAGCATACAAATGTCCTGCTTTTTCCATCCTGCTTTTTGTGGAGTTTCCACAGTTAATCACAGAGATGACATTCTTGCCCTTATGTGTTCTAGTGATTGAGCAGTAGGGAGTGTCCCAGTCCATCTGCACTATAAATTTATTCACAAAAGGCTAAGAGCATCAGCGCTAAGTGACCCTGCTGTGGCTCTGTGCCACTTAAATCACTGATAAGGCTTTGAAAGTAATTAGTGCTATAGGCCCTAGCTGTGTGCACAGACTCATACACTAGTCTGTGCTCAGCAGATGTGAACATTTTGATACACCCAGTGTCACTTTTGAGTATTACAGCGCAACTGACATGGAGGTATATTTTTTGACAACTGTCTGGCTGCATTTGTCTGCAGAAGAAATATGACAGGCAGTGAACTCAACAACAAAGATAACCAGCCTGTACTAGTTTTAATTACTTAAGCTCCCCAAAAGACAGAAACCAGCAGTCAATAATGTGCCCATTAAGACCTTTTTAAAACCCCAATAGTCTAGTTTTCGAGTCACTCACAAGGCTTTTATTTTGTTGTTTTCGCTCCTTCTGTTAATAAAACCTGCATATCACATTTTGCAGGATTATTGTCCACTTAAAAGGCATGGTTTCGTTTGAAGGAAGTAAAAATGGCACATAAAAAAAACTTTAAAAAAACGAATGCAAAAAAGCACACAAAATCACATTACAAGAAATGTTTGATTTTAGACTCACTTCTCCCAAGTCTTCACACCTGTTAGTAATGGTGAAATGCAGGTGAGCTCTCCTCAGTATGAGAAGTGTTATTCACTCTGGTTCCTGCAGGTTCCTCTACAACCGCTCTGGGGAGTGGAGTGATGGCACTGTTCCCATCCTGGCCACCACCGCTGCTGGCTTCACCTACATCGCATTTTTAATGGTCAGTCCTACTTCAAGTATTCACTGTAGAGGTGTTTAAACATGTTGTGTTCATCGTGATGCCTCTGTAGTAATTTTAGCAGCTTTTGAATTGCTTTGCATGTGTTTTCGGACATAATAACCAGACCGTGGTGATGTTAAGCAAATTGAGATCTGTGAAGCAGCAGACTTGTTTTTGAAAGTTGTACTCTTATGTGTATGTTTTTCTTTTCAGGTTTTAGCACTTTGCCACGTTGCACTTGGGCAACAGTTGAATTTACACTGGCTCCATAAGGTAATGAGACTGTGTTAGTGTGGGTGGTGAAAATTGGGAGGTGGAAGGGGGTGGGTGAGTTTTACATTTGTATCTTTCTCTGTATTGCATGTGTGGTGGGATGTGTTTGTACACTAATCTCTTGGCCTGGTGCATGCGTGTGTGCTCATTCATTGCTGATGAGCTGAACTTGTCCTGAACTTACAGTTTGGATCATGTTGTCCCAGTAGGGTTGTGAAAACCCAGTAAATGCCCTGGTCCAAAATGCTATCGGCAAACCAAATACATGGACCAAACATTGTTTGTGGTGTGAAAGGACTAGGAAGCTATTGGGGTTATTCTGTGGTGTGGGTATATGCGTGCATGTATCCAAAGTGACAGCCTCTCTGAGTTTCCTGTATCTCTCTGTCTACACAGATAGGAGTGGCTGCTGCTCTGTTCACCACCATTGTTGGGGTGATATCTGTCAATCAAACATGGGGGCAAGAGTGGGATGTCATCCCCATCTCCCTGCAGGTCAGCAGACTGAAACACAGTAAAACCCCAAAGCCACTTTTGACAACTTGACATCACTGCTGATTCTAAGTTTGAGCAATAAACTGAGTAGGGCTGGATCCGAATATTCCAGATACTCGTCCGTTGGGTAGGCATTCGATTTTCAATTTCGGGATTCGACTATTTCTGTTTTGTTTAGTTTTTCCTTCAGTACTGTAATAAAGTTGAGACAGATTCAACTTTTGGAGAAACGCAACCCCAACGTCACGCTGCGGTGGCCAGTCATGCACTCAGACTTGTCAGTCCGTTTGGAGGCGATGTGAGAGTACCATACAGTAAACAGGAAACACCACTGCCTTTATCGCTGCCAGAATTTACTAAGGGTAAAAAAACTGAACACAAGCTACTGAACTGCGCAGGAGTTTGTGTAACAGCTGACTGTTTCCTGCAATAACAAAGCACAGTCGCTCCGTCTCTTTTCTTTCTCTGTGAAATGAAGCTGCTTTCACATGCAGTCGGAAATGTCGAGATCTATAAACGATCTGACGGAAAACAATATTGGGAAATATAAAGTGTACTTCTGCTACATTGGGGAGGGGGGTTAAATAACACAACAGGACACATCACAAATGAGCCTTTCAAGTCAAACTCACAATTGCTTTTGTTGGTTCCTACTAACAATTACCGGCTAAATGATAACCAAGGAGTTGTGAGAAGCTCATAATTAGTGAGTGTCTGTGAGATTATTGCACCACTGTGAGATTATTGCACCACCATGCATGTGTGATTGAAGTGGACGTGCCTCTACAAATTATAGCTATTATCGCTGAGTAGTGTTACCATTGTCTTCTTTTCCCCAGATAATGTCTGTTATTCCATGCCTCTCTGTCTTTATTTTTGTTTCTCTTCTCTTTTGCTCACTGTCTTCTCTCTTAAACCCTGATTCTCTTTCCCTTTTCTTTTTCTTTCCCCCCCTTTGTCTCCATTTCTCTATATGCTCTTTTTTTTTTTTTTTTTTCTTTGTGTCCTGCCTTCATCCTCTCCTCTCTGCCTCACATCTCTGCCCAGGCCACAGGTCCGTTCCTGCACATAGGGGCTCTCGCTGCGGTCACAGCGTTGTCTTGGATTGTGGCTGGACAGGTCGCCCGCACAGAAAAAACAAGTACGCTTCCTTCTGCAACACAGAATACAAGTTACTCTTACCTGCTATACCCATCTGCCACACACACATACAGGCACAGGAAGAGTGGTGAATGATTAACACTATGTAGACAGAGGCCAGGGCCTGCACCCAGGGTGTCGGAGATAACGAACATTCCTACGGGCTCATGTGATGTTTTCCAGCCAGGACACCTTGGATTGTTTTCTCCTCGAGTACAGGAGTCTTTCTGGGGAAGTAGCAGCTCTTAGTGTGTATTCTAACTCTCTGCCATTGGTGTCTGTACATTGAAATTGAAAATCTGTGTCATTTATGTACCAGTTTTATTGTCTTCTGAAGACATTATAGTCAAATAGCAATATTGATTATATAAATGCAGTCAGTAATGCAAATCAGTGGAAGAGGATTTTACTTCCAGAGAGTTACATAACTGTCTTTTTTATGACTGTGCTTATATTGGACAATGTGGAAGACATTTAAACCTAATAAAAGTCATTAGCTACATTTTAGGTTCTGCTGTTGAAGAGACTTGATGAGGGGGAAAGATCTGGGCCATACTCCTCCCACTTAAGCATCTCTGCTGTAATGCAGAGTGGAATGAATACCAAAGAGGATGTGAGGATGTATGTGTGTGGATGAAGGCTGTGAGTCTCCTGTGTGTAACAAGAGTTGCCTACTCAACCCCACCCCAGAGCTGACCTTGAAACAAATACATTCCCCTGTGTGCGTGTGCGTGTGTGTGCCCACACTCGCAGCCTTCATTGCTCATTTACACCATGTTGGATACAGGGGAATGTGTATCTCCTTGGCCCTTGATGTCAGTGTTGTGTTGCCACTGTGTGTAGCTAAAAACAGTACTGAACCTTCACAGCAACTAGTTACATCACACATCTCTTTGAAAACTAAGACTCCTAGATTGCCCAAAGATTGTCTTTTGAAAGTCTTATCTTATCTTATGGTTCAAATGAAAACACAAAATATTTAAAAACATTGTCTCTTTGGTCTTATGAGTTTATTTCTGTCCATGCTTAGGATGATTACTAAAAGAGACAAACTAGCTTGGCATGTGAACTGCATTAGTCACTGGTCACCCAAGTGAAGCTGATTATGATGTTAATTCAAAAATGAATTTCACCATGGCAATTATTTGCTAAAAACAAGTTCCGTTTTAATATGTATGAACATTAAATAGAGAGATTGAAAGCAGTATTTTGTTTGCTTATTCTTTTTAATTGTCGTTTTTACAAGTCTTTTGTACACATCAAACTAACATATGGGTTCATTAGTGAGCTTTAGAGGGGCTGGTCAGCTGATTCTGGACAGCTAGGCTAACTGTTACCCTTGCTTCCAGTTATTATGCTAAGCTAAGCTAACCAGCTGCTGGCTGTATCATTTTACCATACGGACATAAGCATTGTGCCGATCTTCTCGTCTTAGTCTCGCTATGAAAGTAAATAAGCGTAGTTCCCAAACTTTCAAACTTTTACCTCTGTATTTACAACATGGATAACAGCTGTGACTACATTATTGTCGGTCTGCTCCCAGTGTTTCAGGTAGTGGTCGTGCTGCTTTATCTCAGTGTGTTACTGGGACTCTACACCATGCCCATGTACATCACCTCCCCCTGCATCATGGACCCCACCACCCTCAAACAACGCCCTGATGTCATTGGCCACCAGGGAGCCCCCATGGTGAGTCAGCTGATCTCTACCATCCAATCAGAATGTGGTATAATGATGGTGTGGGAGATCCGGGTTCGATTCCCACTGCGATACATCAACCGATGTGTCCTTGAGCAAGACACTTAACCCCTAGTTGCTCCAGAGGAGTGTGGCCTCTGACATATATAGCAATTGTAAGTCGCTTTGGATAAAAAGCGTCAGCTAAAATTACATGTAAAATACAAATTGTATTACACATGCTTTCACGCTGCCCCCCCCCCCCTTATAGATATTTGTTCCCCTTGTTTTTTATTAATTTTTCTTCTCCTGCACTTCCCAGGGCTATTCTAGTATATTAATGACCTTGTGGTCGTGCAACTGAAAATAGTCAGTCCACAAACATAACCCAGTGGGAGCCTGGAGATCTCACTGCCTGCTGTATAGCAGGGATGTATTTTATGTGATATTTTGTATAGTTCTGCCTGGAAAAGACAAAGCCTTGGCAGCTTGTTGTGAAAGAACATCGATTAGAGATGGCTTATGATCAGATTCACTACTGTCTCCTTAGCTGTTTTCTGTTACACCACCTTACTCACAGATCCAATTTACTACAGTGTTAAAAAGCCTGTTAGAGCCTGTTAAGTATGCACCAGAAGCCCATCTGATTTATGCACACCATAGCACATGTTTTTTATATTTTGATTTATGTGCTTGGATTAATTTTATGTACTTGGCACAATGTCTGGCTCAACTTTGGAAAGAAAATGAAGGTGGATTCCTGGTTACTCACACGTTTCAAAGCACACCCTGTTTTTTGTGGTGTTTGTGTAAAGCGATCGATCCAACAGTGGAATCTAAAATTGGGCGTGGCTCTGCAAGGCTGTGAGAAACTCAGTCACATGACTGGACTCTGTTCCCAGAAGGACTCTGTATGGATTACAGCATCATTCCTATCCTGTGTGTTTCCCAGTCATTAGCTTTACTCACAAGGTATTATAGGAAGATGCTTATCTAGTAAGTGATGATTAACCTATTGATTTGCTATTGGTCATAACCTTGACTTGAAGAGTTGAAGAGCAACCCACAGTGCTGCTCTTTTACATCTCACAACAATGCTTTGTGTTCAGAGGAAGGAGTCTGTTTTCACATACATCTGCGATAAACCTCATTTGTGTCTGTCTGTCTGTCTGTGTTTGTGTCTGTCTCCAGCTTGCTCCAGAGAACACACTGTGGTCCTTCCAGCGAGCTCTGCAGATGAATGTCACTGGGTTTGAGGCTGACGTGTCTATCAGGTACGCATGCACGCACACACACGTGATTAATACAGCAAATGACAGTCAAAGAAAGGGTTATTTTCTGCCTCACTGTTTGGTTTTCTTTCATAGATTATGAAAACTTCTTACTCTTAAAGGAGAATTCCGGTCGATTTCAACACGTAGCTCTGTTGTTTGGAAATTTGGAGTGCTGTCAGTAGCAAGAAAAACGAAAACAGTCGGTGTTGCCTACACCGTGTTATCCTTCTGCTAGAGTTAGCACCCAACAGGCTTAAACAGGGCAGGTTTTAAACATGTTTTAGCCTCTAAACATGTTTGAGATGTCATTACAAGTGCCTACTCATGTGCAGCGATTCCTTCCGAGGTAACACAGCGAATCTGACTGCAGTAGATGTGACGGAAAGGCATACAAGTTGTGTTAATCAATACCTCAATGAAAAACAGGAAATAAACAGAGGTATGGATTAACACAACTTGTATGCCTTTCTGTCACATGTACTGCAGTCAGATTCGCTGTGTTCCCTAGGAAGGAATCACTGCACATGAGTATGCACTTGTAATGACATCTCGAACATGTTAAGAGGCTAAAAACATGTTTAAAACCTGCCCTGTTTAAGCCTGTTGGGTGCTAACTCTAGCAGGAGGATAACACGGTGTAGGCAACACCGATTGTTTTTGTTTGACAGCACTCCAAATTTCCAAACAGAGCTACGTGTTGAAATCGACCGGAATTCTCCTTTTAATACCCTTATTAGAAAAAGCTCACAGTGGGCTGCATATTGCCTTACTAATCAAAATGTGATGTGTTGCTTTGGTTAAAGGTGCTCTAAGCGATGTCACGCGTTTTTTAGGCTACAACATTTTTTGTCACATACAGCAAACATCTCCTCGCTATCCGAGAGCTGCCGGTCCCCTGAACACACTGTACAAAAATGCGGTCTCTGTAGACAGCCCAGGCTCCACCAATGCCAAGAAAAACAAACTGGCCCAACCTGGGCCATAAAAACACAACAAACAGTCTTCCAGCGTTCCAGCCAATAATCAACAAGAAGGATTTGGGGGTGGGGGTTGGGGGGTTAGTGCGCTAAAGCACGGAAGGGAGGGGACGGGATGAGGAGAAGGGAGGGGCGAGCTAGCCCCGTTTTGTTTGAAAATACTTTGAACGTCAACAAGAAGTAACGTCATCCAACATCGCTTAGAGCAACTTTAACTCTCTACTCTAAATATCAGACAAAAGTATATCTTAAAGCAGGGATCTTCAACAGGGGGTCCGGGACCCCTAGGGGGTCCTCAGAGTTACTGCAGGGGGGCCGCCAAATTATTGTTATTCCTTAATTTGTTTAAAGATTTTACAAAAATTAAAATGTCTTAACATACAAATAAAATAACTTTATTTGTCCCAGAGGGGCAATTAAAATTCATTACCTTAAATCCAACATATTATTAGCAAATATAAATCAGCCTATTTGTGAAACCTATAAGCTAGCCACCCACAGATCCAGTTCACCCTAAGGATTCACTGTGCCACATGTATATTTAACGTTAAAACATGATTTTTTTTAAATTATGCTAACAATTATTATTTTAATAGCTTAGTATTCTATGCACTAAAAGGTATGTATAAAGGTTTTAGGCCGCCCTACATGTTATTGTAGGCACAGTTTATTATGCAACTTCACATGTAGTAGGGGGTCCCTGCTCCATCTCTCTTTCAGTAAAGGGGTCCTTGGCTTAAAAAACGTTGAAGACCCCTGTCTTAAAATAACATTTGCGTAGTTTAAACAAATTATTGTCGTCAAAGAGAAATCGGCAAAGCAATAATAATCATTCAACATGAAGAAAAACAAGGAAATAACAATATAAACACATACTTTCTACAACAATTACATGACAATCTCCAGTGATGCAACAACAAATCAGTCTTTCAGCAGGCATTATATAGAGGCATGGCATCACAAACATAATGGGAGGTGACAGGCTGCGTTCAGAGAGACACACTTGGAGGAAGAAGAGAAGAGAGGAAGTGTGGGGGGGTACTGTATGCCCATGGTATATGATGGATAGTGGTTGTACATGTCTACTAATGCATGTGCAGTGATGGAGGATGAGTGATTGTGTAGAGGTGGGGGAGTGTGGCTTTGCTGGTGCAGGGTGTGTGTTTGTGGTTCGGGGCTGTGTTTTGTAGTGTGTCTACAGTCATTGTCAATTACTCTTGCATCTTAATTAGCCAGTTAACTGATCAAGTATATCTACATGAAAGTGAAAGACAACAAGGAAACTAAAACAGACATTGTCAGGTAGAGATGTAGGTTGCGAAAGTTACAGAGAAACTTGTGTGTGTGTGTTGTGTGTTCCCTGTACAGTCCATAGAGAGGTAAATGAGTGTGTGTGTGATTGGTGCAGGCCGCTGACAGTTGAGCTCCTGGCTGTGCAAGTAATTAGACTTGATGACAGCCAGAGCGACAGTGACTCCACTCCTGCAGCAGATCAGACATACACATACAATATACCAACATCTTATTATTTATGCACTACTTATTTCAGTTTATCATTTCAAGATTTTTACTGATGAACTTTGTATAAATATTTGTTTTGCCAGATACATTTTGGGATTTATCAGTTTACGCACTCACAAACAAACACACACTCGTATCCACACAGGAAAATATTTTTTATTTTCAGCAACGAATTTGAATAAGCACATACTTAGAAATGGGTGGGATTTTTCATTTTATCTTGTTGGCTTATTTCTACTGGATAACAAAAAGAAGTAATTTGGTATTCAAATATTGAGCAGCAGCATTTTCTTTTCTTTTTTTCTTTTATTAAGAATTGCATAGTATCAGCAGATTTCACTGAACAGCAGCATTTAAAAAAAAAAGAAGAAAAAAACAACCTCAATTACCCTTTTACGACAATTATTAGGGGCATGCAGTATAGCCACAACAGATGTATTTGATGTCAGTGGGGTTATAGAAAATGATACAGATGGACGCTGCTGCTCAACCATGAACACACATATTGGCACTCGGTTCCACCACCCTCTGGCCAATCAGCATCAAGCTTTCTCTGTTACCACTGTATAATGCTGAATAATATCGACTAACTGACTTGCACCTCATAACTCTGCTCCCCTTTCTGATCATTAGCGTGGATGGAGTGCCTTTTCTGATGCACGACCGCACCCTGCGGAGGACCACTGATGTGGAGAAGGTCTTCCCAGACAGACAAATGGAAGACGCCTCATTCTTCAACTGGACAGATCTGCAACAACTCAACGCAGGACAGTGGTTCCTCAAGGTAGCTGTTGGTTGCTGATGAAGCCATTTCAGCTTTGTTTGACAGTGTGACGTGGTGCAGTGATGTGTGATAAAGGCTATTAGCCCGTTGAGTCATGAGTACTCTGGTCCCTTTTGGTTTCATCTAAATGCTGAGCTCCGTTTAGAGATGCTCTCCTGTTTACAAAGGGGGTCAGCTAGTGCTTCAAAATAATTGTTTGTTTCAAACTGCTTGAAGTACTAGTGGGCCAAACAAAATGAAAGGACACTGACAAACAAGCCATGAGAATTGTGTAGAAATGCTGCTTGTGCTGGTACCCCGTTATTCTTTCCTGCATATGGTATTGCACCATCTTCAAGAAATGGAGAAATGACCTGATCCATTGTTGTATCCTTGTTGAGCCATTGCTTGCATATGTGTACATGCATTTATCTTTACATTCTGTTACTAAAGGAGAGAATCTGGGGCAAGATGCAGTGATGTAGATACATTGCTTTTCGTGCACTGTGCTACTTTGCTGTGTTCTACTTTAATCCTTCTACAGTACCCTCCAATCAAGTATATGTTTTCTACAAACATATCTACTCACTCAAAAACTGCTATGGCAAGTGTTTCTTCTAATCTGTTAACAAAACAGTGTAGTTTTGTTCCTAAAGGAAGGGTTAAACTCATATATGAGTTTGTTAATTATTTTCTTCTGAATCTTATATTTAATGAGATCAGATTGCTTTGCAAAGTCACTTGGCTGTGATGCCTCAGCTATGTCGGCATTTGTTTGAATCTGCATTGTTTTCTGCACTCTCCTTCTCAGTCTGTTTGCATTGCATGTGAGGTCATTGTGGCTGGAGATTGCATTCTAAAAAAAAACTACTACTAACTACTTCTGTGCGTAATTATGACAATTCATTGTCATAGTCTGATTTCTATATGCCCTAATCTGTCCTGATTTTGTAATAAAATTGCTATTAAAATGACAAAGCTAAAGTGTCTTTTAGTCAGTGAAGAGAAGAGAAGCACATCACGATGATGATCTTCTCCTGTGGGCGTTGACGAGGCGACAAGGAGCAGTGAAGCAAGACAGGATCTGAAGGAAATGAGGGGGAAAAATCCTACTATTTTTATTTCCTGTAGGCATTGTCCAACCGCTCACATAAAATGGATGGATGTTTTTAATCAAAATAACTACGGTATTAGGATTATGAATGCGTATACAGTGCTCACCATAAGTGAATACACCCATGCTAAAATTGACTAAAAGGAGGAATAAAAAAATCATCTCTTGGAAATTGATCTTAATGCCTTAATTAAAAAGATGAGGACAAATCCAACCTTTAAGGACACCAATTTTCTTTGTGAATGAATAATGTATCATAAATAAATAAATGTTCTTCCTTAAAATACAGGGGGCATAAGTATACACACCCCTATGTTAAATTCCTATAGAGGCAGGCAGATTTTTATTTTTAAAGGCCAGTTATTTCAAGGAGCCAGGATACTATGCATCCTGATAAAGTTCCCTTGGCCTTTGGAATTAAAGTAGTCCCACATCATCACATACCCTTCACCATACCTAGAGATTGGTATGGGGTACTTTCCAAAAGATGATTTTTGTTTTTTTTGTATTCCTCTTTTTAGTCAACTTTAGCATGGGTGTATTAACTTATGCTTAGCACTGTATATGTTTCTAGCAGCAGATATGTTATTACCATGTCTTAATTGTATTTTAAACTGAAATAACAGTGGCATTACTCCCCTGTTAAACACATCTGTGATCTTCATCATCATGTTCTGTCTCTGTGTTTCAGGATGACCCTTTCTGGACGGTGCACAACCTGTCTCCACGTGAGAAGGACCTGATTGCCAACCAGACTGTGTGCAGCCTGGAGCAGCTTCTAAAGATGGCTTTCTATCATAACAGCACAGTGGTTTTCCGGCTGAGAAGACCTCCTCCAGAGCACCCCTGCTACCACAGCTGGGTCAATGATACGCTGCAGGCTGTACAGCAGTCTGGGGTTCCTCAGAGTCTGGTAAGTATTTAGGAACCTAAGGCTTAGATATGCACAGGCCACATCATGTTTTGTATTCTCCACAGCATGATGTCTGTTTATCTATTCTGCACATATATCATGCAAATATTGATTGGTTCAGTTGTGAATTATTACAAATAGGGGTGTGCAAAAAAAAAACGATTCATTCGAATCGCGATTCAAGCTCTGATTCAAAATCGATTCGTAGATTCGAAAAATCGATTCGTATTATTATTTTTTTTATTGTATGTCTACTGCAATCACATGACAGACAGACAGACAGAGGCTTGCATAAGTTAATGCCTTAATTAAAAAAAAAACATTGTAAAAATCCAACCTTTAAGGACACCAATATTCTTTGTGAATGAATAATGTATCATAAATAAATAAATGTTCTTCCTCAAAATACACACCCCTATGTTAAATTCCCATAGAGGCAGGCAGATTTTTATTTTTAAAGGCCAGTTATTTCATGGATCCAGGATACTATGCATCCTGATAAAGTTCCCTTGGCCTTTGGAATTAAAATAGTCCCACATCATCACATCGTGAGAATCGTGAGCCTAAAAATCAATATTGAATCGTGACATTTTCTGAATTGTGCACCCCTAATTACAAATACACTCGATAGGCAGTGAGTGTTCCCTAGTTCTATTCATGTGCATTCAGACCCTGTCACTTCATTCATGTTGACAAGACAAAGTTTCACTGAGACAAGTATACCTGTAATCCTGTGCATTGTGCTGTGTGTAGGTGATGTGGACTCCAGATGAACACAGAGCTCAGGTAAGACAGCTGGCACCCGGTCTGATCCAGACCTCAGTGGAGAAACGGAGTTCTCAATTTCTCCATCAGTACGGCATCAGCAGGCTGCTGCTCAGATACAACCAGGCCAGCCCTCAGGAAATCAGGTAGGAACACACACTCACACACTCACACTCACTCACTCAATACCATTGTCAGGTTGGCACCTTAATGCATAGATTTATGGACGTGCCTGAATGTGTCTGCTTTCAGAAACTTCTCCCAGAGCAACATCAACCTCACACTTTACACCATCAATGAGCCCTGGCTGTACTCAGTGCTCTGGTGCAGTGGGGTGTCTTCAGTCTCCTCAGAGGCCTCGCATATCCTGAAAAAGGTGCCTTACCCCATCTGGCTCATGGTAAGGACCCACGGCATACTGTTAGCTTTTTCTTCTTCTTTGCATGGAACTTCTGAGGTATCACTTTGCAATCAAGCACTGTTGTTTGCAAAATATTTTTGTTTTGTTCGTGCTCTCTCTTTGTTTATAAAGTTTGAGTTTCTGTGTGGCTTTCTTTGTTCCCTTTTCTGTTCAGCCATAGTCTCTCTATGTGCCCATTCTACCCCCCCAGCCTGGAAAAGATCTGCTTGGTAACAGGTTTTTAAAAACAAATGTAATAACTTTCATAAACTGGCTATAGGTGGAATCGGTGTAGATGGTATTAGATGACAACCTGTCTCCTCTCCTTCAGCTGCATAGCTTCTGCATGACTAAAATATATTTCAACAGCTGATTAGACAAGAAAGCCTTGCTTTAAACTGAACTCATCACATGTATTTCTTGCACTGAGCATGCTATCCTCTTTATTTATATCAGCACTCATTCTAGGTCCCAGCACATTAGAAAGATGAGCATCATCACTGTAGTGTGTCCTGTAGTGCATGGCTCATGCTTTTCTAGTTCAGTCGTCTCCTGAAACCTCTCAACATGGGTAGGTCCCACACTGTGCCTCTGTGGATTCATTTTACCCACCTTGCCTGTGCAGCGGACCTGCCTGGTCTCCCCGTCTGGAGCACCATACGGGGACTCTGCATGACGACATGTGGACACGACCCCGGCCCCCTGCTGTGGTTCAGGGAGAGTTTAAGCTGCCGTGGCATTTGCAGTGCTGTCTGTTAGTGTCAACTATGAATCTAAGGCCCCATTCTGACCAGGTATTAACATCGTCCTGAGTGATCCGATCACAGGGGGACAGCTCTAAGTACAGGTGTGAATGCACCTAGGATGCATTGAGGACACGTTGAGATGCAGTCATTCAGACCACATTTGGAGGTGGTCTGGGCCACGTACTGTATGACCACATTCTTTTAGCAGTGTGTACGGTAATGTGTCCTAGGCCACATTGAGGACCGCCTACTCAACTGTAAGCAGAACTACGTACTCATTCAGAGTATTTCTCATGTCACGGAAACCACAGAGAGTGAATCGTGTGTTTATCATACTGTCGGTGATGTATCTGTGTTTTTGTTCTGGTGCTGCCTGCACAATCCCCCGAACTTACACAAATTCACAAATATGTAGGATATTACTACAGCCATTCCTGTTCTTGCGTCACGTCTGCTGTTGCTATTTAGAAGCCGGCGAGCCTTAGTGATCAAAGGAGCAGCTGTAAAACGGTTAGATTTCCTATAAATTCTTCACAATAAAAATTATTTTATTTGAAGACTTTTATTATGAAGTAGCCAAATCAGAAAAATGTTGGGGGGAAAAAAGGGGAAAACCAAGGCACTCACTCTGCCTTTATTTTGCTGGCTATTTCATAATAGGAAATTTAAAAGACATAGGAAGAAGCAACCCACGCGTAGCACCACATGCTGCCTTCTTCAGAAAAATGTCTTCATCGGCAGTAACTTAACACGACACCTATAAGCGAACATAAAACGTTAAAATAAAGCAGATATGGAAACTAAACTTTAAACCACAGAGATTCAGTCAGAAGCTGCTCACGCAAGAGCTTGTATTATTTCTTTTTAAATGATTATTATTCGTGAAAAAAACATGACAAAAAGAAAAAAGTGTGACATATATAGAATCTAAAGATAATTGTATTGTTGACATATAATGCCACCCAGTGGAGGATTCTGCCATCAACTGGTGCATGTGTGTTTCCAGAGACCAGATGAATACTGCCTGATGTGGGTGTCTGTGGACCTCATCTCCTTTGCTGTAGTCATAGGACTATTCATTTTCCAGAAGTAAGTACAGCCACTCGATGATATAACTGTAGTATAGTAGTAGTATAGTCATTATAGTGAGTTATTACGTAAAACTTAATGTTTCTCAATCTTGTCTGCTGGTGTACTACTGATCTTTTGTTTTTTTTGTATGCGTCTCTCCTGTTGTGCTCTTTCACACCACCATTACTGCTAATTTAACAAGCGCCCTTCCCTTACATCTCTCATTCAGTGTGACACACTTTAACTCAGTAGGCATCTCTCTGTCTGGAATGATCATTAAAAAAATAACAGCGCATACATATTTAAGCTGTTCCCTTGTGTTTTGATCACTTTTTAAAAAAATGATTTTGCCAATAATGACCTTCAAAGAAAAGGGTACAAAGGACACAAAAATGACATGTTTGTGCTATATAATTTGTACAAGCTGTTATGATGTATTGTTTGTATCTTTGTATGAGCATGTCTTCTATTAGCAAAGATGTGTAAACCTTTTCCACTCCTCCAGTGTTTCCTCTTTCTGTTGGAGCGAGTGGTTTTGTCTGTTTCTGTGACAACTCCAGAGACAGATGGCCTGTCCTCCTGTCGTCTCTGGGATGGAGGGCAATTATCTTTCTTTCTTTCTTTCTTTCTTTCTTTCTTTCTTTCTTTCTTTCTTTTTTTCTTATGGTCCGGTGCAGGTTTGCTCTGCTTAGCCGAGCTCTTCAGTAGCTCCTGCTGGCTTCTAAACTGACCTTTCTTGTCTCCCGCCTTCTTTTGTCCTTGTTTTGTCCTTCTGCCTCTTCCTCGTCCTCTCTCCTCTGCCTGATGTGCATGCTCTTCTCCTCCTCTGCTGCATTCTGGCATCTTCTCTCAGCTATCACATGATCAGGTAACTGGGTCACCTCTTCTGACCCAAAGTTTTCTCTCCTTTCACCGCCTTTCACCATCTTTATCCATCGTTCTTTATTGATGCAGTCTTCTGCCTTCTCTCTATCTTTTTCCATTCTTTCTGTTTTTTTGTCGCTCTTTATTTTGCCATCTTTTCATCAGATGTTTCGCTCCACCATACCATTGTCTTTCTATATTATTTTTCTCTCTCACTTCTCTCCGTCTCACCTGAATGGTTGTACTGCACTGCTGCCACTTTCCTCCAGAGGGTGGAGCTCACGTCTTTGTCCCTGTGGGCTAAATAAAATTAATGCTTTCCACCCACACAGCACAAAATACCCCCAGCATTAAGTCGCCAATGAGATTTTAATTAATTATTCATCTTATTAAGCCAAAACACTAAGAGTTAGGCATGTACACTAACTCCATAGCTCCTTCTAAAAATGTAGATGTTATCCCTCTATGGACCAAAACTTGACCCTGAACATCATATATAGGAGAGGCAGCAGTATTTAGTGATATCATTATTGTCTCCAGAGGATCTCTGACCTTACCTGTGACCCCGCAGGTATCGGATGAGCGGTATGCGCAGCTACAACCCTGAACAGATCATGCTGAGCGCCGCAGTTCGGAGGTCGAGCAGAGACCTCAACGTCATGAAGGAGAAACTTATCTTCTCTGGTAAGACCGTCAACACTGAGGCGAGAGGGACGTGTACATGTGTGTCACTCGTGGATGTGTTGTAGTGTGTTGTTGTCGGTCGGTTGGTTGGTTGGTTTGGGCTCCAGAACTCAGAAACTGATTCCTCTCTTTGTGCTTCTCGTTTGATTTACAAAACGTCTGTTAACTCAAAGATGAAGAATGAGCCATTTTGAGTTCCAGGTGCCCGGCTAGCACGTCTCTGCATCCCAGCATGCATCTGTCTGAGTGTCTGTGAATGTCCTCGCTCCTCCTCTTCCTCTTCCTACTCTTCCTCTCCTCCCTGTTGAAGGTCCTCCCCAGTAGCGGCCTGTGTGATGTGCACCACCTCCTGTCCATGCTACCACCTCCTCCACCAGCAGTGACTTCTTCCTTTTATTCCATGCATCCATTGCATCGTTCGTTACCTGCCACTTCTCTGCCTACTATGCCCTTCTCCCCTTCATCCATTCATCCATCCCTTCATGCACCAAGCCTCCCCCACCACCCTCCCACTGGAGACACCTTCATGTATAGGGGGGCTTATAGACGCCCCAGTCTGTCCTGACAGCCTCTAGTGCTGGGGGTCAAAGGTAAGCCATCATCAGTGCCAGCTGTTTGAGGCTCTCCATCGTTTTCCCATTCATTTTTCTTTTAATTTTTCACTCAATATCTTTTATTTTGTCATCTTTTGGACCAAAGCTGAGTGTTGTCTTGCAAACTGATGTGGTGTGAAAGTAATCATCATACAGTTCACTGACTTTTTCTTTTGTCCTTTGGCGCCCTCCAGAAGTGGGGAATGGAGTCGGCAGTGCTGAGGAGCTGTACGCGGACAATGGCTACGACTACTACACCAATCAGGGCGTTAGCCAATGATTGGTACTGAGCCTGAGTGAATCTGCTGTAGCGAGATGGAGACGACAACGCTCTGTGTTCACATCATTCCTGTTCTAGTCTGTGCAATGTCTGATCTCCTCCTCTGTCCTTGTGAATAACTGACCGACTGCTGTATCGGACAGAGAAAAATAACCACCCAGTTGCTTTGTGTACATTCTGTAAATAGTTTTGTGTTTTGCTTTTCAGACATACTGTTATATCACCCAGGACTGCACGCACTTTTTATTAATGGAATTTGCCAAATCTGTGGACTCCTCTCTCACATCTGAATACCCGAGAGGCCCCTCTGAGTTACCAAGGCCTGCTTCTTTTAAAGATGTTTCCAGATTCTTTATTATTTTAAGCTAATTTTCCAAAGCAGTTCCTTGTTTTTAACCATTGTACATGATATTCTTCTCGCAGGTGAATTTCCTTTTATAAAGAGGCTTTATTGCAGCATGAGACTAAACGCTAACAGCTCATTATGCTCTTACCTCCGGTCAGCACTCCATTGTGCTGTTGTTCTTAATAGTGCTAACATTAATATTTATATTTAAAGAGAGAAACAAAAAATATGAACACGCCGTTTACACAATCCTGCCTTTTCCTCCAAGTGAAATATTCACAAGGTGTATGTAAGATAATTATTTCGATAAATGCTGAATGCCCCCCCACCCCTTTGCCCTACTTTTGACTAGTGTATGTAACCATAATGATCACGTTGACTGATATATGTGAGCTGTGCTCCCAGAGCACCCGAACAACAGGTGAAAACAGTTTGGGGATGAAGAGTTGTGCTGTCTGTTTATGGTTCATGTGAATGTGTTTTGGACTTTTTTTTTTTAAGATGTGAACGGTGTATTGTGTGTATTCTGGCTGTGTATATTATTTTTACCCCGTGTGCAGTGCTATGTTGAGTGTGTTATTGTACATAAAAGGTGAACCAGTGTGTGAGATGCTCCAGCCAACTAAGCATTACATTTGAACAACGTGACTGATGAATAATAATTATCATAGCAATAGCCTGGTCAAGATGAAAGTCATTTCACAGCCTCTGAATTGCAGTTACCTCTGTGGTATTTTAGTGTTGACAGACAACATGCATCTAAATGTTGGTTGCTGGTGTAAAACTGACTGCTGTAAGGTAAATGAAGTGGGTGCTAAATGTGAAAATAAAGCTCTAAGCTAACTGAAGGGACACTACAGGTAACACAGGGTCAATAAACAGATTGCCTTTTGTGTTTTCTTTTTGTATTACTGTGCCTCAGAAATAAACATTTAAAAAAAAAAATAATCTGAGTTTTCTAGTTCATTTGTTGTGAGTTTTTGTTTAAGGTTTTTATGAATTCCCTCTTCTTGTCTGTGGACTGACCTACGCACGCCGTATTAGGGCCATATCATCACCATCGTTCCCAACACCTGAAAGATATTAACACAACATGTGATGAGCTGTGTGTATGTTGCCCAGAAATATGAGACTTAAAATAAACAAGACAGTGAAGAAGTTGAGAAATAGAATTTTAATTGGCTAAATGCTGGTTGTAAACATTTAACTTCTTTGTCAATTTTTAGGTGGCTAGACTGACAGTGAGTACAACATGTGATATAAAAATAGATCATAGTCTCAATTGTTTTTCTCCTGGTAAATGATTTGTACAGTATCAAAGGCAAACATAGCCTCAAATTAGCTTCATCTTTAGTTAAGGCTCTCTTATATCACTATTTCAGTTCCAACATGAGAAATACATTTAAAAAGAAAAATCAGATAAAATAAATTAAACTACTCATGAATGACTTGGCAAAAATAAGTTGCAATTAAAAAGGAATGTAGGTAACTTGAGTTCTTGAGAAATGATTATATTGGACCATCTGAACAGAAATGGAAATCATCTCTCATCCTAAATGTAACAACACATTTTCCATCAAATACACAAGGCACAGTAAGCAATGCTTTAGTCCCTCTGCGGGACTACCAGTGTTAACCTTCTCTACCTACAGCAGCAAAAGCAGGCTGTTGTTCCTACCTCTGATATGCAGCACAAATATTACATAAGTGTGTAAGTCACTGCCACAAAGCACACACTATTGCACAAAAAAAAGGTAAAGTTGGCCAACAAGCAGGCGTCCTCAAAGTGCAGCACTGAGCATGACTGCTCTTAACTCTTAAATAATGCAGTCTGTATTTCATTCAAAGGGATGGGTGGTGTTAATGATTTAAGATGCAACAGTACTGTGTGAATGTTAAGGCTTTCTCCAACATGCAATTCATCTATTCGCTGTGGACTCCGCAGCTCACCAGAGCACCTTATTTATGAGATGAGTAGTGAATATTGCAGTGAATTTGTTTGAAATGAATTCTATATAAATACATGTTCATATAAAGGTCTCCCTCTGTCCCAATGACTTCCAGCAGACATAACATCCTCTTTGGGACACCATGCAGGGCCTCTGACGGAACCACTAGCTTGCAGCGGTTCACCTCTAAACTTCAATTCAAACAATATAGCAGCTTTCTGGACAGGCCCAATCACAGTGTGTCATCCTTTGGTGGAAAGATGTCTGCAAAACACATATCTTCAAATAAGGTAAAAGTCCACACAACAGTTAAATGCTCCGGAAAAATACATTAATAGTGCAAATAATGCACACAACGCTTCGGCCCACAATTTGTTGTGGGCCTCATTTGCACTATTGAAGTATTTTTTCAGAGCATTTAACTGTTGTGTGGACATTACCTTACTTGAAAATGTACTTTTTTGTCCTGCACTAGCAACTACATGGATGTGCACAACACTGTCTTTTTTGCAAAACACACACACACACATAAATATATATACATATATATATACATAAATATATATGTATATATATATATACACATAAATATATATATATATATATATAAATATATACATAAATATATATATATATAAATATATACATAAATATATATATATATATAAATATATAAATATATACATAAATATATACATATATATAAATATATACATAAATATATACATAAATATATATATATATATATACATAAATATATATATATATATATACATAAATATATATATATATATACATAAATATATATATATATATATATATATATATATATATATATATATATATATATATATATATATATATATATATATATATATATACGTACGCACGCACACACACACAGGTAATAGGAATAAATAAATAGCTGAAGATGTACTGGCTAGTCTGTAAGTCCTTGTTCCTGAATTGAACACCATTTAAAGTATCTACCATTAATAAGCATCACCACTGAAGCTTAATGGATCAGTAGATACACATTTCCTCAGTATTTGTTTGTTATTTCTGCTGAAGCAACAAAAGCAGCTGTCACTTTCAAAATGGAAACAGGACTGTCCACTTCTGCAGCTGTTATCAGTCACTATCTGTCAAAGAGGAATGTTTTCAAAACGCAATCAAATACTCTTTCTGCCACCGCTGCCTTTCACAAACGAGAGCATGAGATAACTTGAAAAACCTGAGCATTTTGCATTTCTTCATTCAGGTGTCTTTTTGTTGGCAATTTGTTTGTTTTTTACTTCAGCAGATTGTAAATGTTGCACATAAGAGAAGCATGAACCCGGTTAGGAAGTCTTTGAGGCATCCATTTTATCTTAATAAATAACCTTGATAAAGATTAGCTGAAGTTCGTCTTGCGCAAGTGTCTGTTGGGGATTTCTATAGCGCTCACTTGTAAAGGCCAAGAGCCGCCCATGATGCCAGCCTGAATGGCCACACCTGTGACCACAGCCAGATCAGGGTCTACTGATGTGTTGGGCTCCTTCCCAAAGTACTCCCTGATCAGCCTCCTGATCCTCGGGATCCTGGTAGACCCTCCGACTAAAACAATCTCATCCACGTCCTCTTTCTCCAGGTGGCCCTCAGCTAACACCGTCTCAACGGGAGCAAGGATCTTCTGGAAAAGGTCCTTGTTGATCTCCTCAAACAGCTCGCGAGTGATCACAGCCTGGAAGAGAACCGGAGCAGGAGCCGAGCCTTCTGGTGACACGGAGCTGCCGTGGGTGTGGAGGTGCAGGGGCACCCTGATGGTGACGCTGGGTTGGAGGGTGAGGTTGAGCTTGGCGGCTTCCACGGCCTGTCGGAGACGGTGGATGTCCTCTTTGTGAGTGGGTGGGATGCCAAACTCCTGTTGGGCTCGCTCTATGGTGTACTGGAGCAACCTCTGGCTAAAGTCTTGACCTCCCAGCTTGTTGTTCCCTGCCGAAAAACACAGTCCGCTTTAAGATTAGGCTACAGTTCTCTCTGGCAATAACGGCTCTTATTTGGGCAAATTTGGGGAAACACCGACACATAGACTGACTAACTGAATCCAGGTGAAAGTTTCCATATTTTTTTCAACTGTTGAGAGCACAGAATAAAATTATATTTTAAGCCTTTAAAAAGGTGCAATATGTCATCTATTTACTGTATTTAATCCAAAAATGACCCCAATGCGTCATCAGATATTAAGGAAACATGCTAAGTTGAAATACTATCTTTTCTGACAACAATGCCAGTATTTTCTCCTTTTGAATTTCCGTTCCGTGACAGAATTTCTGTCTGTGTTTTGGCCTGCGTGTTGTTATCAACTGCCCTGTTTGACAGCCAGGCCGGGTTGCCGGGTTGCCAGATATACCGGTAAACCCAGTGTACTACCGCTGTAACATTAGGACAGCCATGAAAGCAGCAAACAAACAAACGAACAGGATCAACGAAAACATATTCTACCCAACCTAAAAAAAAAAGCGCCATGTTTCTAACAGTTGCGTGACCAGAGATGTAACAAACCCTGGGTAAATATTGGAGACAGTTTAGAGCCCAAAAGGCCGCAGAGTTGGCTAATTTCCTCCTGAACAGGTAAGCATTAGCTTCAGGCTAGTTTATCACGGCTACAAGGGACGGCATTTCATGTCATTTCAACATTTGTGTACTCACATTGAATTATATAGCTAGAGTACTCGAGTTGGTTACTCGCAAAAACAATTGAGACACAGCCAGTAAAGTGATCTGCTCCTGGCTAACGCCGCCATGCTAACCCTGCTAAGTGCTAACGTTACCGGAGGACCAGGCAAGCGGGCCACGGCTGTTTACAACGTGTAGCCTGTTCAGCGGCCGTAGCCGACAAACAGTGAGTCATTTTAAGCCAAGAGAGGGAGGCTGTAAATTGGGTAGAGAGGACCGTGAGTTTGCGCTGTTTTTAGCAGTTGTTGCCGTAATTTTAAGCTGAGAAAGTGTGTCTTTCAGTCAGGCAGAGAGGACGGCGAGGTCATGATGTTTTAGCGGTTGTTGCCGTCATTTTAAGCCAGGATAGGGTGTCTGTCAGTCGGGTACAGAGCTCCGCTTGAGCCTTTATGACTGTCAACATAGCCAGCATCTAACGTTAGCGACTCCGCTGTGCTGTGGAGTAATGTCTGGCTATGTGAGGCAAGCGTCTAACAACATTGTTGTGGATGCTGTGTTCTCAGCCTGGCAGCCTCCTTGATCTTCGAGTGTGGGGAGGAGGGGCTGGGGGATATTTTGAATTTGGACTGCAGTAACTATTTTAAACGCTAGCTGTCAGTATTACACATTGCACCTTTAACTGGGACATGAACTGTGCAACACAAGGTGAAGCTCCCTTTTCAGCCCACAGTGGGCTCATCTTCACCTCCTAGTACTGAAGTAGGTAAACACATTACCTGCCATGGCTCTGGTGAGGAACATGCCTCCCTGTTTGTTGAGCAGAGACACATCCAGGGTTCCTCCCCCAAGGTCCACCACCAGCACATTAAACACATCCACCTTGTGCAGGCCGTAGGCCATGGCTGCTGCTGTGGGCTCATTGATCACACGCAGGATCTCCAGGCCTGCAAGACAAAGAAAAGATTGTACACTATATGTCAGTTATATTACTAATGCAGTATGTGTAGCTTGTATGTTTAATGCTTTTGGGGAAGGAAGAAAGAAACTCAGGTGCCTGATGTGCAGCTTTGTCAAAATGACCTACTAGGACATCCAACATCAGATTCAAATATTTAGAGAACTGACCAGCGAGGTTGGCGGCCCTGATAGTGTAGTTCCTCTGTCTCTCATCAAACTCTGCAGGCACCGAGATGACAGCTTTATGGATGGGCATGTCAAGGTGTCGCTCGGCCATCTTCTTCATCTTCAGCAGCAGCCTGGAGCCGATGAACTCGGGGCTTACAGCGAAGGTGTGGTTGGTGGAGATCAGAAACTCTGCACTTCCATTGTTATTTATCACCTGGAAGAGGTGCGAAGAAACAGTGTAAGTAAGAATGGAGAGATTACAAAACTGAGAGCAGATCACAGGCGATGAACATTTTAAAGTTAAATTGAGTTAATCAATGAGTCGATTTTGATAATCAATCATTTTTCAACATTCTATGGTTGCAGCTTATCAAATGGGGAGATTTGTGATGTTTAACTTCATTGTGAATTGAATATCTATGGGTTTAGGGCTGTTGGTTCCACAAAATAAGTTATCTGAAAAAGTCAATTTGGGCTCTACAGTAGGAAACTGCAGCGAACATCTTTCACTGTTTTCAGAATTTTAAAGACTAAATGACTAAGTCATTAATTGAGAAAGACAAACTACAGATTACTGTAGATCAAGCCTAGAGTTTCATATAGTTTCTACTAGGGCTGGGCCATATGGAGAAAATCAAATATCACGATAGTTTTTACGAAATACCTCAATATAAATACCGCAACGATATTGTAGTGTTGACTTTTGGTGCTTTCACAAAATATGTACACAATGAGATTTTTGATAGTTAATCATCAGTAATATGGGTATAATGACTAAGTGGGTAAAGGCAAATAATAGAACAGCTAGAACGGTCTGGTAAGTTCAGAAAATGACATAACTTTACTGTAATGCTGCCTGTAAAACCAGGAAAAGACAACACATATGTCATGTTACGACATTACGATATCCAAAATCTAAGACGATATCTAGTCTGACATCACGGTATCGATATAAAATAGATATATTGCCCAGCTGTAGTTTCTACCCTAACTATAAGAATTATTTTATTCTGTGTATATCTGATTGCATTTAATAAAGGCTGATGAGTCTAAATGATGTAGCAAATGAACTGCTGATCAGTAAACCTGTCTGCTAAAGTGACTCCAGGAAACATGAATGATGCACCACAGAAATCACTCAATCTGCAATAACATGCAACGTAGTTCACAGTCAACTATAACGTCATACCAGTCCCATCATGAGTCATGACCCACCTTAAACGGGTACCGAGCACTCTCCTGCTCCAGGACCTCCGGCTCAAATATCTTCCCGATGAACCTCTTAGCATCGTAGATGGTGTTTTGAGGGTTGCTGTCGGCCAGGTCCACGGCTTCATGTCCAGCCAGCACCGCAGTGGTGGTGAATGAGACGGCGCTGGGGATGCTCTTCCTACCCTCTTCATCTGCTATCACTTCCACCTCCCCGCTGCCCGGATGGAAGACGCCGACCGAGCAAAAGGTGGTGCCCAGATCCAGGCCGATCACTTTCGGTTTCGGGGGCGGCAAGTACTGCTGGCCCAGATAGCCAGCTAGGAACAGGGCCAGGATCACCGAACCTGTGGCACGGTGACAACATGCGTATTACAGATGGACCAAACCAGTTAGCTCATGTGTTAGCATCCAGTCCAGTCACCGATAATTACCAGAAAATATAAACTGTCATTCAACTTACCAATCATAGACATTTCTCCGGACATAGTCGCACAATTGCGAAGTCACCTACAGGTTAAAATTCACAAAACGTCCGTTAGAAGCTGAAATGATGTCCGGCTTTGACAACTGACTAGTACCCATAGACAGTTAAAGTACCATATGGACTAGTACCAACAAAATACACGTCAACATTGCATGGCTCCTTGTGGATGCTGGGTAATGTAGTTACCGGCATACACAATCGACGCCACGGATACTGCACATCCACGTCCAGCGTTGAACTACATTTCCCCATCAACGCTAGCGACATGCAACGTAACACGAAAGTTTCGTGACGTATCCGTGTTCTCAGCCAACCAGGCAGAGCCAGGGCAGTTGACAAAAAAAAATGTTAAAAGAAAATATTAAAAGAAAATTAAAGAACACAATACAAAACATTTGATACATTAAATCAGAATTAAAGTAGAAAACTTTCAACTAAAAAAATATTATAACTAACATTTGTAATTATCAAATTACAAATTACTTTTTTATATTATATTTTCTTATTAATTTATTATATTTAATTCATGGCTGTTTAGGCATATATCACTTATATATATATATATATATATATATATATATATATATATATATATATATATATATATATATATATATATATATATATCAGGCACAGTAGGCTACTGGTGGTGAAATAAATAATTCCGACTTACAAAAACAACACAAAATTACATTTAATTGTGTTTCTTTAATTTTATTTCCAAAAAAATGTGAAAACAGTTGAATGCTGACTTTCACGAGTTCATACCTTTTTTACAGTCTATGGTTCATACACACAGGCTCTCTCTCTCTCTCTCTCTCTCTCTCTCTCTCTCTCTCTCTCTCTCTCTCTCTCTCTCTCTCTCTCTCTCACACACACACACACACACACACACACGTTCAGAAAATAACATACATTTTGTTCTGTACAGTATACATTACAGGCAATATTTGAATAAACCTAGACACTACATTTCAAAAACACCCTTTCACCAACATCCCTTCATTCATAGCAAGAAAAAAAAAGATTACACTGGATGTTGAATTGAGATTGGATTTGATGAGAAAGATCAACATGATGCAGATGTGATAAATAAAGGCTTTATATGGAGAGAAAAACACTGAATAAATACAAGTGACATTTAATCAATGAAATATCACTTTTTCAACAACATAGAATAACAAAAACTCCGGAAATCAAAATGTACAACTTGAGCATTATCTTGATAAAGTGACACATGGATAAGATAGAATATTGGTTGTTTGTTCTTCCTATCACACTTTTAAAAAGCTTGTATATTAGGCTAGCGTTTGGCTTGTTGTTATAAGGGATATTAACACGACATTTTGAGAAAATTGGGCAATAATTGTTGAAACCATGATAAGAAAATACCCAACACCGAATTCAAATTTTCAGAGTATCTACTGTATCTAAAAAGTAATCACACTAAGAGTCCACAGTGTCTGTGAGCTGCTCTGTGTCCTCCTTGCTGTCTGAACATTCAGATGGGATGAAGCAACCTGAGTCTCTGGGACAGTCGCTGTCTTCTTCCTGTAGACTGTGGGGAGATCTGTGCTCCTCCGCATCCCTGACATCATCACCTGCGGCCACAAACCAAGGGGAATTAAATAAGATGTCATAATATTACAAGTTTCGGTTTCCACAACCACATGAGAAAAGATAAAATATGTGCAAAGTGCTTTAGTCAGTGGAAAGTAACATATTTAAATGTGTAAGGCTGATTGACTTTGACATCAAATTTTTTCTGTAATAGCACTGTACATTTGTTTCAAGATTAAGGTTAGTATTGCTGAAGTTACTGTTGTTGGCTTACTGGGAGTGGTCAAATAACCCAAATATTGAGTATATGCAGTGTGACAGTGTGACAAACAGCAGCAGAAAACATGTCTTCCTCTTTTAGATATACCTCAAATGTCCTCTTTGACTTTTAGTTTTCCACTCTCTCTGAGTAAAGTTATTCCACAATATCTTTTTTTATATTTCTACTTCAATGATGGAAGCTACTAATCCTCCTGTCCATGTTGCCAAACTACTAACCTAATGGAGGTCAGCTTGATTAAATTACTGGTGTCTCATGTGAGTCAACAAGCTTGGCAGGGTCACACTGCAGCCGATGCCATCTGTTTAGTGACACTGTCACCCAAACAGAAAAATTACAATGGCCTTTAATTTGCCTTGTCTACAACTGCAATAAAACATGAGCAGACTGAACATAACTAGCAAGAGGATGTTGTTCTTTCTTCATACTGGAAAATAGTTTTGTTTTTATTCACACAGCGCTGAGCAGCCTTCTGCTTCAAGACATCAGATTACAGTAATACCTTCTGCCCCATTAAGCACTTTCAGTCTGAGTAACAGGAAATCACTGATAAGCCTCTCACTGCGCACAGGTTTGTATTTCTCTTCTGTGTGGCAACAAAGTCTCCACTTTCACATAAAAAAAACTTGTTATTCTGCAGTACAAATTAAATCGCAAATCATTTCCAACCAAGTTGACGAAGCAACTTACAGTACTTTGTTCTATATTTATGTTAAACTTAAAGTTCATATAAATATCTTTACTTTGGCATCTCTTGTCACGAAATTCACCAAAGCTTTTGGTAAAATTACTCTTGTCACAAGGCGTTGTTGAATGCTCGTTTCTGATTGGTTCTGATTGTTAAGTTACTTTGAATGCTGGTGCCTGCAGCTTGGCAGCTTGGTCAAGCTACTTTGGTAGTAAGTGCATGCTTTGTTTGGTTTTGTTTGTATGAGCTTTGTTGATGTAGCTAGGTTACCTCTTTGCATGTGTGTCTTGCTATGATTTGATTGGCTAATTGGCCTTTGGTTTAGAAGCACCTTTGGGTATGCTACTTTGATTTGGCACTTATTTGATAATTCCAGCTCTGTCTATTTATTAGTTGGGAGTTTGTGACGACTGACCACTGGGAGTTTGCTTCGTGAAGCTGCAGGCCATGTGTTGTCAGGCACTTGTGAGGAGGAGGGGAGCTTTGCACCTTCAACACCTCCACAGCACACCACACACACCCATGCACTTCTTTAATCGCTGACATTGTTGATCTACCCACTACATTTGTTTTGTGTTAACTTTAGTTTATAAATTATGTTTTAAATAACCCCCCTCATAGCATGCATTGAGCCAGTCTGTGACACAACTATGACAAGTAAAAATGTCTTCTCTGAAAAAAAGCAATATGTACAGTGAGTCATAACTGCAAAAATAAGACACCTAAGAGTAACAGAGAGCCTTCACTTTCGGGTCTCAGTTTATTGTCTTAGAGTGATCATCTTACTGAAAATGAACTACACTTTTATCAGTTTTTTAGTTGACCATGTTGCTGTTTAATGAAGCAGTAATTATTGATCTGTAAAATGAACTGTGGGTAATTGTTAATACAAGAGATGATCATTGCTTGGTATGTTGCTCACCTGTGTAGCAGCAGTCAGCAGCCGCAAGCAGCTTGCGTCTGTGCTCGGGGTCTTTGACGTTCAGCTCTATCAGGTGTTTCTCCTGCAGGTGCAACA
Organism: Gymnocephalus cernua; assembly: GCA_023631565.1. NCBI lineage: Eukaryota > Metazoa > Chordata > Actinopteri > Perciformes > Percidae > Gymnocephalus > Gymnocephalus cernua. The sequence goes on from CM042430.1 coordinate 27,386,058, forward strand.
GGTCCTCCACTGTCTGGTAGCCATTTAGCAGCAAGGCAGAGGCATACTCCTGCAACAACAGAGGTGTCTTCATTACCATTAACCCACACAGTGTATTTGAGTCAAATAAAAAAGAAACAGTGATGTACACATTCGCCTTTGATCTCTTAAGTATCTCTCTACGCGTCAAGTTTTAGATCATGTGTGGTACAAAGTATTTGCAAAGCTATGGTACTGGTTTTGCATTGGAGACCAAAGATACTTGATAATGTTATATAATGTGTATTTCACCTATATATACATCTTTGAGGTTGAGTTATGAAAGTATCGCAACATTTCATGGTAAATTAGAACTCTGACAGGATTCATTTCAGATTTATTTTTGTTAGATTAGGTTTACAGCATTAGAGGAGTTCCATCCTCAAGTCATATCCCTAACAGACGAGGTACCTCTTTTACAGTAAGTTCTGTGAAGTCACTTCAATTGTTCAAACTGTAAAGATGAAAAGTTTGTAATTTCTGTATTGGTGTTTGACGCTGGTGTTTTTACTCTCAGTGCGTTCTGAGTGACAGTGTGTATCATCTCAGTGAGGATGTTCTTAGTGTTTGGCTGCACTGAGACGTGTGTTAAGAGTTGTGTTGCTTGGAATGAGTTTTGCAGGAGATGTGAACTGTTTAGTTCAGGTGACTGTTGGTAATGCAGACTAGAGTTTTGCACATGTGGCTTCAGTTGTGCCCATTGCCGTTTATCAATTGAAAACAACTGTAACTGCTTCCTTGTTATGGTTGTAACTGTCTGATGACCCTCTCACTTGGGACCAGACTAAAACAAGTGAGTGATGCTGTCCTCACCTCGAGATTCAGTCGCTCCAGTAACTCCAGCAATGTTTTAGGCCGAGGTCTTTTGCACAGCTTCTGTTGTCTGATCTTGGGAGCTTCCTCTTGTTCCTCTTTCTCCACCAAAACATCTACATATATGAACTTAAAGTTGCCCACTTTGTTGTTAAGCATGCCTGTCCAGATGCCCATCGGAGGCTTACAGATGATGTTGATGATGTCACCGACCTTGGAAAAAATGATAGTGAATGTATAGAATCATGAAAATCTTTATCTGTTAAGATAATAATTGACATCAGGGGATTGTCATTGCACAACATATCGCTACACAAACAGTGATGTGTCTCACCTTGAGTTTGAGGGAGTCTGTGTCATACGGGCTGGGAACGAAGTCTGTGTGAACGCGAGCTCTGCCACAGAACTGTCCCTGATAGGAGCCGTCCTCCTCCAGCCTCAGACTGTCTCTCTGACCAGAACCGTTGGACTCACTGGTCACACCACCTGAACCCACAAACACAACACGACACAGTATGATTACACAGTAGGAGTTGTCTAAGAATATTATCTTGTACTGGATAATTCACATGGATCAGCTGACTTCCGAAGACTTTTGTTTGTGGAATCATATAACCCCACACATGCATTCACTACGTGGACTAAAACAACCCAGAACTACAGTATTTGGTCCAGACTTGCAGTGTATGCAGTACTGTATGTGCAGATTCTTACTAGAGGAACTCTGGCCGCTGTAAAGACTCTCTAAGGAGTTGCTTGTTTTTGCAGAGTTTTTCTCAGCTGGTGGGCCACTCGCTGTCTCTGCCTCTGGGTCTTTGTCTGTGTCATCACCCTGCGAAGGAAAAGAAAAGATACACCGTTTTTTAAATTGAGAAACATGTCATGGAATACAGTCATTTGTATGATTCTTAATTGATTATCGATGAAATGAACAAAAGTGTGCAAACTCCAGTTAACTGATCAAGTATATCTACATGAAAGTGAAAGACAACAAGCAAACTAAAACAGACATCGTGAAAGTTACATAGAAACTCTTCTTATCTCTCAATGGTGTCACAGTAAAACACAAAACTGCAAGAAGACGCTTTTCAGATCAAAGTTCGTCATTTAAATATCGGCAACAACAGCGTCATGTTTGAGGATGTGGGTTTATACGTAAGTGATGAAAGCGATAAGACTCTTGAGAAAAACAGCACAGGTTTGCTGTAACTGAGGCCAATTGTCGGCAAGTTTGGACTTTTACTGGATGTGACAGCTGTCAGGTTTTTTTTAATCATTTGTGCTCTCAAATAGTTGATTAATGTGTATGTGTGTGTGTGTGTGTGTGTGTTTCATTTCATGTCTATTTGTGACAGATGCCTAGACATGACTTACTGCCTCCTCAGAAAAAGACTTGGCATGTTTTTTGCCCATTTTTCTGCGCATGGTCAGAGAAATTGCCTTCATCTTCTTCCCAAGTCCAGCTGATTTGTGTGGGTCCACAATCTCACATTCTTCTGGAAGCTGTGTAAAGAGAGTTGGTTTACTAAATATAGTGGTACTGTGATATTAAAGAATTTGGCTCCTCATATTTTTACTACTTTTTTGTCCAAACAATTTGGATCTCTGCTCCATCAACGTAGAGTAAAATGCATCACATCCTGTGCACTAAAGGGTTTTCCCCAGTATGAACCTTGTTTTCCAATGTCACATGTTTTAACACCTCAGAGCACTATGGCTGCACATATTTGTGCAAAAGGGGAAAATCCTTAATGCAAAAGTTTCTATTCAATGACTTTACATGACCACTTGTTGGTATGTTACTGACAATTAGCTACTATAATGTTTGCTATTATATAACATGGTTTGCCATTATGCACATACAAATGAAATAAAAACAAATCTACAAACCGCAATTGTTCCATTTTCCTCTGGCTTGGCGTGATGTCTGAGACCCTCGAACCTGCCAAAGCTGGTGGAGCGCTGTGGGGAGGATTAAAAGTCAAAGGGTGTCAAACAACTGGCTGGTTTAACAGCATTACATAACATCAAGTCATTGCTCTTTTGAGTCCTTGTCGAAGCTGTCCCAAGGCTCAGAAGTCCTTACAGTAAGTACCTGTATATACACTTATACACTGTAAACCCAGATTTAGTTGTAATTAAACTTTTAGTGGTCACTACTTATTCTTTCATGTTTTGTTAGAACCATATTCATTACTAAATCACATTCGTTGTTTGTAATAATCTGCTGAAGTTTGCAGTGCACAGATCATATAAAGCAGAGATAACTAAGGATGGATAAGGATAAGTTTCTGGATGGAAGGGGGGTCACTTGAACTGTTCTGCGCTGAAGCGATGCAAAGGCTCATGGGGAAAAAAAAGATATGTTCTGAACGGTTTCTGTCCTAGTTAAAGTGTGTTTTTATAATGTTCTGTTAATGTTTGGAGGAGTGCATTTATGTTATCTGGGTTTTAGTTTTGTATGGTTGATTTAGGGTTCATGTTTATCTACATTTATTGTTGCACCATGACCGCGGGTGGGGTCTGATCAGGTCTGGGCAGCGAGAAAATGTTTGTTTATACAAGAACATATTGGAAATCATTGATGCTATAGTCTCTGTGCAGCATAGCACATTGGAAAATGTTGCTGTTATGTTGATTATTTTCCCTTTTTATCTTTGGAATAAATGTGTTGAATGCATTATTCTTAAAATCATGCTGATGTCTCCAGAAAAAAATAATTTATGTTTACTAATGATTTTTATTAATGACTACTAATGTTATTTTTTTGTCTACTGCATCAACTTACTGCTTGTGTTAATACAACTTAACCTGTTAAGTTTCACCCTTGTGTAAAATCTTAACGGGTTTAAGGCAAAGGGTTTCCACCAAATTTCTAGTAAAGGCAACTCATTTGAGATAACAGTGTAAAAGCAAATGGAAGGCACCTCCAGTGTATGTACTGTATATGCAGGCAGCCAATATTCAGTCTGTTCCAAGAATGTTTCAAAATGAGAGCTTGTAAAATATGCGGTGCATTTGTGGTCATGTAGGCCTAGAAAATCATGTTGCAGGTCGTGTGGCAGCAGAGATAATATTTTCTCTGTACAGCTGCACTGGCAAACATGTCAGTATTTAAAATGAGTAGATAAATACATACATAAAACTGTTACATTTACAACACTGGTGACATGACTCATACCGTAGTTGCTTTACTCGGCTCAGTTTTAATTCTTTCCTTCTTTTTTTTAATTTTTCATCAAACTAAAAGTCAGTATAATCTCTGCCGACTCCCCATTATCTCCAAAATAATTATATAAATGAGTAATCCCTGGAAATCCTGGTTAAATATGAGCTCCATACTGCTAGACAGCCCTCGTCTGATATGTATTTGTAGAGTCTACAAATACAGCGGCAGAATTGAAGGGTTTCTTTTTAAAGATTTTCTTCCCCGATTTTATGTTTTTTTGTTATTGTATCGTTTGCATTTTATTGCCATTGTTTTTTTAACTGTTTTCAATTTTACTTGAATTTACTTGAAAAGTACAGTTTACTATGTAGACAAAACATCACGTTATGTCAACTAGTCTTTTAGTCTTCAAGCTGTATTTGTTAGTTCAATTCAGCCTAGCTGTCTTTTTATGAGAACATTGGTCATTTTTAAATTGATTATATCAAAAGTGACACTTTGACATCTTTGCTTGCCAATAAATGTCATATCTTGCCTCCTATTATCTTCATAATTTGTTTGGATTTTCACCTACCTTCGGCTTGCTGCTCTTTACTTTGTCTGACACATTGGAGGCCGTCCTCTGTAACATTTTCTCCTGTTTTAAGGTTGTTTTCAAATCTAGTTCCTTACTTTTCTCTTGTCTTTACCCCACTCTCCTGACAGTGAAGTGTTAACTAACACTGAGGCTGCCTGTCTGATGGGCTGGCTGGCCCACTTCCTCACAACACACAGGATGTGAGGCAATTGACACTGTGTCTCTTGTAGCAGAATCGCTTTGAAAGGGAAAAATACAAGTGCTTGAGTTTGCATTTTGTGGCCCGCTCAACAAAAACATAAAGAACCACTTCCAGGAACGGCTGCATTTAGGTTTTATAATTGTGGTAGTTGTGTGTCATATCTGCTACTGTGTCGCATTGCTGGGATTGATCTGCTCAGAGTTGGGCTGTAATGTCACCGAGTATAGCTCAATCAAAAAAACACTGGAGTGAGTGATAATATATTAGGTGACATTCACATGAACAAACCAGCAATATAGTTATTCTACTAAACTTTACAGGGAAAAGCTGTTTTTTTTATTTCATAGATAAAATGGAAAGACGACACATAAAAATGTAAAAAGAAAAAGATGGATATTCCTCAAAATGTCCTTTTAATAGCAATGGGGAACTTGGTTATGGTAAATGATGCTGGAGTCATTATTCTATGCAGTCATTTCCTAATGTGGGGTAAAGACTTTTGAGGAAGTGCTGATGTATGACAGAGGAACAGCTGAAAGTGGCAAATCAATTGTGTCAAAACACTTTCCGGTTGATCTGTGCTCTCAATATGAAAGTGGATATATTTCATGGTACGTCTTAGAAAAACCAAGACATGAAATGGAGATGTGTCTACAGTAGATTTTAGTTTTTAGACAAGGGTTGAAAACTGAACCTACTATAACCACCTGTAACCCTATTACAAAACATGACTTCCCGGTGAGTGTGAGGCAGTTGGTTGCTCCACAGGATCCTACATTACTGTCAGTCATTCCTCTGGTGTTGCCATGTGGGGATTTGCCGCTGTGTTTACATTGTGGGGGGATTTCAATCTGTCAGTTAAAGAAAAGTGAATACTATAGACCAAACCATTGCCTAATCCCACATCTTGCAATCAACCATAAACTCCTGTCGATCTATTCTTCTAATCGATTACCTCTGAGGCTCTTGACTCCCTGGAGAGGCAGTTGTTCATCTGAATAGTTCAAAATGAGATATCTACCATTTAAAAAAGTCACCTGATCTTTGTTGAAATATTTTAAAGCACTGTCAGGGAGGATCCATTGTTAGATTTTAACAAGAATTGGAGAAGTGGATTGAATTTGGATTTTCTAAAATGCAGCATCACATTTGTGGTGTACGTGCATTAAAGTATAAGTTGTAAAAGTAGGGCATGTTTAGAATCTCAAAGTATTGAAAGATGTCATTGGACATTTGATCGACCATATGGTACTACTGGCCAAAAGGTGCATGCGTGAGCAGAGAAAATGGACTTGTAAGACTTGTGGGAGAGCATTAAGGCCAGTAAAGAGGGAGTACAAGAGAGTCTTAACCTCTACACCATCTCTTACACTCTTAAGAGGCTTCATGGCAAATTAAATGACATTTTACCCTGAAAAACGTCACTATAGATCCATAGGGATTTTGTAATCTCTACACCGGATCATCCTTTTCATCTTAGACTATTTTCTCCACAACTCATGTTAAGCTTTAATTGCTTTGTCACACAGGGCAGACACTGCACATGCTCACTGAGAATCAGCAGAGGTCTTATGCTTTGAGAGATCTCAAGTGCACGCAAAGGCACTGACCTTTAAGGTCAATCTGCACTATTGTGTGGTATTTACACTGCATAACTATTGACCCTGCTGTATTGAACAGCAACTGACTGAAATAATCCCAATTTCTAGATTAATCTAGAAATTAAAATCCCACAGTTGTCCTTCACATGCCCTTACGGTAAGGACCTGGGGTTTAAAGGTCCCATATCATGATCATTTTCAGGTTCATACTTGTATTTTGGGTTTTTATTAGAACATGTTTACATGCTTTAATGTTAAAAAAACACATTATTTCCCGATACTGTCTATCTGAATATACATGTATTTACCCTCGGTCTGAAACGCTCCGTTTTAGAGCCTGTCTATTTGCTGCCTCCCGAAAAAGCCCAGTCTGCTATGATTGGTCAGCATCTTCTGCATCTGCAGCCGGGGAATGATTGTAACGACACTGTAGTGGCACTTCCTACCTACTGTATATATAGTATACACAGAAGTCCTGACGACTCGTTTAAAGGCATCATTTCTGATGGGCTGTGTACATTTCTCTGTGGGTTTTGATACTTTCACAGTATTTACTGTATATAGCACCTAGACCTGCTGTTTAATAAAAAGACATGGGAATCTCTGTTTAATATTGTGGTGCCTATCAGCATCCTTAAGAGACCTATTCAAGCACATTATATCAGCATTAGGGGCAAAAGTGCAGCATAAGCAGTTCTGAAGTGTAAATGTAAATGATGAAAAGTTAAGCATCAGACTCAGAGCATGCTCAGATCTCAAGGACTCAAGGACTAAGAAATGTTTTTTAAAAACAGATAACGACCAGCAGAAACTTACATTTGGTTCTGATAGATCCACATCTGTAATGGATCGTGGCACCTTTGGGGGAATCCGGAGTTTACAGTCCCGTTTCAAGCTGTCATCCTGGGCTGTTTCCTGCTGCTGACTTCCTTCCCATTCTTTTCCAGGGGACATGGTGAAGTCATGGGAGTGCACGCGATACTCTGTGAGTGGCCTGCGGCAGGTGTGCTGGATGGTCCCCCAGGCAGGACCGCTGTCACCTGGGTTGCTCCAGCGCTGGTGGTATGTGTGGGTTGGTGTCGCTCCCCCAGGGAGGGTGACCATGTCTATGCAGCGTCCCGGGGTTGCATTCTCCTGAGCAGGTAGAGTGGAGGACTTGCCTAGGTAGGGCCTCCTGTTCGACGTGTATGGCACGTCAAGATAGTGGGGTCCCATAGGTGGGCTCATAGTGCATGGTGGGGAGTGCACTGAGAGAGGTGACAGAAGAAAACATAAATTTAATATAATATATTAAAAACTGACATTTGACAACTTTCTGAGACTGGCGTAATGTCAGTGATGTTGATATTTAAACTGGAGTAAGACTTCTGCGTCATGTTCATTACAGCAACGCAGAGTGATTTATAGTTCTGCATTTGCGCTACTCACTGAGTGTCGCAACACCACCACAAAATTACTTGGCAGATTAGCACAGTCACGCAAAGAAATACTGCTTTGTCTCTCTTCAAACGTTTACATTCACAAGCGACCAATAATAAAGACAGTGAAGAGATTTTCTGCCCTAGACACGACTTTGCTAGATGACGGAGACTGTAACACCACTTTACACATTGAGGCAGCACCGGAAAGAAAGTAAAAGGGATATGAAGATGGCCAAACAGACTAATTAGAGTTCCTGTGGTGTGTCCTTTGCCCTTGTAATCCAAATGTATTGTTTAAACCAATGCTTGTTTTGCTATAAAGCAGTCTTCTGTGTACCTATACTGTAGGGACACATACAGACACATACACTGAAGGTGTTACAACACTTTACTATTTTTTACTTTAGCAGAAGTACTAAAAGCCGTGAATTAGAGTTGCTACAGTTTTACAGCTGCTGCATGGGCCTGTTTCAATACTGTAAGCACGAGTATAGTTTAGTCACAGCTTGGGCATTGAGTCATACACTACGCTAGAGAGAGAGAGAGAGAGAGAGAGAGAGAGAGAGAGAGAGAGAGAGGTCAGAAAGGACAGTTTAATCTATAGAGTAAGGAAACAGTATCCTTATCTCGCTGTTGTTGAAGAAAGTTGTCTCACCTGTGGAGTTGTGACTCTTTCTTGATCCCTCTTTCCCACTCTTTCCACCTGGTTTCTTTCCAGTCTTTTGGTTTCTTTTGACAGCAGGTTTAAACTCTGTCACCATGCCATTGATATGGACACTCTGGAAAGATGCAAATACTTAATTAAATAAATACTTAAATTTCTAAATCTGTAAAATATGACACCTCTTCTAAATGCTAAATAGAACATAAGTGACCCTTTATGGCAATAGAAAAGCTAAGCAAAGCTCAGTTTTTAGCCATGCTAGTGGCATGGGTCGATGGATGTGCCTTTATAGTGTGTCTGCCAGTCAGTCCACCATTTGGTCTAGATTGAAATCAAATTGCCATTGACGTTCCCCATAGGATTGCTTTTAACAACTTTGGTGAGTCCTTCACTTTCCATCTAGCGTCATCATCAGGTCAAAACTTTTATTTTCCAGTAGCCTACTTTGGTTCATAACCAAATACCTGATAAACAATTAAGACAATCTCATCAACATGAGCTGTAGTTTGTGACAATTAGTAGATGTTAGCATACTAACATGTTGAATTAAAATGGAGAACTTGATAAACACTATACCAGCTTACATTTGAGGATGTTAGCCTGCTGATATTACCATTTAGCTCAAAGCAATGCTGTGGCCACATTTTTGGTGGTTATTTATAAAAAGGGTAAACACAATATCCACTATCAAATCCCATTTGGGTCACTGGCCCTTTCAGCAGCCAACATCGTGAGACGCTGGGAGCTGCTGCTGATCCACTACTGGCAAGCTCTGTTTTGTTTGCTTCTCACTATGATTGGCTTTAGTCAGGCATGTGGCCTCTAAACCCTCACCACCCAAAACTCAGACACACACACACACACACACACACACACACACACACACACACACACACACACACACACACACACACACACACACACACACACACACACACACACACACACACACACACAGACACACACACACAAAGTCCTCCTCTTGTTGTTTTAACATCTCTCTCTGCCATGTGGACCAGCGATTACACAGAGGGCAGACCCCTCAGACCATCTGCACTGTATTAAAACCAGTCCTTGAATAAAAACCAATCAGCATTTATGTTAAATTATTGTGCCATTTAGGCCACCAGAGTCTGGATGTCACAAGCAGGTGGCAGCTTGAAACTCCTAAGTTGACACAAAATGACCTGGTGTGCCATGTGTGACCATGAGACTGCACTTGCAAACATGCTCACGTCTACTCGTGCAGCAACAGGTTTATTTTACTGCTACTAAAACTTCAGCATGACACAAATGCATGTATCTGTGATGGACAATTATTTAATTTAGTGCTGTATTAATAACTGTGGTGCAGAAATATAACGGAGGGTGCTTTAACAGAAGCACACAAGGATGTCATGCTTTGTGGTTGCTCTTTGGCCAGTCCCTTAGGCTCTTCCTCTTTCTCACATTTCTGACTTCTGTCCTAACTACAAACCTATTAACTGTTTCACTTGGATCTTAATTATATTTCTATGTTACCCACATCCATGCCATGAAATATGTAAGTGGAAGCATTCCAAATATTTCTGTTCAAATGTAACATAACCCTGTTAGCATCAAATAATAAATCATCGATAAGTGAAGCTGGCTGACAAGACTGCAGTGAAGCTTTTTATTTTTACCTGGCTTGAAGGCAGTTTCTCTTTTTTCTTTGTGCCAGAATGACGGGCTCCTTTCCCTTCTTTGGTTTCTGTTCTGTGTTTAGTCTTCCTCATCTCTAGGGTGACACAACATATTACACTATATACATAATTACAGGTTAGTGAAACACTGGAAAACCAAAAGAAAAGCCATATCTCCGAACAAGAGGTTACACAGGAAGCTGATGTATCCATGTATTTCAGCTACTCCTCAGGATTAGAGGACATTTTTACATTTTTTAAGTTTGTCCTAAAACAATAGTCAGTCGACCTTATGGACAGTGAAACAGGTTTTGCTTGCTGTAATCATTCTTTCTGTTCATACTGTACATTAAAAGATCCCTTCCTAATGCGCTTCCAATGGAAGTGATGGTGAACAAAATCCATAGTCCTTGTTGTGTACAAATGTATTCCAAAGTTTATCTGAAGTCAGTATAAGACTTAAGCAAAATGAGGTAATGAAATTAACTAGACATCTTACATCAAATTCTCTCTTTGTGTTTCCTCAGACAGTGTTTGAACCTATTATTTAAAACTCCACTGTAAATTATCAGTGTGATGTGTTGTACCATGCCAGTACCTTGAGAATTTCTTCTCCACAAATGAACATTGGCATATAGATGATCTAAATCAATTTATATTTTTATTTACCTTCACTGTGATCGTTGGTGATGTGGACTAAATCTTCTTGGCTTTTGGCGGGCTGCCAGACTGCAGTATTACAACCGGGGTTATCTGTCGTGTAGGGAGACAAATCACAAAAAAAATTTAAGTGAAATATCGGGGGAGGGGGTAGGCCACAGAGACACTGAATGAAATTGTTTTCGGACAGGCAGCCTTGTAGATTAGTAGAGGTTTTAATCTAAATAATAGACAACAGTATTATTTTAGCAGTTTAAAAAAAAGTGAATTGTTTTACTGTAGTCTTCCTTTAAGTTCATGATATAGGTAAATATATATTTTTTGGCGATTATGTTTATTCCCCCTAAACACTAATGAACACAATGCAGGTCTTACAACCCATCCAGCAATAACAAGACACAAAGGAAATTGTTTGTACTCACCCAGTGTTTCGTTATCTGATGCAGATTTGGATAAATGTGTCCTGAAAGTAAAATTAACAAAGGCATATAATATTACACAATTGCCTTCTAGTTAGTGTTTGAAGATTTGTTCTAGCTCTTTAGTTTGACAACAACCCCAATGATATGATGGTTCTTTGTAATGTGCAGTTATTTAATGCAGCAACAAAATATGACAGAAGCTCTGTAAAGAAGACGATCATAGAGCACATAAATCACATGACAAGTAGATTATGTGCAGAGGTTTCTTTCAAAGTAAAGCCGGGTGAGTGAAGGTGTTGAGGCGACTGGCGGACTAGGTGGGCCTCGAATCTGCTTAGTCCAGTGAACCCAAAGCTATAATCTGCCTTCTGCTTTCCGTTGCCACAGGGCACTTCATCTCAAAAACATTCAACAGCAATCAAACTAAACAATATATTAAGCTTTTTTTTTTGTTTGTGCTGCCAATCCCTCTTCTTAAGATACAGCATTGTATTGACCAGACCAAATGAACTAAAGATAAGGATGAGGAGATGAGCACTGCTGAAGAGCCTGCCTGCTCTGCTGCAGGAAGGATTTACAGTATTAACCCTCAGTGAAAATAAACAGGAAGCCTTTCCTTTCAAGCCATATTATTACTCTATGGTAAAGCCCTTTCCCCTGCATGGCCGAATTTCTCGGCAGTTTGCACGCACATCCAACAAAAGAAACAGCGGGATGCCTGAATTCCTGGCAGGACCACAATGCCAGTGTAGTATGTCAGGAGCAAGTAACACAATAAACAATAGATTTACCTGTGAGCTTGGTGCCACTAGTGCCATGTAAGCATGTTTGTGTCTAACTCTCTGGTGAGCTCACCTTCTTTTCTTTTTATTAGAGTTGGTCCCTTGCTGCATAGGCATCTCCTGAAAGAAAACAAAGCATTTTTGGTCAGATGTTAGTGTTTAACAATCTGTGCAAAATATGCAATTTCCCATCATATTCAAATAGATTTTTGTGAATAAATTATTGTTCAGTGGAATTTGTGGTAAACAAGCTTGACTCAAACAATCTGAATGGTTTGGCTTCAGCAGCAGCAGCAGCTGTCAACTGGCTCTGTTCATCATTTTATAATCAGCTTTATTTTATAGGTAAAATCTGGTGGGTGAAAGCCCAAAAGTCCCAATTCCTCTGAGAAATGACCCCATACAATCTGGTCATGATTGTTCTCATGGCTCCACTGTTCACAATCTGCAAGACATGCATGTGTGTGTTGACACACAGTATGCTTCCGTCTCACCATAGAAATAGATCTCCCAGAACCTCCCCATTTTGTGTTGTCATCCAGCAGGACCGCTGGACTGCAGGAGCGGCTGCAGGAACGGCTGCATGTGCGGCTGGAGGAGCGGCTTGGGATGGGCAGTGTTGGGCGGTCATCACTGGAGCTCTGCACCGCCTCATACAGGCTGTCCATAGACCCCTCCTGATGCCACGTGGACAGACAGACAGACAGACAGACACACAGCTGTTAGATGGTTGAATTTTGGCAGCAGGCTTGATTTATGAATAGATTTCATGTTGATTGAGTTTATTGATTAAGTCCGATTAGTACTTTGGTTTGATGAAGCACATATTGGGTACGTATACATGTAGGTTACACACTTTATTTCAGTGGTGAGGTAATACCACGCAACTGCAAAGCACACACATCAGTTTGAAATTTAAATAATGGTTGTTCCCAGAGCATAAAACTGAGAAAACCTAAAGAAGTGTACGAGATAGCCCACATAAATATTTGTTGTGTTGTGAACAGACACAACGCGTCACAATTAGACTTATGAGGATTTGATATGACTGTAAGGACATGCTGCTAATGCTGCTCCAAAGCTCTTTTAAATGTGCTTGTCAACAATGGATGAATTGGAGGATTGAAATTCCTCAGCACAGATTTCCGTGTGGATTAAAATGTGTTTGGCTTGTTTGGATTCCTTCTAGGAACTCGTCCTGTCTGTACCGGGTTGTCTTATCTCCTCACTGGACAGACGGACATTTGTAATGGCAATAAAAGAAGGTGTTTTAGTTTACAATGTTCATCGGTTTATAAGTTTATAAGGCTGTTTCAGGTTTGAACTCTCATAATGGCCCATGTAGGCCGCATTGTCTTCCTTTTTTTGACTGAACGTTTAATATATGTGCCTTTCTACACTTCAATACCACTTCCCTTTATTCCGTTACTGTAATATGTTGAATTTGGGGATGTAACCTTGAATATAATCATATAATTTGATTCTCCTTCTAGACAGAGTTTTTTTTTTATATCTCATGAATGAGTTTGTACAAGAAGTCATCGTACACCTGAGGGGCAATAACAGCAACATAGAGGACAATCAGTGCAATCACAGTTCATGCCTCTGTGTGTGTGTGTGCGTGCGTGCGTGCGTGCATACGTGTGTGTGTATGCTGCCACCACACACTTGTGTTTACCCTGGTCACTTCACTTATCAATACTTTTTTCCTGCTTTCTCCTCTAGCATCAAAAATGCATCAACTAATACATAAACTACAGCATTAACGTAGCAGACACGTTTTTGGAAGTATTTTTGTATTGTATGTATTTTGAGACATAATCTCAGAAGGATATTCTAATGATTAAACAGTCAGTGGGTTATCGATCTGACTACAAACAAGAACTAACGGTAGGAATCTCACTAGAGTTACAGTCGCCTGTCTTTAGGATTGTGTGTGGGTATTTAGAGGCTCAAATACTGTTATAACAACCTTGTACATTTTTTTCCCATACTTAATGGCTTACGCAGCATGCCATGATTTACAGATAATTAATGTATTGCTTGTGGCCAAGCCTACATTTGCACCACAATGTTAAAGTTATCTTTCCTCTCAGCTACTCACACACAGCTTGTAAGGTAAATGCAGACATTAAAAGTATCTCTTACCAGCGAGAAGCAGAAAAGGTTCATGTTGGCTGATAGGTCTGCTGTTCGTGTTGTCTGATGGAGGTGAAACAGCAACTGAGTGACAGCCAGAGACTAAGAGACACAACAGCTCAGCGTGAGCCTAGCCCGGGTCGCCTGCTGTCTTCTCAGATTAATACCACAGTAAAATCCCTTCCCTAATCCAATAGATGGACCACCATACTTTACCAGCCAAAGCAGAACTCATTCTTGACAACAGGCGACCATTGGTGGAACAACTTTGTTTTTGTTTGTCCAGCAGCCATGCTCTTTTTTTTTAACCTAAACTCTGTGGTGAAAGAAGCATCATATTCTTTACTTATTATATCCTTTACTTATGTTAAATAACCTGAACAATCATGGAGAAAATACCCCATCACAAGTACAAGTCCTTAATTCAAAATCTTACATTTCAGTATTATCAGCAAAATGCATCAAAAGAAAAATCCTGAAATGTCCCCTGTGACTGATATATTAGATGTAACATTAGATTGTTGATTGATGTACTGTTTTTACTATACATGCTGGTAGTGTAATCCAGTGGGTCGCCTCCAAAGGGTCACAAGATAGATCTGCTAGGGTCTTGAGATGATTAATGGGGTAAGAAAGAAGAAAAAACAGTGTTCAGACTTTTATTTTTATTTTTAACTGACAGGCCCAGACTAAGCACTGTTTTCACAAGCCCAAAGGTTGGCAACAACTGGCTATTATGTGTTTTTATGTATAGTAAAACCTTAAACTGAAAAGTAATCAGTGACTATGTCTGTGAAATAAATGTAGTAGACTAATTTCCTCTGAAATGTATTAGAGTAGGAGTAGGAAGTGGCATAAAATAGAAATACTCAAGTATTTTTCTTTTAAACCCCTGAAACACCACTTGTTCACACAGCCTACAACCTCCCTTAGTATAGCCACTGTTAAGTGTCCTTGGGTTTCATGAAAGGTGCTATATTAATAAAAGTTATTATTATTATTATTATTATTATTATTATAAAGTACAAGTACCTCTCCAGTATAGTATGGAGTAAATGTTCTTTCCACCACTGCCTACACAATGCTGTGCATGCCCCATTGGTGTTGCACACCAAACCGACACCTTCATCATCACCATCTTTAGGAAAATATCATATAACTGTGAGGTGCTGAAAAACTTTGAAGTTTGATTGTAATCATGGCTTGATCCTTTTAATGGCTATTTCATTAGACGCATCTAGCACAGTTATATTCTACTATTGATTGAAAATTTGATCAGAGATACAACACCAACTGGGTTATTTTATAGAGGAGTTCCATGAAGGCAATACATATAGTATCCACAGTATTACCAGGACCAAGCAAGTGATTTAGAAACTAAGTAAGTAAAAAAGATCTCAGCTCCAAGCAGTCCTGCTGGAGGAGTGCAAGAATGACAGCAAGAGCTTTGATAATATGTATAAAAAATGATAACAATAATAAATGAATTTCCAACAACCATGCCCCCATGCAGTCGTCATTAAAACAAACAAACACACCGAGCATGCTTGTTCTCACATTCTCAGTGGCACAGTTCTTTCCTGTGTGGGCAGCAGATGAGTGTAGTATTTTCCCTTGTGTTCTAAATGTGGTTTTGTGCAACAAACTGGCTCCTTTGTAAATTACAATAATTCTTTTACATGATGGAAAGTTGTTACATTTTTGGTTTGGGGTGAGTCCCCCAAAAGTGATGCAAAAAAAAATTGCATGCAGTAATTTTATTTTTCATCTAAAGACATTATGCTAGTAGTCTGTCGTACTGCAGTACTTTGTCAATCTATATGTCTTTTGGACAAATTCCATCCGGTAAGGTAACACATTAAGTGTAAAGGTTGTGATCTACTAATCCAACAATCATCCACCTCTGATATCTGATCTTCTCTGGCGTAAAGAAGGAACAGCCAGAGAGATGACCTGTATTTTAATGACAGTATGATTTGCTGTAAGTGAAATGATCTGTGATGTTGGAAAGTATTTTGAATCCATGCAATTCAGTGTCCTAGGTGAAGGAGCTTTAATGGTCACAGAAATATAGGCTTATAAATGAATGGATTAACTAAATAATCACTTTTTCATTGACTTCAGCCCAATTTGCATATAGTTAAACTACTCAGCATAGTATTCCTTGATGCTTCCACTGTAGTCCATATTTATTTATACACTATTTTTAGCTCCATGTCGATCCACCGGTCTCTGACTAAAACCAGCTCCACAGGGTGTTGATTCTGGGCATGGATCCAGACTGCCAGATACTGTGCGTTCCTGACCGTGACAGGGTGTGAGGGTTGTTCTCGGAAAACAGAGCAGAGTGGGTGAATGTTGCCAGGCCACAGGTGTGTGCAACACCTTTGTATATGACTCATGGGTGAAATCCACTATTGTTTTTTATAGATATGAAAGAGAAACAATTTGCCTAGCTTTGTGGTGAAAAGGGGATGATAAACGAAAGGTTTAACATCCCTTCACCAAGTCCAGTGGAGCCTTTATGGACCCGAGTAGGGTATTTGTTTTCCTATGGGTTAAAAATGCATTTTCCCTTTTTTCTCATTAGCTAATATAAACACACACAAAATATGTAAAGTGGGGCCTTCAGGATTATTGATCACATGGTCCCCACTTACAATCCATCTCGGCCCTTTAGACCCACTTGGCTTGACACACCTGGGCCTACAAGGAGCTAATCTACAAAGCCTATAGCCTAACTGGTCCAAATGCCAGTCTATCCCAAAAAATGAATGGCCTGTGGGCGTGTTCAGTTGGCTAGGATAATTGGCTTACTGTAAATTATTAAGTTTAATTTACCCCTTGATGAATAAAATGTGTAATATGCAGCTGACTGTTGGCCCAGTTTAAAGGTACCATGTGGACCTTCTTGTAAACAAACACAGTTATGTAGCAATAGCAATAGCAATAAGACCTTCATTAAACATTTGCAGAGCAGATTTTGTTTTACATTTTAAAAACCTGCATTCTGCATTGCGCTACCAGTCTTCTTCTTCACTTGCCGTATGTTTCTATGCACACTACCGTCAACAACTATTACCGTAATCAGTGGAATAGCATGATAACCCAAAAGAAACCCATGAGGAAGTCAGAACATGTGAGCGGCACTATGTTTTTGAACCCATGTGGGACTCACTGTAAATCTTCAGACAGACACTTTTTTTCTGTCTCATCTGTAACAAAAGACATCTGAAACAAATCGATGAGATCAATTTAAAGATTTATTCTTTTTCCATTTAATGATTTTGAAACAGATGACTCCCGCGAGTCCAACTTTACATCTCAGCAGAAACAGACAGCGACCCACATAGCAGTAGGCTGTTGGCAGTGACCCACTAAGTGACATTAGAAAGGGATTAAGTGTGTGTGTGTGTGTGTGTGTGTGTGTGTGTGTGTGTGTGTGTGTGTGTGTGTGTGTGTGTGTGTGTGTGTGTGTGTGTGTGTGTGTGTGTGTGTGTGTGTGTGTGTGCGTGCGTGTGTGTGTGGTTTCCTTGCCACCAGCACTAGTTCAAAACATAGCTGTCACTACCAGTGTGTTGCCAGTTTCAGACGCCTGTGAGATGAGACTAAATAATTCAACATTTGTAGATTTCATTCGAAATAAAAGCAAGATAAATCAAAGACAGGAAAATCACATTAAAATCTTATAGTTTAACAAATCATCTTCCATCAGATTTAGATTTAATTAATTACTTTCTCATTTACTATTTTCATTAATCAGAAAGTGAAAGTGAACGCTGAGGGATGACTCAGGCTCAGCAAAGGTCGCTCTCGCAGCATTTTGTGAAATAGTCTTCAGCACAGAATTCCTCACAAGTTCGGGACATTTCGTCACCTGTTGAAAAAAATCAAAAACAATATACAATAATTGAACTATCCCTCCGTCACTGTAGTAAATGATATGGTTTGAGAAAAAATGAAGTAAATGCAGCAGGATGAGTCCTGCATACCGTTGGTCTTGGTCTGGCAGTACTGAGCTGATGGCGGGCAATCTGTCTCCGTCTTACAGCGGTCATCACCTTCACAGGTGTAGCATCTGAGTGTGAGCACTGATGAGAAGACAAAAGCCATTAGCATTTACTCAGGGTTTTCACTTACTACAATATAATGAAGTTCCATGTCGAGTAAACAATGTCCGTCAAGTAGGTCTAATGCATCAGTGAGCAAATCAAATGGTTCCATAAAAAAAAAAACTTTACTTATTGTTGACTTTTGCTTTAGTAAAAACATTGCAAAGAAGGGGTATAAACCAAAATTCACTTACCTTGAGTGCTACACAGCAGGAGCAGCAAAGTGAGAAGCAGGACCTTCATGTTGTCAGATGGTATGTGGACAAACCTCCCGCATTGGCACTTTTATACTATCACACACACCACATACCGAACTGAGTTATGCACTTCCTTGTGTATGATATTTCAGGACCTGTCTTTGTTATCAACTTCATTGTTCCAAAGAAAAGATAAAGCCTTAGCGAACAAAGAGTTATTTAATCTGCTTCATACTTTTGCTGAAGAGCAAGGTGTTGAGTTTTATATGTTGTCTTGAATTTCTTGGCCTGATGCATTATATTAATACAGCTACCACAACAAAGAGTCATCATTTCTAAAGACTTTTGGATAAACTGGACCTTGTTCACTGTACTAGTCCCAGCCTGTTCAAAGTAGACAGCCTAAAAAGTAACTGGAAACATTGCCCTTTGGATACAGTAGGTTGGTCACTAAAATAACTTACCAAAAGTTACCTTACAAGTTACGTAAGCATTATCCTCACATTATTTAACAAACAAGGCTACAGCACATTATTTACAGCTATGCTTTGACGACAACATGCTAACATGCTCACAATTAAAATGGAAATATGCGGATGTTTAGCAGGCATAATGTTTACCATTTTCAATGTGTTAGCAAGCTAACTATTGCTGATGCTGTTACACTAAACACAAAATACTGTATCTGTGAGGTACAAACATCCAGTCATCACTTTCAAATCCAAGGACAATAAATATACACATTTTATAATTATAAAAAACAGCTAAAGGACAATAAGACAGAAATCACATCTATAATGCAAGTTACAGTGGATGAAGGTTTGAGCAGATCCACCATCCTATATTTTATGGCATATAATTAAAATACTGTATTTCCCTAACAATGCAAAGCCTGTCACTTAATAAATAATATCCAGTCATATTTCATACTCACTCAAATGTGTTTAATAACTCCCTGCATGTTATACATTAAAAACTGTAACTACCAAACCTTGATGTAACACACTGAAATAGGATTTGGGCTATGTATATTTCCTTTAACTCTATGTTCTACTGCAGTTTCACTGGATGTGAAGTGTTTAGGTGTTATGCTGTAAAGCATTGAAAAAATATTTAAAATGTGAAAATGTTAACTTATAATAAAAACTGCATAACCATATTATAAAGCTTAATTTTAGGAAATGTGAAAAGGTTGTATTGAGTTCACCCACTGATCTTGGATAAAGTCCTCAACCAACTGCCACTATTGGAAATGAATTCAATTGAATCATTCAGTTAAGCACAATAAGTTAAGCTTTATTGAAACATTTAACATTCAGATATGCCGTTAAACAGCATGTGCAGCCTCTCCTGCATGTAGCTGTGACATGTTTCTGTGGGTGACTACAACTTGAAGTTTTCCTTTAGTGACATCTGTAGGCAACAATCTGGGAGTGCATAAGGATTTCTTTTTTCCCCTCAACTCAACCTATTTTCAATGATGCAACTAGTAGGGTGACCAAACGTCCTCTTTTGCCCGGACGGTTTTCACTGTTTTTCATAGGACCAAAAGCGTGTACTTGAATTGACTGGCGCGTTGCACACAATACTACGGTACCTTGTTGCGTGGCGTTATTCCCGAGAGGCTGCCTTGTGGGCGGCTCTGCGACGCGCACATACACTGGGAGCAGAGCAGACAGCGAGCAGCATTGCACACAAAATGCCGAAGCGTAAATGCAGCTTCACAGTTGAACTGCAAAAAAAGTTTCCCACGTACACGTCGGGACAATTGGGAGGCGGAGTGCACCGTGTGCAAAGCTGGCACATACAGCAAAAAATGGATGGGCAGACAAGGAGGATGAAGAAGAAAGGCAGGATGAAGAAGACAACTAAAGATTAAAAGTATTATAGAGTATTATAGTACTATATATAATTTTTGTTTAAGTTAGTATCTTTGTGAGACTGTTTTATTATTTATCTTATTACATTGAAAAGGCATTAAGAGATATTTATTTGAAGCTGGATTTTCTGACACAGAACATTATTTCATATTATGTATTTATTTATTTGAAAAGAGAGCTATTATTTTGTTACAGTTTATAACAGATTTTATTTTATTTTATTACAGAAGTTATTTTTGTACCATTGAGGACAATAAAGTATGTTCATTAACCTCTGAGAAGCCTGTCTGAATTTGTGTCTCGAGGCCGGCCGTGCCCTTTTTTGGAAATCAAAATATGGTCACCCTAGCAACTAGTAATGGAAACACTTTCAAGAAATATGAACATCCATGTGGCGACTGTAAGATTTGGAACTCTCAAATATGTAATACTGACAGATAGTGTTTAAAATAGTTACTGCAGTACAAATTCAAAATACTGAGTCGTCTCCCCGCCCCCTCCTCCACAGACTCAAAGTTCACGTTGGTTGCCAGGCTGAGACCACAGCATCCACAACAATGTTGCGAGACGCTTGTCTCACATAGCCAGACATTACTCCACAGCACAGCGGAGTAGCTAACGTTAGATGCTGGCTATGTTGACAGTCATAAAAGCCCGTGCTCACGCAGCGCTCTGTACCCAAGTTCCAACTGACAGACACACTTTTTCGGCTTAGAATTACAATAGAAACCGCTAAAAATACAACAACCTCGCCATCCTCTCGTTACAGCTGTAGCGCACTGGGTTTACGTGTTTACAGGTATATCTGGCAACTCGACCTGGCTGTCAAAATGGGCAGTTGATAACAACACATACCTCAAAACACAAACTCACAAATTCAAAAGGAGATAATACTGGCATTAGCACTGTTGTCAGAAAAGATAGTATTTCAACTTAGCATGTTTCCTTAATATCTGATGACGCATTGGGGTCATTTTTGGATTTATTACAGTAAATATATTACATATTGGAACTTTATCTTTCCAGGAAAACAGTGTTTACACACACACACACACACACACACACAAGGTAAGTCATCTTAGGTAATTCAGGATCTGGCTTACTCTTCTCTTATGTCAAAGAAAACTCTTATGTAAAATAAAACATTTTGATCATCAGTCCACTGATGTCCCTAAAACACGACAAAGCAGACTAAGCTGCACTTGGCGCATGCAGGCACAGCTTCAAGAGTTCAGCTCAACACCAGTTCATCATCGTACCGTATCATTTAAACAAGGAATGTTAAAGTCGTGTGGAAGAAAAGCCAAAAAACAAGCTGTCACACAACAATGCTGCCACTGATCACGTGTAGACATGCCTGAGGCGTCCTTGTGAGGCTGTAAATAAATACGTGGGAGCTGTTGACCAGTGTTTTTTACCCAAACTTTTCTTGTGTTTATTATAATAAACAATAAAGTCACAATGCATACATTACACCACATCATGTGTCTTATTAAAATCTTTTTTTGCACATTTACTCGGGTTACATGCAGCGCTTTCTTCTATTAATTTATACATAAAGCTTTTGGTTAGTAAACTGACTAAATAAAATCACATCATGTACCACTCTGAAGAAGCACATATGTTGGAGGAAAACTGGCACTTAATGCTTGGTTCACTTCTGAGGTATATTTCATTCATAGGAATCATTGCAAATCAAGCAGCAAACAATGTAATTACTAAAAAGGAAAAGTGATTTAAGGCTTGTCAAAACATAAAATGCTAACTTTTCTGAGTGAAGTTTGCATATTCTCCTACTGTGGGAGTGGGTATTTTCTTCCCACATGCTCATGCTTTGCTGTGTATTGTAGTAGGATAAGTGGATTTAAAAAAAATATTGCAGTCCCTAGAGTCAATCCGCTGGCTAGATAATACATAGCACATGTTATCCTGTCGCCTCTGATAGTCTAATGAGAATTTCTACAAGCATAAATGACTCTTCCTTTCAGAAGGTGAAGAACCACATCCGTGATATGTGGCATAAACACTGAGCCACTGTGTGAGGCCGCTGTGGAGACATTTGGTCTAAACAATGATGTTTAAGTGACATACAGCATATATAAACCTTGTACTAGTTAGTGTATCAGAGTCACCATTCCTGTTTAATTTTTATGGTGAGGCCCCACATGTGACCTAAAGAAATCTCCTTTTATCCAATCAGCAATCAGAATTACGACCCTTGCACTGTAGGTCATAATGACTATTACAAAAGTCTGTATTTCCTTATATGCTAATTTAGTTGAACTATTTATTTTAAAGATGAGATTTGAATGCATGTCTTGCATATCTTTTCAACAGTATTTATCCACATACAATATCTTAAATATAACACATGTATTAAACTTCCATAAATGAATAGTTGTTTGGTTAAAATAAACAAAAACAAAAATAATCACAAATTATACAACTTAAGCTTCAGTAAAAGTGGCCTGGATGCAAGAACATCACTTTCAGGTAATGTTGCTAAAATTGCACTCATTTCATGTCTAAACCATATAGTTACAGTATTGGAACCTGTGTTAATGACTGTTTTTAAATGGCATTTTAAACTTCTAAAAATGGAGTTGTTACAAAGGCAAAACATGTTGCATCCTCAAACTGACAAATTCAACCAATTTATTTTTTAAGATGATGCCTCGTCTTACAAGAGCTTCACAGTAACCCCAGAGTGTTCTGCTCCGTGGCGCCCTTTCTGTCTTCCACACTGTTGTCTTCAGTCGTTGATTTATTACTTCTGTGGAATAGAGACAGATAATTATTCATTTTTGCAAATAAGCCATGTGTCATACCTGCATTACATTAGCCAAGAATAACTTAAGATCTGTTGAAATTCTACATTATGTTAAACTACATATCCAGTTTATTACACCATAAATTAAATTTGACATATAACTACAGCTGAATGGACCTACATCATGTTTCGGTTTCTTTGCTACAATGTAAACTTTTTCTCTGGTAACAATACTGTACAGAAAGTACTGTGAGGCTTAACTGCATAGACAAAGAATACTCTACATCTCTACACGTGTGTTGCTTTTCATACTTATATCCTTCAAACTTTCTCTCTCGATAGGAGTTGCCCTTCTTCATTAGGTAGAGAAGGATCAAGTCACAGATGAAAGCTCCCTGTTAAATAAAGTTTCTGTCACAACTGGCAAAATGCAACAAAAGCAATCCTGTGCAGTTCTTTAAAAATGTTAAATGTTGTTTAACACATTATGATTAACGATACTTACAGCACCCATCAAAGCCAGCCCTGAGCCAACATTGATGGCTGTTGGGATGATGCTGAACTTCCCGGCCTATGAATAACAGCAGAAAAATAAGAAAGGTGGTTTATCGCAAAAATCATCTTAAAAACTTACCACTAAAGATACTGTCTGTCTTTTATAAAAAATGTCGGTTACACTTTACTTGAAGGTGTCTACATAAGAGTGACATGACACTGTCATGAACGTGTCATAAACATTATAAACAAGTCATAAACGTTTCTGACATAACATTTCTGTCATTAAGTGTCATTCAGTTTTTGTCATGACAAGTTCAGGTTAGGGTTCTTGGTTCATGACAGTGTCATGTCACTCTTATGTAGATACCTTCAAGTAAAGTGTTACCAAAATGTCTTTGTATGTGATTTAATTTTGATATATTAACAGAACCTGCAGTTCACTGATCACAATGCATCCTAGTCCTGTTGTTGTAGATAATCCAAGACCCTACAAGCTTTTGTCAGTTTGTTATGTGCTAATGTGCTGTGTGCTGCAATTAAGTCACATCATAAGGCTTTGGCAGAGCAGAAAGCATTAATTCACCCTTTAAAACACATTCACCTTTCCGTGCACCATGACGTTAAATTGGACACCATAGACTTTGAATAGAGATCGATAGCTTTCACCAGCAGCATTTTTGAAATACCGAGTGTGTCTGTTGGGAGAAAAAATGGAAAATATGGAGGCATGAGAATACAAAAAAAAGAACACACAATTAAGATGTATGGATACTTTTCTCCTTTCAAATCATGTTTTCAATTGTAAATATACTATAATTACATTGTTCAAGAAAATGAGAAATATTTTTCTGTGCGACATAGCAACATAAGACAGTGTCTGCAGTGAGTCTGACCTGAAGTTAAATCCTGTTGCGATGGTCTTGTTGGAGACGCTGACATCCAGACGAGTAAAGTGGTACTGTGGATGGCAGTTAGAGTAGCCTTTGTCAAGATCACAGTCCCACTCTATCACAATGCCAATGGATCCACCCTGGAAAACACAATACAAATTCGATCACATGTGGCTTCTCAATCATGTTAACTAATCATGGTAAATAGGGTGGGTGCACATCTCCAAACTACAGTCCAACAGGGCCAATGGCCCCCAAAGCATGTCTCCTTCAACACATTGATGCTCGCTTCAGAACGAGACATGCAAATATAGCAACATTCAAATAAAAAATCCCTTAACTAATCTGCCTTTTTTGTGGTGCTTCCTTTGCATTTCCAAATGTACTCTTTGCGTCATGTTCTGCCCAAATTATTGAAATGATTGTGGTGGAAATGTGCCTAAATAATGACAAATAAGTCGACTGACTACCATGTAGCAACATGCAACTTAAAGCTACATTGTGTAAGAATTTCTCCCATCTAGCGGGGAAACTGTATATGACAACCAACTGAATTTCACTTTCTAGCCTATTTCTCTGAGCAGCATGAACAATGTCAATGAAACTGAAATTAGCTCTTTGTATCTCCATCGTTTCCACGCAGCTGTTCTAGTAGCTAGTCTGTGTTACAACTGCATGACGTGAGTTGTCTGCCAGGGAAATAGACGTCGTTCTAGCGTTATACAAAACCATGCTGTAGTTAGCCAAGCAAGTAGCAACTATAAAACTTCTAATTTACACAAATAGGCAGAATTACCTGTTGAGAAGAAAGCGGGCAACTTCGGTGTCCCTTTTAAAATCCTTACTCCTCATGAGCTCTTTCCATCTTGGAAAAGCCACAACAATATTAACTTTGGTCTTGTTGCTTTGCCTGTCGCATTGTCATTTTAATTTCCTTGGCGACTCAGTTACATGTCCTCGATAATAGACGCAACAGGCTTTCAAATCTGCCGGCAGTGAGTCGCAAGCACTGATGGGCAGTAACGCGTTAGAAGTAACGTGTTACTGTAATCCGATTACTTTTTTCAAGTAACGAGTAAAGTAATGGGTTTACAATTACACAAACAGTAATTAGATTCCCCGTAAGCAGGCTGCGTTACTGCGTTACTTAACCGTGATTTTGTTTCGTGAGACTGTCTCGTGAGTGACAATGACTCGACGTATGAGCGCCGCAACGTCAGTGTAAACACCAACATGTGTGGTGTTGAACAAGAGACAACATGGAGCGCGGGAGAGAGCAGGATGCAGCGTTTAATGCTTGGAAGTACCGACATTACTTTGAGTTTGACTCGTCCGCTGTACACTCTGCATGGGAAGAACATTTTTATCTACAGAGAAAAATTCCACCTCAAATCTGAGCAAGCACCTAGCCAGCCGACAGGAATGTGAAACTCTCTGAAAAAAAACCTGAACCCCCAACTGACATGACCGCTGGGGCTACATCCAATTCCACCGGGCGAACCTCCGAGGGCCCCCCCTCTCCTGCTAAACAGGTGAAAATATACTTAAAAGAGACAGGACTTAGTGCTGCTGAACTGAAGAAGCTCGTCACTGGCTATATTGTCGAGGACATGCTGCCAATTTCCACTGTTGACTCTGAATCGTTCCGACGCATCGTAGAAAAAATACCGACCAAACACGGTGTCAAGCTGCTGCAGAGAAAGTCATTTGCAGGAAACCTTGAGAGAGAATACGACATAATGGACGTTAATTTGAAGGCTGCACTCGAAGATGTAGACTTTGTTTCCACCACTGCTGACATCTGGACGGTGAATAACAAAAGTTTTATGGGTGTAACAGTTCACAGGTCGTGCATCATGTTTTTGAAAACTAACTAGTAAAGTAACTAATTACTATTGAAAATAAGTAATCAGTAAAGTAACTGGATTACTTTCTTGGAGAAGTAATCAGTAATAAGTAACTAATTACTATTTCCAAATAACTTGACCAACACTGGTCGCAAGTAATCTTCTCCCCCTCCCTCCCCGGCATTCGTCACAGTCAGTTCCACTGAGTGAAAAGCGTGAAATGCGGAGCAGTATATCCTGTATGTCCCTTACTGGCTACCGTATTTCAAGATGCCGCATGATTCTGGAGCGTCTACCCCAGTTCATGTAAGCGCAAATGTAAAATTTCAAGCCAATAGGAATACTTGGAATTGATGGTGGTGGTCAATATTCATAAAAAAGGACAGGTTTGTGAAGGGCAACACAGATTTTGATAATAAACAACAAAATACGTTACACACTGGGGCTTTAACGATTCACCTATCCAACTTCTACAATCCGGTACCAGTGCTTTCTTTTCCCCACATTTAAAATGAGTATTGCGCATCCCTTGTAATCAAGCAAGATCTCTGTACAGTGTTATTTTCTAAGAAAGAAAACCATGAAATGAATTTGTTTTGTCACTAAATAAGAATGACAGCTGTTTTGCTTCCCTCAACCTTACCCTTCACACTACCCCTTTTTTTATAACATTTGTTCTCCCTATTTTTTCAGCTGTGATGTAGATGTGATAATGCCTGTACTGTTGTTTATTTTGTTGTTCTGACAAACAAAATAATAATATCAAATACAATCTAAGTTGAAAAGTGTATTACTGACAAATGTGGCTATGTCCTGGAACTTGTATCCAGCTTGTCTGGTGATGTCACCCAGGCGAAAGATGGGGCAGTAGGGGTGAAGCTCCTGGTCAAATCGGCATTTCTTCAAAAACGAGTCATCATCCGTTTCCAGTACGTTGGACCTCAGAGTTAAGAAGCGCACAGTATTACAGAATGTATGAGCGTGCACTGCTCACTGTACAAGCAGTACACTGAGGTTGGTGAGTGCTGAACACAGAAGAAGAGGATTTACTTTGAAAATGTGAATTTGGGAAATTGGATGAAATTCTTTATGTAAATGGTGAAGTTTTCAGCATTTGTCAGCAGTGGCCCTCTGTCAAAAGAAAAAAGAAAAAAAGAGGATTGTAATTAAGTGCCACACATTCAGTGCCTTGCTAAAAAAAATTTGGTCATTTGGTATATTTGGTCATTTATTATTGAAAATATGTTTCTCTCCGACCCACGGTGCAATAAGGACACGTACAACAAGTATAATATTTCTCATCTTTTATTTTATATTTGTTGTACGTGTCCCTATTGAACCGTGGGTCGGAGAGAAACGTATTTTCATTTGCTCTGTATGTCTGGCACATATTGCAGAATTAACAATAACCTTGACTTGACTTACTATGTCCTGATAAGTGTCAAACTGAATTTTTAAAGTAATTCAAATTAAGACTAATGTTTTTTCGTTGGTCTCTATGAAAAACATTTGGCCCCATTACACATATGCCACAGTGACATCAAGGTGATTTCTGCTACTTTGTAGTGCCATTGCTGGGTTCCAAAATGCAAGATATTTATGTAACTGCATTGCTTATTACTGTGGCTTGAATATTTTTTCAATGGGACACCAGCCGTAGATTTCACAGGTCCCAGTGGAGTTTTCATCTTTTAAGCATCGGCCACTCATAATTCCTGAAGAAAAACAGCAGAATAAGACAGTCACACAGCTTATCACATATGAAAAAACACTATATTTGAATTTATATTGCAAAGATATGGATTATACATAATCAGTTCAAATGAGAGTTGTGCTATTATTTCCAAATTCCATCTCAGTGACATAGTTACTACTCAGAACATTATTTATCTTAAACACTTGTGTTTTCTGTCATGCATGTTGCACTCATTTCCTTTATTTGGAAAACACCATGACAACGAGAGAGAATTTAACCTTGTTGAATTAAAGGTCCCATGACATGGTGCTCTTTGGATGCTTTTATATAGGCCTTGGTGGTCCCCTAATACTATATCTGAAGTCTCTTTCCCAAAATTCAGCCTTGGTGCAGAATTACAGCCACTAGAGCCAGTCCCACAATGAGCTTTCCTCAGAACGTGCCATTTCTGTGTCTGTAGCTATTGAGGAGGAGAGAGGGGGGGCAAAGTGGAGGATGGGGGTGTGGCCTTGACCGACTGCCACTTTGCTCATTTGAAAGCCATGATGTCTCTCTCTCTCTCTCTCTCTCATGGGTTGGCCAAATTCTCTGGGCAGGCAAAGCAGAGAAAGGGGAGTTAACCTCGCTCTTTATGACCTCATAAGGAGGAGATTCCAGAACGGCTCATCTGATCTTACTTTTTCTCAAAGGCAGAGCAGGATACCCAGGGCTCGGTTTACACCTATCACCATTTCAAGCCAATTGGGGACCATAGGCAGGCTGGGGGAACTCATATCAATGTTAAAAAACCTCATAAAGTGAAATTTTCATGCCATGGGACCTTTAAGATCAGAATGGCACTAAGCCAATCAAACTTAAGGTTTCTTTCTTACCGTTACCAGCCACTATCATCTTCCCCTCTTCACAGTCCTTGTCATCTTGACAGTGACCATTCAGCACTTTGGGGTTCTGAGAACAAACGCCGCAGAAAAAAAGCAGAAGTTCATGAAATATTTAACCATAACAGACCAGTTTTTTACAAGTCACAAACAAGGCTTGTAAAATAAAAAATAAAATAAAAAAATACATGAAAAGTTGTGCACAACATAAAATACTGAAATAAAACACTTGCAGCAAGGCAACATTATAACTTACTAAGTAAAAATTATGAGACGCTAACTCAAAATAGTGAGATAGTTTGTCACATTTGAAGTATCTTATAATTTTTATATAATTTACTACCTCCTAATTTTTACTCTGTATTTACATACTTTTCTTGGCAGATATGGGCTCCCATACTTATCACATATATTGGCTGTTGGAAAATAAATTGGAAATGACATTGGGGTAAAATCCCAACATTCACAGATTGTGTAACCAAAAGATATACTAATATAGTTAAACAACGAGGTCATCTTACTTTAATCAGAGAGTTGGTGCGAGTTTCCAAGAATGCTTTCAAATAAAGGTAAGAGGTTGCTTTTTTCTTGCAACACCCTTACCGTATGTACTGTAAATGTAGTTAGGGGTTGTTTATGGACGCATGTCTTTGTGTCTGTTTTAGTGAAACTTGACTGTGCCTTGCTGTAACATGTTAAAAGACAGTTACAGCTCAAGTGTGGCAGCCTTTCAGTCCCAGGGGCTATTGGTGAGAGTCTAAAATGTATACAAGAGAGGTGTTTTATGGCTGTGTAGTCACTGCTTGTACAGTCCTGCTATTCGTCTTGGCAGATGCAGTGAGGCAGGAGACCAGGAGAGGCTGAGTTTACATACCAGGAACCCTCTGGAAATGTGTAGCTAAAGATATAGCTAAGAGAATGAACAGTATAATTGACACACACACACACACACACACACACACACACACACACACACACACACACACACACACACACACACACACGTAACTGTTTTCTTCATCCTGGCATTTTCTTTTAAATTGTACTGATTTGTGGTGCTTCTGGTAGCTGATTGGCTGAAGTAGCCATTTATCACGAGAGATAACATGCTTGTCTCTAATAGTTCACTGAAATTAAAAGATAAAGGGATCTAAGAGTAGATAAGATAATAATCTCTTCTCTAACCTCATCAACACATTGCCCACTGTATCTTTAAAACATGGCTGGCTGGAATAGTTTCCAGATGATCAGATGTCAAACAGTGGAGAGTAAATAAAGTAACCTTAAGATAAACACTAGTCACAGACAGTGCAGAGAGAACACAGCACATCATGCCCTCCCGACACATCTTCACCAACATTATAGGTTGATTTCTACTAAACAACACCCAAAACGACACATACGACCTTTCTATTTACTGCTGCATGGTGGCGATTACATCATGTGCCCGTTTTTTTAACATAACAGGCACAGTTTTAAACACTTGGTTAACATTGCCAAAGTAACTAGTAAAGTTTATGAACAAAAATACTTAATGTGACGTCACGGATGTCATTGATCAGTAAAACTTTGGTTCATTTTAAAATGACAGTTGACTTTTGGTTTGTTTGATCCATTCACCTCACCAACCTACCTCCTTATGCGGAAATTGGCGCTCTTATACTTTGTCACCTCACTTCCTGCTTAATATTGCTTTCGATAATTACTACAGCCACGAGAGGTTGCCGCCTAACAAGAAACATAGTTGTGGATCTAATTGTGGGTCGTTATGAGCTGCTCGCATAGTTGTGCAATACGGCCGTTTTCTGGGTGAGGATGGGCTGGCCCTCCAGCTAGCTGATACTCACAGCAGTTAGTATCCTAGCGTTAAACACAAACATGTTTGTACTTTGAGGAGCAAGATAGAGAAAGTATCTGATTAGATTCCTTCTTCTCTAACATCTCAGACACTGTCTGCCCTTTCAATACCAGGAACTGGGCCCCTGTTCAACAGGAAACTGTGGTCAAGGTAAGGCAGTGGCAAGTAACAGACTTTAGCAACACACTGATAATCTTCAAACCTCACGCACATACATACTGTACATATCCATATCCATGTTAAGCTACTGACTATCTTCAATGCACAGCTAATACAACGTAGAGCAAAGGCCCTAACTGTTCAACCTTGGTAAGGGCAAAAAGACAGAGAGGCTCACAATCTTCCTGTGTAGAAACTTTACTTGCCCTTTTATAGCTTCAAAATATGATAAGATCTCAAATTCCTCACAGTTTTTACAGTCCAACGTTAAAATGAACTTGGGTTTAAACACCAGTAATGGCTGATATTTGTCTTCCATTTATCTGTAATGTATTGTAATGGATTGAGATGGATTTAGAGTTGTTGTTTTTAAATGAGGAGGATAAAAAATGATGTACACCTGACAAACAACTTTGACTTGGTGAGGCAAGGATAACACGACTACTAGACTGGGTAAACCCAGCCCAATCTGCGGCCGATTTGATTTCGCCCTGCAGTTCAGGCAGGAAACCTGTACGTTTATCTATCCTGCTTCCGTTACAAATTTGCAGGAACCAATCACTAACTACCTTATCCACTTGGCGCGCTATTGGCGGCTTTAACACAATGACGATAGAGAAGGGACCAAGCAGCTTTCTGTTTACATTTAACAAGCCGGCCACCGAAGCGCAGCAACCCGCTGATGCCGCTGTTGCTGCTACGTCACCCGGATCGTTGGTCTGATTGGTTGAAGGGCTATCCAATTGCGTACAGAGTCATTTGAACTCTTGTGTAGAGAAAATACAGAGCAGACTCCCCAGACTAATGTTCAATCTTAAAAGATTGAGCTTGGTCTGGTGATAGCCAGACTACACGACTACTGCACTGTTTGCAAAATGTGTTTATTCTGTACCACATTGTATGATAAACTGATCACTACTACTGGCATTAGGATTAGCATATTAGATCTAAAATATGATTTATTTTGACAGCTGCTACTACATTCACTGAAAGGGTCTTTGTTCTGTATTCTTACCTCAGCACAGTATCCCAGCTTCTGGTTTGGCGTCTCTAAGAAATTAGTTACGACAAACAGAACAGCTTCACCCTAGATGTAGAGAAAACACTGTGCATTGGTCTTTATGTCGACATCATAACATGATGACCCCTGTGCTGCCTCCCTTTCTCCTTCCCAGCATTGGAGTCTCTGTCTTAAGGTGTCCTTCCATGTTCCCATGACATACTGAGGACCCCTTAAGATAGAAAAAAAGTAGATGAAAAACATTTCTTTTTACAATTAACACTAACAATGATGAAGGCATTTGCAAACGACAATGTACAGTTAGTACAAGATGCAAAAACCATACAGTACTTTGGTGTTCCATTTTTACCTGTGTACTTAAAATTTCATTACACTTATTTTTTTCTTTTTACAAAATGAACAAAAAACACTGACAACGAAGGCGATCTCGGGAAGATAATAATTTGAATACAGATGAAACAAAATTTAAATAATCTAAACTAAAAAGGAATCAGAATCAGATTTAGGTTTGAATTAAAACACATTCAAACACTATAACTAAGCTTGTTTACAATATATTTAGTCAAAGCTGATCTTTAGAGCAAAACATCAGCTGCATCTTTGGATGGGAAAAACAACGATGAATGGAAATGCTACTGACTCTTCAGGTCATCCCCTGACCCTGCAGACCTGTCCCTCTCAGTGATACTGTACCAGCCAATTTACCAACACCTGTTTGCTACATTATGTTAGTTGTCATGTTCTAACTATTCCTCCCAGAAACCTGTTTCATGTTGATATAAACCTTCCTGCGTCTCCTCTCATTCCTAAAATGTCAAACTACTCCTTAACAATCTTTGAACGTACACAAAACAAGTTCCTTCCCGAGGCTATTTTGCAGCAGCACCATGGCTCTGCTCTGCCCTTAGCACCGCCCAAGATGATTGTGATTGGTATAAACCAGAGCATGTTTTTATCCCATCACGGAAGGCTGTGTGGATTAGCCAGACCCTCCTTCGCAGCGCTGTGGAGGAAGGTCTGTCAATGTGACACTACCTGAACAGTCCCACATCAAGCACTTCACATTTTGTTGCTTTGTCTGCCGGTGCTGACGCACGTTACTACTGGTGCAGTTCAGTCAAATCCTGCTTCATCCATGAATTCAAGCAGGCATAGGGAACAAACGCTTACAAAGGATGTTTTGTTAAAGCAACACTATGCAATTTGTCCCTCTTCTGTCCCCCTATAGGTTGCCTCATTGGAACTGGAACAGCCGAAGCGGCGAAGCCGTGACGCGGCAAGCCACGCAACCTGTAGTTCCAATGAGACAACCTGTAGGGGGACTGAAGAGGGAAAAGTTACATAGCATTGCTTTAACTTAGTCTAACCTGTAGCAAGCGTGTGTCTTTTACACATTTTGAAAGTGTGTACTACATACTTGCACTGTTGTGTAAATGTTTTCACCTGTGGTGGGATGACGTAGTCCTCCGGTCCCCACACCAGCAGACCAGACTCAGTGGTGTTAGTCACTGAGACTCCCTTCAGTTTAGTTATAATAGAGCTCTGGATGGCCTCGTCTGTCTCCTGGTAGCCCTTCTTGCTTACGAAAACCCACCTGTGGGTGAGAGGAAAAATGTAACGGCTGAAAGGTGTGTTTAAAGCATCTTATTTAGCATGTCGTTGTTTGCATTAAAGAATATACAGAATAAATTGTTTATTTTTTGTGGTATCACCATTATCATATAATATTCTTATATGGAGTTAGATTTGCTACTATTGCTACGATACTTTTGGGTCTAGGACTAAAATATGGGCCTACACTACATTACAGAAACATTGCACTATAAGACAATTATTTTTTACTCTTATGTTGACTATATTTGATGCCTGTTGTTTTTATAATTAAGCACTTTGTGACTACAAAAGTCAAATGTGTTTGCTAGATCAGGCTTACTAGGGTGAGTGACTGTTAAATTTGGACACTTTTTGAAAATTTGAATTTTGGAACATTTACAGGACTTTCTATGTCTAAGCTCAAAATAGGACACCTTATATTATGATACAAAAGACAGAGATATTGAAGAAGAGGAGCAATTTCAACACTTAATGTGTTCAAATAACACACAGCCTAATAAAATACAACAGTAAAAGTATAGCATCTCTAGAACATATTTTTTCCATTCTTTTTTCCTTGCTCTTGCTTATCTTCTCCTACCTTTCCATGTTCCCATACCTTAGATTTTGAGGGTTTTAAACTATTCATATGCCTATTTATTTAAAAGTATAATATATTTAATATTTGTTTACAATATTATACATCTCAGTTCTGTACTCTGGGAATTACTGCCGTTCCCTTTTATAGGGTAGAATAGCTAGCTAGAGCTTTTTGTGTTGAAATGCTTCTTTGCAAAGTTCCAGCAAGCTATCTGACATATTTAGAGAAATGATATTTGATCTAGTCTAGAAAAAGATTTATCTGAAGACAGCAAGTGTTTTTCCCTGTCAAAATGACAAAGAGCAGTGTCCCATTTTGACAATAATAGAGTGCCTCATTCTAACAGTAGGCAACTGGCAAAATGGGACACTATCAAAATAAGCATTTTACAAAAAGGTAAAAGGCTTTTGGAATTACATTAGAAACTATACTGGAATGTAACGGTAAGTATTGGGTTTTAGATTTCTAGAAGCTTATGATATGTCATGTCCTTTATCATTGTGATTCTTGAATTAAAATGTGACAAAATACTCTGAGAACTGTCTCTGGTGTCACTGCACGTGAGCCACACCTACTCATATGACGTCAGATCCACGTGAAATCTTTTTTTCCTTATATACCTTTTAAGCAACATAGCTGGTATTGGGTTAATTTCTGTATTCCTTGAAAATGTAGCTAATTCATTGCAAAAATTAACTGTGCCATTTTGACAGTGTCCCATTTTGACAATACAATACTCACCCTACATCTTATTATTTTTATTCCTGGGTACTGAACAAGCCACAAGAGTCCAGTACACATGGACATCAGAAAAACTTTGTGTGACAGCTGTTCTCCTTACAGACATAAATTGATATTATTACTATTTGTTTAGGGTTAATTCATTTATACCAATTTATCACATGTGAAATGAGGTGAGAAAATTATATAGCCACGAAGTAATTCACTGACTTACCCTATAATGTAACCGATGAAAGATAACTGAATAAGTCTGTACAAAACTCCAACTTTCTTATTTTTGGCGACAATGTATTTTTCCGTTTTATAGTCGAACAAGGAGATGAAACATCCTTTGAAGAAGCTCCCGGCCATCCTGCAGCTGTCCACGGACAGTTGGGTGTTCCACACCAGGGCCATAGAAAGAGAAAATATCACTGCACACCAAAGAGTTTCATTGTAGCAGCACAGGTGGGGAACGCTCCCCCTACTGCTCATTATCATATTATCATCAGCCTCAAGTCAGAATCAACTAGCACAATATCCGGGTGGGATTTTCAAAATAAGACAGGACATGGTAGTAATGATACTGTCTTTGGTAATGAGGACAATGACATCCGGTATTCTCTTTTTTATTAATTTTATTTAATTAGTTTTATTTAAAGAACATAGGTACATCGCCAGTATGTACATACAAAAAGTAAATACCAGAGGTGCATATACAAATAAAATATATGTAAAATGTAAATAAAGGTAATAGAAAATGTAACGCACATTAAATCAAATGTATCGGCTACATGAGAAATGTAGCAAACAGAAAATCAGTCTTAATTGCCTTCTTATTTTAATGTCTCTTGAAGTATTGCCGTATTGGTGCAGTTTTTGAAAAACGTGTTCAAAGTTTGGTTTGGAGTCTGCCCATGTCTTTTTGTGAATGTGGAATTTTCCCATTAGCAAGATTAACTGTACAAACTAGACAATATCATTGTCCATCTCATTGCCTTCAAAACAATGTCTTTATCCTCAAATTGAATTGATTGCCCAGTTTACCTTCCTAAGATGTTCAACATCAACCCAAAATATTTTTGTTTACATACATATGGTGAAAGAACAAATGACAGATTGTTTCTTCTTCATCCACTATTCTCTTGGATAAGCATACATCATAATTGTCATCATAGTCTGGGTCAACGGAAGTACTTTTCCAGGACATCCTGCACGGCTTCCGCTTCTGCTCTCTGTGTGTTGCCATTCTCAAAATCCCTTCGTTTGGAACAACAAACTTCAAGCTACTATCTAACTGGGATGTCATGCAGGTGCTCTGAGATGAGGCTACTGATTTTCATATGTGTTGGAGTGGCAAGGTTGAGCTAATTTAAACGTAACATAAATATCAATAAAAAAAACATTGATGAAGCAATTATGAAGAAAAACATGTCCACCGTATACTATAAGGACTTGTTACATATATAATTATTTCTATTTATCAGTATTTCTTTTAGTGGTTATCACAAATCAGCAGACACAGAAGGAACCTGGGAAGTGTTTCACGTTGGCTGCAAAGAGCCCAGATTTGGTCTTAGCTAAACATAAAATATAGGTTTAAAAATGTGCTACTTGTGTTTTAGACCTTGTGCTTTTTAGCCTTGGTGACGGACTTTTTTATTAACCTTTACATGTGTCATCACAAGACCCCTTTCTCCAGAAGCATCAACAGGAAGTGGTCTGGAGGAGGAGTTATTTCAGGCCTTTTTATCACAATCATCTACATGTTCATTGTGTAAAAGATAAATATTTATTGATATAAATTTAAATAGTTGACATGATCACCTCACATGTTGAAGAAAGAAAATTATGTCAAACATTTTGGCTGCCGTTCATGTGAAACTAAAAGACAGCAAAGCACTTTCGAAAATGACTAAATGACCCGTGATGGTCTTGTGGTTTTGTGCCGTGATGCTTAGAGTGGTTAGTATGCAGCTTTACCACATTGCTGTTCACATTGTACGAGTTGCTGACAATGACTGCTGACTGGTGGATCTTCCTTTTAGCCCTGTGCTTTATTTGCGTGTCTTCAAATGGTAAGTCCTTTTGTGAATAAAATTAGACAATGAAAATATGATGATATAATAAAACGCCCCCTTTCTTGCTACATTATAATTGTTTGATCTGTTTGTACATCATTCAATCAATTTAAGTTCCTCAATCGTTGAAGTCTTGTGCTTAAATATTTAAGTTAACATACTTAGAGCTTGGCAAATTTGTTGATATGACTAGTGGACTATGATGTTTGTAATGTATTAAAAGAAATGTCATATTCATTACTCCCCTCCACTCCCCAATTTTCTGCTTTAAGTGTTACCAGTCACATTCAATAAATGTATTCCCAGCATTTAAAGATGTCCATACAAAATGTTTTAAATATCTACAGTAATAAGGAGGAAGAGTTTTTACTGTTGGTACTCTTAAGTGACCTAAAGTTGAAACTTGTTCTTGTATTTCTCTTTCCCCGTTAAGAAGAGCCTTACTTTGAGAACTCTTGTGAGCAGCGTTCCAATGTTTGTGAGACGCACACACTCAGCGCTCCGCTTGGCTCCTCTGTGCTCCTGCCATGCAACTTTGCAACAATTCAACATGACTTGGTGTCCTGGGCCTACACTCTTAAGGGGGAACTGGTCCATATCAAATCTGAAGGTAGTATTAAGTTCTTTGACCACAGGTATGGTCGGTTGAGAGTCTTTCCTAACCAGGGCTCAAAGGGGAACTACTCCATCTTCATCGATGAACTTAACAACTCTGACCTGGGGTGTTATCGCTGTAATCAGGGACGTGACTGTCTTCAAGTGGAGTTGGTTGCTGAAAGAGGTAGGTGATTTCTGTTTGAAAGTTTTAAGGTAATGCTTTCTCAATACTGAGCAGCAGGCTGTGTAGAAACATGTGGCCTCCTTCCTTTCCATGGTCACAAACCTCCCCCATGAGAGAGGACAAGTGAATAGAGTTTCCTGTGAAATACATATTTGTAAAACCACAACTTATAATGCAGATGCTCTGAGTGAAGAGATGTGGCTACTGATTTTCATCTGTGTTGGCGTGGCTGCTTTCATCCTGCTGAGCGTCGGTGGCTACTGCTGCATCAAGTACAAATGTAAGTATTTGCTCAGTCTTGCACTCTCAGTCCACACAGATGATAGGATAACATTTTGTGTTTTGTTACTTCATTTGATGGGTTGGATGGTTATTTAAAACAAAACACTTTATTATTAAACTTTTTATTTCAGTGTGCAATAACAGAACACAGGACAATACAAACAATCCTGATGGTACAGGTAAGTAAGCAATAATTTCACAATTTAACATTTACATTAGATTCATCTTCTGTAGAATCTTTCTCGGTACACAGATACTTTTACATTAGAGCACAGGAATATACTGTACAGTAGGCCTACAGTATCTTAAATCCAAATTAAATTATAAGGAGTTGCATCTGTTAAAGTTATTTACGAATATATTAATATCATGCATCAGGACACTGAAAATGTACACAACGTAAAGTCAGTGATGAATAGCATAGCAAATACACAACAATGCACATTCTTTTTTCAAATGAATAGTTATTTTTGGGTGCACGTTACTCGCTTTCTTGTCGAGAAGATCGATACCACCCTCTGTACTTACACTTAATGTGAAGCTAGAGCCAGGAGACGATTAGCTTAGCTTAGCACACAGACTAGAAATGGGTAAACAGCTTGCCTGGCTCTTGCCACAGTGACGCCATGTTGTTTAAATTGTAATTATGAGCAACCTATAGTTGGGAAAACCGTTACCTTGGAGATGTAATTGTGAGATAATCTAAATTACAACAGCGATGATATCTCCCACAAATGTCAACAAACGTTTGGCAAAATCGTTAGTTACATTTTTTAAGACTTTGAACAGAGCCAGGTTAGATATTTCCCCCGTTTCTGATCTGTAAAGGACCAGTTTCTGTCTTTGTGCTAAGCTGAGCTAACCTGCTGCTAGCTGTAGCCTTGTATTTACAAGATTAATATGAGACTAAACATATTTCCCCCAAAATGTCCAACTATTCCTTTAAGTTGCTTCATATATTGTCCCACTGCAGGTGTCAGTGCTACACCTGAGGAAACAGGCAGAGCGCCAGTAGAGCAACAGCAGAGAGGTAATCTATCTCAATAACAACACAAAAACACACACAGTCATGTAACTGGTACTATCTACAGTAACTATATCAATCAATCAATCAATCAACATTTATTTATATAGCACTTTACAGTAACCAGCCGGTATCCAAAGTGCTTCACATCAGAAACCAAGAATAAAACACATATCATACAATAAAAAAGAATGAAACAGTAAACAGTAAAATCAGAAAAGGTTACATAGAAATAGGAAAGGGAAATTGTCACACCACTACTACATATTAAAAGCCATTCTAAAAAAATAGGTTTTGAGTTTGGACCTAAAAAGAGCTACATGTGTAATCGTCTGAATATCAGGGGGTTACTTGTTCCAGAGTCTCGGGGCAGCAACTGCTAAAGCCTGATCACCCCACTGTTTATACCTTGACCTCGGGACTTCTAAAACCAGTTGATTTGAGGACCGCAAGGACCGGTTGTGCTCATGCAGGGTTAAAATCTCGGACAAATACTCCGGGCCAGGCCTTTTAAGGCCTTGAAAACAAACAATAAAATCTTAAAATCGATTCTAAAACACAGGGAGCCAATGTAGGGTGTAGAGAACGGGGGTGATGTGTGCATGTCTAGATGTATTTGTCAAAAGTGTGCAGCAGCATTATATATATATATACTGTATATATACTGTATATGATGCCGTAAGTTGATGAGGACAAGTAATATATCTGTTGTGTTTTCTTGACGAGAAACCTGTGTCATAGTGTTTCTTTTTCCTACAGGAGCAGGCAATGATCATCTTGTTTATGGTGTGTTCACACAGCTCATCTTCTTTCTTTGATCCTTTCTTTCCATGTCATCTATTGATTCACCTTGTTAAAATGTCTTTGTTATCCCACCTAAAACATTATGATTGTCTGAGTCAATATTTAAGCTTATCTTTTCTAAATATCAGAAAATGATGACCAAAGCCCATCCAACCAGCAGGATGACCCCATCAGAAATTATTGCAGTCCAGCATCAGAAGTTCTGCCTGATCCGCAAGGGGCTCAACCCATTGAAAGTGCCATTGGGATTTATCCAAACTTGAACCAGTTTGAGAGGATGGAAAGTCAGAGAAAAAAGCAGAGATTTCATCAAGGTGCTTAATATTCAGCAGAATTCCTGCTCTTTGTATTACTGGTTACTCTTATTATCTTGACAAATTGGAGTAACACAGTCTTATCTCTCACCTCTTCAGAACTCTTCAGCAGATTACGGCAAGCAAGTCTCAGTCAGCAGTATTATGGTAATGTGTTCATCTTTTTTTTTCATCATACAAAATGCTGTCAGGAATTTCACTTATTCATTTCATTATACAGCTAACCAAAGCGAAATCAGCCAGCAACAAGCCATGAAAACTCAGGCGAAGAATCATCGCAAAGGTATTTTTATTTAATTTAATTTGTCAAAATGATTTAGCCTATCTGTGTGTCAGAATAAATAGCCAAATGCAAAAAAGAAATCTCTTACATTAATGACATATTATTCACGTATTTTGTTTTGCATCAGGTCTGGAGAAGAAGAAAGCCAAAGAAAGTGAGTGCTGACTTCATCTGTGGAGATCTTTCAGGATGAAATAATACTGTGCCCTCAACTGCTCTCCCATTTCTCCGTTGTTTCCCTGTCAGATCATGCTGAATACAAAAACCCGATTTACAACAGAAGCACAGACCAGCTCAACCGCCTATAGAGAGAGCAAATGAGAGTTTAAACAGCTGTTGAGATATTTTCAGTATCAACATCCTTTCCAATGACAGTTATTGATGTTTCAATTTACATATTATGCCTGATACATATCTTATGATATTTGTTTTGCTGTATAATTGTACTGCATATCCTGTACATGTAGTAGACAATGAGTGATTGCTGTTTGGTAAAGACTATCAAATAAAGATCTTCACAGACAAATTGAGACACAGTCTATATATGTTTCAAATGAGACAAACCTGTGAATGCAAAATGTATTGAATGCATGTGAGAAGAAAAACAGTACTTTTTGACCATATAAATTGCTTTATACTTTCAGTTTGACTTTTGTGTGTTTCCATAAACCAAACTACATTCACATCTACAGACAGTTTAGAGTCTTAGGTTCACCTGCATGTCTTTTAACTGTGGGAGGACACAGGGAGAAAGGCCCCAGAAACTGATTTAACACAGTACCCTCATGCTGTGAGGCAAAAGAGAGTTGATTTTACTCTCATGAGAGTTGTGTCAATTAAGCCAAATGAGAAGCAGCTGCTCCGCCTGTCTTCAGTATCCAAAGATGAGGATCCACAGTACAGACTGCATTTTGGTGACATTTGTTTTCTTAGCACTGCTTCTTTTGAAACGTGAAGCCCAGGCTGCTTCAAAAGTATTTGAAGCAGCAGTTTCTAACACTGTGAATAATGGTACATCGATTTGCCACGATGGGTTCATGTCTATTTACATATCAAAGGTGCAATTTGCTGGTCTTCCTTTCACCATTTATGTTCAAGGTAAGTCAGACACTAAAAATAAATGATGACGATCGATGATTACACATAGCTTTGAAGTGTTTACTATGCTCTTGTTGTGCCTAAAATTACACACAGATGACCACAGCGGATATTACCAAGCCATCGCTATAGCAAAACAGTGCCACTACTTCCTTGGAGAAAATGACACCTTTATTTTCCTAACAGTTGCTTCCCACGGATGTTTTGTGAGAAGACAAGTAAGCTGAAAAATATCTTCAGCATGTGTATCTGTTTAAATTCTAATGCATATTTATACAAAAGGTTTTAATATTCTAATCTTACCCATTGTTTAATAGAAATACACAACGAATCTGACTGTTGTCATCATGGCACTTGCAGACAGGGGAAGAGTTGAAATTGTCAAGTCAATACCTCTCATCTGTGAAAGAAAAATGAAAGGTAGCAATTCTATGAGCACAGATGAATGTCATGACAGTATGTATGTGGTTTATTAAGAATTCTTAGTGTTTTGTTACAGAGGTGAACAAAAATGATGATCCACTGATATCTAGACTTCTTTACTGCAACAAGGATGGGTTCAACATTACCATCCCTCAGAATGCCACAGTCCCACCTCTGAACCTGGATGCAGTCTGGCTCCCTTCCAGCCAAAGCCACAACTGTAAACCCAAAAAACGATCCAAGGATGCCATCGCTTTCAGCTTTCCATTTACTGATTGTGGCACTCAGTCTGTGGTAAATGCAAATAGATCGCATTCACAGGCTTGAGGCATTATTTTTGTGACTAACTATAACAAGTTTGGTTATGTGTTACAGATAGCAGATGGGAGTATAACTTACTGGGTCAGCATTGAGGTGAAACAACATCTGCGTAAAGGCTCTATATTTCGTGACACTCCTTTCCAGTAAGAAATGAAAATGTTCCGCTTCTCCTGCTTTTTGAAGGTAATGGACACTCATTTGTGTTTTCTTTTTTTAGTTTTACTGTGCATTGTAGCTTTGCGCTAGCCCACATTACTCAACTGGGCATCGAGGTTCAGGGAGAGAAATCTGAATACACGTCAACACTGAAGAGCGAGGGAATACTGAGGACTGAAATGAGATTTGCCAAAGGTCAAGTTAGTCAAGTTTGTGCTTTTTATTCCAAATTTTTACTTTTATTCATGAAATGTAGTGTGTGTGTGTGTGTGTTCAACAAAATCTATTAGAAGCCATAGAAAATACCATCCAAATGTGTTAATACATATCAATCACATTTTCTTTAAAAGGCCAGTTTTAAACTTGGATCATAGTGAAGCTTTTTTATTTTTTTATCTTTTTATCTACAGACTCCAATTACAAGTCTTTCTATTCCTCTCGAGATCCTCCACCAGTAATTGAGCTTGGC
Source organism: Gymnocephalus cernua (assembly GCA_023631565.1). Classification (NCBI taxonomy): domain Eukaryota; kingdom Metazoa; phylum Chordata; class Actinopteri; order Perciformes; family Percidae; genus Gymnocephalus; species Gymnocephalus cernua. The sequence continues at coordinate 27,428,946 of CM042430.1, forward strand.
CAGCCTGTGTATGTGGAGGTGTTTGTTCTCAAACATGAGAACAAGGATTTGGTGCTGCTGCTGGAAGACTGCTGGGCGACACCGACTAAAAACCCACATGACCCACAAAGATGGAACTTGCTTGTTAAAGGGTGGATTCACATGAAATTACCAGACATTTTACCTTCTTTTTTTTATTATCCAAAAGGTAATTTACATGTAAACATCTTGGCCTATACTTTGATCAACCAAAACTCCTCTTTGTATCAAATCCAGATGTCCTTTCAGTGGTGATAGGCACAGAACTGTTGTGTTGCCAGTTGTCCCCAGTAAGGAGCTGAAATACCCCAATCTTCATAAATGGTTTGTGGTCAAGCTGTTCTCATTTGTGAAGCCCCCAACAAGTGAAAACCTGGTATGTAAGACAAAGTAAAAACAAAAAAAGAAAATGGATGTTTTATGAATCTCTCTGGTATATTATGGCCTTGGTGATTTGTTTTACAATTGGATGTTCTCCTATACAGGTATATTTCCACTGTGATATAGAGATCTGTAAAGGACCAGATTGCTTACAGTCCTGCAGCAATAGTAAGTTAAGCTGCAGCCTATTGATCCTTTAAGTCTAATGAATCTTGGGTTATTTAATTTATTCACTTGCTTACATGTAACTGTGAATGATTGTCTCTGCTTTCTCATGTCTTTCAGGAAGGAGTAAATTAAGACGAAGCACGCCAGGACAGAGTAGTTTGTACAGTGTAATCTCTGGTCGACCTCTTCTTTATTTAGGCCTACTGTAAATAACCAAGTTATATTTAGAAGCACAACTGAGAAAGGTTCAGTCAATAACTGTCTATGATTTGTAATGAAAATACATTTTCAGATGTTAGCAGGTATCTTTTGGTAGTGGTAGTGTGACTGGGTTTACTGGCACTTGATTATTTTGGGTGTTTGTTGAAAAATGTATGTAGGCTACCCTATGGTTGGTGGGCTCAAAGTGAAGACCTCAAAAGACATTTAATTAATTTGAGTAACCTTTTTACATCCACCAATCATAAATTATTTGTTCATTAGAATAAATAGACGTGTTTATGTATACACGTGAACAAATCAACGTAATAAATTCTTCTGTATAAATAAAGCTTGTTTAAAAAAAAAAAAGCCAGACTTTTATTGTGGTGGAAGAGCTTCGGTCATGTGCCTGCCGCTCGACCAATAGAAACGCTGAATGGGTTAGTTTGCGGAAGTTGTTGAGCGAGCGTGTCAGTGGTGTCGCTCTACAATACGTCCATGGCGTTTTTTTTTTAAACGACAGAGAGAAACATGAAAGAAGTCGCTAACTGTAAAGTTTAATCCCGTATGTGGGCAAAAACACCGACTTTACCGTGTTCTGCATGATTAACGTCGGTATTTGTTTCGTCTTTTCAGCTCCTCACACTGTTATCTGCTGGTAAAGCTAGCCTAACGTTACTCGGTTATGTCCAAATCGACGAGATTGGACTCAAAAGAAAATGAGTCCGAACGCCTGCCGATATATCGGCACAAAGCCAAACTGATACAGGCTGTCAAAGACAGCACTTTCCTGGTTGTTACCGGCGAAACTGGCAGCGGGAAAACCACACAACTTCCAAAGTACCTGCATCAAGCAGGTAAGCTGTCATTTTGATGTCCTGTCCCTTTTTAATATGAAGTTAACGTTAATGCTAAACACAAACTGCATAGATCAGAACTACACTGAGATAAGCGTTTATGCTCCAACACATTTTATATACAATTTTTAATGCGATTCTGTTGGTTAAACCATCAGCTCCCCCGGCCCATGTGAATTGGGATAGTTCGGATAAATGTGACCACTGGATTCTAAGGCTTCTTCTTGTTTTTGTGTAGGTCTTTGTAAAGATGGCAAAATTGGCATCACCCAGCCCCGCCGGGTGGCTGCCATCACAGTGGCCCAGAGGGTAGCCCAGGAGATGCAGTGCAATCTGGGTAGAGAGGTTGGCTACCAAGTACGCTTTGATGACTGCACATCACAGGTGAGAGGCAAAGAGGATTCATCCCCTGTAAAAAATACAACATTTATTGTAAATGTTTAACATAAAGATGTGACTGTGTTTGAGCCAGAGCACCGTGGTGAAGTACATGACAGACGGCTGTTTGCTCAGAGAGATCCTGGCAGATCCTGTACTTTCTCAGTACAGTGTTGTAGTCTTGGATGAAGTCCACGAACGCAGCCTTAACACAGTGAGTCAATATGACATTGACCCAATATCATTAACATTCATAATTTCTGCGCTATAGTAGTAAGATGCACACAGATTGTCTCCATACAAAATTGACTTCTTTCTGTCAATCTTTCAATGCACACTTTGAGAAAGTGTTTATTTGTTGCAGGATATTCTCCTGGGTTTACTGAAGAAAATGTTCTCCAACACTGCTAAGGCCCCCAAGGGCCGATCCTTCCCTTTGAAGGTGGTGGTGATGTCCGCCACTTTGGAAACTGACAAACTTTCAGCTTTTCTCGGCGGCTGTCCCATCTTTGCTATTCCGGGGAGGGCTTTTCCTGTCACCTGCACATTTGGTTTTGCTGTAGGACCTAAAGACATAGAGAGCACTGGTTATGCAAAAGAGGTACTGAGTTTTAGCTTTTATTCTTTATTCTTAGGATGTTAAAGGAACAGTAAACATTTACTTTAACTTGGTTTCACAACTTAACAATCATTACTCGTTAATCAAGTTTATATATGTGTTTATAGCTTGATGCTTATTGTTGCCCTTCATCTTTTGCTCCTTAGGTTGTCAAAGTGGCCCTTGATGTGCATACCAGTGAAATGGCTGGGGATATTCTTGTGTTTTTGACCGGTAAGTCATAATTAAGTAGTCTATATCCGTGACGTTTCACTTACGGGATTGCTCCGGTGCCGCAGGAAATTCTGCCGGATGCATGTCTTTTCGCTGATGTCTGTTTCCTTTCGCTTTCTTTGTGTTGGATTAGGATTTGGGTCGATTTATGACGACTATGGTTAACTGCTCCTCAGATCTCTGCAGGGTAAATCCAGACAGCTAGCTAGACTATCTGTCCAATCTGAGTTTCGCACGACTAAAACAACTTTTGAACGTACACATGTTCCACCAAAAGAAGTTCCTTCCCGCCGCCCATGACAATTGTGATTGGTTTAAAGACATGCCAATAAACCAGAGCACCTTTTCCTCCCATCTCGGAATGCTGTGTGGACTAGCCAGACCCTCCTGTGCAGCGCTGTGCAGGAAGGTCTGGCAATGCGAGACTATAATTAAGAAGCTTATAGTATATCTTAACCCTGACAAAATCAGTCACTTTAATCCTCCATATTTGACAGGTCAGTCAGAGATTGAGCGGGCCTGTGACTTGTTATATGAAAAAGCTGAGTCTATTGATTACCGCTACGATGTGCAGGACCAAACAGTGGAGGGCCTTCTTATTTTGCCTCTTTATGGATCCATGCCCACTGGTAAATGCATACAACAGCTGTTACATCTTATTCATTGTTAAGAAGGTTAAAATTGTTTTTCCAGACTAAGTCAATCTCTTTCTTTGTGATGATACTGCAAAAGTTAAAACAAACATTTTTCATTTATGTTCTCGTCATAGATCAACAGAGGCAGATCTTTCAGCCTCCACCTTCAGGAATAAGGAAGTGTGTAGTGGCCACAAACATTGCAGCAACATCTCTCACCATCAATGGCATAAAGTGAGTGAGGCCTGTGGTTATTGGCTGACCGCTAGGCTGCATTTATTAGATGCACAACAATGACTTGTGTGTTATTGACATCATTCAAATATTTCATGCAAAACATATCCAATTCTTCTCCCATAAAGGTACATCGTAGACAGCGGGTTTGTGAAGCAACTCAACCACAACTCAAGGGTGGGCATGGATATCTTGGAGGTGGTGCCTATTTCAAAGTGAGTTTTTGAAGAAATAATTAACATGTCACTTGAAACCTGCAAATAAGTTTGTTAAAGTGATGTTCCTGCTAACACCCATGCCATGTAAAAAGCATGCCAGCAAAGATTTAAACAGGATTTTCTTTTTGTGTGATTAGGAGCGAGGCTCAGCAGAGAGCAGGCCGAGCTGGAAGAACCTCAGCCGGGAAGTGCTTTCGAATCTACAGCAAGGAATTCTGGGAGAAGAGCATGCCTGAATATACAGTTCCAGAAATCCAGAGGACAAGTCTGACTGCGGTGATACTCACACTCAAGTGCCTGGGCGTTCATGATGTCATTAGGTACACTGATGGCCATTCTGAGTTTGTTTGCTTTCTTATACTTATTCTTATAACTTATGTTGTATGTTGTCTTCTGAGATTTTTTTATTTTTTTTTAAAGGTTCCCTTATCTAGACTGTCCAGAGGAACGGTTTATTCTTGAGGCATTAAAACAGCTCTACCAATTTGATGCCATCGATAGGTAAGTGGTCATACCTGTTGACCTGTGGACTTCCAAGCACGAGCAGTAGTGGCTTTTAGTAATTGTTTGTGAAACTTCATGAGCTCTTATCTGTGTGGTGTGTTGGCTGTAGGAGAGGTAGAGTGACCCAGCTGGGGGAGCTGATGGTGGAGTTCCCCCTGCACCCAGGCCTTACCAGGGCCGTGCTCAAAGCCGCCTCGCTCGGCTGTCAGGACCTGCTGCTCCCTGTGGCCGCCATGCTGTCTGTAGAGAACATTTTCATCAGGCCAGGTCAGCAATGTAGCTTTAAAGGAGAACAAAAAGCATCTGTTCAATTAAAAACTGAGGGAGTAAAACATAGAGCTTACAAAAAAAATAAACATTTAATTGTTATCCATAATATGTGGTTTATATTACGGAATTGTTTAGTGTGTCACTTAAATATAGAGCCATGGAAGTTTTGTGTTATTTACTGACATGTTTTAGTTATTTATTGAATGTGTCAGGAAATGACACATGCTGAGAAGTGTAGTGTGAAGACCTCTCTTCCTGCCTGCAGGCCACCCTGAGAAGCAGAAAGAGGCAGATAAAAAGCACAGAGCGCTGGCTGCCAAGAGCGGCAGTATGAATGACTTTGCCACTCTCCTCAGTGTGTTTCAGTCATGTAAATCCAGGTAAAGAACTTTACTTATTAATGCTACAAGATGCATCGTGTGTGTGTAAAAATGTCAGTGTTAGTCTATCACTTGCAATGTATTCAGGGGTTTATACTGCATGAGAGAGATATCTATCTCTGTCTGTCTGTCTGTGTCTTAAGTGTGAGCCTTTGTCCCCCATCCCGCAGTGACAGACCCTCAGCCTGGTGTAAGGATAATTGGATCCACTGGAGGGCGCTGAAGTCAGCCTTTAGTGTGGAGACTCAGTTGCGAGAGATCCTCCTCCGCCTCCAACAGGTACAGCAGTTTACATCACCAAGTCAAGTGTGTTGTGTGTCCATGCCCTGTTAAATGCTTGATATTGCTGTAAATATTACAACTAACTGTAATGCACCATGTTGCCTATTTAGTGTTTAGCTGTTATAGACCATGCTTGCTCCCCACACTAATGTTGTACTTGAATAATTGTAATGGACCTTTTGCAGATCACTGGGCTCAGATGTTCAACTCTGTCATTTATTAATTTATTGTTTTGTTTGCAAACACACTGCTGTGATCATTAATGTGAGTGTGGTCCTCTGTCCTTTCAGAAGAAAGATTTCCCTGTGGACACATTTGATGGCAATAAGAGCGAACTCTTCAGACGATGCCTGTGTACAGGATACTTCACCAACGTTGCCAGAAGGTATCCCCAAGGTTCAACTCTCGTTTTGGGATTCCTTCATTATCTCATAGTAATGTCAATTATTGCTGGTTGTGAATAGTTAAGAGTCCATTTTTTTTCCCACCCCGTATAGGTCCGTTGGAAAGGTGTTTTGCACAATGGATGGCCATGGATCCATGGTTCACTTTCATCCATCATCATCGGTAAATGCATTTAAAAGAAGAAAATCTATCTTGAATAATAAAACAGTTTTCATAAGACACAATTTCATTTGGAACCAAGGCTTTCATACTTCTCTGATTTCTCCTTTGATCATAATCTCTTGTTGCTCTAAGCTGTTTGACCAGGAGGATGAGCTGAACTGGGTCATTTTCCACGATGTGCTGGTGACCTCACGGGTGTATATCAGGACCGTGTGTCCTATTCGATACGAGTGGGTGAAGGACTTATTACCTAAACTCCATGAGGTGGATGTCTATGAGCTGAGCGGTGTGGCGAGAGAAGAAGTGACTGATGAGGAGATGATAAAATGGGAGACCAGGGAAGCTGCCAAAAGACAACCAGGTTTGCAAAATGATTTTTTTTTTAATATAGGTGTTTTTTTTTATTATATATAATTGTGATGTACAGCTTAATGGTCCCTGCTATGACAATAAATGAAATGATCGAAAATAAGCGACACACACGGTGCATTAAAAGGCACTTGGGCATGACAATGTTAATTGTTTTACAGAGTGAATGAAGTGATGTATAACAAACCAAATGATAACTTTGTTCTTTTTCAGAGGTTTCTACTGAGGATGTCATGAAGAAGCTGGAGAAGCGAAACAACGAAACCACTGTCAGCGATGCTCGTGCTCGCTTCCTGCAAAGAAAGCAACAAAGACAACAAAATAAAGCTCTTTGACAGAAAGCAATCGTTTTTGAGGATATGGTTCATATAATATATCACAAAGGAGCATTTTTGGAAATTATATCTGAATAATAAACATTTGTTACATTTGTAACATTGCCTGTCCCTTCTTTAATGCCTCCACTTTACACACAATGCTATAGCAGTAGTTGGTTTCATCGGTCTTTTGACAATGTTCACATATAAAGACAATGTGTGTGTTTTACTTTAACTATGAGTAGATTAAAAGAACTTTTGGCTTAAAGAGGAGATGGGAACACTGGGTAAAACACAAAACACGTTCTGGGACATGTTGCATTACTTTTAAAGTATTTTACACTGCCTATCTCTCACACAATCTGTACACCAGTTCTGTGCGATTGGGGAGAGGTTAAGGTATTTGAATATGTAGCCTGCTTTTCTCTGTCCTGAACTGTAAACTTGTTTTAAAAAAGAGTTAAGGTTACAGTGTAGACTAGTACTTGATGTACTTTCTGTTCAGGTGCAGTGGACCCTCTCTGGCGTCGTACGTCACTTCCTTTTGTGTGCGTCTGCTGTAACTTGTCTGGCTGGGACGGAGGGCTTCCACGCTACCAGGCGACTAACCACATTTAACCCATAAGGAAGCGGTTTTATCTGTCCTGGATTTGGAAATTATTAGTAATCGTATTCGACATAACTGTCCAAGTTGGAGCTCAGTAGACTTTATTCTCTCGCTGGCTCACATACGCTTCTGTGATCCACTGCAGCAGCAACAGACCAAGCACGCCGCTGCTGTTGTTGTTGTGAGAGAAGAAAACAAGCTCGGCAAGCACTCCGTAGCTGTGTGATCATTGACAGAGTTCAATACACACACGCTTCAATTGATAACTGGTGGGATCTTTGTGCAGCGCACCTCCGAGCCTCTTCAAGAACCGCCAGCTGGGAATATTTTGTCGCTGAAGTCGAGGTAAGGAAAGCCGGGGTTGTGAGAAGAAGCGCAAGTGGCTAACTGACATGCTAACTAGCTGTTAGCTTTTGGCTAGCTGCCTTGTTTGGTCGTCATGGTCAGTGTCCTAACTGTTGTCTGTCGCGCCACTTGGCCAAACTGCCCATTAAGTGTTTTAGCAACGTGTTTACTGTTAAGCTAACGTTACGATAGAAAAGCCAACGACGTGCCTGCCTTTGGAAGGTAACACTAACGTTTGTTGATTTTGCCTCAGTTAGCTAGCTAACGTTACGCTGAAAGGATGAGGATGTGTTAACGTTACGTTAATGTTTACGCTAGGCAGTGTTTTTCAGACACTGATTAACTGTAATAATCTAGCTAACTGGGTTGCACTTTATTATATCCCCAAGTGGTGCTAGCTACATGTAAACCAAGTACCTTAACGCTTGACTAACGTTAGATATTATTGTACGTTTATTTAATATAGCACCTTTTACAGAGCAAAATCACAAAATGCTTTACAAGAGTAAAATTGTTAAAAAAATTAAACACAGTAAAGATCAAGCGATAAAAAGAATACAATAAAAATTAAAACAGGAGGTACAGTGAGAAGTTGTTGTGCTTCATATTTTGTTTTCATCTCAAAGAGCAGCCAGTATTACTCTAACCATTCAAATTAGTAGCTAGGTGTAAAGTTCTGTATAAGCCGTGGATGCACCTCTGATGGCCATAGAGTGTGGAGTTGCGGGCAGCCTTATCTGTTTTTTTTATCTTTGTAAACAAAGCAGTTCAAACAGTATTTGTGTTCTGGTGACTGTATGCACTGTAATATTCAACCCCATTACTTTCACTGAAATACTGTGAAATTCTGGTAAACCTATTATCTGACATAAGCTGTTGATTCAGGGCTGACCCTGGTTTACCAAGGCCTCTCCACAAACATTCAGCAAGAGCTGTGTGAGGTGTGTGATTAGCTACATTTGACAATACAGAGCTTTGCAGCCATTTAGCTAATTATTAGATCATTGGAATGTTCTCTACATTATTTCTACTTGGCAACACCAGAGTAACAATATCTACCATATTTAAACATACTAAAACACTAATGTGTGGCAGGGAGAGTTGCATGAGATGATGGGGATGCCTGGAGTTTTAATAATCTAGCTTGTGGTCATGATAGTCATTATGCTAGTTCCATTTTGGATGTCTCTGTCATACGTGTCAGATCATCAGATATGAGGTGGTGAGCAGACGTGCGGATTTCAGCAGTTTTCTTTGTTGTGGAGTTGTGTTTCAAGGCAACAGAATGCCTGAGAAAGGTGAGGAATTTATTCAAGCGCAGTGCTGTGGTGACAACACTCAGATAGGCATCAAGAGCAATACACAGAAAGTTTTTTTTTGAGAAATCTATGCCTTCTCCTTTGCCTTCCTGGCTCAATGGTTACTTCCTTTAGGCCCTATTTCACATATCTTTTAGTTGTTAAAAACATTACCCAAGGCTGTTTTTATTCAAAGTGAGGACATGAATTGTAAATAGCAGTAGTTTTTACAACAGCACACTCGTAAGTATCTACTTGACAATCTGTTATTTTTGTGTGATGTTTGTTTTTTCTGATACTGGTGGTTTATAGCCCTTCTCATATGAATGAACGTTGATGGTCTTTGTGAATTGTAATTACATGTTAAAGCAACACCAGGCTACAATTAGCATTGGTTTTGCGTTTCATGGACAGTTTGTAACTCATTGTTCATTCTACATTAACAGCATTTCTTTCTGTTCTTTTCCTCCAGGTATTACATGATATAGTTGCTTTTGATCTGAGCCACTGTCAGACACTTGACCAATAGGAACAGTTTGCACAATTTCCACCAGCTTGTCTGCAGCCCCCTCCCAACCCAGACAGTCCTCTGCCCCAGCATGAATGAAGTCAGTGTTGTGAGAGAAGGATGGCTCCATAAGAGAGGTAAGGGGGCCCCTTTTGTTCACCGGCCATAATCTCTACCTAAAAGTGATAGTCCATCTATGTTTTGAGTATTAAATACCCCTCTCCCCATAGGTAAGGTAAGGTATCTGTCAAGTTTATAGGTTCCTCATTTATGGGAGAACAGATGTGTGTGTGTAGTTCAGTCACTTACAATGGATTCCCATTTTAATGACATTATGACACGTCAAGTCAAACATTACAAGTCAGTCGGATCAAAAATCTTCACGTGTCTGTTTTTTAGGTGAATACATTAAAACATGGAGGCCTCGTTACTTCATCTTAAAGAGCGACGGCTCCTTCATCGGCTACAAAGAGAAGCCTGAGGTGTCCAGTGACCACAGCCTCCCACCACTCAACAACTTCTCTGTCGCAGGTCAGTTTTCCCCTTCTGGCTGGCAAATTTACAAGAGTCAGAATAACATCCGAGAAGTGTTTTTATGTTTTGTTGTTAGTGCCTTCAGTTCTCCCGTGTTGGCTGATGCTGTGTCTCTGCCTCATAGAATGCCAGCTGATGAAAACAGAGCGCCCAAGGCCCAATACGTTTGTCATCCGTTGCCTGCAATGGACCTCCGTTATTGAGCGCACCTTCCATGTAGACAGCAATGAGGAGAGGTAAGACACATTCATTCCAAGGGTTTTATTTTTAGTTGTGTTTACTGTCATTTTGGTAGAAAAAAACAATGTGAGAGTGCCACCTGTAGTGTGCGACTAGTGCTGTCTGAACATTCAATTTACGTGCAGAAAAAAAAGTATGTCTACACTTAAATACCATAACAATATGAAAATAGCTAAATCTCTTCTTCTTCCTCAAACTAAACAACAAATCTGGTTAGGAGCTGAACAGACAGACTGATGAGCCCAGTAAAGCTCTGTTCTGTTGCCTCTTGCTCGCAATCAATATAATACATATCTACTACATATCTACAATAATACAATAATACAGTATGGTGTTTCAGGATAGCCAAACTCCCTACGTAGTTGTTCTCACCAAGAGATATATATATACATACATACATGCATTTTTAATTTTTATTTTGTCAGACAACTGAATAAATTTAAAAAAGTCCATTGATCAAAGCTTATAAATGCAAATGTTAACCAATGCAAACCTTTCTTTTTGCAGGGCCTATCTCTGAAACCTCAGTCAAATCATGTATTGTGTGATTCAACACAGCATAAACATAGATACAGGTCAACAATAATACCTCTAAGTGTTGAAGGCTGATGTGTCAACTTTGGAAAGGATTTTGTGGCCATGTAAAACGCTTTCTTAGTGCAAATAGAAGCCCCAAATAAATGAAAAGGGGGGGAAATGTAGTCAGTTTAGTGTGGACACATGGACTCAGAGTCCTAGCCTTCGGTCTCTATTGTAGATTAGAATGGAAATAACAGAAGTATTGACAGTGTCTTGAGGGAAAATGTGTTTTAATGAGATGCACTCAACACATATAGTAAGGACAGAAAGACAAAGGGAGCAACATTTTTACAAAATTAAACAGAGGTTTTGGTTGTTCACTACAGGCAATGAAATTAATTTTAGTTTGCAAGAGTACGAAAGACCCTCATGCTTGAAATAGAATTCAGTGCCAGATTAGACCTGATTATGCACCCCTAACCTAAGCAGTCCTCATTGATTTTTGTTTACATGGGCTCTGCCAAGTACCAAATCCCAGTAGCCCCCCAGATTATCCTCTACCTTCTAAATTGAATTTGCTAAACTACTGTATTTCCTTTAAGATATATTTTTGGCACAACATCCAAACCATCTGTCTGAATAGAAAGAATTTACAAATAATATGTCGCTGTTCTACAATTTGTGCCGTAAGGCAAAACTTCTGCAAATTTGAATGTTTATAGAATAGATTCAGAGTAATGTAGACATGGCTTTGGCTAGATTTAATAAAGGTAATGTTTGTTTTCTTCTGGGTCAGGGAGGAATGGATGCGATCGATCCAGGCAGTGGCAAATAGCCTGAAGAGTCAGCAGCAGGATGAGGAGCCCATGGAGATTAAATTTGGCTCACCAAGTGACAGCAGTGGCACAGAGGAGATGGAGATTGCTGTGTCCAAATCCCGCACAAAAGTGGTCAGTATTTGCACAAGCAGCGCCTGGCAGCTGAATGTTTGCTGTGTTTGTTCAGCTAAGCTCATCTTTATTGAGCAAGTTGTTTAAACTTTAAGCCTCTTTCTCAAAGCTTTTTTGGTGAAGCAACCTTTAAGTGAGTGGAGGGCAACATTTGTGTGTATATTTTGTCTAGTGCTGATTCACTTCAAGCGATTTTTAATGGCTCTGGTTTTACAGACGTAGTTTGTAGGTACACACAGATACGGACCCTATGCCGTAGCCTGACATGCACCTCCCCAGAAATGTAACTACACGTCTCAGCGACGCAGACTGCAGCAACTGTGATTGGTCTGCTTGGCTGGGCTTGGTAGCGTCGCATTTCCCCCTAGTCATTTACAGCTTCTCCTTCTCTGTAAACAACATGAAATCAAGGAGAGGGTTAACTTTTCTTGCTACAGCTTTCCCACTGTGGTCAGAAAGCACAGGGGAGACACGTTGTTTCTCCGTCATCACCACCAGCGTCGGTACTCTCTCCGAAGCTAATCCTGCCACTGTCTCACTGTTTCTAACACACACTCCCCACACAGCTCTGCTATTCTCTTAAAGAGATACGCTAGAACGACGCAAACACACCAGCCCACAAGTATAAATCCTCACAACGGTGTAGGCCACTTACATAGGCTATGGCGTAGGCTCTGCGTAGAGCCTACGTATAACCATAAGTCCACCTTAACAGCTATATGTACTGCATTTCTTCATATTTTTTACATTTACCGATCAAGTAGAAGTTTGTGGTTCTTCATAGTAGTTTGATTATTTTGGGGACATTTTTCTTGTACTATATAATTCCCCTGCTTTACATTGTATGTGATATTATTCAAATCGTGATCAGTGTCTACCTTTTCTACATACCTGTCACTAGAGGCCAGCAAATGTCTTTTTTTTGTCCAGTGTAGAACATGTTCCACTTCCTTGCTGCTGTTTCACAAGTGTTAATTTAAAGGCTTAGTTCTGTAATTTCAGGAGAAATATAACTATTGCAGCATGTCATGTCTCACATACACGAGAGACGTGTGTGACATATTTATATCCCATCAAAAACTCAGAGATGCACCTTTGTCATGGCATGACCATTTTTCCTGCAGACCATGAGTGACTTTGACTATCTGAAGCTGCTGGGAAAGGGGACATTTGGTAAAGTGATCCTGGTGAAGGAGAAGGCCACAGGGATGTATTACGCCATGAAAATTCTCCGCAAGGAAGTCATCATTGCTAAAGTTAGTGCTAATTACATCACAGTAAAAACTTGACTATTGTTTTTTGAACAACATTGCTATCTATTAGTATGTGATCTTGCTATCATTGCATGTACTGAATGTGTGTATTTCTCTAGGATGAAGTGGCACACACAGTTACAGAAAGCAGAGTTCTCCAAAATACGCGGCATCCCTTTCTAACGGTGAGTTTCCAGTGCCCGTATAGATTCCTCAGTTTGTGCCTTCTGAAATTAAGGGACCATTTAATCAGTAAATTACAGACACTAATATTTGTTTTCCTTCTCTACAGACACTAAAATATGCATTTCAAACGCATGACCGGCTATGCTTTGTGATGGAGTATGCAAATGGAGGAGAAGTAAGTTTTTCTCTTACTCATATGGTTGTGTCTGATGTGTTAATATACCCACGTATGACCTTTGTGAAGATGAAGTATTGTAGTTGGAGTGTAACTAAGATACCCAGCACATTGTGATGCATCAGTTTAAAGGGTGCTCTCACTCCTAACCTCTTTGGTTCAGATAAAAAAATGGACCCTGATGCATTTGCCCAGGTAGTGTGGTTCATTTGGGCAGGTGTGAAAGATGTCAGTCGATCAAACAACTGGACCAAGACCGCGGACTCATGATTTCAAAAGCTAAATTACTATTAAATCCATCCGCTGATTGTGAACTGATCCATAAGTGATCTTTGTGTAAATCCTTTGGTAGCCATGGTAACGCAAGTGACAGAGCAATCCCTCAGTAATACCTTCCGGAATATTGCAAGACGCCTCTGTTTTCGTTTTGTTTGTCATTATTCATACATGTGGTTAATTTGCAGTATAATAATGCTAATTAAAGCTGCAAGCAGCGATGAACAGCCCTCGTCCCTCCCAGCACGTCGGGGGTAGTGACGGGATGCCAGTTGCCTCTAACACTTCCTCTGTCCACTATGTGGCGCTAAAGAACACACACTAATAATATGTTATGTTGCTGTGTATCATGTGTAGACCACACCATAATAATGTCATGTAAATCGGATGTTTGTCACATAAGCCTGACTTCCTGCTGCCAGCAGGTGGCGCTATGATGCGTGTGAAGTTTCAGGCAGATCGGACAATGTAAATAGCTTCCTATGTTATGGCGGAATGCACAAAATGGCCGGCACACCAATGCAATTCTACGAAAATACAAACACTTTGCAATTTGGCATAGTGAAAGTCTTGAGATGCTGCTGATTTGAGAAGGATCTGTTAAATCCTCTAGGAAGAGTTTAAAAAAGTTCCATGCCCGTAAAGGACCTAAAATGGCGTGTTGTCACGTGACCTATGGAGTCACTCTTTGAGCTGTCCACAATTCCCTCACAATTCAAGGTCACATCAGTCGGAGGATTTCACTAACCAAAAATGAGACAAATCAGAATTTCTTTTGCATAAAATACATTAAAATGCATAAAATGAAAAAAAAAAAAATCCAACTTCCGGTTGGGAGGAGCTAATGAAAGTAAATTGGAAATATGCCAGGAATAATGAGATCAGTGTGTGTACCAAATTCCGTGAATATCGGGTCAACTGTGTCCAAATGAAAGCCTTCCACGCTTTAGGGGGCGCTATGGAGCCCGCTTAACACGCATGGACCGAATCACTGTACAGTCTCGTAATGATGAGAGTTTCTGATGTGGGCGCCAACTTTGGTGAGTTTTCCAGTATAAAAAGAATGCCAAAAATGCGTTGAAAGGCTTAAACTAATTGGGGGCGCTATAGAGCCACCATGCCACGTCAAAGCCCAAATGCAATGTCAAATCCAAGGATTTAGTAGTTTGAACATGACTGCAACATTTTGACAGTTTTTGTGCATCCTAAAGTCCTCAAACGTGTTCGTAAAATGACAATTAGTGGTCGATATCCAAAATGGCTGACTTCCTGTCAGGCAGGGAAAAAAATCAAAAAAATTAAATAAGTTCTTAAATATAAACATTAGAAGCATGAAAGTGCTGCATAAACTCCTGTAAGTGATTTCCTCATGTGGGTCAGTCTGTATGACTTGTAAAAATTCAGCGTGAACCTGAACCGGACCAGAGCTAAAAATGCAACAATGTATTACTTTTCTTACCTTTTTCTTTGTTTGGTCTGTGTGAAATCACCCTAAGATTTTGAATCCAACTGTTAAACTGGACTGGAACTTTGGAAGCATCCAAATCAGATCAAACGGTGGGATTTGATAATGCATCAAACTGTTGCTGAAAGAACTGAATTCAAATCAATCTTGGACTTAATTGTTAAGTTAAAATAAATTCTAGGGATTGCTTTGGTTACTGCCATGTACTGGGCTGGTTGTTTATCCAAAAAGCTATTTTCTACATGACTGTAGACTGGCAGACACAAAATATTTAAAAACCCACATTAAAAAAAATACCACAAAGAATAACTAAAAATCATTTAGATTTTTATAAAATCAAATATGTTAAAGTGGCTATATGTAACTTTCAGTTTGTGTCACTGTGTCACGAGCCAAAGCATTAAGAGATTGTTGTAGCAACCAACGTAATAATAACTTATATAGCGCATTTCATGAAACCCAAGGACGCTCTACACCGGTACAGGGGGACAGACAATAATAGGTCAACACAAACAGGGACTAAAAGGAATGAAACATCTGCGCTAAATGGAAGGGGGACGTAATTTAGTCTAGGCTACTGGCATACAACCACAATGCGCAGTGTAAAGTTATTTTATGAATGAAATAGACATATTACATACCTGAGGGCCAATTTGGGGATGTTTTTTATTCATTTACAATCCGGTAATGATCGACTCTCGTTTCGCCCTTTCCCTTTTTAGCTTTTAGTTGTTCTTTGTTTTATTTCCTTCTTTTCTGTGATGGCCCTGCCTCAGGATCAGTCATAACTACAGCAGATAACGTCTTAAATAAAATTAAAATACAATTAGGCCTATATAAAGTCTCCTGCTATCTTTTACCTTGCTGGATACAATAACACAGGCTTTTCTGGTGGTACATCAAAATCTGTGACCCTTCAGAATGTGTTACTGTAGCGCCTGGTCTACCTGCCGTAAATCATATTTGTGACTTTGCGGGGAAAATTGGACCCGGACAAAGGCACTAATAAAAACTATATAAAAATAGCGTTCTTTTCACTGTTAGTCTTGTTTTCTGTTAGAGGTCATTTATGATCATCAGATGGACAATGTTTCAGAAACATTTAAAAGATACATATAGTAACTTTAAGGAGCATGAGGAATTGTTCTATCTCTTATTCCTGTGTAAACGTTTTTACTCCTTTTCAGCTCTTCTTTCACTTATCGCGGGACAGAGTTTTCACAGAAGACAGAGCTAGATTCTATGGTGCAGAAATAGTGTCAGCGCTGGAGTACCTACACTCACGCAATGTAGTTTACAGAGATTTAAAGGTAAGGCGCCTGCTTGCTCTGACAGTATAGTATTAATTTATTGTAAATAAGATGGAGGGGTGTTCTTGAATATGCTATAACCTTAGATTGTCATACAGTCTAGATCTAAAATAGCTGTGAACTAATTTGACTCTAATTTGAATCTTTCCCTGCACAGCTGGAGAACCTCATGTTAGACAAGGACGGCCACATAAAGATAACAGACTTTGGGCTGTGTAAAGAGGGGATCACCGACGGTGCCACTATGAAAACCTTCTGTGGAACCCCGGAGTACCTGGCACCAGAGGTAACTCACAACACAATGGCTTTAGACTCTGACATCAATATGTGTTGTGACATAGATTATGTAAATAAGTGCTTATGCCACCGGGCGGGATGAGCACATGATGGAGACTAGTTTTGATAAGTTGGTAGATTCATCTCTAAACATTTTGGAGCAACTTTGTTAATTTCACTGGGGGACATTATGTGAAACTGGTAAGGGCAGCAGTTCAGCTGGTAGAGCTGGTTGTCAAATGCACTGTTGGTGCTTTGGCTACCATTCGCTACCTCCTTGACCTATAGAACACGGACAATCAACAAGTTCCTGGGATGGGAGCGTTTGCTCTCTAAAGTTTTCTTTAAAAATGCGATGTCCTATAGCAGAAATGTATCTGAAAACAAGGGCAACAATCCCTCCTGCGCTGATATTCCTGTTTTCCTTTATCTCTGAACTCTTTTCATCACTACTCTGTCAGGTGCTAGAAGACAATGACTACGGTCGAGCGGTGGACTGGTGGGGACTGGGCGTGGTCATGTATGAGATGATGTGTGGGCGGTTGCCCTTCTACAACCAGGACCACGAGCGTCTCTTTGAGCTTATCCTCATGGAGGAGATCCGCTTCCCCAAAAACCTGGCTCCGGAAGCCAAGGCCCTGCTGGCCGGCCTGCTCAAAAAGGATCCCAAACAAAGGTTTGTGGTCTGCAGCTGATGTATGTTTTTCCACCATACACCTTGGTAATCAAGCACAAATTTAGTAAATACATGAAGAATAATTTGTAATTTTTTTTATTGCATGCACAGCAACATCCAAAAACTCTAAAATTGTGAGTGGTACAATGTTTTCAATATTAAACAACACAATTTAAGATGAAAAATGCTTACTTTATGTACGGTTTCACTGTGAAAACTTGGCTGTTCAGCTGAATAACGCTCCTTAAGATGCAGCAGTACAGCTCAAGAAAAATGTTTTCTTCCTGGGTTGTGCACCATGTTTGTAGCACTTGATTAGTTTTCTGAATCTTCCACTGCTCGGGGGCACCACATATTCAGCTATAAAATAAGTAACCACATTATTAAGCCTTTGTTCCTTCTTGATTAGTTTTGTCACAGGGTAATGGCCATAAACAAGGACATAATTGATTGTTGTTTTGGTCGAGCCCCAGTGTTTCTGGGAAGGACGACTAATATTAGCACATTGAGCACTGCCTGTCTTACTAACACATGTACCTGTAAGTAGTAAGGAAATGAGGAATACATTTGTCTGTCTTGTTTGAAATTGGTAAATACAAGTCAAAAGGGAACAACACAACCTAAGTGCTTGTACTTTTGTAATGACAGTGTTTGCACATCTGTCTGTACTAAGAAAAGGTAGCTGATGGTGGTTCTGTTTTGTTTACAGGCTTGGTGGCGGTCCAGACGATGCCAAAGAAGTGATGAGCCACAAGTTCTTCACATCCATCAACTGGCAGGATGTTCTTGAAAAAAAGGTGACAAAAACAAATGACATGACATTTAAAATAAGATGTTCAGAATGTAAAATGACTGATATGTTTTGTCTCCTCAGCTTATTCCACCCTTCAAGCCCCAGGTAACATCAGAGACAGACACGCGTTACTTCGATGATGAGTTCACAGCACAAACCATAACAATAACTCCCCCTGACAAGTGTAAGTATATCGACATCTGCCATTTGTGCTTTACATTTGGACTTAAACATGCTTTTGTACGCATTTATGTATTGTTTTGAACTGGTGGATGTCTTTTTTTCTCTCTCCCTTTATGTATACTCTAGATGACAGTTTAGATGTCGAAGATTCAGATCAGCGCACGCACTTCCCTCAGTTCTCCTACTCTGCCAGCATACGGGAATGATCACTCAGACTCTTGAACAAGCAGGCAGGCTAACACACGATCACAATCCCACATACACACTTGCACTGCTGAGGAACGACACAAACTGGCACAAGACACATTTTCATATTTGGTCTTTAACGCACGTACACACACGGACACGTACACATGCACACATATCCTGGCTATTCAGACAAGACAGGGATCATCGAGTATGAAATGAACACAGGCCGTGAATGACTGACCTCAGCAGGTTTATGTGGATAGACTGGCAGCTTTGTCTCTGTGCATTCTCTCAGGGTTGGCTTTAGGCTTCCCTGCAGGACCTCTGCTGCACTACACTGGGGTACCACATCAAAGCCTTGACACTTTGAAAACCAGGTTATGCCAGCAAGTACCACCTCTTTACCAGCTGTACCCATGCTACACGCACGCATACCAACCCATGCATAGACTGCACATATATATATATATATATATATATATATATATATATATATATATATATATATATATATATATATATATATATATATATATATACACACAAATATGTACTTGATAGAATAAAAAAAAACATAATCAAAATTAGGAAAATGGAAAAGACTTGGGGGAGAAATACAATTTTTTTTTATTTCATCGATTCTTACGGTTTTAAATGTAAAGCCATATTTCTGCATTTTTTGTGATTTTTTTTTTTTTTTTTTTTAAACAAGTGCTCTTTCTGGAACTGTTACAAATCAAGTGTGGGACTGTTCCTACAGTAGGGGGGAAATAGGGAAGAGGGGAGGAGGGTTGCCATTTCTGTGTTCGCACTGCATGTGTGTGTATAAGCGAGTGGACGAGTGGATGTGTGAATGTATGCGTGTGTGCATATGAGTGCAGGAGGTTGGATGAACAACCATCTTGATTCTCAGCCATCCATTTGTGTCTTTTTTCATGCATGTTTTGAAACAATTGCTGGAATATCGACAAGAGGACACTACACGACACACTCAATGGCCTTTTTTTTTTTTTTTAAAGGGAACAAGCATGTAATTTATGATTGATGTGACCGGTTTGACTCAGTCAGGAATAGATACTGGGATCTCTTGCATGGCTAACCTTTTGCTTTAAAAGCTGCATTAATTTAACTCAAAGTGATGCAGCAGTCAGGCTCTTAGAGTCCATGTCGCTGTGTCCAAACTGACTTACCGAATGGTAAGCTACATCTAGCTGCTGGTTGAAGGTGTAACAGCAAGTTTTCATTAAGGCCAGTCGCTATGTGTTTAAGAGAGTAAGAATAGAAGGAAAGAGGAGAATATAGACTAGACGCTTCAGCACAGTTGTTCCCCAACCTGTCTAGAGAGACCAGTGTAGACGCACACAGCCATCCGCTGTCCTCGATCCAGTAATTCTCTCTCCCTAGCTGGAGAGTTAGGCACAAATCTTTTGTTTATTTTCTATTTGTAATATCTGTGTAAGTTTTAAAGATATTTTTTTAATGTTCCCCTATTTAAAAAAATTAAGAGTTCAATCGTTACGTCTTCATGAAGAGGCCAACAATTTGACTTACTTGGTGGACGTTTAACACTTCAAATGATTCCACATTGATGTTTAGAACCTTTTTGTTTTCTTTAATGATGTCTTGCAGCACTTAAATCTGCGTAGTTGTATGTCTGGAGCAACAGTCTGCAGGTTTACAATCCAAATAAACGCTGCATGAGCTGGTCGACCAGCCTTCAGACTGCAGACAGGGCGAACTAATCAAAACATCAGCTGTATTGTTAAGTTGAAAATCTGCATACATTGAGTCATGATGGCACACGAGAACACACACAAGTGCTAACATTGACGCAAGCATTTTATATTCCATATTGCTGGAAGAGATGTTGGTTGCTCTTTGAGCTTCACTAAAGACACCTCAAGATCTTTTTGTTTGTCATTGTTTTGTTTATTTTTTTTCCTTTTTATCCATCTATTTCTCAAATTCTGGAAGACACATTGTCTTGTTTAAGTATGCGTTATATAGAAATTATATATTAAAAGTTTCTAAACAGCTTTCATTTTTATTATATTCTTCATTTCACGGGTTTCCATGGGAGGGATGCTTATTTAGCTAAGATGGTAACTATCAGTAATTGCATAATTGAGCATATAAAAGGAAAGTAACATCAAGGGAAATTCACATCAGTTTGATCATTCTTTTTTAAACTAGAGAAAAAATAATCCCAATGCAGAACACATTTTAAAGCTGTACTCTAAATCAATAAATATATTTTACAGACAATGCTTCAAAGTTGACTGCATGGGTGTGAATAATGAAATTGGTAGTTTTCTACCATTCTCTGCAGAGCACTTATTCTACAGCAATGTTTAAAAAAAACTATCAGCATTCTCTGGGATAACCCTCATGTCACATATTCATTTGTTTTTATTAAGTTTGTGTGAGTGACAGAGCGTGATGTTTGAGTGAAAGTGGTGATGAGGACACAGAAAAGCAGCAGGTTTTGGACTAATTTTTGGGCACCAGGTGGCCCCAGTTCCTGCAGATGATAATGTGATCAAATGGCTTTGATTTACAGTTCACAACTCCAGCACATCTTCTCACTGGCTCAGGCACAGCCATCATACTCTAACCTAGTGTCCTGCTTTGGAAACGGCAGGATTGGATATCAGAACCACTGCACTGATGGACTCTACTGTGGATTTGCCTTCATTGCTATCATGGCCATATGGGGGTGCTGCTGAACTTTTTTAATATTGGTTGTGAAGCCATACTCTGAACCTCGCTGCTGGCCACGCTTTAAGCAATGCTTCACAGCTGAACATGCAAGTTAATACCCCTGACCTCTCCTGTAGGCATACACAGGCACAATAAGTGCCTCCTCACAATTGTGTAATTACTATAAATAAATAAAAAGCTTGATGGTGAATGCAGCATTCGTAGAGGGGGAGGCCTGCAGCTTTGTAGTATTTGATTTGCAGCTTTACTATGGTTATCTTGCTTCTCTGTATATTTGAATGTGATTAACAGTCACGAATGTCACACCTGATGCTGGTGTAACAAGATTTTGTCTGCTTTTTGCTGTTAGTTGAGGCTCAGAGGGCAATGGAAAAAAGCAATCTTTAAGGGGAGGACATTGTCCTGGTAGACAGTTTCAGCCCCCCTTTGCAAGACTTTACAATGTAACGGGTGATACCTGCTACAATATGGTAGCTTATAACATTTGCAACTATAATGTGCCAGTAAACATTTTTACTGAATAATGCTGTGTCTTTTTTGTGCTATGTTTACACTGTACACTGTACACCCGCACAGTCTTATCCAACCCACTACAACAGCTCTGCAATTTTTTTGTATAGCCGTGTTCAATATATGAGGGACTTGGCTACCATTAAGGACACAGAGGCCATGGCCTAAATGTTGTGTCAGGTAATTGGAGTGTTTTAAAGTTTTACATGAATAGAATAGTCTTTATTGTCATTGTCACAAGTACAACGAAATTATAAAGTATAAAATTAGCTTTTTTAAAGCCTGTTTCTGATTAAATTGAGACAATTTTAGGCCAGAAACACAAAGGCTTTGAAAATGAATGAATTTAGACAAAGGTTTAGATAAAGACAATATTTTCAAAAACCTGTGAAAAAAATAATGTAGAAAATGTGTGTGGGGGGGGGGGGGGGGGGATAACAGACGTTTTCCTTAGTATGGGTCAGGTTGCGCCATACACTTACACTTGGGGGCTTTGCACTCTTGATCTCAGCTGTTTCTAAAAACCTGGGTACAGCCCCCTGCAAGTAGCGTTTAGTTAGATTGCATAAAATAGAAAATTATTTACATAAATCTAAATAAAATAAAGGCGGACAAAACAATCCAGCACACCAAAACAAATCTGAATGCTATCTTACGATATTGCGATCATGGATTGCATTAGACTGTATAGGCCTACCGATAACTTCCAAGAGCCAATTAATGTCATATCTAGGCCTATGCTACCTGCTACCACAGAAGTGTGACGTTTTTTGTTTGATATACGTCAAAAAGGTTCCCTGTACAAATCTTGAATGTCAAGTAGCCTAAAACAATATTGCTGCATTATAAATAATGCATGGCAAGCTATTTCACACTAATTCATATACAACATAAAGCCTGAACCGGAAGTCCTTATCCTAACCCGTCTACCTTGACACCGGTGTCCCCACCCCAATCAGTGTGCGCCGTGTGTGGCCCACCTGTCTTTATTAGAGGTTGTCCGGGCGGTGGTATGGCTGCTCTCTGCTCCAGGCATCCGCCGACACCCGTGGATAAGTAGCTGCAGCGGCCCGGCACAGGAACTCTGTCTCCGGCTGTGACCATGGCCAAGACTGGTTTCTGCGACTCCAAGCCCCTGCTGGACTTACACAAAAAGGTGAGCATCTCCTCAACAGACCCAGTCTTAATCATATTTTCTTAAGAGAAAAAAAAATAAAAATAAAAGTTGAGACATGAAGTGCTTAACGTGAGATGTGCAAGAAGTTATTCATAGGCTATTTTACTTTTATTTCTAACTTATTGATGGTAGACATTTATTGAGCAATGAGTGGTGATGATGGGGGACGTTAATAGAAGAAAACTCATGAATTAAACTTTGTCATTTATCTCACTCATAAACTTCCCATGGTAACTCGTGCCTTTTCAGTTCAAGTTATGTAAACGATCATAATTTTTTTAAGTGCTCCATTGCCTACTGTTGTACCTACATACAGGCCTGCTCCTTGTTTGTGTTGTCAGGAGAGTAATTGCCTTCACCTGTCATGATCCCAGGTGTCATGCTGTCGCAGATTAAATGGGTGTTGGTTTAAATTGGACCTTTGGGAATGTTGATGACCTGAAGTGAACCACTATTTTGACTTTCATATTGTGGCATTACTGTCCACTGATAACTGATGTTCATAAAGAGAATGAACTGCAGCCGCCTACAAACACTATCAAAGGCAGTTGACTTGTTTTGCCTCAAGTAATAAAAATGGGTAGGCCATGATCACATCAGTACCAGTAAGACTTTCTGTTGCAGGCGGATGAGAGGCGAGCCCCGTTAAGAACTTGGTCTAATGCCTGTGGGCCTATAGACCGCTGGCAGCCGGTAGAGGTAGAGGAGTCCAGGATGGCCCCTGTCAAAATGGAGCCAGAACACAGATGGGTATGCTTGTAATCTTCATCCAACACGTACTACAGTGTCTCTTTCATCTTGGCTCTTGTTTTAACTTTTTTCCCCCCCAGAATATTAGTCTTTAATGATCACTAAGTGGTTATAGGAAGGTCAGGATGTGACGGACCTTCTCTTTGTTTTAATAGAAGCTACTCTGTGTAATCTTGTTGCTCTCTGAATATGAGATGTTGCATTCACTGTAAACTTATTTGGTTCAGAGCATCAGTATTAAGCAGCTTTTTCTGTCATGACTATTACAATTCTACTTCCACGTGCATGTGTGTAAGGCGTTGTCTGTCTCCAGGAAAGAAGGTTATCGGCGCAAACAAGCGAAGGCATCATCATGGGATTTCATGAAGACAGTCGAACACGCTCAGTTGGTAGTGTAATCAATACCAAACGTATTTTCACCCCAGACTTTCAAATGAATGCACCTAATGTGGAGATAACTGCCGTTTCTACACTTTATATAAAACTATCAGGGTGACAATAGCTGTTAAATGATGTATTGTTTGATTGGGTAAAATTTATGTTATAAAATGCAGTCAGTTTGCTAAATGAAATTTGGGATTTAGTGCTCAGATGGTGGCAGATGGTTACTTCCTCATGTTGTATAAGATGGGTGAAAAATGATTTGCTTGCATGCGATATTCCTCCCATGTCCTCCTTTCCATCCTGTGTAGCAGATGGGTGTGTGGAGGAGCCTTTGCTTCTTTACCCTCATGGACTGCAGGGTCTACAAAGCCTACAGGCACTGGTGCCTAGCTTGTTGCGCCATGAAGTAGAGACAGCACTGGAGAGACTGGACCTCATATGGGACCGGACGTACGCCTGGGACATGTTCTTGGATATGATGGTGAGACAACATGAAACATTATCCCTCCAATGTGCTGTATGTGGACCTCACCACCAATTGTAGTGTAGTACTATATATATAATTGAGGGGCAACCTACAAGATTGGCACAAACACTTGTCGCACTGTATCTCTTTAAATATTTAGAGTGTGCCTCCTGTTTTCTGTTTTCACCCTGCAGATAACTCAAACACGGCACTCTTTTTCCAACGCCAACCTGCCCCGGCATTTCACTGATGGCACTCGTTCCGTCCTGGTAGACTGGCTCATTCAAGTGCATGTAAGTCTCAGTGATGGACAGTTAAGGTCATATGCTTGATAAGAACCTGTCAAATGCTACTATGCTAAGTTAGATGGCCTGTCAGGAAAAAAACAAATTAATGTTAACTTGAGAATGAGGCTACATTTTGAAATGGAAGATTGATACCACTCATATCTGTACAGTAAATATGAAGCTACAGCTGCTTGGCTAAGCATAAAGACTGGAAAAGGCTAGCCTGGATCTGTCCAAAAATAACAAACCAGTACCTCTAAAGCTCAAATAACATTATATAATATATCACTTGTTTAATCTGTACACAATTTGGTTTTATGGTTTTCAATCTTGATTGCCCAGTTTATTTCCTACCAGGAGATGATGCATTTTCAGGAAGAGACCCTCTATCTGGCCATACACCTCCTCAATCGCTCTGTGCGTGAGATCAAGGTGACCACAGTCAACCTGCAGCTCCTCGGCATGGTTTGCCTCTTCCTTGCTGCAAAAAAGGAAGAATGTCTCCTCCCTGAGGTAAGCTGGCTCAGCCCTCCCCAACTCTAAAGCTACAGTACTGTCTGTTAAGCCCACCAGCGGTGCTGAAAAATGAAGCCAATGCGGAAGTGCCAAAAACTGCAGTTCCTCGAATGCCCACTTGATGCTGGCCCTAAAAGGCAGTCTATCCCCATATGTTAAAAAGCCCAACTTTACGGCAGAAATGCACGTTTACAGCCTGGTACAATAAATGGTTTTGGTTTCCTGTAGCTGAGGTCACCCTTGAAAACAACTGTAGGTTTTTTTTTTTTTTTTTTAAATAACCCACCCATTTTAATTAGGGCGTGCCACTTTGAGTGGCATGTGGCTGCCATCCCAGGTGAGCATAGACTCTAGGGTTCATTTGGGCCGCCTCAGCTCCATCCATGCTAGTTATAGACTTAAGCACACAAACTAGTTTGTAACTTTAATGCCCAAAGTAAATCAATTGATAAATGGGATATATGTTCACTTTGATTTGCCTTAAATAAGTGTAACAACCAAACTTTTCTAGGAAAATACATGTTTCCTTTTATTTTGGTGCTGCTTCTTTCAGGTGTCTGGACTCTGCTACTTGATGGACCACACCTACACTAAGCATCAGCTGCTGCGAATGGAGCGCAAAGTCCTTTTAGGGCTCAAGTTTGATTTGTCCTACTGTCCCCCTCTGCATTTCCTCCTCCTCCTTTCCTCCATTGCTCGCTGCAGTGCTAAGGTAGATCTGCATGGTGTGTTCTTTGTCCAGTTTCTAATTGGGTCAGATTTTCCAGTATGTAAAGATCTGAAGTGTCATCTGTACCACCAGGTGGTCTGGATGGCTCGGTATCTGCTGGAGCTGTCTCTCCTGGAGGGCCAGTGTGTGCTGGTTCTGCCCGTGCAGCTGGCAGGAGCGGCCCTCTGCTTGTCCCGTCAAGTTCTGCAGGAGCCCTTAACACCAGAAGGGGAGGCTGCATGGTGTCTGGCCTCCAGTGTCCATGTCGGCAGGTGTGTTTCTTGACTGACTTATAAGATGCACTCCCCTCATCCACAGTGCCCTTGGAGAGCCTTTACCCCTGGCATCATCAGCACTGTAGTTACTGAGCTCTGGCTTCTCTGTACTACTAACTTCGCAGATGCAAAACTTCACTTTCCAGGTGTTTTTGTATTAGTCAGCATCCATCCTACCTTTTCAATTTTAAAACTGTATGCTTTGTGTTTTTCAGTGAGGCTGCCCTGCTGAGGGTCATGCACATTCTGGCCAGTGCCGCAGCCAAGGCGAACACCCGAGAGACCTGCGCTACTTTTAATAAATTCTCCTCCCCAGAGACCATGCATGTCAGCAGGCACCCGGGTCTAAAGAACGCTGCTGGTCTGATGGGGGTATGCACTTGACATTCCTCACTCCCAAAGACTTAATTAAATGCCGACGCTTCGAGGTAGAGAAGCCTAATCAGTATCACTTGAGGACTTGACTCCTGTGCGGTCCAAGGCTGTTTATTCTTTACTGTAGATCCTGAGGAGTTGCCATGGAAATGGGTACAGAAGAAATGTGAAATATTTGACGCTAAACATTGTTTGACAAATGTGATTTAGCCAACCCAATGGCACACATGTTTTATGATCTTATCTTGCAGCCAATTTAGAAAATATTTGAATTGTATTGATGTTTCCTTGTCTCGTTATTTGTGCAAAGGATGTGGGCTGTCTAAGTTTTAATGTACAAAATAAAGTGTCTGCTGCAGCGTTGTGAGTTTCAGTTGTTTATAGTCGACGAACCTATGCAATTTATCCAGTTCTACGTGACGGCAGAGCCCCCTTCTGACTGCATGGCTGCATTGTTGGCCGTTCCTGCTCACATGTGCAATCATGCTGATACAGCTGACTGGCTCAAAGAAGTCGCAATAGAGATTGTTGGGACAGCTGGCACAGCATAAACCTCAAGAGTAGGCCTATTTCTTTTCACTAAATGTCAAACAAGTGCATATTTTTGCACAACCTGCAAACTGTTAAAAGTTTAAATTTGACCTTTACCAAATGTGAAATCTTGTAGTGTACCTCTACTATCCTGTCTCGCTGACAGTCAATGCACCAGAGCCGTTCTGCACTGCAATACTTGCTGATTGGCTGTCGTATGGACGAATGGGTATTTAGCTCGCAGAGAGATCATTTTATTGTGTCTGGTAGGAGGTTCAACCGGGTACAACAGGCGCCTGTGGTTTGAATTGACGCGAATAATTATCGTCCCTGTTTAATTGTTATCGATGGGCCACTTTTTTATCGGTCTTGTGCCTTCATACTGGGTCGAATGACAACATTAATGTTTTTTATTTAACTTTTTTTTTTCTTTTTTCTTTTTTTTAAACATTTCGTTATAACGTCAAACGGCGGCTTCAAGTTAGAATTAACCACCAGGATTTCAAAACAAAAGTGGGGAGGTTTCCACTATTGGATACACGTTCACGTAAGTAGGCTACTGACAGGACCGTAAAATCAAGATGATTTTGAATTACGTGGAATATTATCAGACTAGGTGGTATTGTATACAAAATCTTCCTTTGTCTGTTAAGGGTACGTTTTATTTTGAAACCAAATTTGACGTTCCTAATTCTGACAACTTGACATGCATTGCCAAATCGCAACTCGCTGTTCACTGTACGTTAGTCTTAATTTCACGGCATATTTTGACAAAGACGGGGAAATGAATCATGCTTTACTGTAACTGACTGATAGCAATTTAAACATGACACTGCAGGTTAACGTTAGCGTCACTCAGCGCCTTAAACGTGCGGGAAACGACCATTTGAAATAATTTTGCTATTTTACATTTGAAGGTAAGTTGTGTTGATGGAGAGAATAATATGTAACTAACGTTAATGGCTTTGCATGAGTTATATTGCCAAATCTTTCTAACGTTACTATTTAAGCTCTCGCTCGTTTGTAATTCTTTGTCTTCCACATGACTGTCGACCTGTTAAAGACGCATAATGTCGTTTAAATGTTGACCAACCACTTTATTATTGTGTATTTTGTAACGTTATGTGATTGCGACCAGCGTGAGAGGAAGTGTATTCCATGGTCGAGTGTTACATAATAGGGGGAGGAGGGGTGGGGGGGTTGTTGCTGCTGCTGCTTCAGCTGAGAGTGAGATGTGCTGCCTTCATGGAACCGCTGCCTCCAAAAAATATCCGAAGCACGGGTTGAACATACACAACTGGCCGAAACAAAAAAATAATGACATGGTTCGAGGAAATTTTCTTTGAAAATGGAGACGTGATCTTTATCAAAGTTGAAGAGCTCTGGTACTCATAATGGAGAGTACGGAGCAGTATTGTCATTCAGAGTCAACTATAAGAGGCGGTCTAGCTAGCTGATCATGTCCACGGTTGATTTAGCCACCCATGGAAGAACGCTACCTGTTCTTGGATTTGCATTTTGACCATCAGATAGGCCTACAGTAGATAGGCCTATAGTCCCTGTGGATGACACAGGAGCACACGAAAAAGTAATTTGAGAAGGACTATTGTAACGTTACCTGTAGATCTGGGCGATATGGAGTAAAACAACAATATTTTTGACCAGATACATCGATGTCGATATTGCAGCGATATTGTAGGGTTGACTATATTGGTGCTTTTACAAAATATTAACACAATGAGAGTTTTGATACAAATTCACCAATCATGTGGATACAGTGACTAAGTGGGTAAAGGCAAATAATAAAATAGCTAGTAGGTCTGGTAAGTTTATAAAAATACATAAATTTAGTGTAATGCAGCCTTTATATCGATATATTGCCCAGCCATACCTGTATGCATCATAGGGTAACTGGCTGTCTTGTCCCTATTCACATTGCCTCCTAAGGCACATGATTTAGAGTGAAATACAATATCAGATAGATTGAACCATGCATGGACAGGATGTTCTTTAAAACATATAAACCCATACCAATGTTGAACCACATATCATTTATCACTTATTATTTATGTAGGCCTATTTGTTAATTTTGACGCCCTTACTCAGGACATTTATTTAAATTCTTAGGCATTTCTCAAAGGCCATTAGCAACATGTAAAGACATGCAAAGCCCATTTTGGCTGCTACACCTTTAAGATTTTTATGGGAATAAAATAATCTTGAACCCTAGCCTAAACAAGCTGCAGCAGTCTTGTAAAAACATGAATTTACTACGTGCTCCATGTCTCTGCCTGTTAGTTTAACAGGCTGTTTATCTCTGTGGACTAAAAACAACACATGGCCCTTGCATTTCATTGGCTCCATGTAAATACACGTGCACACACATGTACACATATGCATGAGAACAGTGGGAAAGTTGTATACAAATGGGCTTATTTGTGATGTTTTTTTTTTTTCTTGCGATTTCTTATGATGTTAAACAAAATTCTATACATGTAGAGTTTTGGCACTGTGTCCGGTTACCTGTCTCTTTTCAGATATATGCAGTAGATATCTAAGTCCTTGTGGATGACACAGGAGCACACACAATTGGAATTTGAGGAGGACCATTGTAACGTTACCTGATTGCATCATAGGGTAACTGCCTGTCGTGTCCTTATTTACACCACCTCCTAAGGCACATGATTAAGAGTGCAATACAATATCAGACAGATTGAACCATGCAAGGACAGGATACATTTATGTTCTTTAAAACATTAAGCTATTCCTCTTGAGTACATATACTCGGTATAATAGTGTATACCTGTAACTGCAGGAGCATCAAGGACAGGCTGAGGCTGTTTACTATTGTGGGTACGCACATGATGTCACCGTGCGTAAGATGCCTCGGTTACAACCCCCAAAGATAAATACACAGCCATTGTGGATTCACGTGGGTAAAGAAAACATTGGAAACACTATTAAAATGGTACAAAACTGTTATGCAATCGACTACACAAACAGGTTAAGAAAGAACTCAGGAAAATGTTTTTTACACACTGCCCAGTATTAAAGAGAAGAGGAGCAACACAATACGTTTTAAAAAGCTATGTAGCATTACCAGAACAGAGTGTTTTTATTGAAACTGTGCTTCTGAAAAAGTGATGTCAGTGCATACCATCTAATCAACTCTGTGGTTAATTTTGTCATTTAAGGCATTTCAATGATGGTGCCCTCAAAATGTGCATTCATTTCTTCAAGTGACACCAGTAGAAGCAAAAACACTGGCAATATGTCACTTTCTAAATACAAAGCAAATGGCAATATTCATTTATATATTCTTTTATTATTTTGCATCTAAAAGATTTTGTAAAAAGAAAATGTTCTATATGGATGGCCATTAGAGTCCGGATCCTATCCCAGCATGCAATGAGTGATCTGCAGGGTACAACGGGGCAGGTCACCAGTCCGTCACAGTGCTAACACAGAGCTCTATCTCATGAGAGCAAAACATTTTTGTTTGTATGCTGTCAATTTCTGGCATTCAGAGACAATCTATCTACTCTCATGTATTCTCTTATTAGGGTCCAGTATGCAGAAGGAACAACCTTGCTTGCGCGAGAGCAGTCCTTGCGCTACATCCAGCAAGAATGCTAAAAATAAGAGCAACAGTATGATTCTGCTGGCAATGCGTGGTACTAAAGACGCAGACAACTCCAGTGGTACGGGCTCCCGCTGCAGTTCAGAAAAAGACTCTGGTTACTCTGGTGAGTAAATGTGGCAAAAATGTAACCAGACAATTTGCCAACTTTTATTCTCTTCAGCTATTTCCCATATATCTTTACAAGTTAGCTCAGGCAGTGATATACTATAAATGTAAAGCATGTTCGTCCCTCCTCTCTTCTCCTTTTTGTAAACATCAAGTACATTTTTGCATATTTTGACATAATGTAGTTGGACACAGCAAGGTGGTATGAAAAAATGCCACAATAATGGCGCTTACCCACTGCTAGTACCAGCTCTGCTCGGCTCGGCTCGACTTGGCCGCAGTGCCCCGTCCTCCTTTTTCCATTGCAGATTTAGTACCGCCTCATGCGTGAGGCGAGCGTGGCTGGTCGTCATAATGACACCGTAGGAAACTGCCGTGACCTAACGCGACACACACAGAATATCAAAGGTGTTTTGTTTTTGATTCTCGGCATGTGGCTGTTGCCACAGCCAGAAGACACATTTCGTTTCAAAATAAGCTGGAGGCAGCAAAAGAAAACACCACTGGCTAAACTATTTAAAAATGGCGGGTTTGTTCAGGACACCCCATAGACAGTGAAAGAAATGGACACAGCAACGCCATTGACTTCGACGGAGACCAATGGAAGCGAATTAGAAGCACTTTTCCGGTGATGGCTGAGCGTACTGCGCAGCTGCTGCTCAGCCTCAAACTGAGCTTGACGATGTAGATGTGACGTGAGCAACCTGTCTGAAATTTGTAAGTCTTCTGGTAGCTGTGCCAAGAGAAATCTGAATTATTCCGAATCTTGTGGATAAAGTGGATCGTGGATAAATGTTACTTGATATGAATTCACTTGCCACATACCGAAGTATTTCCAATCCATCAAACGTGAAATATTTTAAATATCTCCCTTGACTGTATGCCTCCACGGGGGCCATAACATGAGACACAAGGTAATGGAGCCTTTTATACGTTGTCGTGTTTCTTTAGAAATAAACAATGGACAAATAGAGTCTTTAAACGCTTCATATGTAAACTTACTCGCTGTTAAAGTGACGCCAACATGAATGGCAGTCAATGGAATGCTAGTGGCAGGTGATGGCTTGTTAGCCTCAGAATCTCCCCATAGGAGGTACGCTTTCCGGATGCTCGCTTACCCCCTTGGGACACCCCCGTCTGACACCAGCAATGATGACGCAATGATTAGTGACGATTCTCTCCGACCAATCAGTAGTCTGCAGGTTTTCACGTAACCTTTTGGTATCGTCTCAGCTCGCTTGGAACCTCGATGGAGGTGATACTAAAAAAAGTACCTGTTAGCTGGTACCAGGTACTTTTTTCATAATGGAAAAACAAGAAAGGCGAGTAGAGTCGAAGCGAGTCGAGCAGGTACCATGTAATGGAAAAACGCCATAACACTACCAAACTATGTCACAAAAGTTCAACTATCTCTTTGAGCATGGCTTCAGCTGTATTAGCATGTATTTTTCTTTTTTTTTACAACTTTTTCTGCAGACGGCTCAGACTGGCACCAGACAGATGTGGAGGACCAGCGGAGCAACAAAAGCCAGTCCAGAGGCAGCGAGCATGCAGAAACTTCACAGCCAGGTCAAAACAAAGACGTTGGGCAAGGGAACCCTGGGAATCCTACCCTGATGCCTGCAGGCCGCGAGCTTCCACCCATCTACATCACCAACAGCATGGTGCTTAACCAGGTAAGACAGGTGTAGGTGCAGACAGTGAGGTTAGGAATACACACTATTTCTCTGTTGAAAATGGTTCTCTTAAACTGTAAGTGTAAAAGTAGAAAATGAGGTACTGTGCAACAGAGCCCCTGCACAACATAGCAGAGATGAGAGACTGAGGCAAGTAGAGAGCTGAAATTTAATGAATGTAATACTCTCACTTATTTTAGTTGGAGTGTAGACATTTTTTGCATCCATATGTGGCAGAGTGATTATTTTCTGAAAAGGGGCTTTTACTTGATTCCTTCTTCCTACCTGTCCCACCAGCCGGATATGATCCAGAAAAGAGGTCAGCTGCCCTGGAGAAATGAAAACAGGGAAACCAGCAGTTCTGGTGCTGCCCATATGATTCTTTTCCAGCAGCCTAGTTTGTTGCCAGCCAACCTCCAGCACCAAAAGCCCTTGTCCCAGATGTCCAATGTGACAGGGAACAAAATAAATGGCACTTACCTGCCCATTCTCAACTCCTACCCACGCATTGCACCACACCCCAGCAAGAAGCCACTTGATACATTTTCATGGAATGATCAATCCCAGAACCTGAGCAAGAGGGTGTGCACAGAGCACAAGAGTGATGACACACCTGTGACCAGGAGTCTACCCGAGCAGCACCTTTATAAGCATCCCAAATTAGCAGTCTTAACGTCTGAGCTGCCATGTTCCTCTTCAACCAGAGATAATCAATCGTCCTCCAGTCCTACTACTGTCCCCTCGAGCCAAAGCTCCCCATCTGGGTCTGGTCTGTACACTACATCCTCCATCCTCACAACCAGAGATCTTCCAAGAAACAGCACCACCAGTATTCGCCATCGCCGTTTCCTCAACACAGTAGAAATCCTCAGACAATCGGGTCTGCTGGACATTACACTGCGCACGCAGGAACTGCTGCGCCAGAGTAACGCCACCGAGTGGAACATTGCCCAGCTCCGCCAGCACACAGAGCTACTGTACCAGGCCGCCAGCAACCCCAGCGGCAGCCTGAGCGGTATCACAGCCTGGCAACATCTGCACCGAGCCATGGCCGAGTCTGGCAGTTATCCCAGCCTTAAAATCCTGCAAAATGTACAAATCCTGTGTCATCCAGATTCTTCCAGTCAACCAGTGAGTATTTCCACAGGTAAAGCCAATGAGCCACTGGCTGCTGAGAGCTCCGAGGTGCCACCGTCTCGCCTTCTCACTACTCTACCTGACCCAAACTCAGAACAAGGCAGGGAGCTCAAGGGCAGAGATAAATCTTCAGAGAACATCACCTTTATGCTTCCTGACAGTTCTACCGGTTAGTACAATCTGCACTGCCTTTAAAGGGAGAGCAAGTACTCAGGGATATTTTTGGATTTTATGTGTGGCTTTAATAGTTTATCCCTGGTTATTTAAACCTAGTTTTATAGGAATTTTGCTAAATATCTCTGCAGGCCAATGGGAATCATACAATGACTCAAGGTTAGTACTTATATGTACATGCTGCAGTACAAGTTTTGTTTCCAGTTGCCTAACATGCTTCACCTGAATTAAGTGTTCTGAAAGCTGATCCATCAATTCACTCAAGTGCAATTCAGTGCCCAGGTACCATCTTATATTACCACTGCAGACTTTATAGAACCACACAGATGAGCAGAGGGTCACTGCTTGTGAGTCACTTAAAGGATTATGTCAAAATAAAATGTGTTTACCTGGGAGGCAGAGGAAATTGGCATACACACAAGTGGCCATACAGTATATGTACTTCAGTGATGGTTGTGTCGCTGTCTCGCCAGACCAACTTCATTCAGGGAAAAGATGAATAAATCCATTTCCTGGTAGATAAATGTTGAGAAAATTGTTTCTTATAACCTGCTGTACTAGAGAGAGAGAGAGAGAGAGAGAAAGACCCAGTAGTCTCCAAACAAGGTGATGAACAAAATTGGTGCCTTCAAAATGATACAGCTGATCCTAAAGGCTCCCAGGAAAATGTCACTTTAAGCAAACTCGTAGCACTTGAGGCACAACTGGTCACTCAGTGCTGAACAGAAAATCTCTCTGTAACATCACAAACTGCACTAACATGGACTGCTGTAAGGACTTCTATCCAAATGCTCTTCAACAAAGCCTTAAAAACTTTTTTTCACTGGTTACTTTTTGCATTACCAGGGCACACACGTTGTCACAGGTTATCATATATTCATTTTACAAATACAGCACACATCTTATAATAGTGTAGGAATTCAAACACATACTATAAATTCAACACAGCATCTCCAAGTTGATCATTAAAACCGTTTCCTCTCATGCAGCAGCTTTGTTGTCCGTTTTTACTTTAATGATATTCTGGGTTTTTTGCATCAAGCCTCTAATTCTTGGTGTTTATGTGGTCATCTGTTTTAGTCAGAGATGGAGAAACGTTTAATTATGAGTTTGAGAGAGTTTAAGTATAATGCCTAAGTGGTCATAAGCATGTGGTATGTGTATGATTTGTCATATATTTTTCTGTGCTTGTGCATATGACAGACAATGCAATTCGCAGATTTTTTTACAGTGTATGTTATGTAATTTTAAGGTATTTAAATAAAGCAATATTATGAAGAAGAGACTTTGTCTGTGTGTCATATGAATCTTTTCAAATTGAGCCTCATATTATCATATGTTTCTCCAGTGAGTTCACATGGCCTTTAATTAATCCAGCTGATACCATGGAAACTGAAAGGACTCATCAAGGTTGTGATGTACATGTGAGAGGTGCATGTGCTTGACTGTTTCCTGCTCCTGAAACTGAAAATAGTTTCCTTACCAGTTTGCTTTTTCCATTGAGCTCCATGGTGACAGAGAAAACTCATATCT
This sequence comes from Gymnocephalus cernua, assembly GCA_023631565.1. NCBI lineage: Eukaryota > Metazoa > Chordata > Actinopteri > Perciformes > Percidae > Gymnocephalus > Gymnocephalus cernua. The sequence continues at coordinate 27,464,309 of CM042430.1, forward strand.
CGGGACTCACTGGACAAATCTTTTTAAATTTGGCATAAACGTTCACTTGGACTCAAGCATGAAGTGATTAGATTGTGAGGTCAAAGGTCACCTCACAAAATGCATTTTCGGCCATAACTCAAGAATTCTTACGCTAATTGTGAGAACATTTCACACAAATGTCTAATAGGATAAAATGATGAAGTGATGACATTTTATATCCCAAAGGTCAACTTCACTGTGACATCATAAAACACTTTTTTGGCCATAATTCAACACCATGACTCGGAAACAGAAGGGGAGACTGTGACCATATTTCACATTTGGTCGGATTCTGAATTGGTGACACTAATCTTGGGTGCCCACCTTGAAGCTGTGGTGACTGTATAGATCGTCTGTGCTGCCGGGTTGAAGATGTGTGTGAAGCATCCATGTTTAGCCAAGAAATACACTTAATACCTTTTAAATGATCTCAAAGTCTTCATTACGTATATAAGTCTGAACAGACATGGATGTAAACTGCAACTTGACTGATTGGCGATGGCGTACAACGCCAAGGTGGAAATTCTAGTTATCCTTTTGAAATAAAGGCATGATTTTGTTATGACCAGAAATTATAATAAAATTAAAATTATAAGTATGTTGTTGTCGTCACTGAGACTCTTGAAGAAGTAAGAAGTGTTTCCTCTGATGCATTTTCAATATATATTTCTAGGATCCCTTGAAATATCAACAGCATTTTGTACAGTTATCAGTCATTTATTTTAGACTTGGCGGTAGATTAGTTAAAATATTAATGTTTTTATTTGAATTCAAATTAAAAAATCACTGCAAAAATATCACTTAAATATCCCAAAAAAGTGTTTTCTGTATGTTAAACACAGTTTGTTCTGTTTTATTCAGCCTGGGACATTCACAGGAGGAAGCTGCTCTCATAACTATTTCCTCAACACTTGCAGTGAAAGCTACCATGAAATAGCTGAAGTCAATCACATTGTGCGTGTCTTTGACCTTTGGATTCTAAACAAGAAGCAAAGGAAGTAATATCACAATCAGTAACCAACCCGCTTAGTGCCCAGTCGTAGTTGTTGTAAAAAATAATGCAGGAACAAAGAGTTTCGCATCATTTAATATTTCATATCAACAGGTGTTGCAGATTTCCCCCTTCAATGTGCTGTAGCTCAGTTTCTCTCTTTTGGGTCAGTGAGCAGTCAGGGTCCGGTCGGCACAGATGATGGAAACGCTAAGAAATTGAAAGAAATATTTATCAATAATTTGTAGTAAGTAAATATGTAAAACAAGAGCTCTATCACATTGTTTTGAGGTGGTTGCATAGTGTGTTAATTGCATCGTTGCAGTGTTGAAACAGCTCATATAATCAATATCACTAATACTGCATGTTGGCAGTTAGATTCTTTATTTAGGCACAAACTAAGGAGAATGTTGTTTGTACTCTGGAAATCAACATTATTTGATTATTAAACCTAAACATTTCACACTTTTATAGACCCTCACTCCAACATCATAATAAAAATAATAATAATCGTAATAATAAAACTAAAAACTACATCTCATCTTGTAGATGAAATATGCGACGTGACTTGTCTGTAGAATCTTTTCGGCATTTCATAGGAAGCTTGAGTCATTTTGCCGGACTCCTTGAAGGGTACGAGTATATGGAAAAAATCTGTTTAACTACAGACATAGCGTAAATTGCTCTTTTGCTTCTTTTTTTAAGATTATTTTTGGGGCCTTTTTAGGCCTTTATTTTCATAGGACATGATAATCAATGCACTCATTATATAACATATACACCATGACATTTGTTGAATTAATTATCATAATCAATTACACAGTTTAGCCACCTGAGTAAGGTTCCCAGTCCCAGTTCCCAGTTTATACAGCGCCCATCCCGGCACTAGCAGAATAGAGGAGAGGGCCAGTAGCCAGCCCAACACGTATGCCCAGGTTGGGTACACATACCAGCGGTTAAAGGTCAGCGGCTGGTACTCAACTAAAGAACATATAAAAGAGCCCTGAGAAAACAATAAAAGAGAGATTCAGTATTTGTCTGGCCATTTCGGTGTAGAAATGTCATCAATAATCCAAAGGATACAGTAAAGTGTAAAGGCATTCAGGTGTTCATGCGGATAAGGACCAAAGCTGTGGGATTATTCATTATGTAACACTGAAAGCCGACTCACCAGTGAGACCAGTGGTGTGAGGTAAAGCCAGCAGATTTTAAAGAACGGGTTGGCATGCACACCTGTCATGTCCTTGATGATGCCAAACAACCGCTCTGCCCCTTTATAGGAGAAGAGGTTGTATGATCATTAGGCCTATATAATGACCAGATCAGACTAGATGTATGTGAATGAAGATGCAATTTAAAGGGAAACTTCACTCATTTGTATACATAAATGGTCAGTTTTCTAGTAGTCAGGGATACTACTCAGCCCATGAAAACAGTTATATATCTTCTGTGGTTCTGGACGAGCTTTGTCAAGTCTGAGAAAATAACCTAAGTTATGCCATCAGGTTTTTGAACTGTTATGGGGAAATGTACAAACCAGAACCTTTTAGAACACAAGGGACTAAAGTCAAGATATGTCAGTATCTGCTGCATTGATTCAGATTTTTTTCTTTTAATATGTCCTTTGTGAGTCACCCAAATTTATTTAGGTCCAATATGAAATTGCTGGAGTGCCCATTTAAAAATGGCATACCTACCAAATACCCATCCCAGTGCCAGGGTTTCAAACACACAGAGAAAGAGGATGCAGGCTCCGTTACAGGCGTAGTAGTCAAACATCTGGAACACAAACATTCCTCCCTGGAAACAACAGCAAAGACATTTTTGGACATGGGTTTATTTATTTAAATTTATATGTCAACCTCAGATGCATGGAAGCCTATTCCTGCCACTTTTTTATCACATCATTACTATATATCAACTTATATGTTGTAATAATTGAAATGTCTAAAGCTGAAAGCATCTTGTTATATATATATATATATATATATATATATATATATATATATATATACCCTGCCATTGTGGATTAGTAAAAAAGAAATGTAACAATGTAACACAAAATACTGACCTCAGTGATCATGACCAGCTGAGAGAAGAAGCATGTGAGGCAGAAGAGGAGGAGAAGACCTTCCCGCCGGCCTGCCCTGCGCATTACTGTGGGAAACAAATCTATGATAGATGTCATCACCACCTCCATGGCAACAAACTGTACAGAGAAAAGACAAGACAGAATAAGTACATTTCCATATGTGAAATTGTTCTTCCACAAAGAGTTCATCAAGAGGACATCTTACTTGTGTGTCCAGACCCAAGAGAATGAGCATGACAAAGAAACAGATGGACCACAGTTGGGGAAGAGGCATCATGGCTACAGCCTGAGGGTATGCAATGAACGCCAAGCCTGGACCTGGAAAACACCATAGACTTTTCACCGTCTACTATCTGTCTTTTTTTTTTCAACCAATTTTGCATCAATGACTTTGTGAAGTAAAAGTGATATACATCCAGATGGCAATGCAGTGGAAATGTCATTCATAAACACATAAATGACAACCTCCTAAATCTGGCAAGATGAAGGGAACTGGGGAAGTTGCTGGAAATCACAAAGGGGTCGTTTAAGATACACCAGGAAGAGAAGAAACATTGTCGCACAACATTCTACAGAATTGTTGTCACTGAAAAAAATAAGGCCTAAGTGGCAGCTTAATTTTTGTGACCATTTACAGTTTTTCTTCATGGTTTTTAGTGTGGAACCAAAACAGAAGAGAATTGTGAATTAAAAATAAAAGCAGACTGAATACCATTTACACAAGCCACAAGAACAAAATCACACTGAGTGAATGTAATATTTGATATCTTGAAATTCCTGATTATAATTAGGCCTATGTTTATTATATTGTTAGATCATAGGTTTGTGTAAATAAATATGTACACATGTACCCTCATATGAGATTTATCAGAATTAATCTGAGCACTAAATGACTTCTAGGAAATAGACTGTGTCTGCTGATGATTGAAGGACTGTAGCTTGTTAAATAGTAAATATTTGGGTAGAGAAGAGACGAGATACGAGAGTGAGCAACATGAGCCCAGTTCAGGCCTAACTATAAGGACATGAGTAAAAATGTGTGTGTGCTATAGGTTTTTGTACACTATGAGTACGTGCACACTAGCTTGGGGCTGAGTAGACCCTCCTCCTTTGGAGGCAAAGCGAGACTAGTTATGTAAATGTCCTTGTCGTGTCTATAGTTGTCCTCAAGATGGCAGCAAAGATTTTACCCATTGTGGACTAGTGGTGGAAGAAGAACTCAGGACCTTTACTTACAAATACAAAAATGTTAAATACTCAATTACCAGAAAGCGTCCTGCATTTAAAATCCTATTTTAGTGAAATTACAGAAGTATTTTCAGCAAAATGTACTTACATTAACACAAGTAACAGTACTCAGTAAAATGTCTGTATGTCCCTGTAACTGATGCATTGTACTTGACATTTGATTGATGTGTGAGCAGCATACTACAGTTGTAGCTGGTCAAGGACAAGCTTATTTTAACACAGTTAGTTGGGTCCCTTGGTTCCCAACCTCGGTTTCGAGCCCTTCTAAAGGGTCACAGGATAAATCTGATTGGTTGAGAGATGATTAATGGGAAATAAAAGACATTTCTGTTTTCAGTTTTTGCACATTTCTCTTTTTTTGAGAAATATTACAGAATTTGACCTCTTATTAAAAAAATATGAGCTTCATAATTATGTTTGTTATGTAAAATGTTAATCAGTAAAATATGTCAATACTTGTCAAATAAATGTAGTGGAGTAAAAACTACATTTCCCTCTGAAATGAAGCAGAAGCATAAAGTAACATCAAATGGATATACTCAAGTACAACAAGTAGCCTACCTACGTTTTAAGTATATGTACCCAGTTACTTTCCACCATGGTCGTGGACTAGCTAGCTATGCTTGGGAGTGTAGGAGGTGTGCATCTCATACTACTGTATAATGATGGCCATGTGGTTACAAAATGTCAAATATCATCATCTGAGGCTAAGGGTTTATATTGTAGTTTAAAAAAAGAAAAGTCTGAGGCTGTAAAAAGTGCCATAATGGTGTACAACTCTTAAAAATGGGCACAGGAAGACGAGGTTACACAGTTCTGAATATCTGTGGTTGTTTGCATTACCTGACTCTGCCACTTCTGCAATGGGGACACCTTGCTCATGAGCCATGAATCCCAGTACAGAGAAGACTGCAAACCCAGCCACCACACTGGTACAACTGTTCAGCAAACACAGCCACAGACAGTCTCTGCAAAACACATGTGCATACTCTATGAATTCATAGCATGTAGTTGATCATTTTTTAATATGTCATTGTGTAGCTCTTTTCCACTGGCGCGTTTGTCAGAAAAATTGAGCATCAAGCTCAGTCACACATTGACAAATACTTACTTGTAGCAGTTGTTGTTGTAGGTGTTATAGCTGCCTAGCACAGTTAAGGAGCCCACACCCACACTGTATGAGAAGAAGATCTGAGCCCCAGCCTCCATCCAAACCTGTTCCAACAAAGCAACAGTTAGAAAATGTGTCCATCAACTCTCCACTGTTACAGTATATCATGAAGCTCTTACCTGTGGGTCTGTGAGTCGTGAGACTTCAGGCAGAAGGTAATACAGTACTCCTTGTAGAGCTCCAGGGAGAGAAAGTCCACGGATCAAAAGAATTACCAACATCACATAGGGGAAGGTAGCAGTAAAGTACACCACCTCGGAGAAAAGTAGTTAAAAGCATATAGAAATATAGTGTATACACTTTACCACAGTATTAGGGCTTATATAAATACCTTTCCTGTAGACCTGACCCCTTTCCAGATACAAAAGTAGCAGATGATCCACATTGTAATGAGGCACAACAGCACCTCCCACCTGATGCTGCCTATTTCCTCAATCCCCCCTGAGATACCCAGCACTCGTCGTCTACAAGGGAAAAAGATGGGCACAAATGTTTTATTGAGACTCATTAGGACTCATATTGGCATATTTAAAAGAACCTAGAGGCTTCATTTGTTCATCCACATCGACATACTCCCAGAACTCTGTGGCAGCAGAGGTTGAGTTCGTCTGATTTGTCCATTCAAAGGTTTTGTTTTGTGTTGAAAAGTCTACGCAGTCATCTAAAAAGGATAGTGAGAAAAAAATGTATACTTATAATCACAAAACAGATGTATGTCTTCTGTGGCTCTAGGAGCCACAGGATTGTGGAGATAGATCTGGCAATGCGAGACTAGGGGGAGGTTTCCAAAGTCTGAGAAAATGATCTTGCTTTGGGCTTGAGACTTCAAATGTTTAACAAACAGCCTGCATTACAAGCTATTGGTGTGGAGTTTAAAATATGTGGGGATTTACCAGGCAGGGAGAGTCTAATGGAAGACAATACATTTGGGGAATGTAGGATCCAGTGTTTCTCAAATTTGACCCATATTAGGGGGTAAAAATCAGGACACCTCTGCGGCTTTCATTTTGACCATTATTTTTTAAATCTGTCTCAGTTGCTATTATAACATCAGTACAGTATGCAGATATTAATATTTTGTTATACAAGTCCACCTTAAGACATGTGACAGCTTCCATTTTACCTGTGTTCCAGTAATTGTTGCAGCTGGCCCAGGGAAGCTGTGAGCTGAAGGAGAATGCCAGATAGAGCAAAGCCCAGGACAGAATAATGATGTAGGTCATACAGCTGTAGAGCAGGATCAGCTGCCCACCATAGCCGATACCTGCGGGGCCACATTTCTGTTATAGACAAACATTACAAAAACCTTCTTCATTTATCCATTGCCAAGGGTCAAGCAGGCTGACCAAATGAATTACTAAAACTGCTTTCTCACTCTGAAAGACTTATTTTCCCTCAATATAAATATATATATATATATATATATATATATATATATATATATATATATATATATATATATATATATATATATATATATATAAAAAGAAAAAAATATATAGTAAAAAAGCAAAGTAAAAAAAGAAACACTTAATATTCTCTCATTTTTAGTCAAACTACTATGGAAATGACAAAAAAAAACAGGCTACGTCTTGTGTGACAGGAGACAGTACTTTGAAGTATGAAATGTCACTTGATTTAACATTGTACATGCATTTTTGTAGCTAATATTTTCATAAACATCAACAATCCTTCGTAAACTTTTTTTCACATATGCAGAAGTCCTATAAACAGACTTGTATGTGTAAAATCGGTGGAGTTTCACTTTAAAATAATCATTCTGCAACATAACTGAAACATTTCAAGGGCAGTGGCTATGTTTTTAATATAATACATTACATTTATATTATTTTAATTTTTTTTCTCCTTGGAATAAGGGTCACAGAGGCCATGCAGTTTTTAGCTTGTCAATGTTTGCCCTGTACTGACATCCATGACAGAGCTCTGATATGGAGGGAACAATGTGTCTTTTACATGTTAAGTTGACATTTGCTCCATTCAGTTGTAGAGTGGGTAATGTGTTACTGCCTCAATGAAACATTGAACTACCTTAACTGTAAAAAGAAACTTTCCCACAATGGTAAAGGAGCCATTCATGAAACTACCTGCTACACCTAGTCAATATTCAATCTACAATAAAGTCCTAAACCGCATACCTTCTGCCAGTGGACATAGCTTCCTCCAGCAGGTGATGCCCCCCTCCTGGGTGTACTGGCCTATAGTCGTCTCCAGCAGGAACAGGGGTACGCCACATGTCACCACAAATACCAGATACGGCACCAGGAATGCACCTGCATTTGCAAAGTATACAACAATAAATGCATGTACTACAGATTTTGGGTAACAAGTAGGGGACTTCATAGTTGCTTACCCCCTCCATTTTTGTAGCAGAGGTAGGGAAACCTCCACACGTTGCCCAGGCCAACAACATTTCCTGCCACAGCCAGGAGAAACTCCACCTTACTGCCCCAGTGTCCTCTCTCCTCCACCTTCGAAGCACCTTGTTCTGTTACACATTTTTTATTCAACATTCCCAAAAAGCTCAGTCTCAGCCCAATTGTCCTCTAAACCTACTACATGATTTGTGCCAAGGTCTTCTCTGCCTTTATATCCACTAGTCTACTGATTCTGTCTCATCTAATGAGCAACTGCCTGACCAGTTAATTAGTCCTCAATGGAAATGTGAATTATCTCCTAGACATTTAAACACCTTGGCAAGAATGTTGTAAAGTCATTTTAAAGTCATTTTGAGGGCAGAAATGGCAAAGACTGGGGGTGACTAATACAATCATATTTTATCTGGCTTCAAATATGACCATCAGGAGTAACAAATCTGTGGCTCGGATAAGGTTTTCTAACTTTATTTTCACTGTGATGTTCAACCAATGTTTGCACGTCAAGTAGTTTAATTATTCCAATTTGTATATCTTCATCATCATTTATATTTATTGTGCTGTATCTGTTCTTACCTGCTGCTGCATTTCAGCTCACATCCAGCCTGATACATTGACTACAAAGGTGATAATAACCCCTGTATGATAAAGAAAAAAATAATCTTTTTTTATTAAAGTTTCTATTTTCACTTTTTCTTGGTGACTAAAATATGCTGTGGATGTGTATAAGACTGTAACAGTCACACTGTGCATGGTTGTTAATCTCTTTTTATGACAACTTCCAAAGTTGCTTTATAACTAGTGTCCATTAGGTCTGCCAAAATGTCTGATTTCCTTGCTGAACAAGTGCTGTCCAAATTCTTCCCTCCATGGCAGTAATATATTCTGTGTGATATCAGATGTTATAGGCCCCAGAAGTTACATCTGCAAATAATTATTGTTATAGTTATTGACAATCATTAATTCTTTATTCAGTGCACCATCTTTACAAGTCACAGTTGCTAACACAAACTCAGCACTTAAGAATGACTTCCTTGCATGAGGGAAAGATATTTGAAACTACATTCTTTTTCAGTTTTATTTGTCTCTGTCGTCCAAAAAGGAACACGTTTAGTATTTTTTTAGAATCTGGAATCCAGTGATCAACACGTAGATTAGTTTGGCCTGCAAAACATTTGTAATCACATCGACCTAAAGCAGAGAAGACCAGAGCAGAACCAACAACAGGGAAAAAACGCCTCTGAGTGTAATCTGTCTAGCTCCATTGGTTTCTATACTCCTGTCTCTTAGCTGCCTCTGCTGGCCAGATGTTAGATGGCAGCGCTTCATGTTTCCAGTTGCGTCCCACACTAGAAGCTCAGCCTGGGCAGAGCAGCAGCTGGACGTGTACCTCACCCACAGTAGCTGAGATGAGCTCGGTGCCCATTCAGATACATTCAAAGGTGGGTCTCCTTTCTCTAATCTGGCTTTGTGGCGGTGGTGATGGTGGTGGCCTCCACTGGTTGTCTTGTCCCCATGTGCCTGTTGGTCGGGCTTGGCCTCTCCCAGGCTGTCCTCTGTGGGTGGGGGGCTGTGGAATAAAGTCAGAATGCCTTCACCCTTCTGTAGCTGGAGGGCAGCGAGCCCAGAGCGCCCCCTGTCTGACACGACCAGAGATATGCTCCAGTTAGACTCGTTACAAATGGAAGGACAGGTAGACTGTACTCGCGCTGCGGAGCAGGAAGGTGGGGACGTGTCAGGATCCTACAAGAAAAAGAGGAAGTGATGTCAGTTGTACATAGAAAATTCAATGAACAGAGTTTAAGATGATTAAATGATCTGTACGTACAAAAAGATTCCAATAAAAACAGACTCCAAATGGACTATATCGTATCAGTTTTTTAGTCAATGCTCACCGGGGGAACCACAGTCAAGTAGGCCACTGCGTAATTTGAGTCTAGAGAGTCAAGAGCGTGCACTGTGAGTGCAAGCGTGACAGTAGCTCCTGACTGAGCTGTGGCAGGAGTGAGGAGGTCCACCTGACCGCGGAAAGACCCTTGTTCGGCAACATGGAACCTGAGGGACAGACATTTTTCCGTAGGTCAAATTATAGTACTTCACTACAACAGTCCTCAAAAGGTACAAAATTGTCTTTTCTTATATTACATTAATACTTTAATCTTTTATATTTTTTGCTCTACCTGTGAGGTCCTCTCTTATGAAGATATCCATAGTCATCATTGGCACTCAGACTGAAGAGTCGGGCAGGGCCATGGTTCAGGATGTCAAAGTCCACCATTGTGCTGTGACCGGGTACCAGGCGAGGGACAGACAGCACCTGAAGAAATAGAGACACACAAACTATGACATATTGTCACAACAACGGCCAGTTGATTTGAGGTACAATAATGTAAATTTGGATAAATCAGAAAAGTTGTATGGAAAGCTGGTAAAGGAAAAGCCATATTTTGACATCCTTGAAAGGTAAGTTATTTTAACTCCAGCTGAAAATGGAGCAGTTTGGCTGTTATTGTGCAATAATTGAGTTTTGTCCACTTGGTGGCAGCAGAACAAGCTGTAAACCCAACACCAACATACAGTATTATAGTAGCAGAAGTGCATACATTAGTCTCCACTATCACCTGAGGAAAATACAGTATCTGGCTATTCAGCTGCTAAATGGTCTTCGACAGCATCTTCATCTGTTAGTCGCTAACTTTTCTGTCTTCCGTTTGGTGCTGTGCAGGGAGTGCCCAGTGGGTTTATCACAGCTTTTTTTTGCTGAAAACAGCTGCCTGTTGCATCTGGAAATGGCTGAACCGAAACAGTAAAGCTGTGGGCCATTAAATCAAAACAATGAGCTAAAAGATGCAGCCCATGTCTTGTTCAGCATTACCTGTATCTGAACGTGAGTGGGCTGAACCATCTCCGTGGAAACCCTTTCCAGCTTGTTTCCTCTGCTGTCTCGGCCTGTTAATTGAACACAAAAGGGAACTCTGGGAACAACCTCCACCCATCCCACCAACTCCGCTACAGAATAGGATGATGAAGAGGAGGATGAGTTCAGCGTCACCTGCTGGAGGCTCTTCCTGTCAGCTCCCAGCAGCGTCACGTGACTGAAAGATGCCTCCTCATCCGGAGCCAGGTCTGTCACAGCCAGCACCAGAAAGGCAGGAACACCTGGGAAATCAAATAATGAACAAGGCAGTTTTGCCAAATGGCAAGCACATTCCTGGTTGTGAGACCTACAGTACCGTACATTGTGACTGATACATCGCTAATTATATTAGGAAATAAATCACAATTTCTTACCTGCTACTGGACTACCCTCCACTCTGGCCAGACCTGGGTGTGTCTCATTGTTAACTGTTGCAAAGTAATACAGGAAATCTACACTGCTGTCACCTGGGGGTGCAGATCAAAAGACAGTTGCCTCTTTTCTCAGTTCAAGTGCAGGTAAATAAGAACTAATGTGTCTAACATGTTCTTTTTCTTTTACCTATCACATTGAATGTGAGGTGTCCTTCATTCTTGGCTTGGAGTTTCCACTGGCCTGGCTGTATAGGAGAGAGCAGGCTGATGCGGTACAGACCCTCAAAGCGCTCCAACTCTGCCAGAGGGCCCTCCTCACTCAGCAGAGACTGGCTTTGTTCTTACAAGGAGAGGAAGATTAACACTTGGTATTATGTTTTTTTAATCAAGTGCAAAGAAGAGTAATGGTATTGTAAGACTGTAAGAGCAAGTATAAATTGCAGTTGGAAAAATAAACTAATGCCTCGATATAGCTTCCATCAAGTGCTTATACCTTTGCCATACCTGATGGACTGGTAAGGATACACTCCGTCAGGATGCCAGTGACATGTAGTGTGACATTTTTTATTGAGCTGTCAACTCTGAAGGAATGGGAGGACATCAACTCTTGGTCACTTTCCACATGGAGGAGGGTCACCTGGAAGAGGAAGGAGAAAGAAAGTGCCTATAATCAATGTTTCTATAATTAAAATGGATCACAAAATGCAACTGTATGCCTGTATGTAAATATAATGAATTAATGCATTATAGAATATTTTAGTGTTTTTCAACTCATTGATTTTTTTTTAGGTTTACTGTTTTCCTTCTCCATCACAGCTCTCAACCTCATTTTAAGCTGCACCAGAAAGCTGTTTTCAGCACAAAAGCTAAAAACCTCTCTGTACACTACCTGCACAACAGATATGATTGACATAGGGTTGATATTTGGTTTGTACATGATAACTTTGGGTTAGCTGTTTGTGTTGATTATATGATAATTATGATTTAATCATTTGAGTTATGGAAAAGGGATAGGACCAGATTTATTGTAAATTGAGACTGTTACATATTTATGGTTATTTTAAATTATTACATGTTTGAAAATGAATTATTAAATCAAATCAAAAATCAATACTGAAGTGGGCAGCTAGCTGGTGAACATAGTGGAATATTTAGCAGCTAAAGAACAAGAGTTGGTGGAGATCAAAAACAGAGCCAAAAGGAAAAATAATATTAGACTTAGGTTCATCAGGTGAACAGACACACAACTCAAAATGAATGATAATGTTCCTGAATGTGTAAATATGCCTCTGTTGAACTGTAGTTTGTCATACTAACTTTATATGGTGAATGCATGTCAATTAACAGCTTATTTCCACCAAAAAGGGAAAACAGTTAAAAACAGGCACTCATTCCTACAGATGTGGCTCAGTTACTGGGACCCTTACAATGGGTTGCAAGATAAATCTGAAGGTTTGAAAGATAATTAACAAGGTAGTAACATTATTTTTTCGGACTTTCCTTTTTTTGCTTTTTTGTTGTGTTTTATTGAACAGTTTTTCCTCTTCGCGTCACAAGCCAAAACTGTTGGTGACCACTGATGCCTTCTTTGCCTTAAGAACCCATTCGATTTGGCTCAAATGTTTAAAGCTATAGTGCGTAGTTTCTGTCTGCCCCATGAGGAATTCTAAGTAATGACAACAAAATTGTCGGCGCGTCCACATGACACAAGCCCTTCCATGCTCCCACCCCTCCACCATGCAGTTGCTAGTAGCCAAGGAGGACACGGAGGATTAAAAAAACATGATGGACTCTTCAGAAGAGGTAATTATCTTCACTCAATTTTCTGTGAGCGAAAGTCGCCGGATGACATCAGGTTCTGAACATAGCCATACTGAGAAATACAGAGAGAGTTGTGTGGAGCTGATAGTCTTAATTAGCTTTGTAGTAACTCATTTGGCAATAGCTTGAATGTAACGGGCGTTCATTAATATAAAAAAGTTACGCACTAAAGCTTCAACATGTTGATGACCAGCAATACAAAGGAACTTGCTGCTGTACCTTGTCAGCAGCTGTGTTATCCTCCATTATCGTAGAGACCCCGCGGATGTCAGAGTTGGTGGTGAATATTGTCAGTCCTCCTGACAGGGAGGACAGGGAAGAGTAGAGCGAGAAACGATCAGGGGACAAAGGTTCACTCCTTCTCCTCCTTTTCCTCCTACTCTTCCTACTCCTCCTCCTCCTCATCTTCATTTTGCTCTCTGATGTGTAGTTGGGGTCTTCAGTTAGGAGAAAAGTCACCTGTGGGAAAATCAGCCCATAACCTGACCAGTGTTTGAGATATATATATATATATATATATATATATATATATATATATATATATATATATATATATATATATGTGTGTGTGTGTGTGTGTGTGTGTGTGTGAAACACTGAAGATATTATAGCTTTTATTAGAGAGGAATTTTTTAAAATAATCAAACCTCACCTTGCTCTGTTTCTCAAGTGCGAGGGCCTTCACCACATCAAACAAGTGGGCGTCTTTAGGGGAGGCATCCGTGAATACAAAGATCTCTGACAGTGGTGGACTGTGAGTGAGCGCCAGCTAAAAAAACACAAGGCAAGATGGGAAATTAGCTGCCATGTGTGCTTGTAATTCTCATATTGTACATGTGTTCACAAGAAGGAACATCTAAATTAACCTGAATAGCAGAGAGGCACATCTCTGGTTCATCTCCTCCTCCCAGCGCCATCAGGTTCTCCATGTGCTGCATAAACTGGTTTGGGTCATCGGTCTCATACACCGGTCCTACCTCTGCAGAGTACAGACGATAGAAATGATAGATAGCTCTTTAAGCAGAAATAACAGGAGATCCATAAGAATGGTAACCATCACATTGAACTATATAAGTATAGAGTGAAGAGTTGAAGCTTAATTTAATTTCTAAGACAAAATTGAGAGGCTTTTTTTAAATTGATAGGACAGCTGTAGACAAGAAAGGGGGGAGAGAGAGGGGGACGACGAGCAAAGGGCAGCAGGTTGGAATTGAACCCGGGCCACTGCAGTAAGGACTGAGCCTTGGTACATGGGGCGCACGCTCAACAAGGTGAGCTACCAAGGCTCCCCGGAATAGTTCAACATTTTGGGAATACACTTATTTGCTAACTTTTGCTGAGCGTTAGATGAGAAGTTTGACTTGTCTTTACGATAATGTTATATCATCACCTGGGTCATGGAAGGGCACAAGTAGAAAGGTACTAGGCTGCCCAGGGCTGCCGGCTCGGCTCTGGATGATGGAGTGGGCCCTGAAGCGAGCCGCAGTGATCTCCTCAAACATGCTGCCTGTAGTGTCCATGACAAACACCAATGCAGGGACCTGCTTCACACTGAAGAGCCTGTCGAAGGAAGTTTAGAAGGAAATAAAGACATACTTCATACACTCAACAGCTGAAAATCCTAAAATAATATGTTAGGTTGCTTAACTGAACAACTCCAGGGTTGAATACAACAAATTAACCAATTAAGGTGAGCTGATTTGGGGAAATACAATTGCCTGTAAAGCAGTTGTCAAAACCTACCTGAGAAAGGTTTTGTGGCCCACGGTGTCTCTGAGGTCTCTCAGCACACTCAGAGTGGCTTCAGTCGCCAAATTGGCAGCTTCCACATGGAGATAATGGTGAGGGGAGAAGAGAGGTGAGGTGCTGTCCTTGTTGATGCCCCCTTTGGCCCCGTTAAAGCGACTACTGTCCAGAATACCTCCATGACTACATTTGCCTGAAAAAGAAACACTCAGTATCTTTAATTCTTTATACAGTGAGTTTGAAAAGCATAAAAACAAAAGCATTCAACGGAAAAAGCTTTTTAATTCATTGTACTTATTCCTTTGCTTTTTTTGGCAGGACTGCAGCTGTTGGTGGCTGACGTTTTCTCTGCCATACCTTGAGGTTTTGTAGGAGAAGTGCTGAAGTAGCCAGTAGTGAGCAGCTGGGTGTCTTGCTGTCTGTTTGTCATTCTTGGCAGGAGGTTGTTTCGACAGGTGAAACTGAAACACTCCATACAGGTAGGAGTGTCTTCTGTGGACAGAAAGGAAGAAGGGGTAGACTAGTAGTAGACTGTTTGTGAGGCCCAATAAAGCTCCAAATCATTACGGCAGTGGAAACACTAATACTTTAAAGGTCCCATGGCATGAACATTTCACTTTATGAGGTTCTTTAACATTAATATGAGTTCCCCCAGCCTGCCTATGGTCCCCAATTGGCTAGAAATGGTGATAGGTGTAAACCGAGCCCTGGGTATCCTGCTCTGCCTTCAGATGAGCCGTTCTGGAATCTTGCTTGTTATGAGGTCATAACAAGCAAGGTTACCTCCCCTTTCTCTGTTTTGCCCACCCAGAGAATTTGGCCAACCCATGAGAGAGAGACATCATGGCTTTCAAACAAGCAAAGTGGCAGTTGGTCAAGGCAACACCCCCACCCTCCACCTAAAAAAAACATTTTAATCAGGACTTTCTCCTTTCTGCCGCACATTGACACAAATCCCTCAATAATGAACGTTTTGAAATCTTCACACTCATTATTTTCCCCTACCTGTTTCACAGATGACATTTTCTTTTAAAGAATTTAGAAAGATTATCTGGGCAAAACATTTTTTCCCACCTGTTCTTAAGTCATAAGCACAGGAGAGAAAAACAATTTAGAACAGACTCAGAAAATTGATAACCAGAATTCTTTTCTCTCACTTGCCTCTAGGGCACCCGTAGATTTATGCTGCAACTAACGATTATTGTCATTTTCATTATCGATAAATCTGCTGATTTTTTTCTCAAATAATCAATTAATCGTTTAGTATAAGAAATGGTGAACGTGGCATTCAGATATTGTTACATTTGAGAAGCTGGAGAATGTTTGCATTTTTACTTAAAAAATGGCTTAGACAATTCATTGATTATGAAAATAGTTATTTTCTGTCGAGTGACTACTACTTAATCAAATAATTCTTGCAGCTCTAACTCAGAAAGGCTTTTATTTTGAGCTTTTGTGCAAATTGATTTGGGTCATCAACTTTTGAAGCATATCGTTTATTTAAGGATATACTGTATAGCCAATTTACAAAGTAAATATACATTACAGATTAGGCTACAGGTGTTGAACTTACAGACCATCCCTCACTTTTCCACTAGTTGCTTTCAGTGTTCTCCACCCTCCACAAGCCACCTGCTTGCATACCTGTTTTCCATCAATCATTAACTCATCATTAATAGTTTCCACTGTTTAGTAGCCAGAATGTCTACATTGTTAAATGTGTGATTGCTGCCTGTTCTAACTGCCCTTCCACTTAGCTCTAACTGAATTATCTTAGCTTGACGTCAGCCTGCCTGGCCTGTGTGAAAATGTAGGACAAGGCCATTACTCTACCAAGCATCCAGAGGCAAAACAAACCACTACAGTTGTCAAGGCCATCATCTGTGTTGATGTTGATAATCATGATATACTGCAACAGATACAAATGGCTGGATTGCACCACAGTAACAAGCCCATGTCAAGAAGCAGAGAATAGAAAGAAAACTGTACAAGAACATATGACTCCAAATGTGGTACTAATTCAATTCTTTGTTCTTATATTTTGATCAGGAGCACAGTTAATGTTTCACCTATGAGGAACCCAATTGGAAAAGACTATGTGTCCCTTAGGACTGAGGAATATGGTTGAATACCACAATATTAATAACAGTACACAATCAGGTATATGCAATCACATGAAACATGTAGGAACCTATAGTAACTTATGTTGTTAAGATATCCTAAATAATACCATCATAATATTCAGCTAAATGGTCAATAACTCATGATACTGAATCTTCTCCTAGCCCTGGGATCCCTTTTTAATGCGATGAACCTTTTTAATGTGCTAGTGTAATCGCAGAAGAATTGAAGAATTACCTTCAGCAACAGGGATGGCAGGCTCCTCCGGCTGCAGCAGGTGGAGGTAAATGGAGCGCTGGCCCATCTCAACCCAGTTACTGTGGCTGTAGAAGTCCTGGAATAACAGACATTTGAAGGACAACACATTACATTTTTGCCAGCTCACACTGATTGAATTTTTATTGCATTTCAGCCATTGCAACATACATACAAATTAGTATCCATGCAAACTTGAATGAGAAAAGCCACATTTTCAAAACCACTTTTTTTTAACAGTATTTTGTCAATAAAAGTGTTGTCAACTGTAAACATCGTAAGCTGCATGTTACAAACTGTTTTCCTTCTGCATTTCAAACCGCTTTTGTTATGTGTGTATTTATGAGTGCGTTGATACGATTGTTCTCACATTGTAAAACAATATGTTTAAGAAGTAAATGCAGCCTTTATTACCATTGCCTATAAAAAAAAGATTGTGGGCTAAAAGTGTCCTGACGTGTGGCAGTTTTAAATTGGCTCTTTTTAAATGCTTCCTAATTTGAGCAACAGAGTTGATATTACATGTGGTGTCCCTTGAGGTTAGTTTATTGCCAATAATTAGCCTTTGTGGCCCCACAACAATAACTGGAAGCATGGTATGAACTTCCATGTATGAACTTCCTTAACAGTGCTGCTGTTTACCTGCAGGGAGTGGAATAGCTGGCCCAAGCTGTGACGAGCACTTTGGTACTCTTTGGCCCGTACTGAGAGCAGAGTCTGAGCCCAGATATGCCGTAACATCCCCATGGCGCTGTCCACACGCTCTGAATCAAAGTGGTACTCTGGGTTGGATCTGGTGGAGCTCAGGAAGTCCATGTCCGCATTGGACTTCACCACCTCTCCCACAGCTCTCCAGAAGCCACGGCCCAGTTTGGTCTGGGAGGGATACAGGCTGATTTTTATCATCATTCAAATGAGATGTTAGTGCTCAGCTATCACAATGTAATATGAACACAGAAGAAGAGCAAGTGTGACTTCTTTAAAACAGTTTGGGTTTTAATACAATAAAGCTCTCATTAACCCCTTTGTGTAATAGTAGAAAGTGTATATCATACTGAATGTAAAGCCAATATCCTGACATCAGCTCACCTGTTCCTCTGCATGGTTTTCCTGGTGTTTCTTGGTGCCCCTCAGAGTCTCCAGGGTGACATTGACAATAGCCCGCTCTGTGATGTACTGGTGTGTGTGTGAGTCCCAGGACAGCGTTAACACTCGAGACCAAAAGTTGGGGAGGAAGCCCATGCAGGGTAAAGCCAGGAAGAGAAGGTAAGCGAGAATTAACCAGTGCATCTGCTTTCCACTCACATCCCAAATTCTTCCTCTGCCCGCTGACATCATGCTCCGGAGATGGGATGAGTAGGTCATATCCTACCTGCATGAAATAAAATAAAAAACTATGGGTTTCACAGTCAGTTGCAATACAAAATACACTATTCTATCCAATTTGATGGCATTCAATAGGCATGGCCGATGGCATAGGCCAACTTTTACATTTGAATGTAATGGCTAAGATTTGGCTAATTATTGACCTGACAAACACATTTTTAAAGTAATTACAAAATACATTGTTTTAATATGGCGACAAACAACTGCCGTGTTCACATACAGAGAGAATACTAATTTGGAGTTGTGTCACTGGACAACTGAAAAATGTAAGTCCAACATTAACTCATATTTTAGCTCTATTTTAGTATCCACCAACTCCTCGCTCCTTAGCTTCTAGATGCTTCATTATGTTCACCAGCTATCTTTGTCTGTGCACCATTTCTACCAGTGCTGAGCAGTCAGCTTATCCCAACCCCTGTTTTTGCTGAAAACAGCTATCTGCTGCTGCTGCTGCTGCTGCTGCTGCTGCTGCTGAACGGTAAAAGTGAACAGAAACCGTAAAGTTGTGGACTGGAAAACCAAAACAATGAGCGAAAACATGCTAAAATGCTCTTTAGAGCTGACAGGATCCTGTAAGGTTAGATGATAATCACCTCTGGTTTCATCATTACGAGCACCATCTGTCATATTACACATAGTCAATTACATTACATTACACTTAGCTGGGGCTTTTATCCAAAGCCACTTCCAATAAGTGCATTCAACCATGAAGGTACAAACTCGGAGCAGCAAGAATTACATACAAGAAGTACTTCAAATAAGCCAAACTACAAAGTACCGCATGTAAGTGCAAAATGTAAGTGCGAGTTTTTTTCAATCCATTGTTTATATAAAAATATTGATAAAGGCAGCTTTAATGAAAATAATTTTCCATTTTAAGATTTTATGCTATATTTGTTTTTTCCAAACTGTAATCTTTGCACATTAGAAGACATGTTGAAAATGTTGTTAGTTCAAACATTAAAACACATTTAGCTGAACTGAACAATCATTGCCAAATTAATTCTTAAATAAGGTGTCATGCAGAAAGTATTTTCTGCTTGCTAAACGGATGGATCAATGCATTGATGCAACTCATATTGTTCAGTGATGTTTTTATGCAAATTTGATCAGTTGGTGTTTGTGCTGGTCATCCATGTGTCTTTTTCTGTCATCACCCACTCCTTTACACCCCCCCTTAACCTCTTACATTTTTGTCAGCCTTGTCTGTACAGAGGCTACTATTGTTCTTTGTCATCTTTATTCAATACGTGTTTTTTGTTCTCACAGTCTGCTTTCACAAGGGGGTAGAAAGAAACAAAGCATGAGGCCTATAAACAACGGCTCCTTCTACTCTGCCAGCCCCCTTCAGCAAAGCAGTTTTAATTGATTGTCTCTTAAATTGAGAGCACAATGACTCCTCCTTTTACTCATTCTGCAGGACTGATGCAATATCTAAAACTCATACACTGACTATTAATAACGTTTTTATTGGTTCACTTTCCTAACAGGTAGAACTTGTGTACTGTAATTCACTTAAGGTACCTGCTCAACCACTTGTGCATAGATTGCCCTTTAACGCGTGAGGCTTGTAAGTAAAGTGTATAGAGCTTAGGTTCATACCATCTTCATCACAGTGCAATAATGTCAACTACATATTGTAGGAAAGTGCAAACCTTTTCTGTTCACCAAGACTGAAGTGCAAAATGAGCGTTTCATGTATTATTAATTATATTAATTAATTAGCAATTACAAATTGTGCTCATAGATTTGCTTTCTGCAAAAAATAAAAAACATTCTCACCTTAGTTCATGGTAGACTTTTTCTCTTTATATTTTGTTCAGACACCACAGCTTTCAGCAGAGACGTTGCAGTCCTGTATGTGCAGAACACCACAGCACTTCATATGACCGTGTAGACTATTACCACAACCTGTCAGAGGAGGAAACTGCACAGTTTCACAGCATTTCGTTCTGTGTAACAAAATTATTATTAAGTCTTCTTGTCTGTCCTTGAGCTCTTGTCTATGGCAGCTCCTCGGTGAGAAAAATAACAAGCAAGATATGAAAGTTAGAAGCACTTTGTTTAACTCGGAAAAGAGTCTGATTGAAGCTGAGTGGTTGCTTCTTTGCGTTTGGGGCACACCATGAGGCAGAAGACATCTCGTCATAGCTCCCCTACAGCCTCGTGCCCCTCCTTGCCCCCCATTATTGCACGGTGCATTGATTCACCACAATAGGGCCGCATATATTACCAGCCAGGGTGTTCAACTTAGGCCTTCCCCAACCCCCCTGCCCTCCATCCATCACTCTCTCTTTTCCTCACAAAACCAAAAAAACTGCTTTTCACAACCGTAAACACAACCCCTCCTCTCTCCCTAGTTACACACATTTCTAATGGCAATGCAAAGAAGGGCATCAGTTGCTAGCCAACGATAGGGACACTGTTGAACTTCAGTTGGTTGGATTGAATGTTGTAAAAGAAGAAGCAAACAATTGGGGTAATTTTAAGCTTGGGCCTTCTGGTGTTTCAGCATTTGGTTCTGGTATTTTGGTATTATTCTGGTTTCTCCAGTCGTATTAGGCCTATGTGTTATAAATATTTCATTCTGTTTTAGTTAAGAAGGATTGAAAGAGACACAAACAAAGAGACAAGGAGAAAGTATTGATGCAGAACATGTTTTGTCCATGGTATATTTCATTGCAAACCACATGAAGGTCTGCCAGGTTTTTGTATTCATCTGATGAGCAATTCAGTCAGTGAAAGTAGATCAGTGTGAGGCTTGACCACAGAATCACAGAGACAGGGAAGGATGTTTAGACAGTGTGCAATGCATGCAGGGGAACTACTGTATTCTGCTAAACCTCCAGGTGAGGTTAGTGCATGCTTCCTGTTCACCTGCGGTATACTTTTTCACGCTGGTTTTGCTGCAGACAGATTCACCACAACGCACGTACAAATGAGGCCTACTAGCCTACTCTGCTCAGCCAGAGGAGGCGTTGCTGCCGGAAATCTGTCTGTACTGATGAAGCTGGTTATCTCTGATTTACTTTTTCAACACCTTTTTTTTCTCTAAATTCTTTAAATGCAGGGCTCTCATGTGTCACACATTGAGCGTGACAGCCACTCAGGCACTCCCGCCACACATTGTATTTCTCACGCGGAAAAACTATTTATAATATATTGAATATGCCGCAGCGCCCAAAATGTCTCTGGCCGCGCCGCTCTCACCATAGACAGTATAGGCTCTCACTATGGAACCGGCATGAATCAAGCGCGTCTCAGCTCTGTCACTTATCAGCCAATCAAAAAAAAAGAAAGGGCTACACAATAGCCAATCAGAAAATAGTACTACTGTATCTGGGTAAGATTTAACGCAACAACCAATGAAAAAAATTGCTCATGTGATTCTATTACAACATCTTCCGGAAAGTTTCGTCCAGAGGAAACCGCTGGAGCGGAATTGTTCCAACACATAGGCTACTACATGTTTGTAAAGTTGTAAAAAAGAAACTATGCCTGCCTACTTTGAGCACAGAGTAAGTCATCTCCTGTTTTAATGTTACAAATTCACCACTTGTTTGACACAAACAATAGCAACTTGTCTGCTGTTAGAGAATGTCAGTGTATGTGTCAAATCTTTTGAAGGAATGTCCCTCGAGGTAGATTTCCAGATGAATATTACCAGATCAGATTGCGAATGCAGACTAAAAAAAGTAGAACAAAATGAGAAACAGGGCAGGTCTTGCCCAGAACTGCAGTTGGTTCCATATTAACGCCCACGTACCGTAACCTGTAGGCGTGGCTTTGGATCGACGACATATCCCCAACCAGAAACCATCGTGTACGGTAAGCTACTTTTCATGACAGGAATATAGATTTGTATTTTGATTGTGTGTGTGAATACTGTATATTGTTCTTCTATGTGCTGATGTTCATGCAAAAGTGTGTGTTTGCTTCACGTGGCAGGAAGGGGCTTTTTTTTAAACAAAACATTTTATATACTATGTACACATTTATTTATATAGATTTCAAACAGACTGTATGAAGTAACCTTAGGATGCTTATTGTGTCAAACCCGATGTTAAACAGGTAATAGGCTATGTGCTTTTTAAAAGTCATATTTTGTTCTCCGTCGTCCCAGGTGTACACCTGCGTGGCGTTCAGCACCGGGCATAACGTAGGCTAGCAAAACGCGTATTTAAGTAAGTCTGGATCAACGGATACATTTCCAGGATAAGCCATTACCTGCATAATTTATTCACACCCAAATACTGATGAGTAATAGCTAAGAGTCTTTGGTAATAGCCTACTGTGGAGACTATACAGTTTGTCCTTAATTCTACTGAGCTGTGAATGATTTCACCGGCTAATTTGGAAAGCATAACTCAACGTATGAACACTCTTTTTGTGTAAAATGATGTATTTAGGAAACTAATAGATGTCATTTTAACATGAACAATGGCTGCTTTGCTTGCTGGAGTTTAATTGAACTTTGAAATTGTTTTTACAGCAATAACTAGTGTAACCTGTTAACCAGTCATGATGATGAACTGCTGTGGTCTGCTCACTGCCAATAAGGAACCAGGTACAGAGTTGTTGGAATATGTATAACTATTAGGCTTACATTATGTAGTCACGCACAAGTTTTTATTTTGATTGTGTGTATGAATACTGTATATTGGCTCCTATGTGCAGATGTTCATGCAAAAGTGTGTGTGGGCTTCAAGGTGGCAGAAAGGGGCTTTTTTTAAACATTTAAAAAAATGTATATACTATGTACACATTTATGCTAAAAGTGAAAGATAAAATCTAGTCATTCAGGGACTATAATTTGTATCATAAACCATTTGTAAATACTGTCTCCCACGTAACACAAAGACATTTTTACAGTCTGTTTCATTGTTTCCTTCTGTTTGTTGGTCAGTTCCTCTGAAGAGCGTGGAGGTGGAGCTGGAGGTGAGGGACCATGTGGCTACAGTGGTCTCCACTCTGAACTATGAGAACAAGGAGGACAAACCACTGGAGGCTGTTTTTGTCTTCCCTCTGCCTGGAGATGCTGCTGTCTGTCACTTCAGTGCTAAGATTGGACAGACAGAGATTGTAGCTGAGGTGAAGGAGAAACAGAAGGTGAGCTGGACAGTAAAGACGTACTCACTACAATGGAGCCTGAAAACAAAGCAAACCCAGTGAATGTTACTCAAATCTGTTCTCCAGGCTCGTGAGGAGTATGATGATGCGTTGAGCTCCGGTCAGCAGGCCTTCATGTTGGTGGAAAGTGATCAGAGTCCAGATATATTCTCTCTGAGTGTGGGCAGTCTGCGTCCAGGAGAGAGCGCCTCCATCAGGCTGGAGTATGTCACTGAGCTGGCTGTGCAGGCTGATGAAGGGCTGAGGTTTTGTCTGCCTGCTGTGCTCAACCCTCGCTACCAACCTCAGGGTAGGAAACCCAGGCAACACCTTTTCAGCTTACTGCACACCACACCTCCCCATGTAAAGGCTTTATTGCAATAGTCACACACCTTGTTACAACAGAGCACTTTCCCAGCAAGAGCTGCTTTTAAAAACATCTATCACTCATTCATTGCATTTCTGTTAACTTAGTGGTTTTAAAGAGGGTTGAAATAAAAATAGTGTGTTCACACTGACTCCCAGTGTTTCCATACAAACATCCAGTGGGCTTTGTCTGAAATGGAGATGAAGGGCTGAATTTTTATATTTATAGCCTTGTCAGAGGCGTGATTCGTGGAATTGGAAAAAGTCAGTCAGCCGGTCGGACATTTTGAACAGACTCAGACTATACCAGCAGGTTGACATTTTTGGCTTTAAGTGAAATGGCTGTGAAACTATTGGATGAATTGCCATCCATGAATTGGTACAGATATCCATGGTGTCCAGAAGATGAAACTGAATGTCTTTGGTGAGCCATCGTTTTTTCCTCGAGCGCCACCAGCAGGTCAAACTTTCTCCATTACTTTGTAATGGTTTATGGTTTATGACCAAATAATACTAGAAAAACTAGAAGGGAACTTGGAGAGTGCATACCTCCACCAAGGCCATGCCCTATCTGGCAATGTTAACAAAAGTAAAAAAAAAAAAAAGACTGTATATTCACCCCATGATTCGGATCTGTTTCATGAAAATCAGGCCAGTAGTTTTCCGTAATCCTGCTGACAAACAAACCTAACCGAAAACATAACCTTCTTTTCAAAGGATTGGAATTTCCCTCAGCCTCAGCTGTACTTTGTGTTAGTTTGTGGTAGTAAATGTTAGCATGCTAACCCACTTGCACTAAGATCTTTAAAATGGTAAAAATTAAACTGTCAGCATGTTAGCATTGTCATTATTAGCATTTTAGCATGCTACCATTAGGATTCATCTTAAAGCACCACTGTACTGCTCACACAGCAGAAAGCATGGCTGTAGACCCTAAGTGTTGTTTTAGTTTAGCTATTATTTAGTATACAGTAGGTATTTTTTTCTTTCCACTGTAGACACTTTGACAGTAAAACATGGGGAGAGACCTTGCACATATGTGACATGCTCTGTACCGAACCACTAGGCTACCAAGGCTCCAGATTATAGCATTTCTAACTTGTTCACAGGGAGTGGAGGTAGTGGAGGTGGCAACGTTCAGATCACTTCTGTTCCAGCCTCTCTGGTGCCCTACAGTCTGTCTTTCTCTGCCCGAGTGTCCTCTCGTCGTCCAGTCTCTAAAGTAGAGTCCAACTGTCCCCTGGACGCTCTCCAGTACCTCAACACAGAGCAAACCCAGGCTACGGTAGGTAGAGGGCTGATGTCTCTGCTGTCTGATTCTTCCTCAATACTGAGAACATGATATATCACTTTATTAATATGTATGAGTGTGTTTTGTGAACTGCAGGTCAAGATGGCTGCAGGACACAAGTTTGACAGAGACGTTGAACTGCTGATTTATTACAAAGATGCCCACCAGCCCACTGCTGTGGTGGAGGCAGGACAGGCCTCTGCAAAACCTGGTGAGACTGTTTATTATCTTCATCTTCCAACTGATACGTTACATATGTTGGAATAAATAATACAGAGCCAGATTTGTGCTAATTTTTCTGTCTCTCCTCTGTGTTTCAGGCTCTCTGATGGGTGATACAGTGGTGATGCTGAGCCTGTACCCTGAGTTCCCCCAGGCTGTGATGTCTTCAGTCGCCTCATGTGGAGAGTTTGTGTTCTTACTGGATCGATCTGGCAGTATGAATGGGGCCCGTATAAAGAGTGCCAGGGTATTGATTATGTGTTCTATCAATAAATCATTCACAGTGTCCCTCAGACACAGTGGTCTTCACTATCTTTTCTCTCTTCCCTTAAGGAAACTCTGCTGCTCCTGTTGAAGAGCTTACCAATGGGCTGCTATTTCAACATCTACAGTTTTGGGTCCAGATATGAACACATCTTCCCGTAAGTCTCTGGCTCATGACACTCAGTCCATCATTCCTGTTTTAGGTGTTAATACTTTTTATTGTATGTGGTGGCAGTAAGAGTGTGGAGTACAGCCAGAAGACCATGGAGGAGGCTCTGAAAAAAGTTGAGGAGATGGACGCTAATCTGGGAGGAACAGAGATCCTTGAGCCCCTCAAACACATTTACAGCCAGCCCTGCATTCCCAGTCAACCTAGACAAGTAACACACACACACACACACACACACACACACACACACACACACACACACACACACACACACACACACACACACACACACACACACACACATAACCATGCCATTCAGTCAGAACTACTGACTCATACCTACTGTTCTGTTTAACAGGTTCACTCTTACCACACTTTGATCTTTACACTTTACCAAGAGAACCACTTATTGTGTTACTGAACTTTCAACGCGTGATGCATGCTTGTGGATGTGATGTAACTTAGAGTGATATGTAAACTCTCCTCCCTAGCTATTTGTCTTTACCGACGGAGAGGTGGGGAACACCAAAGAAGTAATAAATCTGGTGAAGAAGAATTCAGGTTCCCACAGGTAAAACCTCAAAAACATTAATCACAACACCCACACAATTCCCACAATATGTCTCATGTTCTAATGCTTTATGTATTTAAATAACATTAAAATACAATAGGCCTATATAATGAAATCTCCTGCTTCCTTTTACATGGCTCTCTTCAGGCTGCTGATGCCGATGGGAAAAGTAATTAATTAGATTACTCCGTTACTGAAAAAATAACTGCGTTAGTAACGTCATTATACTTAAACGCCGTTACTCCCAACACTGTCTGTGAACCATCAGAATGTGTTACTATAGCGCCGTCTACCTGCCGCAAATCATTCTGTGACATTGCGGGAAAAATCAGACCCGGGCACGGGCTTTACTAAAAACTATATAAAATTAGCCGCCTTTTCACTGTTAGTTTCGTTTGCTGTTACATGTCATTTAAGACCATTGTATGAAAAATGAAAGATTTTCAGAAAAATGTAAAAGTTACATATAGTCACTTTAAAGAAAACTACTGTATGTATTGTAGGTGTTTCTCCTTTGGGATTGGCGAAGGGGCCAGCTCTGCTCTTATCAACGGGTTGGCCAAGGAAGGAGGAGGCCACGCTCAGTTCATCACAGGGACTGACAGGATGCAACCCAAAGTAAGAATGACATTAAACACAATAAAGCTGTCAAATTAAACAATGCAGCAGCATATTTATACTCAGAAATCATTGTTCCTGTACCTTAAAACAACAGTGTACCTACTCATCATCAGGTGATGCAGTCACTGCGTTTTGCTCTGCAACCAGCTGTGATGGACATCTCAGTTAAGTGGGATTTGCCAAAGGGAGTGTCTGTCACTGCTCTCTCTCCACCAATCACAGCACTTTTCCAGGGTCAAAGGTCACTGGTTTATGCCCAGCTCACTGGACAGGTAAGAGCACCACCATCTCATAGTGACATACCTCTCTAGTTAGATTATTTCAGGTTCGAAACATTTGAATGAGAGTGATTTATATGTAATTATAATAATAAGAGTTTTCCAACACTATGATCACTTTCTCAGAGTTCAGAGGCAGCGGAGGGCTGTGTGACGGTGAAGTACAGCCTGGCAGGTCATCCCACTCAGAACCAGGTCCACTTCAGTCTCAAACCTGCAGAGGACACTGGGTAAAGAAGGTTTTGGTCACACAGCATGCTATACTGTACATTGGACTTTGCGCTGCTGCACACTTGAACCAAAATGGCAGATGCCATGACCAACTTGCACCCTGCTTCTCATCCAGTGTGTGCTGGGTTATGCACCATCTCTCTAGGATCCTAAACATGATATGCTGGTATAGATAACGGATCAGTGGAAAAATTAGTAATGTTACTATAGAAAATCTCTGTGCGGATGTGTTTACATCTCTCTTCTGTCTGCAGATTAACAGTCCACAGGTTGGCTGCTCGGACTCTGATTCGCTCCCTGGAGATGGAGGAGAGAGAGCGCGGAGGAGAGCAAGAGGAAGGAGTGAAGAAAAAGGTGGTGGAGCTCAGTGTCCAATCAGGAGTGAGCAGTGCCTTCACTGCCTTCATTGCTGTCAACAAAGGAGATGGCGAGGTGATTCAAGGACCTCTGGTCCTCAGAAATGTTCCCACACCCAGTGAGTATTTCCACACAAAAAAGGTTACCCTCTACTAAAGAGATACTATACTGTAGCTGACTATGAATAATAGTGTAGAGAAGCATGATGATGTACGATAGTTACATTATTGTAACCCCAGATTCTATGAGTATAGGCGAAGCCCTCTAAGAGCTGTCGCTATTGGGTTTATCCCTTCGCGCATGCGCAGTCGTGAAGATTTTCTTTCCCGCCCTTGCGTCCAACACGGGCCTCTCCTACGTCCGCAGATACTGTATATAAACAGAGCGGACACGTAGTTCATCTCCCAAACATCAGCTTTTTCTTCAGCTAATGTTACTGGAGCAGGTGGCCCGAATCTTAGAGGGCTTCGCCTATACTCATAGAATCTGGAGTTACAATAACGTAACTATCGTTCTATTTTGTATAGGCTTCGCCCTCTAAGAGCTGTCGCTATTGGGTTAGGGTGCAGCTGATGTAGTCCACGCCACCTGCGATACAGGGTCCCAAACAGAAATAGACTAATATTCCCCATGCACTGCCAGGGGAATGCATCAGATGATCCGTCTATTCTGATGGGGAACAAAAACCCTGCCACAGTAATGGCTTGGCCGTTTGTAGTAAACCACTCACGATTATAAGCGTGCATGGGTAGAGAGAATAGTGTGAAAAAAACCATGCCGCGGCGCACCGTTCATGATTGTAGGTGCGAACGATTAGTGAAAATCGTATCATGATTGGTAAATAATTCCATGAGTAATTATGGGAAACAACCGTGTCCGACCCAGTCCCCAGAGCAGGGGGGGGGACATCGGCGAAAACACATGCAACATTGTATGGTAATTACTGCGATTGCAGGCGTGCATGATCAAGAGAAATTGTATCATGATTGATAAATTATGGGACACGCAAGGCAGCCGATAGACACACTCGCAACGGTGCGTTATTCGTTGTTGGCTGTGGATAAGACCGAATGGGTCATAGAGGGCTCAGACATGTCGCGTAATAGAAGCGGATGAAAGGGCATGGAGATGCCCAGGAAGCTGCTGCGCAGATATTGGCCACAGTCACGTCTCTAAACAGGGCTGCAGACGCCGACAGCGCCCTTGTAGAGTGAGCTCTGATGCCATGGGGGGCTCCGCCCCTTCTGCGCCGTAAGCCTGGGTGATAGCTTCACACATCCAGTGAGACAAGCACTGTTTTTAAAGGGCCATCCCTTGGGAGTGTTCCCTATAGTGTACAAACAGCTGCTGTGTTTTCCTGATTCCCGCTGTGCGTAAAACGTATTGTGATTGTGATTGATACAGTGCGTGCACCGGGCACAGACGATTAAAATATTTCTCCTTGTCATTGCTGTGAGGTGGGGGGGAAAAAAACATCGAGGGAAAATACTCTCGACCGAAAAGAATTTTCGGTGTGAATGAAGGGTTTGGTTGTAAGGTGACTGCACTCCTGTCCCCTCTAATGGAGAGGCAGGACGGCGACACTGACAGCGCGCATAGATCGCTTACTCTTTTGGCTGATGTCAGGGCCAAGAGAAGCACCGTTTTCAGCGACAGCATCCTGAGAGACGCTTGTGCTAAGGGCTCAAAAGGAGATTTTCCCAGAGCTCGGAGCACCAGGGCTAGGTCCCACTTGGGTGTGAGAGAGTGCACGGTGGGTTTCTGTTGCCTAACCCCTTTGAGGAAAAACGCTTCACCACGGGGTGCGCAAAAAACGTCCTTTCTCCATAGCCCTCGTGGCAGGATGAAATGGCTGCTGCGTAGGCTTTGACTGTAGACGGGGCCAAATCATTATCTATGTTTGGAGATAAGTCAATAAGAGAGGCAGGGGGCACGCCGTGGGGTCGGCGGACCTTTCCGAGCACCAGCGTTGGAAGGCCACCCAGCGCCCTGCGTAACACGCTGTGGTGGATGGGGCTTGTCATGGGGTTACCCCATGCCTTCATTTAAGCCAGTGCTAGCATTGGTCCTAGCATGCTAAGCTAACCCTAGCATGAGCGTTAGCATAGGACTGGTAGCATTAGCATTACCAGTAGCAGGTGGGCTAGCATCAATGGACACATGGCTTGTCAATTCATGTTATTTCCTTTCAATGTATTAAGTATTAGTTGAATGTTGAATGGCATTTATTTTAGGTTAATGGATTTACCCAAGTTTATCAAAATGTTTCATTCACCTGTTCTCATTTTCAAGCAGGGTGATGGGTCGAAGCGGCAAACAGGAAGTGACAGAGTCCGGAGTAATTTATAGGGGGGAGGACCTGGAACGGTCCAAGTGTAAGCCAGTACAGAGGGGGGGTACTGAAGTGTCTAAGTTCCTGGTTTTGAGAAGCTTGTTCAGCATATAACATTTAATTGCTGGTTTTATAGTTGGTATCTTGTATATTGATGTAGCCAGAAGTGTTAGAGAATGTTGAGATAACAGGATGAGGTTGATTGATTTCCAATTAACTTTGGTTTGTCTTGTAGGAGGAGCTGCAGGTATAAAGGAAGGAGGCAGAAGCTCCACAGGGGAAGAACAGTTTTGGCCTGGAAGGGTGCAGGTGCTAGAGCCCCATAGCCAGGGCCTGCTTTAGGTTTTTTTCATTGTTTAGTATTTGTTAGTATGATAAGTTCTAGTTTGTACTTAGTTTCTTTGTTGTTTTTGTTATTTTGATATATTTTTGTAATAATTCACCCATGCACTACCGCCCTTTCCCCATGAAGGGGGGAGAAATAAATCAAAGCACCCGGTGAAGAACTCCTGAGTCCATGTCTCCTCCTTCCACTACGGGGCTAAACCTTACATGTGGTGTCAGAAGTTAAAACAAGCTGGAAAATGCCTCCCAAAAAGGCCCAACAGCAGCAGAGTGCAGTGGAAGAGGAGGAAGGGGCCATGGGAGGGATTGAAGATGGCTCCCATTTTTGCTTTTTGCATACCGTGAAGTTCCCCAGAGTTCAACAGGGTTTTCCCCC
Source organism: Gymnocephalus cernua (assembly GCA_023631565.1). Lineage (NCBI taxonomy): Eukaryota > Metazoa > Chordata > Actinopteri > Perciformes > Percidae > Gymnocephalus > Gymnocephalus cernua. The sequence continues at coordinate 27,495,377 of CM042430.1, forward strand.
TTTGAGCTCATCTATGGTCATCAGGTCAGAGGTCCTTTGGATGTTCTACGTGAAATGTGGGAGGAGTCTGATCCACCAGAGAATATGAACATTATATCCTTTGTCCTAAAGATGCGGGAACAACTGATGAAAACCACATCTATGGCTCGTGACAATCTACTGAAATCCCAGGCTAAACAGAAGCAGTGGTATGATCGTTCAGCCAGAAAAAGGAGTTTGGTAAGGGGCGAACAGGTATTGTTACTTTTGCCAACATCAGAACACAAATTGCTGGCAAAATGGCAAGGCCCATATGAGGTCAAGCAGAAGATGGGTGAGGTGACTTACCAGATCTTCATGCCACAGCGGAAACAACCACTTCAAACATTTCACATTAATATGCTGAAGAAATGGGTCCCCCGGTTGATTCCAGAGGCATCTGTACCCCATTCTCTTTTTGTTCGAGCTGTGGAGGAAGAGGAGGATTTGGTGGAACAATATCTACCTACTGAAGACGAAGAGAAGCAACTGGATCTCAACCACCTATCAGATGGGAGGAGAAAGGAGCTCCTGGACATTTTGCCTCTCAATCTTTTTCTACAGACACCTGGAAGGACAGAGATGGTATGCCATCATATCGCCTTGAAGGATTCAACCCCTCTCCGTCAATCAATGTACAGAGTCCCAGAGCGTCTTTTGCTAGTTTTGAAGAAAGAGCTGGACATGATGAGGGAAATGGGAGTGATAGAGCCATCTGTTAGTGAATGGAGCAGCCCAATCATTCTGGTGCCAAAGAAAGATACAACACTAAGATTCTGTTTGGACTTCAGAAAAGTTAATGGTGTTAGTAGGTTGGACCTATACCCCATGCCCAGGGTTGATGATCTCATTGAGAGACTAGGCAGTGCCAACTTCATCAGTACACTGGATCTATGTAAGGGGTACTGGCAGATTCCACTCACCGAAGCAAGCAAGGAGGTGACAGCATTCAAAACCCCTTTTGGACACTTCCAGTTTACAGTGCTTCCCTTTGGCCTGCATGGGGCCCCTGCAACATTTCAGAAGATGATGGACAAGTTGCTGAAGGGTACAGAGTCCTATGCTGCAGCCTATTTAGATGATGTAGTGGTCCATAGTTCCAGCTGGGAGGATCACCTGTTTCATCTGACGGAAGTGCTAGGGAGAATTAGTGATGCAGGCCTGACCATCCGCCCGGACAAATGTGCACTTGCCAAGCAAGAAGTAAAATATCTGGGTTATGTGCTGGGCAAGGGAGTGATCAGACCTCAAGTTGGCAAGGTAGATGCTATCTTGTCAGCAGAAAGACCTCAAACCAAGTCGCAAGTCAAGTCATTTTTGGGCTTGGTGGGTTGGTATAGGCGTTTTGTCCCAGGATTCTCTACCCTCTCAGTTCCTCTTACCAACCTGACTAGGAAGAACCTGCCCAATAAGGTGCAATGGACAGAGGGGTGTGAAGAGGCGTTTCAGGTTCTGAAGCGTGCTCTGTGTACGGAACCTGTACTGACGAGTCCTGATTTCCAACAACCGTTCATTCTTCAGACAGATGCATCTGAACTTGGGGTTGGGGCTGTTTTGTTGCAGGGAGACCCGGGTAATCTTCAGCCGGTGTTGTACATCAGTAGGAAACTCAATAAACATGAAGGAAGATACTCAGTTGTGGAGAAAGAATGCCTTGCCATTAAGTGGGCGTTTGATTCTCTTCGCTATTACCTGCTGGGACGGAAATTCGTTCTGGAAACAGATCACCGGGCGTTGACATGGCTCCAGAACATGAGGGATACCAATTACAGGATAACACGGTGGTTTCTCGCCATGCAGCCTTATGACTTTGATGTTCTCTACCGGAAAGGGAAAGAGAACTGCACAGCTGATTACCTTTCAAGGACGCCACAGGGGTCGTCTCCAGAGGGAGGGGGAAATGTCATGGGGTTACCCCATGCCTTCATTTAAGCCAGTGCTAGCATTGGTCCTAGCATGCTAAGCTAACCCTAGCATGAGCGTTAGCATAGGACTGGTAGCATTAGCATTACCAGTAGCAGGTGGGCTAGCATCAATGGACACATGGCTTGTCAATTCATGTTATTTCCTTTCAATGTATTAAGTATTAGTTGAATGTTGAATGGCATTTATTTTAGGTTAATGGATTTACCCAAGTTTATCAAAATGTTTCATTCACCTGTTCTCATTTTCAAGCAGGGTGATGGGTCGAAGCGGCAAACAGGAAGTGACAGAGTCCGGAGTAATTTATAGGGGGGAGGACCTGGAACGGTCCAAGTGTAAGCCAGTACAGAGGGGGGGTACTGAAGTGTCTAAGTTCCTGGTTTTGAGAAGCTTGTTCAGCATATAACATTTAATTGCTGGTTTTATAGTTGGTATCTTGTATATTGATGTAGCCAGAAGTGTTAGAGAATGTTGAGATAACAGGATGAGGTTGATTGATTTCCAATTAACTTTGGTTTGTCTTGTAGGAGGAGCTGCAGGTATAAAGGAAGGAGGCAGAAGCTCCACAGGGGAAGAACAGTTTTGGCCTGGAAGGGTGCAGGTGCTAGAGCCCCATAGCCAGGGCCTGCTTTAGGTTTTTTTCATTGTTTAGTATTTGTTAGTATGATAAGTTCTAGTTTGTACTTAGTTTCTTTGTTGTTTTTGTTATTTTGATATATTTTTGTAATAATTCACCCATGCACTACCGCCCTTTCCCCATGAAGGGGGGAGAAATAAATCAAAGCACCCGGTGAAGAACTCCTGAGTCCATGTCTCCTCCTTCCACTACGGGGCTAAACCTTACAGGGCTCTTGCTCCCTGAATAGTGCGCACCACGGCAGGGGGCAGGCCTAATCTCTGCAGCCGCCAGCAGCTGCACCAGCGTTGGGAACCAGGATGCGCTCGTGTGCTCCGGTGCCACTACGATGACTGACAAGTTCTCCTACCTGACGCGTTCAAGAGGCGAGGGGTTAGAGGAACCGGAGGAAAAGTATATAGGAGGGTTCTGGGCCAGGGGTGGCGATAGAAGGCGTCTACGCCGAGGTATGGGTTGTCCCGTGTGCTCTGTTTGCTTCACGAGAGCACACGGGACAACCTCTGCTTCCCTGAACCTACTCCATATTTCCGGAACAATAGTGGGATTCAATTTCCACTCGTTGTGAAGGGGTTGTGGAGGACATCGCACATTCCTCCCCAGCCACAATGGGACGCAGCTGTGTCACGTATGACGTCACTCGCCTAGGGGAACTCCGGCTGACAGGGTCCGGGGGGTTCCCCAATATGCCAGGTCTGACTGGAGAGACGGAGGAATGGTCAGCATTCGCCACTGACACTGTCGCGTGGTGCGTGACAGTAAAAGAGTAGAGCGTCACGACTTGGCGTCGACAGCTTGGCTCTCATGACAATCGAGTTTATGACCAGTCTCAGGTAAACTATCGATTGTGCGAGGACCAGTGAGTTCTTTTGCCAGTGTATGGTGAAGCCCAGTGTTTGCAAATGTAGCAGAACTTCCGTAGTCTGCAGCGCCGCCTTTCCTCGAGAGGGGGTCGAAATGAGCAAATTGTCCAGACAAAAAGGAATTTCCCTTGTCTGGGGATAATTTGGATGTGAAAGTAGGCTACACTTTCAGATCCACAGATGTGAACCACTCGTGGTGGCGCACATTCCAGCACGTGCCTGACGGTCATGGGCGCTCCGTGTGTAGCCCGTGTTAACAGTTTTGACATCCATGAGTCCATTGTGTCATTGTGTGAGATTTATCCAAGCCGGGGGCATCCGAGCGGGCGCGCATGCCTGTGTGTTGTCTGTGGACATGGTAAGCAGCTGGGCGAGACGTGTGATCGTGTCACCGCTCTGCCAGCTCTGACATCAGAGCAGCTATCTCCCCTGAGATGACACGGCTGTTTGCAACACCATTGAGAAGGAGGAGGATGGCAGGTAACCTGGGGCGTATAGCCTTTTTGTGACAAGCCTGACAGCCACGCATTCCTGGGTGGCAAGCTTTCCCACACTGCGCCCCGCTTTGAGAGCGGGAGCACGCGAATATGTGTGTTTACTGTAGTCAGAGCAACAGATAGCGCATAATCGAGACAGAGAGCGCTGAGCCTTCCCGCGCTAGAGCGTGACCGAGAGAGTGGCACACGCATGCCTGTGTGCCGCTGTCGCGCACCCCACCGCCACTGTGAAAAAGGCGGTAGTTCGATTCTCAGAAGCCATTCTTTCAACACCCTCACCATTCCAAGTAATGTGCTGGGAGGTGGAGAAACTGAGTAGGCTAGGCTATAAACAAGCACTCTGAGTGGGTGTGTGTGAGTCTGTCAATTCTGAAACAGTGTGGCTGGCTCCGACCGCATACTGCATGTGGCGTGGCGGCTAGCCTGTCTACGAGATGTACGAATGTATTCTCTGGCCTGTCCGCGTGTGTATGAGGTGAAACATGAGGTCCAGCAGCCACAAGAGGGACAAGGCGGACTGACTTTTTTTGTTAAGGGAACTGTGTACCCCTTAAAAACCCTCTTATGATTCAAACTCTAGCTGGAGTAAGACACGCATTCCTGGTGCCCCCTCACCGTCACTGCCACAGCCCGTGACGCATGCCGGTCCGGTGGGGCTGGCTGCTGCAGCGGAGACGGTGCGGGGGGAGGAGCTGAGGTCGAAGCCTGAGAGGATGCCGTCGCAGCAGAGGCTGCGGGGCGTTTCCTCTTGTGGCGGTTATCTTGAGTCCATATGTGTCAGACTTACCATGCCGTGCTGCGCTCTGAGAGCGAGCGCGCGGATGTCTGTGTGTTGTCTGTGGACATGGTCAGCAGGGAATGTAGAGCCATATTCCGCCGCTGGGCGAGACGTGTGATCATGCCGCCCAGCCCATGGTAGGGCTCTGTCGAAAGGGCAGTGGCCGGTCACTGCTGGCGGGAGCGGCCACTGAATCATTGCCTTCCTCTTGGCAGCTTAGCTGGGGAAGAAGATGTGTGGCCGGCGCTGCTACTCGTGAGTGGACGTCAGCGTAGGAAGAGAAGCGGGCTGGTGAACGCTTGTGTGGGGAACGGCTGTCGTGTTGCCAGCGCAGTGTTTAGTGGAAACAAGGGCTGCAGGGTTGAGGGGAAACTGCTCTTTAGGTGGATGGAAGTGGCTCTTAAAAGGGCCGTTGTGTTTGCCGTTGTGTTTTCCGTTCTCTCAGCTGTTCCCCGCGTCCCGTCATTGCCACCGCTGTTGCTGCTTGCTGGGTGGTTCAGGGGGCAGGTTAGACCAGGTGGGATCCTCCTGCCCCGGGAAGCATGCTGGTCCGGTAGGGCTGGTTGCCGCAGTGGAGACGGTGCGGGCGGAGGAGCGGAGGTCGAAGCCTGGGAGGATGCCGTCGCAGCAGAGGCTGCGGTACGTTTCCTCTTGTGGCGGTTATCTTGACGGCGCCGTAGCCGTCTGTAAACGGGCCCAAATACATCTGCGGACGTAGCAGAGGCCCGTGCTGGACGCAAGGGATAAACCCAATAGCGACAGCTCTTAGAGGGCGAAGCCTATACGAAATATAGCCTAACTGCTTTTACAGTTCAGAAAATCATTGATCATTTACAAATCAGTTTTCATCTGAATTTCATTTGGAGTTGAGAGCTGGCATTTGATCTCTGCTCACAGCGATCCATTGTTTCCATCTTGGTATACATGGAAGAGAAACCAACGTAGTTAAAAAGTCTTCATGTTCCCATGCACTTTAGATATATTTTGAATATTTGAAAGACCTGAATATTTTGTATTTATTTTATTGCTAAGTCTCATGTCTTCACCTCATCGACTTTTTTATTTTTTAATCTTGAAGGGATGATGGCCTGTAGTATGCCTATGCCGCAGTATCGTAAGTACTTTTCTCCTGTGATACATAAGTAAAAAGCTGAATGGCGGTAACACACATCTGTGGGTTTTTATAAAGTGCTGACCTGTTCCATCTTTAACATTGATGAATAGGATATGATTAATGGTGGCATATGCAGCAATCATGTGGCCCATCAAATAAAAAAAAAAAAATTTCTTTTGAAATATCTAAGTGAGTAGGGCTATGCTGCAGTCTATGTCCTGTCCTCAAGGTAAGAATATTAAGTAAAAAGCTGAATAGCAGTGTAACACACATCTGTGTATTTCTATAGATAGAGTTAATAGATGTGACTAAAACAAATCCCAGTAACACTTTATTATAATAATAGTACATGAAATATCATAAATACATGCATGACGTTCATTCAAAAATTCATGCATGAATTCATGCATGTAGTACTTCATGAACTATCAGTAATGTACAGGGGTTAATAGTATATCATGCATGACTTAATGCAGGAACAATATGTTAATTAATGCATCCATTAAGTTATTCCAATCATCATGTTTTCAGATGTATTAATGATGTTCACGTCTTCTTCATAGATAAATCTGTAATTAAAGTGACAGGATATAAAAACTGAATTGTAGTGTTGTTATCATGATTAACTAAACATTACTTCTTCATGTTTGAGGCCCTTCAAATAAAGTGCTGACCTGTTCCATCTTTAACATTGATAAATAGGATATGATTAATGGTGGCATATGCAGCAATC